>JAPFBL010000633.1:577500-1850000 GCA_026182355.1 Hermatobates lingyangjiaoensis
AATCCCGACTGACCAAGGAAATACGATTATTCATGCGTCTTAGCCAGTGGATCTGTTACGTGACTTTTCCAATTTAAACTTTCATCTAACTAAAGAACATCTAAGAGTAGGTCTTAACTTTAATAATTTTAGGTTAATCTTTTCTCCTTCACGCAGGTATAAGGATCATTTTTGGTGGATTTATACCCAGACATTTCTCCTTTGACTATCTTTCAAGAATTTGGGGAGCATTATGCATGATCTGAAAGGTAGTGTCATTAAGCATTACTCTTATTTAATAGAAGGTGTGTTCCATATCCTTGTGGATCATAGCCATTGTTATATAGAGCATTCAGAATGTCATCCGCAACTAATCACTAGAATAGGAGCGTTACCAAACCTCCCTGGGAATATCCTTTTCTCTTCACCACTGTAGTAGCTCCAATACTTACACTAATTACTCCTTTACGGTATTACTGTAATATATTCTACAGTTTATTAATTAATCCATATATAGATAAACATTAGTACCATTCATCGATTTAAAGGGGTCAACCATGAGTTTCTTCTACATCCAAGAATTAACCCAAAGAGATTTTTTAAGACCTAAAAGTGTTTCTATTTTGACAGAAAAATATCAGAAAACTGTAAGAAAAAATGTCACATTTATCGAATGAAGAGAGAAGCAGAGTATCCGTTTTGTAATAAAGAACAAAGGAGTACATTTACCATACTTCAATATTACCCAAAGACAATGAGTTTCATAAACACACAAAGATCTAATATCTGACATTAACTTTTCTTCGAGGGTGTAGCGTGTGGTTTGATTAGTCAAACATTTTGTTCGAGAATCATTCATCATCATATCGTGGAATATATGAGTCGTTTTCTTGAAAAGTGGTGTAAGTCCGTTTTAATAAAAAAAAAAGGTAAAGATAAAAATGAATAAAATTTACTATGAATTTTATGTATAACCTTTTTCCAAAACATATGTTAAACTTCAGTGAAAATTTCAACGGATATTTTTGAAAAAATTTTATTAAATAAAAAGTTCATAGTAAATTTTATTAATTTTCTTCTACATTAAACGCAGAAAACCGCTCTTATGTTTGATTGAATTAATCTTCATACATTTAGTAATATTATTCTTTTACAATAAATGTAAAAAATGAAATAAACCCGACCTATACAGCAGATGATCCATTATTCCATGATGATTTCTCAGTTTTTATAGGTATATTTCCCGTACCAGTAAACGAAATTTTCTGATATTTTTTTGTTAAGTTGTTAATTTTAGGTTTAATGTAATGACAAAAAATTCATTATTGAATAGTTAGCTGTTTAGAGTTAAAAAGCCATTTTATGAAAACATAGAATGTACTATAAAGCTCCTTTTCGTTAATCTAATATTGAAAAAAATAGCTCATCTCATCTCCCATATAATACTCTATTTGTAGATATAATTTCATTTTCATCTGTCAATGGTGTGACTTGCATCTTCCTAACAATATTCAGATTCAGTAATAAATCAGAAATTTTACATTTTATTGAACAAAAATATTTCCAGTCGTTTTAAGGAAATGAGCATTTTTTCACGTATTACATCTGTCACTTCAATAATAATGCCAAAATTTCAAGAATCTTGAGATGGTGGTTTAGGGCAAAAAAATGTCTAAAAACACATTTTGGAAAAGGAAGTAACTTTCCCAATAATTTTATTGCCCTCAAACAAAAGGACCCTTTCACAAAGATCATCTACACTTATGGTCCATTTTTGTGTAAAATATTAATTTGATCCATCAATCATTGTAAACTGTAGCGTGTCCACAAACTTTTGGATATACACCCACCCACACATATACAGACATCATTCAGAAAACGTCAAAAAAGGACTTTCGAAACCTCAAACCGTGTAAATTCATCAAAACCTCGAGATCAAATTTTTTCATGATCACTGTACTTTACTTTTAGTAATGTAAAAGTGGAACAATAATGATAATAAGTTTGTAAGAATACAAAATGAGTTTTCTTAGTTACGTTTGTTTTAATAAAAGTATTGTCTACAAAAGATAAAAAGTAGTTCATTGAAATTGTGTTAATGTAGGATGGAATTGTAAATTGGCAGGGAAGCTTGGGGGTAACTAGGACACCGTAACTCAGCTAGTTAGTGGCATGTGTCAAAGTTTATTTCCTACTAATTACAATATATCTCGAAGTAAAAGCCCAGTGGTATCCCATAGGATAACAACTATCTTAGCTACAAACTGCGACAGTAAGTGATATACATATAAACTTTTAAAGGGTCTTAGGAGCCCAATACACAAAACAAATAGATATGAAACAATTGCAACTTCAATAATTAAGTGATGGATCTACAAAATATTAAATAAATATACCAATTATAACAAATAAATATATAATGTAAGTTTAATTAATTATATAATCTTCAAGGATTTTTAAAATCATAAATATTCTATACAAAAATGTAGACTGTATATAAATGTATGTTTGTGTTCTTTAAACAAATCTATAATGTTATTCAATTTTTGTGAAAGTTGGTGTATTTGATTTACAAAACTCAACTGTAAATACTGTAAGGTATTGGTTTAAAAAAAACATTATATTCAATTTTGTTTCTCAATCCTGATATACGTTATGAACGAGGCAGTATGATGTGAGATATAAATGGTGGTGATAACCAAATGGGTGCCCAGAAGGGCTAATGTCAGGTTTTATACATTTTATAGAGTAGGAATTCACAGTTGTGAAGGCAAAAGGATATTCAGTGGGATGTTTGGTAATAGAAACATTTGATCGCATTATATCTGAATGTTGGTCAATCGCATTGGAAAGGATATTGATTTTTATTAAATCATACACAAAACTATAGAAATGAGGGATACTTCTGTATGTATATTTATGGACCTTATTAAGGAAATAAAATATGAGGTCGAATTTAGTCACAACAATGGGACGTACAATATGGAGGCTATGTCGCAGAGCAAACCAGTCTAATGAGATTCAGACCCTCTGTTCAATGACTAAACATGTCAGATTAATCGATCATTTCAGATTTCATAAAGCTAATAAAATAATCATAGCTGCATGTATACAAATAATACGGCATTGATTAATATGTATGAAAACGCATATTAATAAAATATAACATAAAATAAAAATTATTTAATTAATTTAACAAAAATCTGAATGATCTACACTCAACTTTGCTGTAAATACACCAATTATCAGAAACAATAGACACTCTGCTAAATAGAGCTAATAACCGATTACACCGTGTGTCACTCGCAACAAGTTCGCAGCTGAACCGGAGCCCTTGGTATTCCTCTAAAAACTTAGTCTTTCAGTATTCTTCAAATACCAACTCTAACCACCTTTATCTCTAACATTTTCCTTTATACTGTGTATTGTAATATTACAACATGAAACTCTGAAAGGCCTTATTTAGGGTGTGCTGTAGAAATTAGCAATACCTACTCTAAACTTCGGTTTCAGACAAAAATTGACTATAATTGCCTCTGTCGTATTATGGTCAATAACTGATTGCTCAAAATAAAAAAATAAATAATTGAGTTTATGAATTTGAAAAATAAATTAATGCTTAGAATAGGAAGCAGGGTGTTTGAGGAGATCGATTACCTTCCATCAAAGAGCAATCAATTTCCGCTTCAGCCCCTCTCCCCCTGAATGTGACTCCATCTTTATCTTTAATCCTTTACCAACTCACCATTCATCTCATTAATATAAGTCAGAATAATCACTCAGTACAAGATTCAAATTAATAACACTATTTAATTAAACAAAATCACTATTATTTTTAATTCCAATAATGTTAACAGCATATGTTTGCTTTACTAAAAGGTATAATATTACGTCATCATTCAAAAATTCATAATATTTAATTTAATTTAAAAATTTTTACTACTCGTTTAAATGGGCAGCAAATCTTCTTTTATGCAAATATCATTGAAGACCAAAGCGCCTTCGGTGTTAACAATCTTTTTAGGAACGTTTTCTTTTCTTTTAAACATTTTACGGTGTTGCAAAGGCAACTGAAAGAGTAACTCTCCCAAGGACATATTAAGGAAACTTTTAACACTAAAAGAACTTTATTGGATACATCGAGCTTTCAACCTCACTGGTCATCTTCAGGATTAATAAACATTAATATTACAAAAATAAATACTAAAACTAATACACGAATAAAAAGAGTTTAAGTCCAAAACAACAATACAAATAGGATAATGATAAACACGGATAAGACAAAGACTATTCAGGGAAGGGCATTTTTCCTGAATAAGCAAAGCCATATACAATTGGAGGGGGGCATTATTAATCCCAATAACCGTAGTTCCTTCCACTAGCATTTTTCTCGTCAGACGGATGCCATGTTCATCCTCCATATGTATCCTAGGTGCTCCAGCTGATAAGTGAAGTGTAAGACGCCTGGATAACTTCGTTGTAGCATTCTAATATATCTTGAATGAATCCAAAAAATGATCACCGTGCTGCCAAACAAGGAAGATGTCATCAATAAATCTAACATAGAATAGAGGAGATAGAGGGCAAAAAGCAAGGAACATTTGTTCCAGCTTCGCCATAAATAAATTGGCAAAAGAAGGAGCCATCCTCGTCCCCATGGCGGTACCTCTGGTTTGAAGATAAAGTTAACTTCTTTTGCCCCTTTTCCTTTAGAAGAGCCCCGAATCTCTCAAATATTTTCTCCCACCGCGCCGGCAAACTTATTCAGAATCCCCAAAGCAGCGGTGGCCTACAACGCTGTGGACGTCGGAGATGTCTTACCTGTCCCATTGTTGATTCTGGGTCTTCATTTAAGTCTCTAACTAATCTTAATTCTTACCCTATTCACAGTCCTTCCTCCTGTATCTCCACTGACTGTGTTTACCTCTTGAAATGCACCCAATGTGATGCTTTTTACGTTGGTTTAGCATCTACGATGCTGAACCTTCGGATAAATAATCACAGGCTTTCGGTTGGTAAACGCAGCAGTCTCCCTGTCGCCACTCACGCTAATTCCCACCACCTTAGCTTCAATGATTGTTTCACAGTCCAAGTTCTTAAACAAGTCCCCAGTGATAACAGACAAGTTACTTTAAAAGCTTCTGAGGAAGCTCACATTTGGCTCCTGGGAGCACGCTCGAAACCTGGCTTGATTTTAAACCGTTAGTTTTTTATTTATTTATTTATTTTATTTTTTATTTTTTTTTAATTGTTGCATATATTTTCTTTATTTTTTCTTTTCTTAAGCTTTATTCTACTTTTCAAAAACAATTTTTTTTTCTTTGCTTTCGACTTCTTAGTTCCTTTTTTATTTGTCTCCTTTGCGGCAGCACTGCTTTAGCCCTCACCCAGTGAGTTCTTTAGTTGACTGTCGTCCCTCCGTCAATTCACTTCTTCTCCTGAGGACGACCGCTATTACGGTCGAAATATTGAAAAGTGAGTCTTTGTTGTGTTTCAGTTTATGTGTCACTGCTTATTTTAATTGTTATTTGTCCTGCCGGACCGTTTTTCGTTTATCATGGTATATATATATATATATATGATTCGTTGATTCGTTACGATAGTGACGAATAGGAGAGTAGAGTTTTCAAGTCCATGCGTGCGGTCCCAGTTACCCGCTGTCCAGCGAAGCCTCCGTTATTCCGCTGGGTATAGAGGTTGCACAGTCCCTCTGTGTTATAAGAATATTGGCAGAAAACATGAGCCTCACTTTGCAGAGAACTCGTGTTCCCTTTCTATTCCTGATTTTTGCAGGTAGTTGGGTGTTGGTTTTGTCTATTATACGCTACGGATATAGATTTTATTTTAATTGATACTCTCATTTGTCTTCTAGGAAAAGTAGCCTTTGTCTTCATGTCTATGGGGGCAGCGGGTAGCTGGGACCGCACACATGGACCTAAAAACTCTACTCTTCTATTGTTCACCATTGTAACAAATCATATTCCTTTCCCCGGACAACTCATAGAAAACAATATATATATATATATATTGTAAACAGGAAAACGATCCAAAAGGACAACAAACGTTTCACGGTGAATCTCAAACACAGAACTGAGGAACAAACACTTTGGTATCCCTATCTCAACTGTCCTGATGACTGTTCAACCGAAAATTAGAGACAGTAAGTGTGTTTGTTCCTTAGTTCTATTTAAATAGAACTAAATTAAATGGTCTTTATTTTAAAACCTTTTTCATAGGCCTACAAAAACAGAGGAAATATAAGAAATAATACAATCATTCAAAAACAAACATACATAAAAGTGCAATTAGTTACAATTAAGAAATTACAATGGAAATTTTGACTATAGGTTAGTGAGAAAACTTACAGAAGTATGAATTTTGAAACAGAAAAACTAAGTATTACATTACTAATTATTTTAAAAAGAAAAATAACATATGGATTTTAACAACAACTGTAGTCTGAATGAACACGTGACACTGAACTGAAATAACCAAGCAAGGTAATCAAATTTCACCAGACAACCAAAAAGACACTAACACAATTTTTCATCTATCAACAATGTTTAACTTAACACACCCGAATAAATTCTATTTAAATTTGAAATTTCCATTCTATAATTAATGGATGACTGGTCCTTTCTAATATATAACATTTCCAGAGTTTTCCTTTTCTGTTCATCCGTTTCTTTGGCTACTATTTTTATTTCATCAAAATCAAAATTATGGCCTTCATTAATACTGTGTGCAGCAAATGCAGTGGCATTAATTTTCTTTTTTCTTATAGAATAACTGTGCTGGTAGGACCTTTCCTTTAAAAAACGACTGGTTTCTCCATAATAACCTTTGTTACAGTCTTTGCACTTTATTGCATATATAATATTACTCTGTAATTCCTTTGGAATCTTCTCTTTTATATTTGAAAATAACGATGTCACTTTTCTTTTGCAATAAAATGCTAAATTAACTTGAGGTAAGTGTCTTTTGAAAACTGTTTTAATTGGTTGCGACAATTCTTCAACATATGGAAATTTAAAAAACTTTCTATCTTGAACTTCTAAGTCAGTATTTGTATCATTTTCTGGCTGTTGTTGTTGCCTTAAATATGTTGACCAAAAACGTTCAATCAAATTTCCTGGATAATTATTTTTCTGTAGTAACTCTTTTACCCATTCTTACTTTTATTTAGGTAGCATGATGAACTTACTTCTACAACTTTTTTCACCATATTCTTAACGCAATTTAATTTATGATTCATAGGATGGGAAGAATAGTAATTCAGTATTCTTCCAGCACTAGTAGGTTTCATGTACCAATCGGTTAAAATATTACCATTTTCTCCTCTTATAACTTTTATATCCAGGAATGGGAGAATGCCATCTTTTTCTATCTCACATGTAAATTTAAGTCGATTATGATATGAATTAAATACATTTAAAACATTATCCAATTCTCTTTTTTCAATAATTAGAAATAAATCATCGACATAGAGTTTCATGAATTTTACTATTGACTCACTTTTACAATATTTTAGTAATTCAACCATTACTATGTTTGCAAGAACCGGTGATATTGGAGAGCCCATAGGTAATCCAAACTTTTGTTTATATATAAATCCATTAAATATAAAATATCAAGCTTCACAAATAAGATTTAGAATGGATAAGAATTTCTCCTATTAGAATATTAGAATAATAGGACTATTAGAAAATGTAATGAAAAGTCAAATGAAAAATTACTAGATATTATTGTTAGAAACTATATAGATACAACGGCCAGGCTCAGAAAAAGTACATTTATGAAACCTAAATATAATTTAGAAAAGAAGCTATCTAAACTAAAAGGAAAACGAAGCAAAGGCTGTCTCTAATTTTCGGTTGAACCGTCATCAGGAGAGTTCAGGTAGGGACACTAAGCGCACTTGTGAAGCGACGGTTGGAGACAACCGGTTGGCTGGTTGGTTGGCGTGTTTATATGAAATCTTGTTTTATAAATATATTTATTTATTTTCTTTCTTTCAATATCTAGTTTTTTTCATTACTGTTTTACATGTAATTTTAGTTTGGTGGAATTTGTCATTAACATTTATTAACCTATTTTTATTTTATTTTTTTAATTTAATTTTATTTTATTTTGTTTTATCCTTTTTGATATTTATTATTTGTTGTTTGTTTTTCATTATGACTAGCTCCATAAATTACTGGCTGGATCAGGTAGCTTATCTTTCTATGCAAATAGTAAATTGCACTTCTCATATCGAATTTCTTTCAAGTCGTTTACGTCTAAACATGACACCTAATGGCTTGACTTTGATGATGCCGCCATCTGCATTTCCTCCGCAGTTTAGATCCCACATTTCTACTTTTGCGTTTCATTCCTCCCTTCAACTGACCAATTATGCTTTAAACAATTATATAGTTTCCAGGAACTGTCACAATTCAGAACTTTCCTCTGTAATTAATGTTCTTTTGTATACCTCTCCCAAATTTTTAATTCATATCAATAAATCTCTGCTACATGCCCAAAAAATATGGTACTTCTCAAAAAACGTTCCCAAAATTACAAAAAATTATCGAAATTCTACTGCTCCTATTTATCCCTTGGCATTAAAAAGTACCAAATGTCTCCAATCTAACATTTTAAATATAATTTCAAAAATCAAAACTACTCAATGCATTTTCATCACATCTGGTAGAATGCCCATAAGGTTCATCAAGTTAACAATTATTATTGTCCCGTTGCTTACAATGTAACAGTAATGTTGTCTACTCAGTGAAATGTTCAGATTGTGAAGTAGTATATATTGGACAAACTAGTCAATACTTGAAAAATAGGATAATGCAGCATAAAAATTATATAAGACACAAAAGAACAGTTTGTGCTCAAGCCGATCATGTATGTGCAAAGGGACATTCGTTTACGTTTCAAGACACAAAAATTCTAGAATATAATAAACACACAAAGAAGTGAAATTTCAAAGAAATGATAAATATGATTACGGCATCTAATAAGAGAAAGGATATATCTAATCATAGTCTCATTTACTCCAATCTCCTTCAATAGTTCTGTTAACTAGTTGAGATTGAAATTGGAGGGGTAGCTTATTTTTCTATCTGTTTATGTAACCTTCCTTTGTCTTCGTATCTGATATGATGCTGGTAGATAGAGGCAAGGACCGTAAATAGTTTCTTCCTCAATAAAAGGTAATAATTTGTAGTTTTTTCCCCTTAATTTCTATTATTTTGCCTATTTTTATTGTTTTGTAATTTTCTTGCTTAGTATCTTGCCTATTTCCTTGAATGCTATGTTAGAGGTATCCTCGCACAATTATTTTGTGATATTGCTTATTGTTTAAAATTGTATTTGGCCTTAATAACTAATAATAAGTAATTATGTTTAAACAACACATGTTTTTTTTATAAAAAAAACAATATCACTGGCTATCTTGTGGTCCTTTTCTGGTTTTCTAATTTTGGTGTTTTATGGTTTGGTTTTTTGTTTTCTGTTCGTTGATATTCCGTGGATGTATTTGTTTACATTACGTACGAAAAAAGTAGAATGAAATAAGTTAATAAATTTGTTTTTAGCCTTGAAAATGCCAAACAGTTTTAGGCGAATCGCCGGAGTATAAACAGGAGTGTAATTTCTTTAGACCAAGTAACCAAACTTTAAACGTTAACAATTAACGTTATACTTTTCTAAGATGTAAATAATACTAGTAATTGTAATCATGCTTAGATTAGGGCACTAATGGACTATTTAAGAGGCGCAGTTGAACGTTTAATTTGAGGATTTGACGTCAATGAAATTGGGGAGGGGTTAGTTGAGTGAAAAACGCTGGCCTCGAGCGACAGGTGGCCCACCCTCCCTTCAGCTGCAGTCACCTTCACACGCCTTCCCTTCCCTTTGTTACTGTCCTCTTTGTTAAGTCTAAAGTAATTCAAAGAAAAGCCTCATTAGCAACAAAAATTGCATATTCTGGATTACACCAAACGTTTCGTAGGTTTTGTTTTCAAGAAATAAAACAGTATAACCTGTAGAAGTATTAGCTATAGAAGAAGATGCGAGGACCATTCGACTCATTATCTTTTTGCCATCACCAAAGATACCAGACAACTGTATTTATTCGGCAGTAGAAATCCTGAATCTTGTAATAAACAACTTTATTTATAGTAGTGATCTTTAAAGTATCCAACTTCGTACATTCTCACGACCGATGTCCTGACTTTCTGTCAGAGGAATTGCGTGCAAAGCATTTTCAATCTACCACATTGAAATCTCAATCACTATTTCTAAATCAATTGCAATTATTTTTCTGATTCAATCATTAATTTTTACCAAAATAATGAACTCCTAGGATATTTGAACTCTAGGATTAACTCCTAGACTCTCTGGCCAAATCAAATAACCTTATGTCCAACCCTCCAAAGCTGTTGTGATATTGTTTCTAATAATTGAAGTAAATCAATGTAAATACTGTTTGAAAAACCCATATGGAGATAAATACGGGTTTATTTTGCTATGCCAATGAGTAATAATGGTTTTTTCTGTCATGAACGGTTAGAAATACTGTTCAGTCAGAATTTTCGTTTTCTGTCATGTATCCATATAATTAAGACAGATATTTTTGAAAAAAGTTCTAATTATTTATTCTCTTAGATTTTAAGTCATTTTGTAATTGAAGAAAGTAGATTTAGTAAATACTTTTCCTTTTCCCAAATTATTTTCCACCAAAATTAATTAATTATGGTAGGATGGTCTTCAATGATATTTTGTGATTTTTGTAGAAGTAACCGTAACAAATACTGTAAAATGCAATTTCATTTGTCTTATAAATAAATTTTAAATTATTTATACTATTGACTATATTTCAAGCAAGATGATAATTTAGTAAATACATAGTGCTTAGATTTAAACCAGTAGAATTATGTTGGAATTCTTATAAAAAGTAATATATATAGAAGTGCGGGAGAGATGCAACAGGGCTGATGACGTGGCTTGCGATCCATATAATGTGCCCCATAGATCAACTCCTGGGGATTAGAGATACCCCCCTACAAATGGTTCCTTTTAACACTCTACACTGATTCCCTTTTTGGCACCCTCACAATTTATAATACTTAAGCTTGATTTGTTTTTCTGACCTCTCTTCCTTTACGGATGATGTATAATTTTTACCTCTATGGCCTGAAAAAGAGGTGAAAAACAAATGAAAAAAAAATTATATTCTTGATAAGAAGAAATAATTCATTACAATTTCTAAACAATTGTACACATATGATACAACTACTATGATTAATTAACTTAACAAAAGAAGCGGAAAGAAGGTTTGAACAAAAGGTTAAAATATTATTTTACGTCTACCTGCCCAATGTTATATTATTTGAATAAAAACTAAATATGGAAAGGACTATATTCTACTTTAATGTAACAGAACCAATCAAAAATAATGAAACATTAATTTGTTATTAATTATGAGCAGTAATTTTTACGTATTTAATTGTATTGAAAATTTATTTAAATAGTTCATAAACATATAATAAATTACAAATTAAATTAATTTTTTTCAAAATAGTTTAACTGTAATATAAACGGAGAAAGTATAAATCACGTTATAAGATAACAGAAATCCGGAGGGTAGCCTAGTTGTTGATTGGTGGCGTAAACCACAAAAATCTGATAGATACCTAAATTTTTTATCCCACCACCCTCTAAAACACAAAATTAACACTGCATTGGCATTGAAATATAGAGCCATACATTTATGTGATAATCATTTATAAAGAAAAATTTAAATATAGTAAAAAATATATTGAAACAAAACAATTACCCGCACCATTTAATAAATAAAATAATGCAATCAACAGTTAGTAACCATAATGAATTAACTCCACAGGTAGACACTAATAGGAATATAAGACCGGACTTAAACACTGAAAAAGGTAATGAAATAAATCAGCACTCCAGTAATAATGGCCTCACCAACTCACCACAGTATAGATCAGTGACATATGTAAAAGGACTGACAGAACAGATTGGAAAAATACTTAAGGAAGCTAACTTTAAAATCTATATAAATAAAATAATGATTTTGTCTGTACATTGCTTAGAACTGACTCATTTCAAGTTTTCTTAACGTTTCATACATTAGAGAAACCGAATCCACCCTTAGAAAAATTTCTGTCGGTTTGTCTGTTTGTCCGCAAAACTTTGTCACAAGTAAACTCAGCTACCATAAGACATATAAAGCTGAAACTTTTACAGTAGATTTGTGTAGATCTAACTTAAAATATAGGCTCTGAATTGATTGGAAATTCAACGTAGAAGTGAAGTATGGACGTTTAAAGCAAAAACATTTGTCACAAGTAAACTCAGCCACCATAAGACATGGCGAGCTGAAACTTTGACACAGGATTTGTGTATGCCTAACTTAAAATATGGGCTCTAAATAGATTCATAATTCAGTACAGAAACGAAGTTATACGGCTTTAAGCGTATTTTCCTAACTTCACAGACAAGTTTGTTTTGAAAATACACAGGTGTGGCAAGTAGGTATTATTAGTTGATTTTAATTTCATTGGAGCATAGGAATATATTGCGTATATGACATCATTGAAAAGATATTTCACAGAGTTGAGGCTGTACTATCTATTCAGAATAAATAGTTTTGTAAACGAGCAATTCTCAACCCTTAATATGAGCAGGCAGGAAAAATCAACAAACAAGTTCTTACGCTTTATCATACAGAGATATTATGCTCTACACAGATATGCCATAGAGGCGGACATAATGACTGGATGTGGTATTGGGGAGTCTGTGTGTATACCACGCATACCATTGATTCCGAGCCACTGTCTGTTTCCGTCGAAATGATTGCAAAGTCCCGTCAGAGTCTATTTCGCAATGACGTTAACTAAGTCACAAAGGGAGACTTTATCTAACGCAGGAATTCAAGTTAGCGAAACCAAGTTTTTCTCACATGGTCAACTGTAGTTTACTTGCTCAAGAGTCAGAGGTTTCAACTGTTTGTTCTTCCATGAACCTGAAAGACAGACAGCTAATGTAGTGTATACAGAGGCATTTGTTTAACACTGTACTAATAATGGTATTTTCTAATGTTCTATAATTTCTAATGACATTTTGGAATACCAAAAATGACGGAACTTTTGATTCCGTCAAAGACGGGTACGTTTGCTATGTATTATATATAACTGTAAACTTTTTTTTAATTTAATATTTGCTTAATAAAAACACTGGTAATAATATAAGGTATGGGACCAGAATAGCCCAGTGGCTTGCGTGATCACCGATGACAGTAGTGCAAATGTATTATAAATAAATGTAACAAATAAATATTTTTTTGAATTTAAAATGTGAATAACATAAAAAATGGTAATAAAGTAAAGGGATCTAGCCAGGGTAGCCAGTAGCTTGCTTGCTCACCGATGACAGTAGTGCAAATGTATTATAAATAAATACAATAAAAACATTTTTTTTTTAATTTAATATTTGCGTAATATTAAAGAGACTTTATCTAACGCAGGAATTCAAGTTAGCGAGACCAAGTATTTCTCACATGGTCAACTATAGTTTACTTGCTCAAGAGTCAGAGGTTCCAACTGTTTGTTCTTCCGTGAAACTGAAGGACAGACAGCTAATGTGGTGTTTACAGAGGCATTTGTTCAACACTGTACTAATAATGGTATTTTCTACTATTCTATAATTTCTAATTATAGTATTAGTATAATACTATAATTGATATTTTGGAAACCAAGTATAATAGAATTTTTGATTCCGTCAAAGACGGGTATATTTGCTAGTAACATATAAAGTAAAGAACAAATTAAATACATGCATTTTTACGAACACCAAATCACCTATCAACAAACTAGTTAAAAGCAATATAATATATTCTATTCCTTGCAATAATTGTAATAATGTATACATAGGTCAAACCAAACAATATCTAAAAGATAGATTAGCATTACACAAATCAAATTTTAAAAATAAAAAAATGTTTTGTGCTTTAGCCTCTCCGCAATTAAAAATCAACACACATTTCAATCTGAGAATGCATCAATTTTAGATTATGAAACTTCATACAATAAAAGATTGATCAAAGAAATGATACATATCAAAAATACTAATAATACTTGCAATAGAAAAACAGATACAGACAATATATATATATATATATATATTATATATATATATATATATATATATATATATATAAATGACCAAACCACAATAAGAAATGGGAAAACAAGACTAAGATCTTTCAACGGTAACAAGCGGTCTTCGTCACAGTCAAAAACCCAACTCTGGGTTTTGACTCTGACGAAGACCGCTTGTTACGGTTGAAAGATCTTGTCTTGTTTTCCCATTTCTTATTGTTATTTGGTCATTGATTGTTGTTTCACGTGTTTATTTGAAATCTTTATACATATATACGATTATGTATCATACAATCATACAATCGTATGATTGTTTTAAAAAAACAGTGTTTCAATAATATGTCGCTTGGAGCAGCGCATGTAATGACAGATAACGGTTATGTTGTAATGTGAAAGGACCAACCTTGGTAAGTTTTTTCAATTTATAATTAACTACAGGTAAAATAATTAATTATTTAAATCTTTTTTTTGTGTATGTTATTTTAAATAATGTGAATAGATATGTAGTGTTTAGTAATTAATTTTCTAAATAGGAATAATTTCATGATAGTCGAAAATGATAATGATCTTAGTTTTTAAGAGAAATTTACTTCTAATAAATTACTTATTTTTAATTCGTTCATCTCCTGTAACGTTGTGCAGACTGTAACAAAATATACGTAGGTTAAGCTACATAAAAACCATGATTAACCAACATAAATATTCTATCCAACAAAAGAAAAGAAATAGTGGACTGTCACGACATACAATAGAACGCAAACATAACTTTGATTTTGACTCTACGACAATAATATTTAATGAACAAAACAGAAAAAAGATTATTCAAAGAAATAGTTGTTATAATTAATCACAAGAACGATTGCAATATTCAAAAGGATTCAGAAGAACTGAGTGTTATGTACTCGTACTATAATGTGATCGAAAAATCTTAATCTTGTTGCCATTATTTTCTTTTCGTAACCTTCCAGGCGTTTATGGTTTCACATATTGTTACCTACTGTTTTTGTTGTTTTTTCACTCTTGCTTACTCCCTTCGCATGCCATTTAGATTCATAATTTCTTTAACTTAAAATATTTTCTACTATTCATCTGTTAATCCTCATACTCCATAGTAACAACTATGTAAACTCCTTAAAACATAGCCTGAGTTAGTGCCTACCGTTTTTAACTTCTACACTTAGTGTAAGGTACGATTATTATCATTTTTTCTATTTTTAATTACTTATAATAGACTATGTATTTTATGTAGTCTTGCTAATGTAAATATAAATTTTGGAAACTTTGAACACAGAGTTGAATTTTGGACCAGATAACCCTCAATAAGTCCAGCAACATTAGTTGTGTAGTGTACTTATTTTGACCACTGAAAGATTTACAAATCTGATAAGTGACTACAAAAGGAACTTAATAGTTTCTATTTTTAGTATTATTATGCATCGTGAAATAATCAAAAAAATTCATGACAATTTTTTCGTTTGATACTAATACGAAAAAAATATCTTATTATTATGATTGCACAATAATAATAATAATAATTATTATTATTTCATGTTAATATTTGTTCATAAACCATTTTGTTGCTGATACTCTAGTTTTAAGGCCATCATGAAACTTGAAAGTAAGCAGTTCCCAGTTACGATGTATTGAAGATCTTCAACTCTTAACAGTCTATAGCGGTTCGTTTATTTAGGCGACGCTAGTCACCTCAAGGCTGTATAGCACCATCCTTCTTGCTGACGACATATAGAGGACTGGACCAAGGAGTGTTTGCTGATGCATAATTCTACAATCCAACATATATTTCCATTCCTGCATAACTACATTAAGCCTATGTGGGTCGAGTCTTCTAGCTCTAGAAAACACAGCTGAGCTCGTTGTCTTAATTCCATAACTAATTGTTTAAAGCCAATAGTGCAAGATTAGGGTTAGTAATATTGGGGTAAGGCAGAAGAATATCACAGTATTTCATTGTGTTTGATTATGGTTTTTAGAATTTTGTGATAGATGATACTTTGCCTTTTATTCTAATATAGTTTTTTCATCTATGAGACGCTCTCGTTTTCAAACAATCCATAAATTAAAGTTTTTTTTATGAAACCAACTCCTAGTGTACCTGAAGTGACCTGAGGAACAATAAATGAACAGCGGATTCCAATCCGGTTAATAGGGTCTTAACTATCTTCTCTTCCATCAATTTAAAAATGTCCAGCAGATTATCTTTGGTGAGGATGCATTAATTAGCAAGATTCACAATAATATAAATATAATACAGTTTTATAAAACTCCAGTTTTATCTTCTTAGCTAGTAGTTTCATTATACTCCCAATTCAACTGAACATCTGTACTCGTCACAAAACTTCCTTTTTACGATTTGAGAAAGGTTACTTCAAGTTTTGAGAAATACTCAATATATATATATACAAAACTAAAGTTTATCGGGACTCAGTCAGTTCTTCAGATTCAAATTAAACTCTCATTGCCAACATTTTGGTCTTTATTTTAAACCTTTTTCATAGGCCTACAAAAACAGAGGAAATATAAGAAATAATACAATCATTCAAAAATCAAAAATACATAAAAGTGCAATTAGTTACAATTAAGAAACTACAATCGAAATTTTGACTATAGGTTAGTGAGAAAACTTACAGAAGTATAAATTTTGAAACAGAAAAACTAAGTATTACATTACAAATTATTTTACAAAGAAAAATAATATGTGGATTATAAGAACAACTGTAGTCTGAATGAACACGTGACACTGAACTGAAATAATAAATGTCACGTGTTCATTCAGACTACAGTTGTTGTTATAATCCACATATTATTTTTCTTTGTAAAATAATTTAATGTACTTAGTTTCTCTGTTACAAAATGTATACTTCTGTAAGTTTTCTCACTAACCTATAGTCAAAATTTCCATTGTAATTTCTTAATTGTAACTAATTGCACTTTCATGTATGTTTGATTTTTGAGTGATTATATTATTTCTTATGTTTCCTCTGTTTTTGTAGGCCTATGAAAAAGGTTTAAAATAAAGACCGAAACGTTGGCAATGAGAGTTTAATTTGAACCTGAAGAACTGACCGAGTCCCGATAAACTTTAGTTGTGTTTCTATTCCACGGTCGATTCTTTTATCAATATATATATACAAGATATTCACTTGTTAATGTGAAATCTTGTATCTATTGTTTTTGACTCTGACGAAGACCGCTTGTTACAGTTGAAAGATCTTAGTCTTTTTGCTCATTTCATATTTTCTGGTAATCCGTTTTCAGGAGAAAAGAAAAAGGGAGACCAAGGACGTTGTAGACGCAACGGTAAGTAACCACTTAACCACGTGAGTGGGTTACTTGCCGTTGCGTCTACAACGTCCTTGGTCTCCTGTCCCTTTCTCTTTTCTCCTGAAAACGGATTGCCCGAAAATTTGACTCTGTAAGTGTGTTTCCTTACTCTGTGTGCTACTCTTCTTGAATTTTGAACTAGTATTGTGTCCAGTTTGGATCGTGTTTCGTTTAATTAAGTGAAATTTAATGCGTTACGTTCAACCTTGAAACCTTCGGTGCTGTTACTCTTGCCTGGTCTAACTTTGAATTTATTTATTCTGTTTTACTTTATCCCTTATCTCAGACCTTACCATTCTTTAATATCCTCTTGTGTTTTTTCTATTCCTCATTACTATATTTTTTGATCTCTTTATCATAACCTTACCTCTTATTTTATTCTACAGATAAGGAGTTCTTGTTGTACTTTAATGTTATTGTTTTCCTTTATTTACATTGCTTTGTATTTTCCTACACTTTGTGTGAAGTTGATTGTTTTGCTTTCCATCCTTTGTATTTACCTTCATTTTATTTTTACTTCCATTCTAATGTTTCACGCTTTTTATTTATAAACCTCTTCTATTAATTTTTTATTCTAATTTCCTTTGGTAACTGTTGTCATTTTTTATCATCTTATCATTGATTAGTTTTGATCTCAATACTACACCTTTGTCTGGATTGTAATTTAACTCTCTACTTAGTTTATGGTTACTTCTTCAATCAGGTTTACACTTGCCTTTAGTCTCTTCGAACCTGTTTTACTCTTATAGTTCCTTATCAGTTTTCACTTTCATTTGTTTTTATTTCCCAATTTTCTTAAGTTGTTTATTACAACCATCACTTGAGTCTTAGACAGTTTTACTTGTTTTCCTATTTAAAACTACTAAAGACATTTGTTGTTAATTTTACATTATTTGCTAGCTACATCTGTTTAGAAATTTAATTTTAAGTTTCTCTGTATTGTTTATTTACTCTATTTCAATTTTATAAATTTCAATATTTTTTGTTCTATTGTTCACTATCGAATATTTATGTATCACTCCTTTGATTTATTTATAATAAGATCCACTTCCTACTGGTTGGAACAAATTTATTTTCTGTCACACAAAATTGCAAGGTGCACTGTGCACATTGAGTTTCTCTCCCATTCCCTCCTCCTTAATATTCCACCGAATGGTTTAACACTGAACCTGCCCTTACCTGCCATTCCTCCAACCTTTCGTAATGATATCGCTATTTTTGCCTTCCAATGCTCGTTAAACTTAACCCGCCTCACTCTCTCGAACCACCTGAAAATTCAGAGTTCCTATTTTAAAGAGTTAACCTCAACAATTGATCTTTTGCTTAAAATTTCTTCCTCCCACCTTCCCTTGTGTCTTCAACACATGAGAAGTGCTGAAAACTTCCTCTCAATCAAGAGAAAGTCCTCCATGACCAAACTCTCTAATCTCTGTCGCAGTTATCTGGACCTGGACCTTGGCCTTCCCCTTAGAATACCCAACCTCAACAACATCTGCACTCAACTTTTTCCCACCTGCCCCATCGACTCCCCAGTCCCCACCAAAAGTCCCTTCGGTTTGCTTCCTACTCATGAACCCATCTTACCCAACTCTTCTCATTCACCCAATCATCCCTCAAACTTGTTCCCTACTCCATAACTGAGCCTTTTTCAAAATCTCACCCCTGTCACGAACTTAACTCCAATCCTTACCCCACAAAGGCCTCCTCTGAACAGTTCACCTGTTTCCAGCGCCACTGATTCTTCTCCCTATAACTCCAACATTTTCTACAATTTGTCCTCCCACTGCCTCACTGTCGATGAAAGTAACTTACTTTCTAAAGGTCTCTCTTTCTGCCCAACCCCTAAGGTCCAACGGGTCAAGCTCCTGGAGGATGTGCAGATGTTTTGTAGATCCTTTCGATGGCTGCAATTCTGGAAATCCTCCGTCCCTTCGAATCCCGCCTAAGCTCTACTCCCACAGTTACCCTCCGTAAGTTTGAACCTCTCTCCAATCATGAGCATCCACCCCTTCTAGCCTCTCATCCTTTAGAGGAATTAATTTCCCAACTCCTCAACAGGGTTACAAACCCCTCTTTTCTTGATAGCCTTAGACCCCCAGACAACCTATCCCTCTCCGTACGCAGGGCTATTAATAGCCTGGTTAATAACAAAAATCTGTTAATTATGCCTGCTGACAAGGGGTCCACCGTTGTACTCATGGCTCGCCATCATTATGAAAGCGAAGCACTGAGGCAGCTGCGAGACCCATTGTTCTACCAACCTCTCTCCTCTGATCCCACACCCAATTTTCACAAGAAGTTGGTCGCTCTACTCCGTTCCTATTCCAATTCAGAGGGTCTTACTGATGAAGACCTAAAGCTCCTTATCCCCAATACTCCCCGATGTCCCGTATTTTACATCCTCCCCAAAATACAAAAACCTTATCGCATGCCCGACAATCCCCCTCCTGGAAGACCGATAGTATCATCCTATAGAAGTCTAACCGAAAGGATTTCAGCGTTCGTAGACTCAGTTCTACAACCTTTAGTGAGACTTCATATAAATTTGGGTTACTTGCCGTTGCGTCTACAACCTGCTTTCTCTTTTCTCCTGAAGACGGATTGCCCGAAAATTTGAGTCTGTAAGTGTGTTTCCTTACTCTGTGTGTTACTCTTCTTGAATTTTGAACTAGTATTGTGTCCAGTTTGGATCGTGTTTCGTTTAATTAAATGAAGATATATATATAATGGGTGTCCCGAAAAAATGTATGCACAATTTAAATTATTATAATACTACAATAATTTATATTATAACTATAACTTTACATCATAACTATATTCATAGTTGTGATCGACCGCCATGTTAACTCATCAGAAATTACAGTATGCTGTGGATTATAATCAAAAGGATTAATTCAGTGATTTCTTTAACTCCACTGTGGCTGGTCTTATTTACTTGAACCTGCTGCACCTTTTCAAGTACTTTTTCGGTCTTGATCATCATCAGTAAGAGAATGAGTTAATCTGAAATTTAATTTTTCCACTTAAAACATTTGTACAACCAAATGCAAACAATTAAGGTTGCATTTGGTTGTACCGCATTAATTGATTACCCGCATTAATCAGTTTCGAAAAGATGGGTACATTTTTTTGTAAACCCTTGGCATTATCGGTAGTATGTAGAACAAAGCGGACTGCAGTTTGAGAACAGTTGGTGGCAAAACAATAAAATAATGCTTATTAATTAGTTACATGGTTAAAAAAAAATTACAATAAACATCTAAATTACAATAATTTAAAGTGTGTATACATTTTTTTGGGACACCCTGTATATTGTATATATATTTTTTTGCATAAAATATATTTGTACAACATATATAATTATAAATAAAATATTATTTATATAAAATATATATTTGTATATATATAAAGATTTCACATAAACACGTGAAATAACAATCAAAGATTGTTATCCTGGTTGGGATAACAACCAAAAACCTGGTTGGGTTTTTGACTTTGACGAAGACCGCTTGTTACGGTTGAAAGATCCTAGTCTTGTTTTCCCATTTCATATTGTGGTTCGATCATATATATATATATATATATATATATATATATATATATATATATATATTATATATATATCTCCTAGTACAATAACTGTTGCCCACCAAATTGTACCTTTTTTAAAATTTCTAAAACATAAACTAATAATTTAACCTAAACAAGATTAATGTATAACTTATTGAATTAATTAGTAAAATAGAAAAATAAATATAACTGCAATAAAATAAAAATTCTTAAAATAAAAATACTTTTTATATGGTTACTATTAAACAAAATTATGATATTTGAAAGGTGATCTAGAAAGTAAGGAGGGTCTGAGGGTGGATGTCAGGGTGAACTGAAATCAAGAATAATGCCTCTACACGAAACAGCACTATAGCCGCCCGTCCCTAGGGTCCTGATCGAATAATTATGCTCTCCCCTCTACCATCTTCTTCCACTGTACCTCCGAATTATTACCCTAATTGTCATTTTACCTATTCTCTGTTAACAAATACATTTCAAATTTATTTATCCCATAATAATCTAATTCATAGAATGTATTTTGGACAATATATTTGTGCTGTACTTTTTTATGTTGCAAGTAAACTTTTAGAAATAATTAGTAACAAATGAATTAAGTGATTCTATACTTAGAATATAATAGTGAAAAAATTATATTTGTTTTCACTATTATATAAGGTAAAGCGTCAGATTTACTTTTAAAATACCTTATAAAATATAGAACAAGTACAACAGACTAAATAGTGAACTAAAGAACAAAAACAGGTGTAACAAGAAATAAAGGAATTCTACTATATTGCCCCATCGTCATGAAAACCCCAAGGTCATATTATTCATTTTATTTATTTAACTAACAGAATCATAGTAGTATCTATGAATGGTAAAAGTCAAATCTCAACTGACGAAGACCGCTTGTTAAGCTTGAAAGATCTTAGTTTTTTTTTCCTATTTCTTATTGTGGTTTGATTATTAATTGTTATTTAACGTGTTAATTGTAATATATATATATATACATGTTTTGTTGAACGACCTTTGTACTGTGGCATCATGCCACAAAATATATCAGTTGATAATAAATTAGTCAGTAGAATCTCTTAATTCAATAAACTATAAGTGAATTAATGCACAGAAACAGAGATGATTTTCTGAGATAGTAAAAGAATAAGAAGCCAAAAAATACTAAGAAAAGAACAAGAACTTTGAGGTCATTATCTATATATGTACTAAAATATCAACGTCCAAACCACAGTAAGAAAAAAGAAAAGACATCAGAATAATTGTATACTATATTTTATCTGATGGCTGGTAATATTGCAGTACAGGTATATGATAGTCAGGTAGTACAGGTAGAAATATGGTATTCAGTTTTCGTGATCTGTTTTGTATGTGTTTTCTTTCTGCTAATTTAATTTATATATATATATATATATATATATTTGTGTGATTTGTGTTCAATAATTAAGTAGTGGCTGTGAAATGCAGAATAACTGCACATTATCTCACTTTGTTAGTCACCAGTTGGGTGAGATTAGAAGATTGTTTATTCAAAGGACTGATAGTGGCAGCCAACTGTTTGTCAAAGAATCAACAATTTATATCGACAATATTGTTGATAAAACTAACAATAACATTTTTAAAAGTTAAGATATCGTGTAACTAAAGATCTAGGCTACTATTTTTTCCCCTGGTTTGGTGGAACTTTGTAATTATATTCTATTTGTACTGTATATTTCCAACATCCTCTTAAATTCAATTCACTTAACTCATTTTACTATCAAGTATATCATTCTGCATCTCCTGTTATACAGTATTTTTTTACAGCATGAATATTGAGGTCATTAATTTATTAAGGCCCTTAATTTCTCTTTCTTAAGTTACCTTTATTATTAAGATCAGTCAAGTTTGGTAGTGTATTTTATTTAGTTAAATTTACTTCTTTGTACTAGTAACTTTTCACATTGCTAAGCTTGCTTTTGTTCAGTAATTTTTTTTAAAAGAAACAACACCTCTTTGGTGATTAGATTAATTGTTGACAAAAAAAACTTTCATTAAAAAAAAGACTTTTTCATATTTAAATATATCAATCGATATCTGTAAGAGCATCATTGCCAGAATTGTAATTGAATGATATGATAAAGCAATAAATAAACTCTAAATGGTAGATTTATAGATAGTATAAATTATTAAACATTTTTTATTGGCTGAATGCTTCATGTAATTAACTTTGTCAGCTGGAAATGAAAAATTCCTTGTTTGAAGATGTTAAATTAAAATACGAGAATGTAGTAGGAGCAGTGTCGGGAGGAGTTAGGGATGATGTGAAGGCAGAGTAGTTGATGCTTCAATAACTGGCACAAGCATGCAATAAGCCCCACCTGAGGACTCTCGTCGTCATATTGCTTCGAGTAGAACACGTGCCACATATTGCCCACTGCAACTCTGTACCTTCTTCAAACAAACCCAGCCTCTATACTCACCAGATATCAATTTCAATGCATCTCCCTACCACACATTACCTGTTTCTTAAACGGAACTCTTTCATTTAAGAAAAAACAGTATGTTTATAAACAAGAAAGGAAAGTAAATTTTATCATCTCCTTTCTTTCAAAGAAATAAAATATTATGTTTAATGGTTATAACCACTTTAGTATATACCCAATTTTAATTGATTTCGAGTTTGGCTTATTTGTTTGTCTCTTTTGAACAATTCATATAATCCAAGTATATTTACACAATTTTGTCGAATCAGTTTTCCTTAAACTTTGCAACTCCTATTGCTGCTGGAATATAAATATTTCTCATGTTGTTTAATATTTCTGATGAAGTTGTAATAATAGTAACATTAATATATATATATCTTGATAAAAGTATCGACCGTGAAATAGAAAAAGGATTAAATTTATCAGGACTCGCTCAATTTTTATCAATGCCTTGAAGGTTTGATGAAACAACAATCAATGATCAAACCACAATAAGAAATGGGAAAACAAGACTAAGATCTTTCAACCGTAACAAGCGGTCTTCGTCAGAGTCAAAAACCCAACTGAGTTACGGTTGAAAGATCTTAGTCTTGTTTTCCCATTTCTTATTGTGGTTTGATCATATATATATATATATATATATATATATATATATATATATATATATATATATATATGTAGCAGTTTGCTTCTCAACGCGAGTACTTCGCACTTCTTCCCGATGACGACGGATGTCGAAATATCGAAGTGAGTTCTGTAGTGTCTTTCTGTGTTCTTTTCTATGTGTTAAAGTGTATATATATATATATATATATATATATATATTATACAATTAAAAGAAACGGTCCAGCGGATTTTATTGTATATATAATATATATATATATATATATATACAATATATATATAATAATATATATATATATATATATATATATTATATATTTGTGTATTTTGGGAGCAGACCTTCAATCAAACATGTTTTATTAAAAATTATGCCAATTTTAACTTTTGTTCTTTTATTAAAAATTATGCCAATTTTAACTTTTTTATTAAAAATTATGCCAAATTTAACTTTTTTATTAAAAATTATGCCAATTTTAACTTTAAAATGGATTTAACTTTAAAATGGAAAACTTTATAAGTTTTGTTATGGTTAAAACTTGTTTAGTGAAAAAAATGGAAGTCAAGAATAAATCTTTTGGTGAATTACTTTATATTTTACCAGAAAGGTGGAAATCCAATCTTACTCAATTCATGTAAATATTTCTTATTCCGTTAGGATGTTAATAATTGTGCTAATAATTTAGATAGTTCTTATTTTTGTATTTGAGTTCTGTGATGATTTAGTTATTAGTCCCTGAAGATAGTCAGAGCTGACCGAAACGTCGTATATAATTTGTATGTATTGTTAATTTGTTTGTTATGGTTAAAACTTGTTTAGTGAAAAAATGGAAGTCAAGAATAAATCTTTTGGTGAATTACTTTATATTTTACCAGAAAGGTGGAAATCTATTGTCAGAAAACTTGAAAAATTGACCCGGAAAAGAACAAAAGTTAAAATTGGCATAATTTTTAATAATATATATATATATACTCGTATATATATATATATATATATATATATATATGTCATTATTCCTTTGTCCTTATTTCTTATTATTCCTGTTATTCCTTTGTCTATCTATCTGCTTCTTTCTTTTTAATTGGTATATATATATATATGCTTCTGCATATAAATTTATACTTCTGCCTATGAAAAAGGTTTTAAATAAAAACCGAAACGTTGGCAATGAGAGTTTAATTAGAACCTGAAGAACTGACCGAGTCCCGATAAACTTTAGTTTTGTTTCTATTCCACGGTCGGTACTTTTATCAATATATATATATATTATATATATATATATATATATATATATATAAGTGTATTATGCAATCGGAATCGGGTCAATATTTCAGGTTTAAAATCAAACTCGGTTTGCATCATTGCTTCGGTTTTAATTTAAACCCTTTTTATAAGCCTACAAACAAAGGATAATAAAAATCATATATAAACATCAACAAATAAATAACATGAAAATAGATTGTAACAGCTTGTGGAATATTACAAGTAGAAATAGTTCAGAGATAAATAAAATAGCTTACAGAATTAAGCGTTTATTTTTTAATTAAAAAATGAAATTTACATTGTATAAATGAACTAACAATCTTGACTGGTCAAAGACTGCCTCGACTAATTAGGTAATATTACAGGTAAACCGTAACACTGTTCTCTCAAAGGACACAACAGGAACTAAAGAAATCATATTTTACCAAAACGCAACATATTCCTCTGAATAAATATTGTTTAAGTTAGTAATATCAGTTCTATGATGAATTAAAGTTAGATCCTTTTTAATATATAACATTTTAAGCATCCTCCTTCTTTGTTCATCATATTCTTCATCAATTATAATTCTATCTTCAAATCGAACGGGTGGCCTTCGTTTATGGCGTGGAATGCTAAGACAGTTGCATTATTTATATTTCTTCTTATTGAATTAGATTGTTGATAAAGCCTTTCTTTTAGAGAATATTATTTCTCATATCCATTGTTTGCAAGCCTATGGAAAAAGTTTTAAAATAAAATCGAAACATCTGCATGGAGAGTTTGATTTTAACCTAGAGAATTGACCAAATCCCGATTGCATAATACATCTATTCTATCAAGCGGTTGATATTAGTTACTTTATTTTTTGTCCCTTCCATTTCATTCCTTGTGTATGTTGTTAGCACTTTTTCTGGGAATACTACAACGGGATCTCCAGTGTGACTTCGCTTCTCAAACGAGTCACATGTTCTCTTATTATGACGATTCGTCGAAATATCAAAGTGAGCTTTTCTAATGTTTTTTATCTATGTTTTTGAGTTTTATATATATATATATATATATATATATATATATATATATATATATAGTTCACACAGGGCAAAAGTAGTCCCTTTGAGTAGCTAAAGCTAACAGAGCGGTCGGTCGAATGCGACGAACACGCACGCACTCTGCTGGCCGCCCTAGGTAAGCTACTAACTACACAGAGAAAAATAACATAAAAAGAACAAATAGAAGCAAATAAACATAACAGAAGGAGAAGAATATTAAATGAAGCAATGAACAATTTAAAAAAAAATTACATAAATAAAAAAAAATTAACGGTACTAGTTGAGGCCAGGAGGAGAGCGAGCTCTGATAAGACAGATAATTGCCTCCTCTGAAGCTCTTAAAGTAACCCGAGAAGACGGTACAGGGTTCTGATTAAGGACTTGGACACGGAAGCAGTGATTAAAGTCCAGTCCTTGGGAATTAGAGTGGATAGCAATAGAAAGGTTTTTTCGTTGACCAACGGAAGCCCTGTGGCCATTCATACGTACGTTGAGCAGCGTAGAGGCCATACCAACGTAGAATGCATCACAGTCCAAACGGTAAACGCAATTAACCGAGGTGAGCAGCAACCATGTAACAGAGTACAATAGGCAGGAAAAAAATAACTTTCACTATTCTAGTCTAGTAGTTCATATCTATCATTTTTAAAAATTTCAAGCTCCTAGAAATAAAAGTTTTAAATTATACTGAATTGCTGGTATCAACTTTGATTTGAGTATGTAAAATTGACTAATTGCTAATGCATTTTTTCTCAATATACATTCACAGCAACCATGTAACAGAGTACAATAGGCAGGAAAAAAATAACAATCACTGAGAGTGATTCGTATATATGATTTTTGACAAATGGAAAGAAAAGTGGTTTTTGTTAAATATTAGGAACTCATGAAACTCCCAGTAAAGTAATTCTATAAAAGACCAAAAATATAAAACATCATTCAAAATTGAAAACATTTTTGAAGGTAAATGAAATTATTGGACATCTTAAATTAAGGATTATCTTAAAACGACATTTTTTCACAGATGTTTCTGACATTTGTCAGACAAAATAGGAATATTTTCAAGTTTTAAATGGGAAAATTTGTCTTAAATATTCAATGTAGAAGGAGGTCAGATTATACTAATGATATTATATGCACTAGAGGTGTAATATACAAAAATAAGCATATATATGGATAAGTGAATCAATCACTATCTGTACTACCTCCAGGAATGTAAGACTAATAAACATCTCCCATTTAGACATTTATATTATACCTAAATGGAACATTATTTATTATATGCCCAAGAAGTATGATATTATGTTTACTTATAGTAGAGTGTAGGCTACTCCAGATTTTTATGTTTGTAAAAGTGCATCAATATAATTCTAACATGTCTTTATTATATTTTTTGATGCATTTTTATAATAAAAAAAAATATGCCCGAATTTTGTAGGGAGGGGCTTGGAACCGAAAAAACGTATCAAGATAAGACTTCCAGAACGAATTATTTCGCAAGGAGATTATCTAATTATTGTACCTAATTACAAATCTCTATTTGTTACAATTATTCTGGAAACGTTTCATGATTTATTTGTAAGACTTTATTTATTTGATTTATTGCTTTATTTTATATTTACTAATAACTAATATGAAACATCTCACAAGCCCAATTTAACCTTTTTACATTCATCATTGGACCCATTTACACTCACGGTTGAAGACCCTACAATGTCTACACATTACTTAGATTATAACATTTAGTTCTAACAGTGTAAAAATAAAATGAATTGCCCTTTTTTTCTTTAAGTTTTCTCCTTTAATTACAAAAATGAATGGTTGGGCTCCAGCGATTCAGGTTTGATTCATACATTGATTGGTTACTGTTATGTCATAATAAAGTAAGTTGGCAATTACTCTTTACAGGTTTACAGTTAATTTATTCAAAATATACTTTTTAATATGTGTGTAAAATTTTATTATTTTTTTCAACAAATTGTACACGTGAGGCTATAATTACAATTAAGAAAACTAAGGAAAAACTTAAACCATTTTGACCATTTGATTCAACACCAAATTTTTTATTATGATGTAATTATTTGAGTGTTTGCAATCACTTTTTATACATATCTTACGTAGTTTATGGAAATCTGGGGAATAAAAACGACAAAGTAGCAACACTGGGAGTAAACTTTATTTCCCCCGCCAGGCCAGGAGTTTCATTTCCCTCCTAGTGGAGCACTGATTATGAACTATTAACATCCTTAGGGTGACCAGGTGAACATGGATGTGATATGCTCAGTTTGCTTAGATTCATTGATAATTATAAACATGAATGAGGAAAATAGAAGGCCCGTTTCTACAGTTTGTGGCCATTTATTTCATTCTGGTTGCATTGCGAGGTGGCTGGACGAGTAAGTTGATATTCCGAATTCTTGTGCGTTAATTTGTGTGTCCCTTTCTATTTTGTCTGTACATTTAGACCTTTTTTCTTGTACTTTATTTTTTGTAATATTGGCTTCATATGAAGAATTCAAAGCCAGAGTTGTAGTTTTATCTAACATTTTGATCATTTTCTTTTTTCTATGAGTGAAATGCAAAAACACTCCACAAGATAATTTTGCTATAATTTACGGAAGAATAATAATATAAATAAGACAGCTGGATCAATAAAGATAATATATCTATCTGACAAAGTACTGTGTACTAGGTTGTATGGATCGCCAGTTTTCTTTCATTTATTGTATTGTTACATGTTGCAAGAGCATAACAGTAACAAAATATTGAATACATTTTTAATTCCTTGTCAAGATATGGCCTGCACGTGAAGGAAAGCCTCGTAGATTTTGATTGTGAATATAAACTTGTTTCACTAAAAGTATTACCCATTATTCTTAGGTAGTTTTTTTTAATTCTAACAGGTCCAATATTATTATATGTTTCATTACCTGTATATGTAAAAAAAAAAAACTGCCTTGATATAAAAGCGTATAACATTCAGTTTCGCCAATGTGTTTGGTACACACATCTAGTAGTAATATATGAATTTAAAGAAGGTAATATATGGTGAATCTTATTTTAAACACAAATTTTCCTTATAAGTTTCTCATTAAGTGATATATTCAGAATTTAATACTTTTCTTAATTAATTCATTTAATTTTTTGACAAGATATAATTTCAGTGGAATCTGAATGTGTTGATATTTTGTTAATTTACATGATTCAGTAATTAATTTCACGAGTCTAATTATAATCAATTGTTAACTGCTTCTTTGATTTACAACTGAATGATGTATTTGATGGAAAGGACCTTTTGGTAGAACTCAACATGATTCTGGCGTTGCAAATTTCTTCAGACTGGATTAAGTTAATTTTGTATTTGAATGCATAGAAAACCGAATGCATTAATAGAGTATTATAAAAAACTGTTAAGTAACCTGCTGCTTAGTTTAGTTTGGTAAAAAGAAGCGTTTTATAGGTTACTTAGTAGGTCAAGTTGGATGACATTCCTACTGTTATTCTGGAACTACTTTCCAGAAAATCACTAATATAATTAGTTATTAGTATATATCGGATGTAAGCCTAAGTAAGTGTATGTTTGTATTTATTAATTGATTATGATGCCTATTTTTGTATATGATGACCGAATAATTTCTTAATATACACCGTATAATAATATGTATTTTAAGTGCTTCATCATATTTTTGAGCATAGTTTATAAATGTATTTGAAGGGATTAGGAAGTCATTAATTAGGTTAGGATTCGTATCGTATCGTTAGGAAGTCATTAATAGTTTACATTAATAACTTATTTTTATTTTCCAGCAACAACACATGCCCAAAATGTCGCTGTGGACTAAGATTAGACTCCTATGTGAACGTGTATTTCGAGGTTCAGCCATTTTCAAATCCAACTGAAGAGGTTGTCTATCAGGTCGCTATTCAAAGTCGAAACGAAGATATTAGATTGCTCCAAGAGACCTTAGACTTCCAGGCAGGAAGGATTTCAATCATGGAGTATGTAAATTATTTTGAACATATATGCATCCTAATTTGAAGACATAGATATAACTTACATTTCAATGTAACTGTTGTCATTTTTTGCCCATGTAAAATGTTCCCTTCAGTTTTATTGTAAGTCTTTTAGTGTCCTTCAGATAATCCTTTCTTACAATCATAAATGAATAATTCAATGTGAATACGGATACACAAATGAGGAAAAACTTACACCCACAGTGTCAAATTTTCGTTTTCAACTGTCATCAGAAGAATAAATAGGGGGAGATCAAATGCACTGACGAGGATGCGGTTAAATTTCAACCACCTTTGGTGCTCTCCCTCTATTTATTATACTGATGAATGTTGAGAACGAAAACTTGACACTGTGAGTAAGTTTTTCCTTATTTGGTATCTTCACTCAAAATCAACTATTTGTATATATTTCGTATCGTTTTCTGTTCGTTCAGAGTATATATATATATAATCTATAGCAGGTAGCTTTGAAATAAGTTTTAACAGCCTGTGACGTTGAAAACCATTCTCGGGGTTGAAAAAAACTGTAGTCAGCTTCTTGAATGTCAGCATTTTTTTGTGAATCGAATGATACTAGATCCATGTAAACTGGTTAAACCGTTTAATGTTTGAGGGGTAGGTAAATAATGAGTTAGTTAGGTAAATAATTGAGAATTTAAAGCTAACATACTTCTTTGACTAGGAATTTATTTTATAACTATAATAGGCTGAATATCAATATATTAAAAACTCTGGTATTGGTATATAAAGAAAGTTAAGCTATGGAGTAATACAGTCGTTTAAGGAAAGTGTAGCACGCCATCATTTAAATGATTTTAATGATAGGTTGGCCTAACAGTATTGTTAAATGATGTTTTTGTTTTAATGATCAGTCATGCATTTGAAGTTTTGATTTGTATGGTTCATAAAGTAAAATGGTTGAACATTTTTTACTTATATTAGTGAATATTATGAAACAATTATGATGTCTGGTAGGCAGTTTATGGAATAACCTTATATATTTAAGAATTCTATTTCACTTTGTTTAATCGATAATTTTCTCATATAGTGGAATACCACTCCTTTCATACAGTTTCTATTTTAACATTGTTTTTCCTGCTATAAAGGAATACAATTAGAAACAACGAAGAGCAATCTGCTGTTAGAGATAACATGTTGGAAGCTGCTGATAATCTGCGACAGAGTCTTGAACAAGAGCTTATGCAGGAGAGATCAATAGTACGTTCCATGACAGCGCAAGTCGAAGACCTAGAAAGGTACGTTTTTTTGTTTTTTCTTAAACGTTTATATATCGGTTGTGCCATTTATCAATTATTTGTCTCCTTGCCAATTGAAATAAATTAAGGAAGATAAAAATCAACACTCGAATTGAACTACTTTCTCGAAAATTATTAGGAATTAAACTAATTTTATATACTATCAAATACATTACTACAATGAAAAACGAATTAATTTGTTAAGTTTAGTGATTTGTCTCAATTTAGGGTTCAGTTTATCCCTTTGATGTTTCCGTATGTAGGTATGTATAATGAAATCACGAAAAATTCAAGAAAAATGAAAAAGTTTTAAGGCCCTTCGATGAAACTCCTCAAAAAAGTAAAAAACAATAGAATAAAAAAGGAGTAGCTTTAGGAGAGAGGAAAGTACCTTCAATCAAGTGGAATAACCGTTAGGACACTTATTACTCCATTTTATCGTATTAAACTTCTTAAAAGGTCCTTCTTGGCATTGTTAGTAAACAAGTTAAAAACAATTTAAATAAAATACGGAAGAAAAAACCCCACTAACCCTAATAAATAACTTGTACTACTTCTGGTCGATAATTGTCACTCAAAATTGTTGAAGAAATTTTATGTTACTACTGTTTTCGAAAAAGGTGGTAATTTTGAAAGTTGTTTTAAAGCATTCGATGAGTAGTAATGGAAGTTTATCTGCTCCTTTTTTAAGTTCTGTGGCAGTAAGCAACCTAAAACTGAAAGGCTTTAGAACTTCTTTATCTTTATGTTAAATTTGTGGATGATATCTTTAATTGTAGAGTCACATGTGTTTATTGTAGTATCTCTACAATAAACTTGGTCAGTTCTTCAGGTTCAAATTAAACTCTCATTGCCAACGTTTCGGTTTTTATTTAAAACCTTTTCATGCAAGCATACATACATACTTTTCATACAAAAGCTTTTCAAACCATTTCATATTGTGGTTTGATCATTGTTTGATATATATATATATATATATGATCAAGCCACAATAAGAAATGGGAAAACAAGTCTAAGACCTTTCAACCGTAACAAGCGGTCTTGTTACGAACCAACTGAAACACTAGATGCAGAAAACATCTGGTGAGGGGTTGAGAAGAGTGGGAGGGAAGAGTGGTATTTTAAAATACCACTCTTCTCAACCCCTCACCAGATATTTTCTGCATCTAGTGTTTCAGTTGGGTTTTTGACTCTGACGAAGACCCCTTGTTACGGTTGAAAGATCTTAGTCTTGTTTTCCAATTTCCTATTGTGGTTTGATCATTGATGTTATTTCACGTGTTTATGTGAAATCTTTATATATATATATATACTAAATATGAGAAACAGTCCACAAGGACTATAAAACTTTAAATTACACAAAGCATGACACAGAAAAAAGAATAAAAAGAACACTTACAAAATTCAATATTTCGAACTGTTGTTCGTCATCAGGAGTAGACTAGAACAGAGGACGAAGTGAGAGAGATCTCCCCACGTCGAAGAACGGAGCGCGAATTTAATGTGAATTCCACGGAGCGAAGAACGATTCGCGCTCCGTTCTTCGACGTGGGGAGATCTCTCTCACTTTGTCCTCTCTTCTAGCCTACTCCTGATGACGAACAACAGTTCGAAATATTAAATTCTGTAAGTGTTCTTTTTATTCTTTTTTTATGTCGTGCTTTGTGTAATTTAAAGTTTATATATATATATATATAGGACAGTATACTAGAATAGAATAACTATACCCAAAATTCGCTAGTTTTCCAGATTCAAACCAAAACTTTCAAAGAGGGCATTTAATTTAATTTAAAATCTTTTTCATAAAGCACCCGGGAGACTGACCGCCCTGCATTAGATATAGTGATTATTGTATCAATCTGATTTACTTATGCATCTTACATTATAAATATATTTTATAATAAATAATTATTCATAGGTTTGAGATATGTTAATATTAATTTTATATCTCTACAATCTTTTTCGATTTTTATTCATACTACTAGTGGTAATTTACCTCCTTATGATGAGTAGTGAACGTTTGAAACATGTTGAGATTGGAAATATATTCATTCTATTGTAAAGACAAAGTAATGAGAATGTTATTTTGGATGATTGAAAAGTTGTGAAGAAACAGGTCTCAAGCAAATACTGTTATATCTGTAATAATATTGACTTCATAGGTGAGAATATTATTTACATAATTGTCAAGGAACATATGTAAATTATCAGTAGTTGAGTTGTTTTAGTTTAATGAGAGATTGAGACATATTGAACTGAATCAGAATTTGAATTATTTTTCTTACCATGAAAATTATCTTGAAAAATGGCATAACTTTCTGTTTCTGAACAACCTTCATTCTGAAATAAGATTTTTTGTTGATGGTTCTTATTGTTGATTTGTTATACTGGCAATGTTTTATGCGGTATTTTTACTAGCTGCATTTTTAAAACTGTTGTTTTTTTACAGAGTGAATTCTGTTATTAACATTCATCAGAGTGAAGTGGCTGCTGTTTTGAGTGATATCAGAGACGTTGATGCTCTAAAAAATCTAATCCTCACTCTTAAGAGGTATTTCTTTTGTTAAGTTCTTTAGAAAATTGTATTCTTCTTATTTTATGTACTATTTTTGTATTGCTTTAAGATAGAAATTGTAAAATTTCATAGATGCTTTAAATTTTTTTAAACATCTGTTACAAAATTCTTGAACACAAGGTGGGGTGGGGCTCATTTCTTTCTTGTAGTATTTCTATATATTTCACCATTTAGTTTTCTCAAATAATGTTATTGTCATTTAACTTTAAAGGTCGACTTGTTTAAAATATGCTAGTTTCCTAAATATTTTTTGTAAAAATAATTTGAGTTAAATTTGATTAAAGTCAACATAAAGAAATAAAGTTCCAGATTCTTCAATATCTTCAGTAGAATTCCTTAATTCCTGAGATATACCATCAAGTTTGGCGATTTGTAGAGGCGCCAGGGTTCCAAAACCTCTAGTAAAGTTTTTTCCATTAAGGAATGGCATTTACTGGAGATTTGAATTCCCAACTAGTCTGGAATATTTCTGCATTTGAAAAATAAAAACCAGTAATAACCAATTCTCTCTCTTTGAGTAGGAGTCACAATGGTATATTTTGTATATAAATATTTCTTTTCTTATTATTATTATTATACATTTATCAGTAATGATAAAGTGGTGCTAATGCGTATGGCTAGTAATTTGTTATAGATTTTACTACGAAACCTACAAAAGGAATATATGAAAAAGCTATTGCAATTACATTCTATAGAATTGTTCCACAAATCTTTTAAGTTTGGGGGATCATAAAGATTTTTTATTTGAAAGGGTGAAAAAGTTGGCAACACAGTAATAATGAACAAAAAAGTTTATAAAGTGAAAATGAAAGTTTTATTAGGAGATAGTGACACCAACTATATACTACAACACACATCACTACGAAATATAGTAAATAAAATTGTAGACGAACTCAGAATGTATGATTCTTTGTCAAGCCTCAAAATAAAATCATCTGATGGGAAGCACCACATATTTATATGCTAGTAAAGCTACACAAACTAAGTTTGCCCCTACGCTCCATTTTATCATTCCTATTGTAGGGTAAAAATCTAATGAAATGGTCTCCACATATAAAAATGTAATGATATAAACAACGCGTTTCGAACACGTAGTGTTCTTCCTCAAGCATTAACTAAAAAATACAATGACACCAGAGAGTTATCTATAGTACAAAGTAAATAAGTACAAAAATTAATATAAAATAAAATATGGCAGAAAGTACGAACCTAAGGATGAGTGCCTCTGAATAAGACTGACTGGTAATGGAATGGACATGGGTGGGGGTATAGGGTACATCTGTTTCTTATTCGAAGGCAGGTACATTTCATTGTAATTTTTTTTTTCTCTTAAAAGTTAGGCTGAGCCTTTACATTTTCTTTTAGACTAAGTGTAGGAAACATATTGAAAATATAACACACAGAGCTATAACGAAATATAAACCAATTATATGCATAAGGAGAAAGTAGAACATTTTTTTTTATATATATAAATAAATTAAGAAAAGTTGTACATTTGGGAATTTGTTCATTGAGGCAAGTAGAAGAATTATCGCGCACTAGTTTCTTGGTTGACAAGAAGTAAAACAGAAAACCAAATCCCCCAACAATAAACAATTTATGTCCCATTTTGCCAAACATTTAGTCACCAATAACCACCAATTTTTCCCAGACCAAAATATACAAATACTACATAGAAACAATAAATTCCGGGAAATAACTATTTTAGAAGGCTATGAAATCAACAAACTAGTGCGCGATAATTCTTCTACTTGCCTCAATGAACAAATTCCCAAATGTACAACTTTTCTTAATTTATTTATATATAAAAAAAAATAAATAAATGAAAAAAAAAGTTCTACTTTCTAATACGACAGGAGATATTAAATCAAATTTGATCGATCAACATTAATTTTAATGAGATCTTGCTTGCCTACATATTTTGACATAAAAGATTGAATCTTGGTTCTATTTTAGTGTTGGCAGGTACCAACACCTTTCGATATCCTTCAGTTTTGATTTAGTAAAAGTTAATGTTGAAAAAGCTTTTTCACAAAAATGAATGGGAACAAAGGGCGGGGTGGCCACAGCCAGTTCTAACAATATTTTATATTTGTTTTTACACTTTTTTTTTGAGAAGTCAATTTTAAAAGTATTATCATATGAAAGATTGACAAATCTTCTTGTGCTTTCATTGTAAGATGGCTTAATTTTTGTGTAGGGAAAATGGGCCTCTATTTACAAAATTTTCAAGTTACAAAAAGAAAATTAGGACGAATTAATTTTATAAATAAAGTATCAATGTAACTAATTAGATATCTATTTGATAAATTTATCATCTGCAAGATTTATTTTTAAGACATTAATTATTTGATTTAGTCCTTTTTTTTATTTAAAAATAAATAATTTGAAACATCTCGTCATCCCAGTTTAACGTTTTCGCGACCCACTTGGGGGGTCGGGATCCACTGGTTGAAGTTCCCAAGTCTATATTTATATTATACATTGATAACAAAATTTCACAAGAAACACGTGAAATAACAATCGATGTTCAAATCGCAATGAGAAATAGGGAAAAAATGACTAATCATTCAACCTTAACAAGCTGTCATTGAGTGAAGGGCACACGTTTGATTCTAATCTGACAGTTATTAAAGCTAAATAATGAGACAAACATAAGAGGAAAACATGAAATATTATTTATTAAAAAAGATCAAACCTCCATTAACTAAAGAAGTGTTATAGCAATTTAAATGAAGTTTGTTCTGGTGTGTGTTGAGTTCCTGAAGTGTTAGTGAATTTGTTCGTTGTTTGCCCAGTAATGTTAGTTTTTGATAATCTGTTCATTTCAATATGTCCGGGTTTTCATTATTCTGTAAAACAAAAAAATGAAATTCCTGTAATTTAAGGATAAGAACCATACACATATGTAGTGAAATTTCATTTCCGTATATTCTAACTTTTGTATGTTTCGTATGTGTGGTAAAGTCTTATTTTCCTCTGATTTGTAGGGGCATGTAAAACAGAGTTTAAATAAAAGTCAAAACTTCGTCATTCAGAGTTTACTTTGAAATTCGAAAAATCTGATAGCTTCCCGATTCATTTATTATATATATATAATTGTATTTCACCATAAACACCTGAAATAAAAATCAACGTCCAAACCATAGTAAGAAATCATAGAAAGATGTATTTGTCAGAATCTTCTTCTATTGGTGTTTTTAATCAGGAAATCTGGAAGGACCAGATTGAGGAATTTATATTTACTCAAAAATCCAAGAAGCAACTCACTGACACTTATTTCACGTGTTTTTATTGTAAACTAAAATAATATGTTATTTGTTTATATAAACTAAAATGCATTGAATACTTATAAATGCTTTTTGTTCTGTTCTTGTTATTTGTATTATATGTTTTCAGAGTCTGGTTGAATCGCTTTTTCTGTAATTTGAAGTACACTTGCATTGCAATTAAAATCTTTGGAACAAGTATAATGAGGGGGGGGGGGGACTGAAGGTTAGGCAAACCTGTTACCAGTGGGCTCTTTTGCCATCCCAAGCATTCTGCTTCTACTCTACGGCAAATCTACTTCCTTAATTTAGATCATCTCTTACCTATTAATATATAGGATCAGGACTTTGATCACCAAAATTAAGCAACTTGTAAACGGCACATAACTAAAGTTGTTAGATATATAAAGTGGTTAGAAAACCAACAGAAACGTTTGTAGCTACTGTTTGAACCATGAGTGACATTTATGCCAATCTGTTACCTAGACTGTTTAATCAATTTTTCTTTAACTTCTCTTGGAGCCAGGTATTAAAGATATTTCTGACTCTTAGCATAAGAGCATCTACGTTTCTGGGTCCACGAAGGGTTTGCTAGCTCTGAGTTTTGCCAGTTATATCTGTTTCCTCATAGTCTGTGGCATAATTTATGACATTATTCTTCAGGATTTTTTTCTCTGCAAGTACAGTAAGTATCTCAACGCTATTCCACTCACAGACTAGATAATGTGAAGGACATCGTTTTGATTACTGCTTAGAAATTTCAGCAAGTACAAATTCCTGAATCTGGTCTTTCCCACATTTCATGGATTATGGCATGTACACCAAGTGGTTTTTTTTTCATTACCTTGATGCATATCATTGTACCGGAGCTTAGAGACATCGGTGATTCATATTAGCCCCTTTCAAAGGGAAAATAATTGCTTTTTTTTCACCGACTTTTTATAGTTAGATGAAACAATTTTTTTTTATTCTCTGCGCTCTGCTATTTGCATAGCCTGGATATATCTACTTCAAAAATACGTATTTCCTCGCTTACTAGTGCATACTTCAATTTCAGTGTTGCTACATTTAACTTAGTTACAATATTTACATTTTTTTTTTTTTTAGGAAAGCATTGGGATTAACTTAAAATATTTACTTTTAAGTGTATGCCTGAAAAGGTTTTCTGTGCATGCTTATTTTGCAATGTATGTTAATTAATGTCTTGAAATGAACATATTCTCAAGTTTTATTTCTAATGAAGTTTTTGTACTAGTATACTTTTTAAGCATTGATTTAAACCACAATTATTTTCTCTAATATTACCTCCTGTTGATAAAATTCGATATAGCGTTTGTAATGTACAAAATGTTAAAACATTCACTATTTTCTCTAGTATATTTTAGTTATTGCTATTTCATAATTAGTGATAGTGAAGTATGCAATTAATTTCTTTATTACTTTAATGCCTTGCCCTATCTTTAGTTTTAAAACCGTGCATCTTTCAAAAATGAATCTATAACCTAAAAAGTTTAAGTTTTTTAGTTACGTTTTATCAATTGACCTGAAGTGGTAGGCGATATATCTAGCCCTAAGCACCACGGGTGTAGTTCATATTTTGAAAATTGATATATTGCATACATTAATTGATAAATCTTTCAGTACTGATTCGCATAGATTGGTCATAGTTTTTTTTTTCATTTTTATTCCTATTTGCTTCACCTATACATCTGTAATTGTTTTAACCTCAGTGATATGATTATAATATATCGTTTTCATTGAGGCATAAATTATTTTTTGTCTTATTATTAGTCTTATTTATAAATAAATAAAGTAGTTTTGTGTTACAGTAAAAAATTCTTTGCGTAAATCTCATAATAAATACAATATTTCATTTAAGAGCTCTAAACGTTTCACAAACCTGAATTACGTCTTTTTCTAAACTCGTTTTTCGTTTTTATATCATTGCACATTCTTTATTTATTTTAAAAGGACTGAAATTTTTACCAACTTGATGATTGTTTGGCAATTAATCGGTTCTTTTATTGATGCTTTTACTGCACTGTGTCCTTCTACATTAGAATCCTGTAATTGTGCTATATGTTTTCTAAATATATATCATTTCTCATTTCATTTCTCAATGTAATACAATAGGCTTGTTATCTCGATATGGATTATTTGTTTCAGATGTGTTTATTTGTACTAAGTGTTTTGGAAAGTTATCATTTCTGTTAAATTTAATTTTATTCTGGATTTGTTTTACTACTTTTTTATAACGAATTTCGACATCCTACACTTTTATCTTTAATATCCGTCTAATTAGTTTCGAAATTTTTTTTAAAATTAATAAATAGCTATTGCAACTGTTGTGATGAGTAAATATTTTGAATTTACATCCGTATATATGAAGTGTAGCAGCAACACTGAGGAGACCATCTTTTGATTGGATTCTAACGTCTCTATCCTTCATGCACGGCTTGTATGCCGTGCGGGTTTCTCGCAGTTGATCTGGCCAGATCATTTATGTTTTAATATGAATCCCTTTATTAAAAGGTGGCGGCAACATTTAGCTTCTCACTGGCCTACGTCAGTGTTGTCGCTACAAAGTATAAGTTCTTTAATTGTACAAACTAGAGATAATTTATTATTATAAATATAATAAATTATTATTCGTGTATCTATGTTCTCTATATACCCTGCGGTCGCTAAATTAGTTCGGATTATTTAAGGTTGTGTTGTATATGTGAATGCGAGTGTTAAATCTGAACTGTCCTTTATTTGGTTTAGCAAAGCACAGTGCCTATTACAAACTCCTTTCATCTGTCGTTGATTAAAGTTGTTTAGAAAAATCAGGATACTATAATATTGGTTCTTTAATTGATAATTTTTTGAACAAAAATGAATACTTTCTCTTTAGGTATTCAGTCATAGGTTTGATTTAGAAAACAGAATTCTTATGGTAATATCTAGAATAGGAATGAAGTCTAACAATCTTTTGTCTCCTTTTGAGTTTCTTTGATAATATATCCTGGAATCACTTTAAATTTTTTCAGATTAAGCTTTATACAATTTAGAGTTACGGTGTATCCTGAATATGTGATTATTTCCTAGGAAACTCTGTTTTATGTAGGTGAATTTAAAAAAAAAATTTTTGTCTTCCAATTTCTTGTTTCAATTTTCCAATGTCTTATATATTATACAAAATGTACAACTATATTGCATATGAAATTTCTCTTAAAATATTGTCCATGACTCTTTCAATCGTTCAAGGACAATTTTTTGTCAAAAGTTATTCTAACTATTCGTAATGTTTTTTTGTTTTAAATTAAATTCTATTGTAGTGTGTTATTGTATTCATTTTCTAATGGTTAAATCTGCGGTTGCGAATTTATATTTTTTTAATTTTTCTGGTTAATCTCTAATATTTGGAATGGGATAGCGATCATCAAGAGTTCTAGGCTCAAATTACTCTAATGTTGGACTAGTCACAATTTTTGTTTTCCGTGTTATCCAAAGAATTGAGTTCTAAGGTGAGTACAATATACAATAAGGGACTGTGTGGTTGTATTTTATTTTAACATATTTTCAGTTTGTTTCTCTACTTTGCTTTTATGAATTTCTAGGTTTCTATAAGGTCAAATATATATGTATATATATATAGGACCTTATATGTATTTTGTAATTTGATTGAATTCATTAAATTAGACGTGAGGGTCTATAAACTATGTCCAGTGTATAGACCCTCACGTTTGAAGTCTTTGTCCTTAAACGAATTTTATTAGTAAATGTTGAGATTTATCATTGTCGTGGATTATTTGGGAGTATGATTTAATTAATTTTTGAATTGCCACTTATTCTATTTATTCTTTATTCATTAGTTAGTCTTAATTTTAAAAAAAAGTCAGTCTTTACTACCCGTAAAATAATAGGACTATTGTTTAATTCCATTATTTGGGATCTTCCGAGATATTTACTTCTCAAAAAACATCTTGATCTGTTTTTCGATTAGACGTGGACCTCTTTGTTTTTCTAGAATTTCGCTAGTTGTAATTGTTTTCTGTGTCATCTAATGTGAACACATTTTAACTAAATTTGTTAAAATTTTTGTTTTTATGAAGAGTATTGTGCGTCATAATGATATCGGTGTGGGTTTATATAATATAATATGAGTGTTAATATGATTCTTGTATTCTGTCCGAATGTATTAGAATAAAATTGTTGATTCTTTACACATTAAGATTCACAAAGATTTTCTAAATTCCTTATTTCAATGTTGTTTCTTTTGTATGAACAGAGTAGGTAAGTTTGTAGCCCTGTTTATCCCGTAATAGGAATTGATGATTAGTTAGGATCTTCATGTAAAGTAGTAAATTTTTAAAGAAAATGGTCTCTTCATTTTTTAAAAATCTCTGGACATGTGGCCACTATGGTGAGGAATTCCAAAGCTTTTGAGGGATAGTCAATATTGATTGGCACACTGCCTCTTGAACCTGCCCGAACAACCAAATTCTTGTTTGATGAAAACATTGACCTGACGGACCCTCCACCCTACAGTAACGCCTAGATCAGTATAATTTCTTTCTTTTTCCCCTAATGGAAAAATTAAGTTATATGGATAGCGTTTTTGAAATATCGACGTTGTTGCGGTGTGGTTTGCCGTGAATTGGTGGATAAAATACCCAATATTGAGTGGCATTCATGCTTGGAAGCTGGTATGGTCGAATGAAAAAGTGTATTGAGGTAATTGTTATTACTTGCAATAAAATTCCGTTAGTTAACTTAATTTACTGCGTAGCTCCGTTGTATAAAAAATTTCAGTGTGGGCTAAATATAATTGAGCGTTTCTTTCATATACTGCTGTATCCAACATGTGGGATTGGTAAACAAGTAAACATTTTACTTGTTTCTGTTCTAATAATCATATATGATGCGAGAGTCCGTGGGACTTCTGAAAATGGTTCCTGTTTGAATATTTGATTGATTATGAGAAACCTTTTCTTCGTTTATTTTTCTATGTCCCCTTCTGTTAATATTCATTTTATATAATTGTAATATAATTACATATTACCTATTGTAAGTGGATAGCCTATTAATAGTTATGGTTATTAGTTATTATTACATATGGTATTTTGTAAATATTTTAGTCAAAAATGTGTTGTTTTATTGCAGTTAAAGTTGTATAATAAAAACTGCAGTAATAAAATCAATGTAGATTACTTGCAACACTATGCGGAGTGGAGGCTGCCACTACTCTGATTAGTTTGTTCTCTCAGTTATGTATGTAAAATTAGTTTATGTTTATGACTGGTACGAATATAATTGTTTATGAACCTAGTTCTCTTCATTTATTTTATTATTAAAGCCTAGAAAAAAAAAAAATGATTTTAACCATGAACCTAAGTAGTAATATCTTCTGGCAGGTTGAATGAACTCGTAACAGGAGCAATATTAATGATGAAACATCGATTGTGTTCTGTAATTTGAACATGATGTCACAACTGATGAGGTTCGATAATTGCAAATAAAGTAATGCCTTATATATATTAATTTATGCACTTTTCTTCAATGTGGTTTATAGACATTCTTATTTGGTTTTTGGAATTCCGCTTAATTATAAAGGGTAGTATGGTTTCTGGCATGTCATAACATATCACTTTAAAAAAGAAAGAGACATTTTTAATAGCATGCATGAAGTATTTCATTGTAAATAGGTAGAATAGTTCCAATTTCTCATATTCCATTTTGGATCTTTGGCCTTAAAACTATTTCTTGTGAGGTTTCTAAACACCAGAAAATGACTTACAAGAAATGAAATTCTAGGTAACACTGAAATTATGATTTATGCATATGGTTCGTGCATTAGCTGCCACACTTTCTTGGATTGGATGTCTTGTCCAGTTTTTAATTTATCTTTCTTTATAGTACTTATTGCGGCTCGAATGGTAAAGTAACACTTTTTATGGTGCTTGGTTGTTACTTTGTATAAATAACAGTTTTTACAACTGCTTCATCATTGGAAGAAATTAGTTCTCAGAACCTAAGAAAATTAATTGATTATGTTTCATATTGTTTATTAGCATTAAATAAAATTCTGGAGTTGTTTACACTCAACTTTGTTATAAGTGAACGTATTATCAAGTTTCATTACTTTATTGATTTTAATGTAACTATATCCATTTTGTCAATTATAACGAACATTTAAATTATTGTTATATCACAAGCAGGCAGGTTTCTGCAGATGGAACTTAATAGTTCTTTTCCAGTATTCTAATGTAAATTCAGAAAATGTTTCTCGTGAAAATATTCATATTAGAACGAGAAATGTGAATGTAATTGTACATTTACATTCGCATATACATTTACATACACGAGAACGTGTTATTTTCTCACTCTTTAATTTGTAAAGTTAAGAAACTTTATAATTTAGTTTCTAAAGTGGATAGGAGGATGGTTTGAAACTAGGATCCCTTTTGATGTAACGAACGATAAAGGACATTTCCCACATTACAATATTACGAACACTAACAACCAAAATGAATATTCTGGAGATTATAGCTATGTGTCAAAAGACGCAGCAACTTGTGTAGTTTTCATAAATTTCTTTATTTTCCATTTGCACCAAATGAACATTTGATTACATTATGCTAAAAGCTTATCAATGAATACAAATCCAACAATTAGAGCAGGTTGGCGTTATTCAAAGTTGTTCCACTTTTTTTATTGAGTTCAAAGTTTTATTAGGCTATATTGCCTCTTCCTTCCATTGGACCGAAATTCTTGAAATTATTTTTGTAGCATCCTAATTATACTTAACACTGTAAGTAGAAGTCACTTGCAAAGTTTTAATATTGAGAGTAGTTATTTGGCGTCAAAGAAATATTTTTTGAATCCACAAAATGTACTATAATGTCCTGTTCCTTCGAAGGAATTTCGTTAAAAAAACAATACGGCTTCATTCTTCATTGAGTGCTATTTTTTGTATTTAATTTCATTGTAACCGTACAAACAGTGTCTGCTTGTGATTAAGCTTTCCGATTCAATCATAATTTTCACCTTTTTACATAAAGATTGCCTTCTCTTTTATCGAATATTCATTCATCTACGCTATCAGGGGATTTTTTTTTCGTGGAATGTCGAATTCGATTCATCAAACAGTGTGATCTATAGCATAATCATAACTTGTATAAATACACATACACACACATGTATTCATCATCAACATCAAAAATGAATTAAGCGGACTGAAATATGTTCCTCATATTTTGCTTCAAGAATATTATTGAAATCATTAGGTTTATTTCAGTGTTTTCTATATATGAATTTATGAACCTATAGATCCTTTATAAATTTTCCTTTTATAGATCCTTTGTATTTTTTATCACATCATGTAACCAAAGGTAAAATGAAATATGCTTATCCCTATTGATCAGAATTTAAATGTTTATATTGTTTTTCACTTCTCGCATGTGCCCAAGATAATTAATTAATTCAAATTTTCGATGTCCAAAGTCCTAACATTTCGTGAACAGTCAGTTGAAGGCTCAGTAGTATATTCTGTGAACATGATGACATTCCCTCTAAAAAAAAAAAAAAAATAACTGCGTACCTGCTTTATTTTATCTCTTACAATATAACTTGCGAATAAAAGTGGGTCTTCTAAAGCACAAAACCTGAAGGTTTTCGCTGCTAAAAGTTGGTTTGATACAATTTTCTGCAGTAGTTGACAAGGTAATATTCAATTTATTTGCTTGTGTTTTTTTTAAAACATTGTCAGATATGTGCGTTTGCATTCACAATTAATGAGAAAGTTTTATATTTTATAAGTTTGTATTGTTATATTAAAAGGAAAAAAAATGTTTTGATCTTGAAAGAAATGAAGGATGGACACTACTCATATAAGTATAATGCATGGTTCTAATTTGAATGCTTTTCTCATTGCTTTAATCTAATTGCAGTTTGTGGCAATATTTCTACAAATATTAAATGTGCATTCTTTATTTTAGTAGTATCAAATTTCTGCAAATGGTTATCTTCTGTAAGAAGTGGCCTGTTTGCTTAAGTTTTTTTAAAGCTTATTAAGGTAATATTTGGTTTAATTTGTTTCATTTCCTTTATAAATAGCATTATATAAATAAGTATTTTAATTATCAATTTGAAATCAAAATATAATTTATTACTAATATTTTGCCTTCCCTATTTAATTATTACTTCTGAATGATTTTAGTCAACTTACCAAATCCCAACGTGAAAGTCATGAAAAGGATTTGATAATTAAAAAATTGTCCAAGAAGATGCCACGTCGAAGGAGAAACACTCCTCGCAAAAGCACAGGGTAATTATAAAATATGAATATGTGCTTTTAAGTATATTTGAAAATATTAAATGTAGAATTAAACCTGTTAGTTTAGTTGTTTTTTTTTTGCATCATAATTTAGTATGTGGCTCTTGATGAGGAGGAGAAGGGAGGGGGGGTGGTTTAGAAGGAGATAATACATCGATTATATCATCTGTATTTCAATGAAGAATTGCATGTAGTAGTTACAAGTGTACGTATCAGCTTTATATAATACGATCTGTGCAAGATATGGATTGTGAATCAATCACCTTTGTTAAATCCTTGTTTTAATAAGTGTTAATTGTTCCATATTAATATCATTTCTTGACATTTTTTTATCAATATTTCTTAGTGATTTATCCCTCTTCCTTTTTGGTGTTATTTGTTGTTTTGATTTGTAACGTGTCATACAACTCTGTATGAAAATCCAAATTGATTAATTTTACTATGCAGTACTTATGTTGGGAGGGTATTAGATACAAAATGCGACGATCATATGATCACTTTAAGTGCTGAACAAATGTTATTCTGTTTTGACATAAGAGTGCTTTTCTTATGCTGGTATATTTTTCCTCTAACCTACACTAGTGCGTGCAGTTGACTGAAAGATTAAAATTCCAAAATTGGGTGTTAGAACAATATAAAAAAAAGTTTCTCTATTCCAAAGATACTCAATTCTTCCCTGTAAACAGGAACTCAAATTCATTTTGACTAATCGAATATTGTGAACCTTTAGCGTCTTCACAAACCGGATACATACAAACACATAAACACACACATAAAAGCAATATTGCAAAAATGAAATCAGGGGAACATAGTAAATTCGTAATTAAATAAGTAGAGTTTATTTTACTTATAAAAGTGGGATATTGTTTTTTTTCTTTTATGATTAACCATACTTTACTTAAAGGTCGAGAACGACAATTGGCTCTAAACAATGAATACCTGTACCTGAATCATTGGTGATTGCTAACTCAACTGTCCAGATTTTTCTGCTGACCGTAGGCACAATAAAAAAAAAAGAGGTTTGAGGTTTCCCCATGAAAACAGCAAACAAGTCTAACTTGAACCTTGTTTTCTCTTCAAATCAGTCTTTCTGTAGTTTTAGCTCTCACATACATACTTCTCTCTTGTTTCCATTGAGCTAACCATGGAGTATTACATAAATACATCCACACTTAGCCCTCCTCGGAACACTCATCGACCAGTATTTACTTGAATGCCTCTTAACATGAAAACATTCTAATTAACTCATTACAACATAGCAGCCGCTATGCCCAACGTTGTTGTATGTATGTATATTGGATATTCTAATTATAATAAAACTGTCTGAAAACTGACTATATTTTGTCTCAAGTAATCTAAAAGGACATCTGGCAAAAACAATTTTAAGAGTGTAAAACTACGAGGGTGTTTGGATAATTCCAGTCTGTTTTACTCCTGGTATTGAAAAGAAGTATGGCAAGAACAAGTCATACGTCCTTTGATTTGTTTAAGCCTCGCTATCGATGAAAATGGGCATTACTAATCTAGTATAGATATGGTAGTATAATGTATAACCCTCACATAATGAGGTTAAAGTTTCAACTTTCTTACAAAATAAGTTTTTTCGTTTAACAAAATTCCATGTCCTCTTTCTAACACTTTTCGTTTCAAATAGTACCATTTAATCTTGTATTATAATTCATTTTAAGTGTGTCATTAGGTTAGGTTACAGTGGTCGTCCCGAGTGAGAACACATAGGCCTCAAGCCGGTTCCTTGTGATACCACAAAGAAGAATTGGGGCTATTCTCCCCCTTCCCTGGTCCACTCGAACCACCTCGAGAGAACAATAAATCTAGACAGATCCCCAATACCAGTGGATGCTAAGTTCTTAAGATTGTCAAAAGAATATTCTCTTAATGCTTCTTTCCTTCTTTGAGCCAAACCAGGACATTGACAGAGAAAGTGAGGAATTGTCTCTTCCTCTTCCTCATTCTGGCATGCCCTGCAAAAATCCCTCGCCTCCAATCCTAATCTGGTGGCGTGTTCACCTATGAGCCAGTGCCCTGTGGAAACAGCGATCATATTGGCTACAACTCTTCTATTCCTAGAGAGAAGATCCTTAGCTCTTCTAGAGTTACAGGAAGGCCGCAACTGCTTTGAATGAAGACACGTGTCCTCCTCAGACCATCTTTGTTTGATGCGTTCATCAATGCTTTGTCTGATCCAAAGCTTACATGTAGAAAGTGGGTCCCTAAATTATATAAGATATCCTGTGTCGGGAGAGTGTGCCAAAGCGGGCGATCTCATCGGCCTTACAGTTGCCCTCAATGTTCCAGTGACCTGGTACCCAGATAAGTTCAATCTTAGCCCTCAATGGCAGTTCATTTAGGCAGTTCATTTGCAGTCCTCGACTGCCTCTGATGTACTATATATTCCCTTCTGGGATTTAATAGCAGCTTGATCATCTGAAAAGATTTTGATGTCGTTGCCGCCGAAAGAGGTCATGGCTAACAAACGCCTAACCGCTTCTCTAATAGCAGTAACTTCTGCTTGAAACACACTGCAATTGTCAGGGAGCCTAAAAGCTATACTCCATTCGAGTGTTTCTGAAAAGATACCTCCACCAACTCTGCCCCCAAGTTTGGATCCATCAGTAAAGAGCCGTATGGATTGGCTGTTCGAGAACAAATCCTCCTTCCAGTCATCCCTACGGGGGATGACTATGGAGAACCCGCTGCCAAAAGAGGGCTTAGTGATGATGTAGTCAATATCTGTCAATAAGCTTCTGTATTCCTGAAGCACAGTTGAATGTCCAATATGAGTCTCCCTCCTGGGACTGCTCCCCATATAGGTCCAGTGGTGTTAAATTCAGGATAATATCCAATGCTCTTCTGGGGTGGTTTTAAGACAGCCAGTAATATATACTTCTGCGAGTCTTTGCACCTTATCCAATTCTTTGAGGCGTATGCTCACTCGTAAGGCTTTCCACCATACAATTACACCATAAAACAAAATAGGTCTAACGACCGCCTTATACATCCAGTAAACTATCCTAGGATTTATTCCCTATCTTTTACCCACGGCCCTCCCACATGAGTAAAGAGTGTGAATATATTGGTGAATACCTTCTTAGAGCGTTCCATAATATTGGGCCTCCAGCCAAGCTTCTTATCCAGTATTAACCCAAAATATTTAGCCTGGTCCGAAAGGCTCAACTGGATTCCATTCAGGGAAGGCCTAACAAAAGGAGGAATAACTCTCCTCCTAGTGAATAGGACAACCTTAATCTTTTCTGAATTAACTCTTAGTCCATGGTCCATATACCACCTTTGAGTTTTAGATAGATAACCCTGCATCAAATCCGAAATGGTATCTATGAACTTACCTGAGACAGCTAACGCTAGGTCATCCGTATACGCAGTCATACTGCAGCCCGATTCCACTAGATCTAGAAGCAGCCCATTCAGGGTAATGTTCCACATGAGAGGTGAAAGTACACCACTCTGTGGCGTACCTCTCACCGGAGTTCTCATAATATGGGGGGAACCCCCCATAGATTCTTCTGTGGCATAGAAGTTGCTCCCACAAAGGTCGAAATCGATCGCTCTACTCCTAGAGCTCTCAAGGAGCGAACGACCGACTCAAACCTAATATTACGAGTATTAAAGGCTCTCTCTATATCAAGAAAAGAAACCATAGTATACTCCTTGTATTCCAACGACTTCTCAATCTGGGATACGAGGGCATGTAGTGCAGTTTCAGTAGACTTACCTTTACTGTACGCATGTTGCGTGTCGGACCATCGTGTAAGATCAAGATCTATCCGAACCTGTACCTCTATTAGCTTCTCCAATGTCTTCAGAAAAGAAAAGATGAGAGACTTATTGGTCTAAAATCCTTTGCTCCTGAGTGAAGCATTCTACTACCCTTAGGGATAAAGACTACCCTTACCTCCCTCCAAGAAAGAGGAACATAAGACAGATGCAAACAGGATTCAAAGATGACCTCCAACCACGGAAGAATCGTTTCTGAAGCCTCTTGAAGTTCTGCAGGTATGATGTCATCAGGCCCTGGTGATTTAAACCTTTTGAACCCAGAGATCGCCCACATTAGGCGGTCCCTGTCATTTTTATTAACATGTTTCTTTCTCTGTAATCTGTTTTTACTTCCTAAATATTAATACGTTAAGTTAATGTCCATAACTATTAATTTACTATTGATGTGATATTTCTAAAAAGTTTTTAAATCCATGAACCAATTAACATGTATGAACTTTTTACTTGATTATGTTAAAATATTTTAGTCATATATATATAGTTTTTTTGTTTGTTTTTTTTTTAGTTCAAGCGGGGAAAGTAGTGTTAAAAACGGTGTCGTGTCGGGAAGTGACTGTGATGACCCACTTCCAGTGAGTATAAACTTCTAAATTTATTCATAAGTAATAATTACATAGCCCTATGTACGGTCATATTAGTAAATAGTTGAAGAGCATTTTTTACTTTACTATAAGTAAGTGTAATAGTATTTTACTGTAACTAAAATAATTATAGTGATAGTGGAAAAATTCGATACGAGATCGACGGATTTACATGTTTTGAGGTCCCCAAAGTCCATTTTTGACGTTTTTTGACGGTGTGTGGGCGGGTGGCTGGGTTTGTATCCAAACGTTTGTGGGGACACTGCAGTCCACATCGTTTGATAGATCTCTAATTCATATTTTACAGAAGATAGGCCGTATAGTTCAGATGTGCCTTATTGTTTGGGGACAATATTGCAGGATGGGAAAGTCAATACTTTCCCATTTTTGGCCAAACTGTGTTTTGGACATTTTTTTCCTCCTAAACTGCTAACTCTAGTCTTAAAATGTTGATATCATTGAAGTGATAGAAGTAAATTTACAATAAGTAAAATAAACCTAAGATTTTTAAAAAACTGGTAATTTTTTTTCAATAAAATTTAAAAATTTTGACTTAGTTATTCAGTTTGAAATTTCATGAGGATGCTACAAGCCTACTGTTTGTCGGATCAGAATGAAATATTCGATCAATGGAAGGATTCATCTTGGTACATGCCGGATTTGTGTACATTATTTTCATTGATTTAGCAATTTTTTGCCTAATCCGTGAAATAGATATTTTATTTAGAGGTTTAGTAAAAAATTTTAATGAGTTTTTCATAATTTTCCTGTCCTGCTATTTTTGTGTTTTGTACAAGGATTCCACGGTCTATTTTGAATCTTATGTGTTTGCTGCATATGGTCCTTTGGCGCTCCTGAAGTGATGTGCATAGCGGGACGCCCTGACTAGGTTATGGTCGATCCGAAATATAACCTAGGATCGGCAGGATATATTCACCTGCCCTAGTTTTTGTTAGTGAACTAGTATATCAAATTTTTTTGTTGAAGGGGATGGTTTCTGGGGTTGTTTCTTATAATCAGGCGGCTCGTGGTTCTGCTGCCATAATAAATAATGATGTTCACTTCGTTTTCGGTTTTTTTTTTTAATATTTCTCTTTACAGTCTTCAGTAATCTCTACATCTCTACATCAGTTTTGTAGCTGTTAAAAAAATTGTTTTTTAGAAGATTCTGTTACCCAGCTCTTCTTCCTTGTTGTCGTGAATTTGGTTTCGTAAAACCTTGTTCATGAAATATTTGATGTGCTTGTCGAACTCCTTATTACCATACCCATTCTTAACGAAAAGCTGTTCAAGGGTTCCAGTCGGATGATAGTTTGCACGCCCTATGGATTAATACCTTCATCGTAACTTGTACAGCACTCACTTTTACTATTTAAATACATGTCACTGTGGATGGGTTTAAAAAATATGGATGTAGAATAACTATTGCCTTTTTACCTTATATTGACGTCTTGATAATTAATGGTTTTGTTATTTCCAACTTTCTATGGAAATTTGAGTACAGAATTTGGTTCAAATTTCTCCTTTCAATCTAGTAATTGTTCCTCACTATCATCACTAAAACAGTAATCAGCGTAACGGCCTTTCTCTGCTGCCTTGTTCTTCATCAGCTTCTACATTATTGACTATTAGGAAGGAGTCATCAACATATCTGCAATAGTAAAGAACGTTGATGACTCCTTCCTAATAGTCAATAACCCTAGTAACCAAAATATAATAGACATAAAGAATTATCTCAACTCACTAAACAACAAAATCAAGTTCACCCACGAAATAGAAACAAATGACAAATTAAACTTCATAGACTTAACAATAGGAAAAACTAAAGACAAACTCAGCTTTCAAATATACCGCAAACCAACTACCACCGACACAACTATACATAAATCATCACTCCACCCACCACAACAAAAAACATCCGCGTATGATTCATATATTAACATATAAAACATCCGCGTATATGATTCATAGATTACTAAACATACCCATGAATGCAATTAACTATAATAAGGAATTAAATACCATAAAAACAGTAGCAAAAAATAACGGGTATAAGGAAAAAATTATACAAAGACTAATAAACGAAAGAAGAAATAAACACAATACTAACAGTACAACACCGGGAATAACGAACAGATACGCATCTTTAACTTACATAGGTAAACCTAGCGAAAAAATTGCGACTCTTCTAAGAAAATATTCATTAAAAATAGGTTATAAAACGAATAACACTGTAAACCAAATCACAAACAACACAACAGAGAACAAAGATAACAAATTCGAAAAAAGCGGAATATACAGGATTAAATGCAAAGATTGCGGTAAAAACTACATCGGGCAAACGGGAAGGACACTAAAAGACAGATTCAAAGAACACATTAAAGACTACACCAACAACACAAACAGATCAAACTATGCACACCACTTAAACAAATTTGGACATAACCCAGACAATATGGAAAACACAATGGACTTACTACAGACGGGGCAGAAAGGACAACGAATGAACATACAGGAACAAATAGAAATATACAAACATAAAATGACAGACAATATAATCAATGAACAAACAAACCACCAAACTGACATTTTAACAAAACCACTAATAACTTTTAAAAGATGACGCAAGGAACTGGAAATAGATAATGAAATAAGAAATAAAAGGAAAAAACATAGCAATTAAAGAAATAGGGAAAAAAAAATTAACTACTCACACAACACTGATTACACAATGTAGATGCTATATATAGGTAGGTTATAGGAAAACAACATTCACAGTCAGTTAGGTGCTCTTGAAGATGGGATCCAGACGGACCCGAAACCGGTCGAGCTTTTCAGAGACTTTACGAGGTATGACGGAATGTATTATTACTAATTCTAATTTATTTCTATTGTTTTCCTTTTTCCATTGTGGTTTAAACTTCATTGATTCCATCATGTGTTTATTTATTGTGATTTTTCTATATATATAAACTATATTGACACAAAGAACACTCAGAAATGAAACAGAAACTCACTACTATATTTCGATGTCCTCGTCATCAGGAAGATAGAAATGAGTCGCTCCGCAGGCAGACAACTGGCCGGTGGTATTGAAGTACAGAACAGAAGTAGAGAAATTTAAAGACCTTATTAACACTTTCTACAGTGTTAATAAATTTGTTTTGAATCAGATTTATGATTGCTAAGTTAGCGTTATCCATATCTCTAAAATGGGAAATATTTTTAAAACATCGAAAAATTCTGAGAAATACTAATTACAACAGCTAGTCATAAAATAAATGAAGATATATGGTGACTATATAGGTCCTTCTCATTCATTTATAAAATAAGTAAAAAATGTTTTTAAAGGGTATTACTAGCCTTAACCTTTTAAAGGGTAAATACATGCATGTTATTACACTATATTATTTTATTATACATTATTTGATTTATATGTAATTTTAAATATATAATATATATAACAAATAAAAGGTATATATAAAATGTATGTGTAATAATGTATCCAATAATATCTTTGCTTCTAAAAATCGTATAATAATAGTTAGTGGTTTCTTTATTAAATGTCTTAATTAAAAATAATTCCCCACTGTAACGTCTTTTTTAAGATGTGAGCATTGCTGGTTAAAAAGGTACCATAAATATTAACTACTAACTCTAATAACATCCACAAACATATTTTACATTTCGATGTATACTACATTGTTTTCACGTTGCCTCTTTCTGGTCGGACAATTTTATGTAACTGTGTTGAAAGAGTTATGGAAGTAATTGCTGTGTGATTACCCTTTTGAATGGACTACATTTATAAGAACGGTAGCATATAATATTTAGAAACGGCTCAGTATTTTGTGGTATTTTTTTTCTTTTTTTAGGTAAAGAAGCAAGTTAGGAATTACTCTGTGCAAAGCGACCCCTGCTGTAGTTCCTCAGTTCAACCTAATATTCCATTCTCTCATGAAGAAGGTTCTTATAGTATAAATTCGACTAATTCAAATAGTGGTACAGGCGACGATGATGATGATGATGAAGAAGAAGATGATGATGATGATGATGATGATGATTGGCGGCAGAAGAAGGCATCAGCTGAGAAGGAGACAACTTCAAATGATGCTACAGAAAGTTCAGTAATGGAAGAAAACGATGCAGATTTGAAAGGAGATTTGGATGAGATCGAAGAGATTCATTTTGCCGAACCTTTAATGTTTCGTGTAAATCCTTCAGACTCTGAGGATGATTCTTCTGATCAAATGGATCGGCAGTCGAATGTCAATGCCGGAGATGAGATCATTTCTTCAAGAGTTCTTGGAGTTAGTGTTAATACTGAAGAAATGAGTGATTCTTCAGAACATGAGATCATTTCTTCAAGAGTTCTTGGAGTTAGTGTTAATACTGAAGAAATGAGTGATTCTTCAGAACATGAGATCATTTCTTCAAGAGTTCTTGGAGTTAGTGTTAATACTGAAGAAATGAGTGATTCTTCAGAACATGAGATCATTTCTTCAAGAGTTCTTGGAGTTAGTGTTAATACTGAAGAAATGAGTGACTCTTCAGAACATGAGATCATTTCTTCAAGAGTTCTTGGAGTTAGTGTTAATACTGAAGAAATGAGTGATTCTTCAGAACATGAGATCATTTCTTCAAGAGTTCTTGGAGTTAGTGTTAATACTGAAGAAATGAGTGATTCTTCAGAACATGAGATCATTTCTTCAAGAGTTCTTGGAGTTAGTGTTAATAATGAAGAAATGAGCGATTCTTCTGAAAGGATAAATCATCTTCCACCTTGTCAGACCACAACTAGTTCCAGAAGCCAGGTCAGTGAAGAATGTCGTGAATCTGCCAATCCTCAGAGAACGGATAATGTAATATCGGTCCCAAATCCATCATCATTAAATGAAGAATCTGTTGCTATACGACCTGCTGTAAGACCTTATATTGAGTTGACTGGAAATAACCAAGCTAGCGGAAGTAACCCTGATGGTCCTAGTAGAAGTAATTCTGATGGTTTACGTAACCCTGATGGTCCTCGGACAGGAGTCCGAAATAGTAATTCAGTTTCAAATTATGGATATTTTCATCCAGAATCAAACAGTACTGAGTATTCCGAATTTAGACTATCACCAGAAGAAGATCGAAGAACGATTATGGATATTAGAACCATGACTTCAGCTGTGACAAATGTAGTGGTCACACCTAACGTACCTTACAGTAACCAGCAGCTAACTCCAATGTCAGCTAACCGTTCTGGCATTGTTGTCCCCACACGCCATCCTTCTCCTGTGATAGTAGAAAATGGCGTACCTCCTGCTATTCCATCTCAAGCGTACCCTTCATCAATATCAAGTGGACATTTCGGCCCTTACACTAATTATGATTTCTATGCTCCTGAAAGCAGTCATTATGGTGGGCCAGCTATATATGGTCATGGCCATTTCCAGTATGCAAATCATGGACCTCCTCCACCATCTCCACATTATTCAAGCAATGCGCTACCTCCGTCGCATTACTCAAACGTTGGCCATCCACCAAATCCTTACCAGAACTCCACCTACATGTATGGTCCAAGGAATCCAGTATATCATTCCTTTATACCAAATGAGGTTTATCGAAGTGTCTTTGCCCCACGTACTTATGTGCGCGTAAGAGAAAGATCAATTCCTTACAGAATTTCGAGCAATAGGATGAGACGTTAATATATCTTATGATTTCCTCATTATTGGTGGCCGTTCCTGTCAAGTGGAATGATATTCTACAAATGATACCACAGTTTAATATTTACCTACTTAATAATTTTATAATGACAATGATTATGTTAAATGTAATAATAAGATTTTATTTATGAAATGCAGTATCCGTCCACTAGGATTAATTATAGTCTAGCTCTCTAAATTGTTTTTCGTACTTATTTGCACGTAAAAAAAAGGTCAATTCCTTACAGAATTTACCAGAAGCGGTAAATCTTTACAGAATTTCTTACAAGAAGCGGTGAACTAAATAGGTACAAAAATGGTTTGACATTCCAGGGTTACCCGGTTTATTTTTTACTATTAATAAGTTACATTTCAATAGTTGATAGTTTTTTGATAGTTTAAATTTATTTTAGTGTTATATGTTAACCATTATTTTTTTTCATTTAATTTGTATTACCATATTTTTAAATTTTATTTCAAATAGTAATTTTAAATAATCTTAACCAATATTTTCTTAACTATATATATACACATTAGCAATACCAGAAATAAGAAAAAAAAATTGGGCTCCAACTTTTGGTAAATTTTTTTGACTCTTGAACGAAACTTTTATTTAGTGTATTGTGTTTAGGTCGCCCACTTTTTTTTCTTTTAATTAGTAATAAGTTAAATATCTCTCAACAAGTAATGATGTTGTACCTGCGTGTACTGAATCAGATTCAGTGTTCAGGTAATTGATTTAAATTAGTTTGGAAGGATACTACACCAAAGAATGATAAAGTAAAGTATTGAAAACATTTAATCGTAAGAATAATAAGATAATTTTTATAGAAAATAATAGATCAATAGATAATAGGTGAAATAGATATTAGCCAAGAAATAGTTAAGCTTGATAGTAAGACATTTTTGTTTACCAAAAAAACATCTTACATTTAAAAACATGTGTTTTTTGTTTTTTTAATTTTAAGTAAGCTAAAACTTTTCCAGGAAGGTTTTTTTGTGCTTTTTTGTTTGTATTTTAAAATAAAAAACCATTTAAAAAGAAACATAAATTATTCTCCTTTCAGATATTCTATTATCTACTTCCCTAATAACTTATTTTATATGAATTTGAGTTTAGGATTTATTAGTGTTTTCTATAAAAATTACTATTAAGATCGTAGTACTTTTTTTGTAAGAAAGTTTTCAAACAATATTTTATAGGGTTTGTTCACTTCACACTTTCATTTTTAAGAAATTCAAAGAGAACAGAAAGCTTTTAAATATAGAAACAATAAAACGGATGACAAATGAATACAATAGAGATAGATAGTTACATAAAGCAAAAAAATAAATCCGACCAGTAAGTAAAGATGGAAATTTGTTGATGGCTTTTACTTTACTATAAGCAAAGTATATCTGTCATAAAAAAATCTCTCTCGAGATTTTGAGGGATTTACGTATTTAAAGTAAGTCCTTTTTTTGACGTTTTTCGATGATTGGAGGGGGGGGGGGTGAATAGCGTGATGCAACAGAAAAGGTCTCACACAACAAATAAATATAAAAAGATAAAAAATTAAAATTATTCATAGACGAACATTATAAGGGATCATACATAACACAATCAATCTCTAAGTGCATTCAACTTGGACTCCTTGGTACAGCCCGCCGTATCGCCTCCCCTACCTGCTGGCTTCCAGGCTCCCATCACAATGGATTGGGCATTCAAAAGTTTATGGACACACTAGAGGCCATACACACCATTTGACGGATGAAATTCATGTTGCCCGAAAAAGTAGTCCTAATAGTGTTGACGTGCCCTGTTGTTTTTGGGCAATATTGCCTCAAGGCAAGGTCATTGTTTGGTCAAAATGTGATTTTAGGTATTTTTTCCTACTAAACTATTATATCTAGAGTTTTTAAACTTAGAGATTATTACATCATTGACATAATCTGAAGAAAACAAATTTTTAAAACAATTTGAAAGGTATTTTTTGCAAGAAAATATGTTTTTACGTTTGATTGATTCTGACAAATTATGAACACGATAGAGGTCACACCGTTTAACGGATTATAATTAAATCATATTCCAAAATAGCAACTTGTGAGAGGATAAGTTGAGTACTTTTCTGTAATTACGTGGACGGAAAGGGCTTATATGGTACATTTTATTATATCAGAAAATGTTTTAACGCTAAACGATTAAATGTAGAAAATCGACTTAAAATTAGTGTGCTATGAAAACAATTTAAATAAATCCTGATTAATTTAAAAGGTAATATAGCTAAAAAAACTGAAAACTCAACTAGGAATAACGCATCAAGTGGTGGTACTTGTCGGATTTGTTTACATTGACTTAATATTTCCTATCAGAATCCAGTCTAGCATGATTCTTCTTTTAAGGTTTAAACAAGAAATTTTAAAGAGTTAAGGTGGTAAGTAAAGACAATAAAATCATTGAAATTATAAACACAAACTGCTAACAACTATACATTTTTCTCCATAGTTAAAGATGTTTGTCCAGCGAAAGTGTTTGAATACTATATATTGCACCTTCAACATGCCCATTTTTCAGACAAATAGTTCTAGTGTGGTTAAGAACTCCATTCGTTTTGGGTAATATTGGAACATGGGAAAGGTACTTTATCATTATTTATGACAATAAGTTACATGTGTACCATTTTTATGCCAAATCCCCGGTTATTGAAGAAACAAAATTGCATATTAAGGATTGTCTTGATACGAATATTTCAATTACAATATTGAAAAAGTAATGTTACATTAAAAAGGGGAAAAGATCTATGTATAGTAACATGAGAATTTAAGACAAATAATTTTGATTATACTGTAACGTACAGACCACAATGATAAATAAACAATCAGTTCCAAAAATTTTGTCTGGCAAGCTAGAAAAATATGGTTGCTTGTTAGAAGGATGATTATGAATTAATCCAGCACTATATAATGGGTTAAAATGATTTATTGCAAGAATAATTAATGTAAATATTAGATCTACCATAACTTGAATTATCACTAAAGACTGCTGAGAGAAGTTTGTTCAACTTGATACTCTAAATAATCAAGTTTACCATGTTCAAGGGTATGCATGTTATTAACGCATGACTGCTTTGTAAGACTAACCTTTATATCAGGTTAAAAAAATGGCTCCGAGACCTTTTAAAAATATTCCTAATTTCCATTGTATATACTAATGAGTCATTGAGAATATATTGAAAGGTAGGTCTCCTACCAGCAATTTTTTTCCTCTAAAACCTTGATCATACTATATCTCAAAGTATCATTGGTATTCTTTTCAGCTCCCAGTGTCAACATTTTGCAAAACACTAACTCTGGTAATGTATCATAAATATAATTACTTACATCGACATTGTCATAACGATGGAATCTGAACGTCTTGTCCTAGGGTAATTGCCTTTTACGGATTAAATAGCATCGGATTTAACGGCAATTCAGTTATTATGTCCTAACAGAGGTTATTAAACATTGCTTCTACGAAAATTGACCAAAGGAACATTTTTGATTCTTGTCTTCTTACGTAAAAGAATCAAAGGAAAAGTGAGTTGAAGATGCACTTCGATGTATATCGAAAAATCTATCGTTATCGATAAAGTCGAGAGTCAACTGCTGTACTCTTATTTTTAAATCTTTTTACATTCCTGCTGACTTTCGGTTGCCTCTCGACACATGCTGCAGGGTCCCGTCCTGTCACCTATTACAGCACATATTGAGATTATAAACCACCTGACCAGGGCTGCCTCCTATACTGGCTAAGCAAGAATGGGCCCCTCCCTATCTGGCGGCCTGGGTATGCAAACCCAGTTTTGACTTTCTCTCCTCCCAGATCGGTAAACTTCAAACTTCTTGACAAACAATTGATTTTTATTTTATTTAACACACGTTTTATGTATTAGATACATTCATTAGTTCCAACTATTTCTGTAGAAGTGGTTGAAAATTGAACTACCCGTTCCAATCAGCCCAATATCGTGAGAGATTATTTGAAGCGGATGTTCTTGGCGTCTTCTGTGATGTGTTTTGAAAGAAAGAAAAATGAAAAACGAAATTTCAAATTTAATTTAACAAATGAGGTTTCGAGTGAAGCCTGTGCTTAGGAAGAGATCATAAATGAGTTTTGGGATAAACGTACGCAAGTATCTTCTCTGTCTCTCCTTTGATGTACCATCTTGAAGAATTACTACTGCTCTTAATTGCCAATAAAATAATTTCAAAAGCTTATATTAATTCTATGTGCAACTTGTTCAAATTTTGGAAGGTAGGGAAGTTGTACATTTACTTCGCTTGGCCTATTCAGAACTTACCGTTCTACTACGTAAGATGGTTTAAGTTTTCAATGCAACTTTGCCACTTCTTTAAACACTCATTCATATTACATCTACATGTTCTTCATATATCCTCATAGAAACCCATAGTTATTATACCAAATATATAAATATTGATAAAACTATCTTCCGTGAAATAGAAACAGAATTAAAATTTATCAGGACTCTGTCAGTTCTTCAGATTCAAATTAAACTCTCATTCCCAACGTTTCAGTTTTCATTTCAAACCTTTTTCATAGACAGAACTATAACATTTTGAAACAGAAAAACTAAGTATTACATTAAAGATTATTTTAAAAGAAAAATAGTATGTGGATTTTAACAACTGTCTAGCTTGAATGAACGCATGAAACTGTTCAGTATCATTATGTATGTGTGATTTTTCAAGTAACGCCTTATTCTTGCATATAATTATTGCCTGCTTTCCCTTACCTACGCCAGTTGCGTCCTTGTACTGCTAGGAGTAACTTCGCCCTGCGATGTCGAAAGCTTGCTTAACCAATACGTATTCTTTTTTTTATATTCAATACTTACTTTCCTTATTTATAACTATACCTTCTCTATTAATTCTCACTTTACTTTCAACTCCTTTATTTTAATACCTTTTCTTGTTCTTTAATAATCTTTTATCGATCATTTATTTTAATCTTTATTAATCTATCTATTACCTATTAATCTATTTATACTATTGACCTTTCAAGTCGTTTATTCTAACCGTTTTGTTTCTTGTTCTTTATTAATCTTTTATTATTTAATAACTATTTTAATATTTATTAATCTATTTGTTCTATTAATTTATTTATACTATTGACTATCTCATTCATTTTATATTACATGTCACTTGGCCAGCTCCTTATGCAGTTGAATCCTGTAAGGAGGAAGTTAGAATCGAATCTCTGAGTCTGAAGATCGTGAATGCCGAGACTGCGGTTCACTTTAATTATACATCATATATATATATATATATATATATATATATATATATAACAATTAAAATAAGCAGTGACATATAAACAGAAACACAACAAAGACTCACTTTTCAATATTTCGACCGTAATGGCGGTCGTCCTCAGGAGAAGAAGTGAATTGACGGAGGGACGACAGTCAACTGAAGAACTCACTGGGTGAGGGCTAAAGCAGTGCTGCCGCAAAGGAGACAAATAAAAAAGGAACTAGGAAGTCGAGAGCAAAAATAAAAAAAAAAAATGTTTTTGAAAGGTAGAAAAAGGTTAAGAAAAGAAAAAATAAAGAAAATATATAGAAGAATTAAAAATTAAAAAAAAAAAAAATAAATAAATAAAAAACTAACGATTTAAATTCAAGCCAGGTTTCGAGCGTGCCCCCAGGAGCCAAATGTGGGCTTCCTCAGAAGCTTTTAAAGTACTCGTAACTTGTCTGTTATCACTGGGGACTTGTTTAAGAACTTGGACTGTGAAACAATCATTGAAACTGAGATGGTGGGAATTAGCGTGAGTGGCGACAGGGAGACTGCTGCGTTTACCAACCGAAAGCCTGTGATTATTCATCCGAAGGTTCAGCATCGTAGATGCTAAACCAACGTAAAAAGCATCACATTGGGTGCATTTCAAGAGGTAAACGCAGTCAGTGGAGATACAGGAGGAAGGACTGTGAATAGGGTAAGAATTAAGATTAGTTAGAGACTCAAATGAAGACCCAGAATCAACAATGGGACAGGTAAGACATCTCCGACGTCCACAACGTTGTAGGCCACCGCTGCTTTGGGGATTCTGAATAAGTTTGCCGGCCCGGTGGGAAAAAATATTTGAGAGATTGGGGGCTCTTCTAAAGGAATATAATAATAATATTCTAAAGGAATATATATATATATATATATATAACAAGATTTCACAATAAACACATGAAATGACCATCAACGTCCAAACCACAGTAACAAATGAGAAAAAAGACTAAGACTTTCAACCGTAACAAGCGGTCTTCCTCAGAGTCAAACCCCAACTGACTCTGGGATCACAACTAAATCAGTTGAGATTTGACTCTGACGATACTTGTTACGGTTTAAAGCTCTTGGTCATTTTTCACATTTCTTTTTTTGGTTTGGAGGTTAAAGTGGAAATATATATATAGAATTGAAATACGAAAATTTGTACATGATAAACCGATGACTAGTTGCCAAGGTGATTTTGATATTTTTCATCCTGAAAATGTTAACATCTAATTAATTGGTCAAAGTCCTTAAATTAATTGTTTAGCCTTAATAGATGAAGAAAGATTTACTATAATTCACTTAAATATTTTAAGAAAAATTATTTTGATTAACTTTGCAATAAAGGATATTTTGGTTAAGTATTATGGAAAATTTATCACACATATATCCATATTCTGAAAATACTATACTACCCGTGATATTCATAGATACTGAATTATTAAAATAACGTATGAATTGATAATGAAGAATTAATTCACATTAACGTTAAATTAATAGTTATATAATTAATTTCGTTGATTAAATTCATACGTGGTTTTCAATTTAATGTTATTTAATATTCGATTAATATGTCATCAGTTATAACCTCCTTCTAAAATTCATAACTACTCCTAAAAGGAATTGACACACTTATATTTGCAGCTGGTAATGATGGTTGGGTTACTAAGGTGATTTCGATGTTTATACCTTCACTTCAGTAATCATCGACATCGAACCATATAGTGGTGATAGTTAGAACCATGAGTGGTGATGAATGTGATCTCAAACAGCTGAATGTAACGGAGAAACATGTTTTAGAAGACAAAGCATATGACCCTCTCACTAATAGTTTAATTCAACTATTAAGTAAGTACTATTTATGGCTTTCTAATGATTCCAATGGAATATGACCAATCATTAAAATTGAGCTCTATAATAAATTTACACAATTAAACTTCTATCGGTCTCTTACAAAAAGGAAAATGATTTAAATATTTTCCCACAGAAAGATCTCCTGGAGTGAAGAGCGTAGTGGTTCAAAAAATGACAGGATGTGACAAAATCACTCTTTCAATTTGGGAACAAGACAATGCTTGTATTCTAGCCCAGGATATCAAAAACTTTTATCAAACAACTGATGGTTTCCATTTGTCATGGATTTATGACGTTCACAGTCAGTATACATATTCTTCCACTAATCGTAATTGAAGTTAATACTCTCTAAATATTGATTAAATTTGTCTTTCATAACTCATTTTATAATAAGTCCTCAATTTTTTGGATAATCTGAAATTCTGATAGAGTTCATACGTCGTCTTATCATTAGTGTATTGAAGTTCTTACCTTCAATATTAAAAATATGTACTAAGTTCTTACATTAGTGTAGTATTCTTTCCTCTATCAACATATTCCGATATTTTCATTTTGTTTCATTATGCCCTTGAATTTTACAGTATTTTTGTATTTTAAAAAAATATACTTAATAGGTGTTATCAAAATTTCTTGATGCTAGATGATCCTGGGTATATATTCTTGATAGAGGATAATGTGTTTTCCTTTTAGCAGTGTAGTAAGAATTGATAGTTTTTAATTTCATAAATTAAAAAGTGGAGTATGTTTGATGTAAATGTAAATGAGAGTAAATTTGATTTTGAGGGGATATAAATGTCTGAAAGGCCACTGAGATACTGAATCTGAACTCGCATGAGGACATTTTTTTTATTATTGCATTACACCCATATAATGTTCCCCTAAATATCGGTTCATAAGGAGCAATTTGATGATATACCAAGTTTAATTCTATCGTGTGTATTGATAATTTACGATAGAACTGGTATGCTAAAACAAAAGCAGAATCATTCTAGACCAGAGGTGTAAGTAAAAGTGCTTATGTCTGGAAGGCCAAACGTATGGTCCAATCTGGTGGTTGAATATAAGAAATTGAAAAATTAATCATGATCCAGTTCACTATTTATTAGAACCAATGATACAAAAAATCAATAGAATGATAAACATTTCTCCAGACACAAAGGAAAATCTGATCCGAAAACCGTTTACTATTCTTAGTATCATCCTCTGCACCCTTTGAAATTTCCGTTAGATGTATTTACATTTTAAGGCCTCTTACCAAACCTGTAAACCACAGGTAAATATGAAATTATCACCCCTTTTTAGATAATTTTTAAGGCGTCTCTATAAACTTCACATTAGCATTTTACATCTCTTGAATATACTAATTAAATTAAGTATTTTTTTAGTGATGTTATCTATTTACTTGTGATTCTAAATTATTTTTAAATAAAATATGATGTCAAGGTATTAGAGTTCAGGGAAAATTCTAGTTTCTTATTCCCCAAACCATATCAAATGTTAGTATTCATCATTTCCGTCTAATAAAAGATTTTTTTTTCTGTCACAATGTAAGTGTTTGTACCTTTTGGCAATTGACTAATTTTTTCTTGTTCTTTCCTCACTATCTTTTTCATTTCAATGTATCTTTATTTTTTTAATTATCTTTTGGAGCAATTATTACTAATACAAGTGCTACAGCTTTTCTGTACCTTTGAAAGGGTAGTAAAGAAGTCAATTGGACAGTATATTCCAAAAACCTGATACACTACATGCACCTTGAGGACATGCCACTGTCATTTGCATGTACATTTTCTTATTAGCAGTAGACAAGGTGACTGTAAGATCTGTAAAGAAACTTTCTGTTAGACAATACTAATTCTTAGGCTTACAAATTCATATGATTTTTTAAAATATATTTAACCAAATTAAGCCAATCCTTATGTTCTAAGACAGCTCTGATGGTGCAAGTTTGTCTGCGGAACCCATATTACCTATTTGTTAAATATCCTCCTTTATTTAAGCTATTCATAATCCTGTCAATCATGAGTTTGCCCAGAACTTTTCCATTGACTAAAAGCAGACTTATAGCTCAATATGTGATATTGTGGACAATTTATTTTTCTGGTTAGATTATTGGAACTCTATTAAAACTGTTATACCCTTTTTGAAAATGTTCTGTACAAAGTTAATCATTATATAAAGCTGTAATATTCAGTGGTAAAATATAAAATACTCTCTGAATGAGTTCAGTAATAATTCCACATAAAATTGAGTTTTATTTAGTTTTAAATAATTGATAACATTTTCAACTCTGAGATTGTAAAATTGAAATCGTTAAAGTATTTAGTACTCTCAGCAACAAATTTCTCATTTCTGTATGCAACTAAGTATTATCCACCCGAGAAACAGTCATTGGGTCTATAATAAATAAATAGTAATTGAGCTCTATAATAAATTTACACAATTAAACTTCTATCGGCCTCTTACAAAAAGGAAAATGATTTAAATATTTTCCCACAGAAAGATCTCCTGGAGTGAAGAGCGTAGTGGTTCAAAAAATGACAGGATGTGACAAAATCACTCTTTCAATTTGGGAACAAGACAATGCTTGTATTCTAGCCGAATAAGTTATTGTTCAAATAACTTACTATTTAAATTCATCCAGCATATCCTCCAATGTTTCATCCCTAGAGTAATAAAGATATCATCATTTTACTCAATGATTTTGAGTATCAAACAATCTCCTGTTACGAAATAATATTTAACATTTATAGTTGGAGCTCCAACACATACATACACCACAATTAAAGGATCTTGAAATCTTCTGAAAACGTTGAAATATCAGAAACCTGATTTTTCTACTTTATAGTGATCGTTTCATTCTAACAATACTTTTTCTTATGAAACAAAATCATATAACAGTATATGATCGTATTTAAACAAACATAAATAGTTTCTGAATTGTTTTAAAGTAATGTCAAGTACTGGGACCAATTCCATGCTTTGATTTTACACATAAATTATACAGTTCCTCTTCTAATCAAGAAGTGTTTATATTTGAATCGCATTATGATTGGTCAAACAATGGGACCTTGCGAAAAGTCTTGATAAAAGTAGAGTGGATAAACAACAACTGACCTCCAATAGTAGTAACATCGTGAAAATATGGAAAATGTCTTCTGGACACCAGGATATGTGAATTGTCAACACTAAAATCTTTTTTTTTAGATCAGGTCTCTATAAATATTTTTTATTAGTCTCTATAAAGATCAGGAGACTTTTCCACTTTAGTTCCTTTAATTTATCTTACCTAATTGTATTAGTTCCATATACATTAAACCGAATTAGGTTGAATGCAGGGCAGTCAGCCACATAGTGGGCAGAAGTTTCATCTTCTTCTCCACATTTCGAGACATAAACTTACTATTTAAAATGTATTGCAGATTATGCCGAGTTCACTGGAGAATTAAACATTAATTGTTTGAATAATCTTCAAGAAATTGGAAGGTTTGATGACTGCATTGAAAGTGATGATGAATACAACCCAAAATATTTAGAATGCCTTTCATTAAGTGATAATAAACCTATGTTTAATCAAAAATATAAAATTTTTGAACTGGATAGTTGCCGAGGTACCGCTATGGTAAATGTATAACTTGTAACTTATATTATAACTTGTAACTTATTCTTTAGTTATCTTCTCTCAACCACATATATTATGTAGTATTTTCATTTCTCAAAGTTGTTCCAGTGTGAGATAATTCTCAAAATGTCTAGGGCCAACATTTCGTTAATATTTTTAGACATCTTCAGGGTACAACAATAACAGAATGAATTATCATAATATGATAAAAACATAATTTACTTTATTTATATGAATATACACTATTAGCTTGATATTTTTTTGTTTACTGAATGAAGAACTATTAGATAGTTTGTTCTGCTTACTTATTTACTACAATGTTGCTTCTGGTGACATTGTACTTACAAATTTGATTAACTATCTATCTGACTATTGACACCCGTATGGTGTTATAACGTCTGAAAAGAAACATTTTCAGTACTGAAGACTTAATATTTTTTAAATGTAATTATAGCATTTTTATTTTTTGTTTGTATTTTTGAAATTTTAATTAAAAAAATGTTATCATGATAAAGTTTTCTTTCAAATCTTTAAAATATAGAGAAAAATAATAAATAAATATATTCCTTTTTGTGGTTACATATTTGATATGTCTAGTTCAGTAAATTTATGAAATATGTTCACGATTTACTCATTAATTTAGTTTGTATGTGTGACACGATTTATGAAAATAAGGATTGCGTTATTCTCCAGAAAGAAGAATAAATAATAAATTTTTAATTTATTAAAACTGTATTTATTTATTAGAACTGTTAAATGAGTTCTTTTAAGCATGTTTGTCCTTGCTTTAACTTCTAGTCTTAACCAACACAAGTAATTTTTCTTTTAGTATGTGGTAATGAACCCAAATGACCTCAACCTATCTATACAGGTATTTCCAGGACATTAGCCTGTAATAATTGTTTCCTTTTACCATTTCATGACCTTTCTCCAAATTTTCATCTCAACCTACATAGACAGGTTTTGATAAGCCATAAATAATAATCTAACAAGTCAATAATTTAATGTTGAAGTACTGTTGACCATGCAACAGAATAATTGGATGAAAACTTTTAAGAGTTTTCTTTTCCGAATTACATATACAACATGTTTTGACTTTCCTTTAACGGAAACCTCTATTTAACAATCACCTTGTTATGTTTTGATATGTCATAAATAAGTTCATAATTGATAATAATTATATTCATAATAATAATAATTATATAATGTTATAGCCTTAGATATAATAAATTCATTATGTAATATAATGAAGGATCTAATATAATAATAACCATAATAATAAGTTCATTTAAGCATTTAAAAGATCTTTTTAATTGGATTCTTCCTAAAAGAAAAACTTACAATTACCTATAAAATGATTAAAATACTCCGAAAAAGGTTATCATTAATATGTTGGCTACTTAAAGAACTAAATTCTTTGTTGATAATAACAAAAAAAATTAATTTATGAGAGTTGATTGTATATTATCCTTGTTTTTATATTATAGGTATGTTTAGTTTACAACTGTGAAGATTTTTCTTGGACCATATGACTTTTAGATCTAAGTCTAGAATGGCACTTGTTAGCTGATACGTTTACCAAGTATTATCGAATGATGGTATTGCATCAAGGACTACCTGAGTGGCAGTTGTCATTAACATCTTATGGCATGTCTCCTGTCGCTGAAGTAAATTTTCTACATATATATCTGCTTATATTATTGGTATCCATCATTATTTATAAAATATTTCAAAATAATTTATTTTTCTGTTTAAGCAAATAATGGATATTTTTGCACCACATTTAGAATTATCACTTACACATAGCTTGGAATCTCCTTTAACTGACCAGTGTTTGGATAAAAATCTTTTCAAATCAAAAAGGAAACAGAAAGGATCTAATATGTAAATTATATGTGTTGAACTACATTTAATAAATATAATTATGCTTAACTATGGAAAATATATGTTTACGAATATAATTTATACAATTTAAGCAAACCGTAAGTTTGCTTTTGAATTCGTTGCTTAATGTAATATTCATTAACTCCTAAATCTTGATTTACTTAATTTTTTACTTTGGGATTGATACAAATTAGTAAAATTTGGAACGTTAAGTTTAGAATTGCAGTATGAGCACTGTATTGCAATAAGCGGATGAAAAATAGTGGTATTAAGACTGTAAAAAAGCATTGTGAACATTTCAAAATTTCTTCTAAGTAATTAAAGAATATTTTAAGATGGTAATCAGTCAAAGTTAAATGTCATAAATATCACTTGATCTGCAAGTTATAATTGAATGTAATAAATATCTGTTAATATAACAAAATTAGAATAAGTCAAGTTAAAGCTGTGGATTACTTACATTGATGTTAAGTATTATATTTGATAATAAGTTATGTTATCACTTACGTTGATAACATATATATCAGGAGCATATGCAATTTGTAGAAATTTTACAAACCCGTGAGTTCATGAAATGTTATTTTTGTTAGTTGCATATTAGGTCAAGTTAAAGCTGTGGATCATCAAAAGTATTGAAGTCAGTAGCAACCCAGATAGAGCGAGGTAGTTAACATTGTTTTTGTTGCTAGTAAATTTATTTATTGTCGAAAACATTTATTTTATTTATTCATTTAAATCATGTTTAAATAAAATTCAGGCATTCAATAAAGCAGTAATTACAGAAAAGTTGATATCCTTACACATAAAAGAAAAATATATCTGTTTATTTTTTGTGAAACAGGTATGAACCACGGAGATAAAAACTATACATTTTATATTTTAGGGGCAATCATGAATTTTTTTTTATTTCAATAAGCTTTGTTCAATTTTATCTAGTTCAATGACGAACCTATCAATACCAGGTCAAATGTAACTAAAAATACTAATAAATAGATAAAAAAAACCCGTACATTATTAAGCATTTTTAAAGAAATCAATGAATCGATAGTTATCCAAAGTAAATAGTTCAAAAGTATGTAAGTGCATATTTAGTAGTTTATTTATGTTTGTGGAAATGTGAATTTTTTTTTTGTTGCTTTAAGATTGGGTAAAACATCAATAGAACGAAAATTTTTTACTTTTGAATATTTATAACTACTTTTAGCAAATGTATCGAAATGAAAGAAAACATACAAAACTCTCAAAATTGAGAGAACTATTAATTTATTTCATTTTCTCCTTTCCATTAAATTATTCCTTTTCTTCAGTATAGTAAGAAAACTAGAATCCTTGCTTAGACATTAACTCATTTAAAAAATAGCAAAATACAATTTTAGAAATAACACAAAAAATTTTCTTTGAGTATATTATATGTATTATTTTAATGTATATTGGTTTTAAACTTGTTATTGTTACTTTATTAAAATAATTTGAAACTCACCTTATATTTTGGAATACCCTATAATTCGATTCGTCAACAATTATTTTTGTAATTCTAGTTTGAAATATATCCGTCTTTTTGGTCATTATAGTACAACATAACTCACATGGGGTGAAATTATTTATGCATATTAATCAATTGAGTGAATAATTATTAATTAATTAATAATTCATTTATATGTTGACAATATATATAACGGGAGCATGTGCAATTTGTAGAAATATTACAATCTCGTGAGTTAAATAAATTGTTATTTTTGTTAGTATTACAGAAGATAATTACTATAGTTTAGATCGTCCTGCACATCTTAACTCATTTGAAATCATCTCCAATCCATTCTAATGTTCTTCAACCTTTCCTATCTTCCAGTGCAGATTTCATGCTTCTGTTCATGTAAAATATTGGTACCTGTGCCATGCCTTTCGATGTCTCCCAAATTAATTATATTTGCTGTTACTTCCTATGTTGATTGGTGGATGTTATCCTTCTCTATTCTAAATTAAATTATTTCATTTTACTTTACTATAAGTGAAGTATAGTGATCGTGAATCGTGATTTTGACGAAATTACATGTTTTGAAGTTCCAGGAGTTGTTTTATGAAGTTTTCTCGATGCTGTCTGTGGGTGGGTGGGTGAGTATGTGTCCAAAGTTTCTTTCCACGCTACGGTAGAAAAGCTTTGATGGATCAAGTTGATATTTTATACACTATACTCATAGTGTAGATGATCCCTATAGTTTGGGAGTAATTATGCACGTCGGGAAAGTTACTTTTTTTGCCAATAACCTGTTTTTAGACTACATTTTTTTTCTCCTAAACTACGAATCTAGAGTTTTGAAAATTTGGCATTATCTTTGAGGTTAGAAGTGCAATAAACGAAAAATATACACAGATTTTGAATACAAGGGGTAATATTTTTTCTTCAATAAAATGTAAAAATGTTCACTTTCAGTTTACTTTGAAAGCTTGTAATAGCGATACAAGCCATACCGTTTGACGGATCAAAATGAAACTATACCTAAAAATAGAAAATTACGTGCAAAATAAGTTGTATGATTTTTTTTAAAATTATATTCGCCAAAGGAGCATTACAATACATTTTCTGTTTTCAGAAAATGTTTTTTTGATGCTAAACGGCACATTAAAAAACCATGAAATTTTGCTCACAAATTAAACAGGAAATTAACAGCTCATAAAACAAATTCCTGAAATTTCAATCACTGCAAAAAGTAATAAAGCTATAAAAGCTGATTGTTTATCCTAGACTAACGGATCACCTGCTATACTTGTCGAAATTATTGATATTACTTTACTATAAGTAAAGTATAGTGATCGTGAAAAAACTTGATCTCGAGATTTTGACGGAATTACATGTTTTGAGGTCCCAGAAGTCGTTTTATCAAGTTTTTTCGATGATGTGTGTGTGTGTGTGTGTGTGTGTGTGTGGGTGGGTGGGTGAGTGTGTTAGCATTGTTTGTTACCACGCTACGGTCCAGAATCTTTGATGGATCAAGTTGATATTTTACACAAAATTAGGCCCCATAGCGAAGAAGATCCCTATTGTTTGGAAAGAATTATGCATGATGGGAAAGTCACTTTTTTTGCCAAAAACCGTTTTTTAGAAAACATTTATTTCTCCTAAACTGATAACCCTAGAGTTTTGAAATTATGACATTATCTTTGAGGTTACAAATGGAACAAAAGAAAAATATATTCAGAATTTTAAAACAACAGGATATATTTTTTTTTCAATAAAATATAAAAAATTTGACTTATAATTCAATCTAAAACATTGTGAGAGCTATACAAGCCATACTGTTCGACGGATCAAAATGAAACTCTGCTTAAAAATAGAACATTATGTGGAGAATGAGTTGAGATATTTTTTTTCAAAATTACATTCGCTAATGGGGCGTTACAGTACGATTTCTGTTTTCAGAAAATGTTTTTTTGACGCTAAACGGCTCATTAAAAAAAATGAAAATTTGACCAAAAATGGAACAAAAAATTAGCAATTCATAAAAAAAAATCATGAAGTTTCAATTACGGGAAAGAGCAATAACGCTATAAAAACTGTTTGTTTATCCTAGACTGAGAGATCACCTGCTATACTTGTCGAATTTTTTATATTTTTTTACATTGTTTACATTGACTTAGAAATTTTTTGAGTGAATCCACTGAGATAAAATTGATATTTATAAAGGAACAATTTAAATAGTTTATTGACTTTTATGAGATGTAAGAGGAATAATATTGTTACATGTAAAAAAATCACCGCCAATAAACATAAATAAATTACCTTTGTCTTCCATGGCATGATGGATTTGTCTCATAAAATGCTTTAATAAATCTATATATTGCACTCTTGAGCAAAACTTAATATCAGTTACAATTACATTATAATCGTGAATGTAGTACCTTTCCATGATATTGAAATGTAATGAATGGACTCTTTCCTCAAGAAAGAGGACTTATGTTTGTTGAGAAATATCCAGTTTTTTTTTACAATTCCAGTCTAATAGTTCATATTTATTATTTTCAAAAATTAGAAGCTCCCAACTATAAAAGATTTAAATTATATTGAATAGCTGGTTTTGACTTCGATTTGAGTATGTAAACTGGCTAATTACTAATATATTTTTTCCCAATATACATTCATAGCAAACTTCTAACAGAGTATAGAAGGCAGGAAAAGGATAACACTCACTCAGAAAAAATTCGTATATATGATATTTGACAAAGGGGAAGGAAAATGATCTTATTAAATACTAAGAAGCCATAACATTCCCAGTATAATAATTCTATAAAAGACCGAAAATGTAAAAGATGATTCAAAATTGAAATCTTTCGTTTAGAGATTAATAAATGTAACGATCGTACATCTTTAATTATAAATCATCTTAAAACAACATTTTCTTCGCTGTTTATGATGTTTTTCAGAGAAAAAAAAGTATTTTCCTGTTTTAAATTTGAAAATTTTACTTTAATATTCAACGTAGAAGGATGTCAAGTAAACGATGTAAGAAATATACTGGCTATTTGAACAAAAGCCATGTTCTCTTGTAGGAGAATATTTCGTATCAAGTGTTCACTTTGGTTTTTCAAAAATGTTATTACTACTGTAGTTATACTAATGAAATTATTTGCATCAGCTGTGTGATGTACAAAAATAAGCTTATATATTGATATGTCCTTCAATCACTATCTTTACTACCTCAGGAATGAAAGACTAATAGTCATATCCCATTTAAATGTTTACATTATGCTTAAATGAGACGTTATATATTATATACTAAAGAATTTGATATTAAGTTACTTATAGTAAAGTTGAGTGAAGGCCACTCCACATTTTTTTACATTGATATTGGAATTAGAATTGACATTGACTTAGAAATTTTTTGAGTAAACCACTGAAATAAAATTGATGTTTGTAATAGAACATTTCAATAATTTATTGATTTATATTGAGATATTGGAGGAATTATATTTTTACATGTAAAAAATAACTGCCAATGAACATAAATTCTGTTGCTTTCCATGGTATGTTGGATTTGTCTCACAAATGCTTTAATCAATCTATATATTGCACTCATGAACAAAACTTATCATCAGTTGTAAATTATTTTGTGTTTATGAATCATAGTATCTTTGGTTGTATATAATATAAGTACTAATATATTTTTTCTGAATATACATTCGCAGCAACCTTATAACAGAGTTCAGAACGCAGGAAAGAGAGAACACTCACGCAGATTAAATGTATATATGATTTTCTTCTGGAAAGAAAAGTGATTTTTATTAAATACTAGGAAGCCATAAAATTCGCAGTATAGTAATTCTATAAAAGACCAAATATAAGATATAATATAAAATTGAAAACATTTTTTGAAGAATATTACATGCAATTATCCTACATCTTAAATGAAAAATTATCTTAAAACTACATCTTTTCTTATATGTTTCTGACATTTTTCAGGCAAAATAGTAATATTTTCAGGTTTTAAATGAGAAAATTTGTCTTAAATATTCAGTGTAGAAGAAGGTCAGGTAAACTATGTAAGAGATGGACTGGCTATTGGAACAAAAGTTCTCCTGTAAGAGATTATTTCGTAACACGAAATCTACACTTTTTCTTTTCAAAAATGTTATTACTGTCGTAAGTATACTAATGATATTATATGCATTAGTGGTGTGATATAAAAAGCAAATCTATTGATAAGTGGATCAATCACTTCCTGCCTCAATCATGTACTACCTCCGGGATGAAAGACCAATAAACACTCTCATTTAGACATTTATATTATGCCTAAATGGGACATTATATATTATATTCCCAAGAAGTATGATATTATGTTTACTTATAGTAAAGTTGAGTGTAGGATAACAAAAGATGTACATATCAGTACATCTTTTTTCTTTTGTACCAGATTTTTCTTTTGTTTAATAGTTTGTTCTCAAAAATACTTTTTGTGTTGGGAAGTGGAGGAAAACACACAAAAATAATGATTACTAACTTGAATTACCAAAAAAAAAAAATTCCTCTTAGCAACACATATATATGTATTAAAAAAAATAGAGCAACTTTTTTGAAAGATATACTTTATTTTATACATATATCACCGTATATACTTTTTTTACACATATATTACCTTTGTAAGGTATTCATTTAAAAAAACATTTCGCAGAACTACGAACACAGTAAGATGGAGTACAGTGAATTTAATTAAATAATCATATAAATAAGTTATTATTTCCTAATGTGACGGCTGCGATGTCTTCTTCAAACTTCTTGATCTTATGTTCTCCATCGTCCGAATTACTAACCACTCGGCAATTCTAGGTGACAGGCTTTCCATTAATAAAATGGTGTATAACTGTAAAACACAAGCAATTTAAAATAATTATTTTGTATATAAGAGTGAAAAGTGCAAGTTTTATGATCAATTTTTTTCATAAAAAATATGGACTGGTCTTCCTTCTATTTTGCTGGAAGATTATATTAAAGGATAGTTAGTTAATTAACTGATATTTAAGGGTGATTAAATGCATTTTATAAACATAACATAGTAATTCTCGACGAAAGCCATAACATTGAACTAGCGGAGGATTGGGCACATCCAATTCATCCACAGTTTCCTACTTACAACAAGGAGAAATATTTAGACTCTTTGCTCTGAATGTAAAATAGTACCGGCGTTGCCACATTTCCTGAAGGATTCTTCCCCGACTAATGAAAGAAAGTTCCACAACGGGAATACCGTTAAACTATTCTGTTATTATTGCACCTAATAGTAAATACTTAGACCAATTAAAGAGATTCCTTAAGCCTCTAGAAATGTAAGTGATACTGAATTTTATAGAATAAATTCATTACTGTCCATCCATGTAATTCTCCAAAAATAGTTGATACACCCCCTGATATTAGGTAGGTTAGTGTTAAAAGTAATCATTGATTATAATACTTTCATTGTGAACTACCTCCAATACATTTATGCTCGCTCCATTGTCAAACTCTTTACCAATGAAATGGTTTAGTTTCTAACTTCCTTCGTTATTCATATTATTTCTAACTCTTTACAACCTTGAAGTCAACTCTCACTTCATTATCTATTCAACTCTTCTCCTGATGACGTATTACTGTTCAAAATTCAATTACAATAAGTCCTTTTTTTTCGTTGTGATTCATATATTATTGTTACATTTTTAATTCATCCACTCGTTCACAAATTTCAAGTAAGATATATGATCTTACAATCGTAAAACCTTGAAGTCATTAATGCTAGCTTGTTTAACTGAACACTGTTGCCTACCAAAGTTAAATAAAACCAAATTAGAAAAAAAGAGAGCATATTCTAAAATAATTGATTTATCTTTTCTTTTTTAGAAACATCCTTTGTAGCAGTGGCGACTCCTGACCTTTTTCTTTAGGCATGCAATTTTCAAAGAATAAAAGAAATACAGAGAAATACCCTTCTAATTCTCATGTTCAGTCTTTTCATGGTGCACTAAAGGATAATGATGTATTAAAAACATTTTATGGGGATTTGAATCAGGTTTTATTTGGAAATACTTTTAACATTAACTTTTATTAACCAATACAATAAAAATAGGCAGAAAATGTTTTTATTAAAGAAAGAGATACACAATACATCATTTGAATAAAAACTTCTTGCAAAATTCTTCGATAACAAAACCATAAAACTTCTCTCTATCTGCCATGAGATCTTTCTTTCAATTGAAATTAGGGATAAATTAGACAATCGCTCTTCACTTTGGGAGCTTCGTAAATAACTTTTAATTCTTTTGAGGGCGGAAAACGATCTCTCAACACTTGCTGTTGTTATGGGAATAGTCATAACCAAATTCATGAGTTTATAAATTTCCGGAAGACCTGTGTCCAAATCACTTTCCAGTATGTATTTGAGGAGCTCAGCAAGCCTGAGTTGCAGTGTATGCAAACTTCGTTCTTGTTTCTCTTAGCAATTAAGACCATTTTCATTAACCTGAAATGATAAGAGTAAACCCCTGCATTGGGAAGCTTAGCGCAATCATAGAAAATGGTTTCTTAGCGTGTAGTGGAATAAAAAAAAGGGGGTTCCTTTAAATATTTCGAGTCTCGAACATTTTGGTTTCTTTAAAGATGAATTATATGCATGCAATGCATGTGTTGCATTCCCTGAGAAATCGCCACTGCTTTGTAGTTATTCTTTGGTTATAGCGTTGTTAGCATACATCTAAAATGAAATGTAGGCATGTTTTAAAACAGTGTAACCAAGCTAGATGTAAAAAATACCAACAGATTAAAAGCTTTCTTGTCTTCTTTTCATTGCCACTAATTTATAATTTTACAGGTATTCTAACCGCAATAGTGATGCCTATATTATATTGACGAAAAAACTTTCTGAATAATACAGTGTTACCAACCCGTAGGTAGAATAGACAGTATATAATTTTATCTCATTCATTAAAAATGTATCTTAAAAGAAATAAACGTATCTAATTTCATAAAATATTTGCATTAAGGACAGAAAAACTTTCAATCTACTATAGTGTCACCAATCAGACATAAAAAGTACTCTAAATTAAATAAATAATTTTATCTTACAAAAAAAATATAAGAATCTACATGCGCAAATAAGAATAAGCACTTCCTTACATAATACAGTGTTACTTATGGAAGAAATTGAAGAATGTTTTTCAATTTTTATATTCTAAATTGAGAATTCATCTAAGAAGCAAAATGTAAGAATATATTTCTACAAACTAGATAAAAATTTGAAGTGGGCTACTCCCAACTTTACTCAAGTAAACATAATAATAAGAAACTCGTTGACAATCAACTTTTTTTTTTATTTAAAGGTAGCTATTTATAAATAGTAATCAATATTTTACCATTTGTTCAAATGTGGTTATAATCATCTTATCGGTTATAAGAAACTTGAAATCATTATCAATCTGACATATTATTAAAATTATTAAACTGAGCGCATGGAACTCATCGGACTTGACACTCTGTTGCCATAGCTGTCATATTGTTCATCCTATTGTTGTAAGTCGGTTGAACTTAAGATATGATTTGACAAAAATGTTTATACTTCCCAAGGCGATTTACTCGCATTCAGATATAACGTGATAAAGGTTATTGTCTCTTCTAGACACAGAAACAATCTTCGTATGATGTCAAACACAACTTCCATTCTTAGTAGTTAAGTAGATAAATTTCTAATAATTGATCTACATATATTTTTAAATTCTTCCTTTGAAGATATAGTATTTTCTACAAATGAAATTTCAGTTGTAATGAGTTTTCTTAACAAAATTGAAGCATGTTGTGTTTGCCACCTTCTAATGCCTTCTCCTTGATTTACTTGTCACTTAAAAAGTTGATCACCTGTAAAAGATGAGTTGTGTAGTGCAAAAATGCTCGAGACTGCAGGATATTTGTATGATTCCAAACTGTTAACTCACTCATTCCCAGTTATTCATTCTCTTGTTTACAGACACTCTCATGAAAATGAAATTATTTCCAATGTTTTCATTATTAATTTATGGCCCCTTAGTATATCAGACTAGAGCCCTTTTATTGAAATCAGAAAGCATTCAATCCAGATGAAATAATCCCCCTGTACTATAATCTACGCAGACCATTTCACATGAAGATTCAGTCCTTATGAATTACACAATATGGATGATACTTAATCCACTTAAATGTTAAATATTCTTATCTAAAGCAAAAGTATTCAAATAAAGTTGGTATATGGATAACAAATACTGTAAGCGATAGTATTATTTGATAGTATTTTATCTCTAATTCACTCTAAAAAACAGAATGGAAATGCCTCACTCCTCAAGTGAATTGTGACTGGCGATACTGAATAATTCACTATACTAAAAGAAAATTACCCTGGAATAAATGAAATAAATGAAAAATATTTTCAGCAAAGAAAATCCTAATTATGTTGATTAAATAAAAAAAATCACCTTTATAAATTCAATCCTTTATAATTCACCTTTTTAAATATTTTACGAATTTGTGCTTTAGTTTAAATTGTCTATAACAAATGATATGCATTTTCATGATTAATCAGTAATGTAAGAAAGAGCTTACCAATATATTGTGAGGATAGTAACCTGTCGTGTGTCTGTAAACTCCCACTGTTTGTAAAGCACATTTCACATATACCTCTGGGGAGGGTGCCATCCAAGACGGTTTTCTTATTTTACTCATTTTTGTAGCAACATAGCCAGGAATTAAACACTGTACAGTAATTCCATTTTTTTTGTATTCAGCTCCAAGGTCTTTTGAGAATTTAGAAACAAAAACCTAAGCGGAAAGGGATATTAAAAATTTACATGTAATATTACGAGGAAACATTTTAAAACATTCTCAAATCAAATGAATAGCTAACGCAAGAAGAAATGAAATAACTGCTTCACCAGAACACATTCTTTATAAGTAGACTCCTATGTTTACAACTCCATAGGTTTACAACAATTTCAACCAGTTGCCTAATCAAAGTGAAATATAATTTTTTTATATCCAAAACGATATTAATAATGTTAAAAAAATAAAAATTTTGCCTATTTGCATAACTTTAATAATAAATATTTTAAAAAAATACTAACGTATTATTTGGTATTATTAATATTATAAAGGTACTATTTATAGAAATATGCTGCAAAGGGGAATACCAATAAAAAAATGTTAGGAACAGAGCTCTGTTTGGATTTTCAACAACAATAAAAATATAATCAATTAAAGTTGTTGATATGTCATATATATTCACGCTCCGTCCTTGACGTGGAGAGATCTCTGTCACTTCGTCCTCTCTCCTAGTCTACTCCTGATGACGAACAACAGTTCGAAATATTGAGAATTCTGTAAGTTTATTCCTTTTTCTGTGTCGAGCTTTGTGTAATTTAGAGTTATACATATATTCGCGATATTATTCGCAAACTATTTCATGGGTACTGTGGGGAGGAAGGTCTTGGCTGAATTAGAAAAGCGCACAATCTATGGGTGGTATCCGTGACATTTTCGTCTTAGCCAAAGACGTAAATATAATCGAAACTTTGAAGGAACACTTACTGACATACCTTGTTAGTCAGGCCTTAGACTAACTGTTGAAAGCAGTGCTGAAGGTCAGCTACCATTTCTTGATGTTTTGGTCCGACAGAGGTATAAGAAGTTCTGCACAGGTATCTATTGCAAACCAAATGCCCAACGATAGGTACAAACGTTGAACCATTGCAGCTTATGTAAGGAATTGCGGTATTCTATTAGGAAAGCTAATTCTATAAATAAAGATGCTTTCCTAGTAAAATTAAATTCATTAGTGCCGACCATCCAGTTCACAATGGAAGAAGATATAAGTGGTAATTTGCCCTTCTTAGATGTCCTGATTCATAGGTTACCTAAAGAGTTACGCTTTGGTGTATATAGAAAACCTACGAATGTACTTGCATATATTCACTTTTATTCTTCCCATCCAAAAAATGTTAAAATTTCTATTTTTAGAAATATGCTTTTGAGAGCGTTAAGAATGTGCTCTCCTGAATTCCTTAATGAAGATATTAACAGCATTAGGTCAATTGCCCTTTCATTAAAATACCCCTCCTCTTATATCAATTTAGTTCTGAAGGGTGCTAAAAAAGCTTTCTCTAATACTTCAACAGAGTCCAAAACATTATAACGATCTCTTCAAACTTGATACTTTCGTTACGAGGGCAATAGCCTCTTCTAATAGGGTTGACAGCTCGCGGATAGTTTTTTACTCTTTCTTTCTGTAAACCTTTGTTTCGCCTAACATCCCTTTCTGAACATTTGTCCTTTCTTGCGCTTTCACCCTTTTAAAATACCACTCTTCCCTCCCACTCTTCTCACCTCACCAGATGTTTTCTGCATCTAGTGCTTCAGTTGGGTTTTTGACTCTGACGAAGACCGCTTGTTACGGTTGAAAGATCTTAGTCTTGTTTTCCCATTTCATATTGTGGTTTGATCATTGATATATATATATACATATTAAATCAAAAAGATATGTTTGTACTCGTATAGTTAAAACATTAACTGCAATTTTTTGTACTTTTTTAAAAGGAATAAAATTTTATTAAAAAAAGAAAAGTGGTGTACATTAGTTTTCTATACTTTATATGTTTTGACTACACTATTTTTATACTCATCCTATGAATTAAAGTGCAAAAAACTATCTCAAAACATTATTATGTATTAATATTTATCCTAATTTATCTCAGATAGAGAAAATTGGTATCTTTGGCTGTTTAAAATTTGTTACCTAAAATCATGTAATACATTTGTGAGTCACACTTAAATAATAAACGAAAAAATAAGGATTTGAAAACATTATTAAAGAAAACTAAATAACAGATTAATAAAAAATGATGCTCTTCATTTATAGCAATCAAGTTTGATGAATAGGAAAAAATTGTTGTAATTTTTTAATTGTTACAGTTTTAGTTAATTGTTCTTTGTAACAGTTTCACTTTTCAACAGTTGATATGTATTCTTAATTACGATCACACAGACAAGCATGCATGCTTGTACATCTATGATACATTCCACATTAATTAAATACTGATATCGTACTAAGATCTATTCATTTTTGGTAAAAACAAAAAAAAATTGTATACTTAGGAAATATTACTTACTTTGGATGCTGCATAAACACAGAGAAGAGGACTAGGTATATCTCCAGCTGTTGAAGAAATATTAATGACAACACCATTGTTCTGTTCCACCATCATGGGCATTACGATTTGGCACATTTGAAGCATTGACCAGATATTGCATTTAACCATGTTTTTATACAATAATTGTTTTTCTGGTAGATCTAAAAAGTATTCTGGGTATGGATAGCTCATGCCTACATTGTTTATCAGTACTCCTATTCCAAGTCCAAACAATTCCTGTTCAATGTGTTTATAGACTTCATCGTCTTTTGTAAAATCTGCTTCAATTATTTTTGTATTTACTTTATGCTTTGCTTCTGAAATCAAAGATAAAAACAATGATATCATATATAATACATATAATATTAACAAATAGCCAGTAAATAGAACAGTAAAATCTATAAATCGTTTCATGAAACTCCAAATGCTCAGCAACCTTTTCCTTTTATTATACCACAGCGTGAATCAGCAGGATTGAATAGCACTCAAATTATAAAGAAGAGTGAATTACTGTTTTGTTTTTGTGTTATTATTTTTACTTCAAAAATAATAAATGTATATTATAGTCCTGTAATACATCAAATAACTTGAGTTAGTTCCTAACCAACCACTTCTCCTCCTGAAGAGAACGAGTGTCTTCATAATGACATTATGGTAGTTATGTCAGTCCTTTGTCAGTGCAAGAACTTTCTTTCCCTGGGAAGACAGGTCTCAGGCGCTCAAGACTAGATGCCATGATTCCCTTCCTTTATAACAGTAGTTTTGGTCTACTCGCACTACCAAGTAGAGTGTTAGTAACTTTATATTATCTCATTATCTTAAATTAATTATATTATCTCATATCTCTGGTGACATACCTTCTTAATTTAAGTGCTACTTGTGAAATACAGTGTAGTTTTGTTTTGCTTCATAATATGAAACTAAGTATGTATGTTAGATTATCTTGTAACCCTGTATTTATTAGCTTGTGTTCTTTGAGTTAATGTTAACAAAGAGTGGGAGAGTAGTGATGAGAAGGTGAGTGGATGTCAAAAGATACAGCGGTGCAGGCGGGGTTCTGATAAAGCGCTCATTCCATACAAATTTTATATAAAACTTTGTTTTAACCTCTTTAGTCCTAAATTACATATATATGTATATTGGTGTTTAGTGGCAGCAAGTCTTCTCTCATACATGTACTATTGAAGATAGCATCATCTTCTGAGTTGACTACTTTCATGCTGATGTTTTCTAGTTTCCTGACTAATTTGCGGTGAGTTACAGGTATTTGCCAAAGGTATTCTCGCCATTTCCACTCCCAGTCATTAGTTGAACGCTGTTAGTGTAGTATCATTTGTTTTTCGATTTCGTTTTTGTTTTTTACCTGATGATGGCTAATGTTAGACGAAAGCTTGTGTCTTTAATAGTTATTGATTAATCTAAGTCATAGTGTTTGTTTATAGTCTCATAGATTAAAGTGTTTAAATATTGTTTAGTGTTCTACATTATCTTGTATGCCTTCATGTCGTTATCTGAATTCCTTTGGCAAATACCTGTTACTCACTGCAAACTAGTCAAGAAACTAAAAACATCAGCAAGAAAGTAGTCAACGCTGAAGCTGTTGTTAACTTCAATAATATATATATATATATGATTGGTTGTTTCATGACTAAATGAATTTATTGTTCTTCTTGTGGAAGGGGGGGGGGGGGGGAGGGGTTTATGAAGCTGTAGGTTGTCGGTTCTAATGAAGACCACGTACTTTGAGCATCTCATCTATGAAGTCACTTTTATCAGCATGACAAATATTATAAGGGTCTCACTCCCTCTGAAAATAAACGGTTTTCATGCGATATTATAGCTTCTCCACTAGGAGGTCCCTCGGTCCGATCTTGATTAGGGCCGTAGTCCTGTAACTGTCGTCCTGTCGAGCCTGGTTGCTAAATGATGAAGCCGCTGACGTCTTGCCAGGAAGGGTAAAGGACTCGTACTCTCTCAGTATATACGAATACTGGCAATGGGCAATAGCCTCACTGTAGCAAGGTCCCATTTCTATTGTTTTTAGTGGTTGGTTGTTGGTTGCTGGAGTTCCAAAGGCTATTGATGAAAATAACTTGTTCATGGTTTGCTGGTCTTGTGAATTATTCTGATGTGAAGATTGTCTACGTTTACAATAGCTATTTCTGTAACATGTTTCGGCTGCACTTACAGCCATCTTCAGGCAAATTCTTGTGGGGTTGAGGTCCCAGACCTTGGTATATATATATATATATATATAATATACTGAAATCTACATAAGTGGTCTGAATCTGATAATCTGAAGTTACAGGACTACAGCCCTAATCAAGACCGGACCGAGGGACCTCCGAGTGGAGAAGCTAATATCGCATGACAAATGTTTATTTTCTGAGGGAGTACGAGCCCTTATAGTGTTCAACATGCTGATAGAGATGACTTCAGGGAAGAGATGCTCAAAGTTCCTGGCTTTGATTACAGTCAGCAACCTACGAGTTCAAGAACCCCCACCACCTCCACTCCACAAAAAAAGGAATCAAGTCATTTGGTCATGAAACAACCAGTCATACGTGATAACAGATTCAGACCACTTATGTAGATTTCAATATATATAATCCTTTAATAAATGGAGAATTAATCCAAAACGGGCGTCAGAAGTTCAGAAATAAACTGAAGCGGTATACACGACAGATAATACCTACTTACAGTTTTGACATGTCGGTTTAATCGTCATCTGGGGAAAGAAATGGGAGTTTTGGGAAGAAAAACAATAATGTTTCAAAAGCTGCATTTCCCAGTGAGATATGCCCAGTATGAACATCGTTTACCATGAATTTCAATAAGAGTTAAAATTAAATTTTAAATTAAAATGTTTACTTTTATTATCTTTCTATAAATTCCCAGTGTTCATTTGATATTTTAGCTTCTGCTTCTCTTTTTCTTTTTTCTCTCCTTAAATATACTTACCATATACAATAAATATATATACATTCAAAATGTCAAAATTCTGTCTCTAAAAAAGTATTAAATAAGACCAAACCGTCGGTTTGATAAGTTTGATTTGAATCTTGAAAACTGCCCGATTTCTAAATATTTTTTATAGGGTTATAACATATATTATCTAGATTTTACATTTATTATGAAAATGGTTCTTTATTATATATATTCTATATACATATAAAACAGAGTAAAACATATCAGTCCTACGTGAGGCTGCTCGTAAATCACATAGGTAAGTAATGAACAAGTGTTAGAATTTAAAGTGCAAAGCTTTAATCTGTATAAATAAAAGAAAGGTTTTGCCTGTACATTGCTTAGAACTGACTCATTTCAAGTTATCTTTACGTTTCATGCATTAGTCAAGTATTCATGAAGAAGGTTTAAAAATCGACTCTTGACTTGGGTTTCAATGAGCGAGTAAAACAAATTAAACTATTGGCCACCTCTAACCCTTTCCATCTTATAAAACTTAAAGTTGGTAATCCAATAATGATTTGAGATTATTTAAGCCAACCAAAACAACTAAAATGTTGTCAACTTGAGAACAACTTTGAAGCAACTATTACATTTGAGCATTATGAAGATGTAGTTGCTCTCGTAAAGAGATTCCACTTATAACCATCGAGTTGCCTTGTGTTTCAAAAGCTGCATTTCCAGTGAGATATGCCCAGTATGAACATCGTTTACCATGAATTTCAATAAGAGTTAAGCTCATACTTTAAAGTTATTGAAATATCAGATAAACCTGTGTGAAAGTCATGGCATGTCTTTATGGCTTTTCGAAGGTCTTAAACTTAAAAAAATTTCAACACTTTGCCGATCAGAGAAAGACAAGAAATATTGTTTACACTAAAGTTTTATTTTAGTGATAAAGCATAGAAAGTATTATGCAAGCATATGTCATGTTAAAAAGAAATAATTAAGATTTGTATTGCTATTTTAACAATAATGTTTTAAATTGAAAAGAAAATCGTATACTTATGATGTATAATAAATGAATATAACAACAACAGCAACAACAAAGATGTGTGTGTACAGAGAAATGCTGCTAAAGAGTTAGCAGGACCACAAATTCTCAAAACATACGTGATAATGTGACACATGTTATATGCCATAATTGCTCGAATCGACTAAGAACGCTAGGTTCCATTATTAGTTACGCTAAATATTTCCACATCGTTACCTTTTTAATCTTACTCTACTTAGCATTGCCAAGGCAAACAGAATTCCCATCAGTAGTCTGGACTCTCCATCATGAATATTTAATTGATGACATTGAACGAATTCAATATACTTATTAATGTATGTATAAAGGTTTACCTATGCCGTCTGGGTTTCTTTAGATTACTCTAGCCTGTTATCTTCTTTAAATCTTAAGTCTATTAAAAACAGGCGTGAAAAACTTCGGTCGATCATTCCTCACAGTACACACTGTTATCATGATTGTTTTGATGATCTGGAATTCTTGAAAACCATTAGTACTTTCAATGTTTCAGGGTTATCTCCATAGTGATTTTTATTCGCTTTTCTTACTCTGTATAATTTCTGCATATTTCTCATCTATTAATAGAATTCTGAGATATCCAATGATTTAAATTAAGATTTTTTTTAGGCTAAGCTAAATAACTAAAAAAATGAACTCGTTAACAAATGGGGTTATAAATTAAGGTACAGAAATACTTCATATCTTATGATCTATAATTATTGAATTATTTATCTAACTTTTATAATATCACTCTCCTAAATTGAAGATGTTAGATAATATATCAAAAGTGAAGTGATGACTTAAATGAAATATATCATCCTTTTTGGTTTACTTCAGTGTTTTATGTAAGTACATGTTATATATTTATTTTTATCCCGTTGTTTGTCTTTAATTTGGGATGTGTAACATTTCTTTTTGATCAGGCTATTCAGCCTGCTATCAACAAATATAAAATCTGAAGTGGCCTACACTCAACTTTACTATAAGTCAGTCAGAGAACCTTTCTTGGAGTTAAAGGCCACATTAGCTATTATCTTTGTTACTCAGGAAGTTGATCATCTAAAAGCTTAAACTTTTCAAGTAATGATTCATAAATAGTCATCTTCCTAACTGCCAGAAATTTTTTGGTTCATGTAAATAGATTTATTTATTTTACCCTGCGATGAAACATTTCACTCATTTTGCTTCATCATGATATCCCACAGAAAGGTATCATCTTGAATCAAACTCTCATGTGGTAATTCGCATTTTTTATTGTTCTCATGATAGAGCTGCATTATTTTTCTACGCAAAGATAAAGCTTTCATTAAGACTTGTTGTTGTAATAACCAGCGCACTGTTTGAATGGCAAATCTACACTGATGACTTCATTCATCCAACACGAGCATATCTCGGAACTGGCAATGTCTCACAGCATTCGCTCAGATGAAATTTACTATAATCACAACTTTCTTCAAGGTGTCATTGAGAGTAACAGATTTAGCACCGAGATTTTGTTGATACAAAATACAACGGGAGGAAATATAAGCATTGCGATTTACAAGTTCTTTTTGTAAGATATTGAACGATTCCTTCATTTTTTCTTTATATATTATATATTGTAATTCTTTATAAGTTGAAAGATTTTTCTCAAAAAGCCGCAGAAGGCCACACTTCATGACTCAAAAGGCCACATACGGCAGGCCTCAGGTTCTCCATGCCTGCTATAAGTAAACATACTATCAAACTCATTAACCACCAACTGATGTTTTTTGTTGTTTACATTTAAATCAATGTGTATTATTTGTTTTCATTTGGTTGTAATCATTTAATTAGTTATAAGAATCGTGAAATCAGTGATGAATCTGACATCTTATTAAAAGTATTAAACAGAAGGCCTGAAACTCATCGGACTCGTACGCTCCGTAGACAGAGCTGCGGATTGATTGATTAACTTCAGGTGTTAAGTTAATTAATGATCTTCATAAATGTAGATATAGAGAAGTATCCTTCACTTCAATAGTTTTAGGTATGATTTGACGGAAATCTTTGTCCATTCCGAGATGATTGGATAGAATACAGATAAAATGTGATCAAGGGTTTCTACCTCTACAGAGTTTGAATTCTTCGTATGATATCAAATACAACTTCCATTCATAGTACTTAAGTAAACAAATTCTAATAGACGTTCTACATATATTTTTAAATCCTTCCTTTGAAGATACAGTATTATTTACAAATGTAAGTACAGTTGAAGTGCTTTTTAAAATGAATTGAATCCTCTGTTCTTGACATTCCTAACTGCTTTCTTCTTGATGTATTTGTTTTCAAAGGACACTGTATCTAACTAATCTATTGCTATTTAAACTAATGTATCTAAAGTATTTATGTTTCATTCAATTATTTTTTTGATGTTTCATTTCCAATAGAAGTCTAGAGAAGTCGAGAGATCATTGGACCCATTCGAAACAAATGAAAAGCTCTAACAAGAAAACTTGATTGCACGAAATCTTGGTTGATAACCATTATATCTGGGTTCTACGAAAATCAAGCAGCTCTTATTCCAACGATTTTACTTATAACCTACCGATTGCGAGTTGCCTTGTGTATTTCAAAGATTGTCAAACGGTGCTCTGTACAATTCACCGATAAGCTTGGTAAGTACAATAAACTTCTGTAGACATCGCAATGAACTGAATTCAATGTTTTCAGTTATAGAAACTGATAAAAATTTGTTTCCAGTGATTTTTTCCCCTACAAACTTAGTCATATTTTAAAAGCTGTGATGCCATTCATATGCATAAATGTTATTGATTCTCTTTGGATATTCAAATTCAGTGTGTTCAGGTGCTTGATCATGTCAACAACAAAGACAAACATTTACGAAATTCACCATCACTTGATTGTGGAATACTCTTAATTCCTTTAAACTCATCAAAATGTTGATGCTGTGAATCGTTGTCCAACTTTATAGAAATATCCTATCTTCATCGGAGATTTGTTGCGTATTTTCAGATGCCATCTTGATGTATGGTTATTTGAGTCAACATAGTATATTCTTAATAGTAAATTATAACATATATGTATATTTAACAAACATGTAATATATATAAAACATATCTATAAGTATATGTTACATAGTATATGTCTGTTAATATAATTTACTATAGCTTATATATATAATTAAAATTACGACTAGAGAACACAAAAAATAGGACTAACACTCATGATTTTCGATCATTTCGAAATATATATATAAATGAAAATGACTTCCACTCGCAGTCCTGAACGCACGTACCTCTTTTTCCCTTCTACTCCCTTCCTGATGATGAACTTCAGTTCAAAATATTGATCCAGTAAGTGTTCCCGTTTCTTTTATGTGTTGTCTTTTTTATTTATTTATCTGTTCGGTTTGGACTATTTGGTATTTACATATATATATATATATATATATATATATATATATATATATATATATATATATATATAAAAGAATCAAGAAGAAAAGTTTGATAAATTAAAGGATGCTACGCAGCATCATGTACACTCGTGCGCATTTCATGTTTCCAGAACATTTCACCATAGTCTTTGTTTCTAAATTCATGATAAAACATCAGTTTATTTAAAATACCTCTTCTATTAAGGTACACAGTGCAAAAACACTGCATTGTATTCAAACTCGTTCATTACAATTGAAATTTTAGTCGCAGTACGCCAACACTTGGCGTACTGCGCCAAGTTAAAAAACAAGTTAAAAAACTACGCCAACACTACCTGTTAATTGTGGTAAAAAAAAAAAATTCTTATTTCTATTCTACCAGACTTTTGCGACGAATTGGATGGAATGGGACAATTTTTTTCTTTGGTCATATGTCTCCAATTTTAATGCATTGACAGTATTAGTGGGAAAGCAACAACTCTCGTGCGCGCACCAGTTGCCCCAACGCAACTGTGCATCAAACGCAATTATATCCCAGCATATAAAGAAAAACGATTGGTATAACGTTCAAAGGGGTTTAGGATGGAAATATTCATACGAATTGACTGAATGCTAACTGTAACGTATTCTGGTATAAAGAGGAAAGACGCTACTGACATGCTTCCTTTACCATTCAGAAAACGTTTTACTAAACCAACTTCGCATCTTATCAAAACAAAGTTAATTAATTAATTACGAAATCAACCTATCAAATTTCAAATTTTTAACATCCAAGACATTTTTCTACTTTTTAAATTATGTACAAAGTGAAATTATATCTCTACTGACTGACTGTTTACAAATTCAATATTCGGTAAAATATAAATTAGCTGTAGACTTTTAATGACCAAAAAGGCCCTTGAAACTCTCGAGGCTCATTTAAAGACAAGGAACCGTGTGTTGTACAAAACATTAGAGTTAAATTAGGAAATTGTAATTAGCTTTGACAAAATTGGAAAAGATTTTGTGAATATAAACCATGTAATATAAACACTTAAACAAGTAAAACAGAGTCAATTGTGCATAAATAAACACAAACCTTTACTAGTAAATCATTTGCTAATATACTGATGGTATCTATTCGATATCAGAATAAAGGAAATCTGTGTTTACACTATTCAATATCAGCTAAATTTTAAAAAAAAAAATACAGACAGTGTTTAAATATACAAATCAGGTATAATTTTACAATGTTAAATCTAAATAGTCTTATGAGCTGTCAGATAATCCGAAATTTAAAAAGTTAGTAATATTTCTATAAACATTTTTACCCTAGATGATAAAGAATACATTTAGCCATTAAAAATTGCAAATCAGTAAATAAGTAAATCTACTAAAGAGAATGATTATCATAGAGATTTGCTATTATTCCTGAGGAAGTAAATAGAAATTATGAGAGAATGATACGTTATCAAATAACGACATCGCGTAAAATCACTCACCAATAACAAGGTAATCAAAGGGCTCTTTAACAAAATGAAGATTTTAAAGAGCTCTGTGAAAAGAATAATATAACTCACTACAGGGCATTCTTTATTACGCGGACCTCGATTGTGGAAAGATTTAATAGAACTCTAAGAGAAAAAATGTTTAAACAATTCGAGGATCGTAGAGATTTATTGATTTCCTCTCAACAATTGCAAAAATACAATAACAAGTACATCGAACCATTGGTATGGCACCGAGTAAAGTCAAAAAAAGAAGTCAATGAAGAGAAAATTCTGAAAAGAGTCATCAATGCTTTTTCAACATGAAAAATTACAAGTTAAACATAGTAAATTATTATTAAATATACTAGTGAGAATTAGTGAGTTTTGAACTACATTTGAAAGGGGTTACATCAAGAATTCATCCACTTAAGTTTTCTATATCAACAACTTTCTGCCCAACCTACTAGTGACTTACCAGCTAAGAGATGCAAATTGACAGGGTGTTAGAGAAAGATTTTACCAACATGAATTACCAAACCAGTACGAGTTACCAGAGAAAACCAATGTACTCAATGTGTATTTGACAAAATTGTAAAGGGAAGAAAAAATAGTGATGAACTCGTAAAATTTTAAGGTTATGATAAACAAGAAGGGATAAAGAAAAAAGAATTTATTAAAGGAAAAAATATATATTTTAATAAAAACACTATTTGTTACATTTCACCTTTTCCATATTTTTCCTCCTTTTTACGGAACATTTTCTCTTGTTCTTATTCACTTTTCCCCTTCATGACTCGGGCCATCAAGAATGAGGCGATGCGTTCATTTAAATTTGTGTCCATAGACTTAACCCTCTTCCAAGTCTTCTTTTTTTGTACAATTTTGTCCGCTGCACGTCTATTCCTCAGCTTGTTGCTCTGGCTATATGGCATGTCGTTATCCTTGCATACATCATCCAGTTTATTCATTCCTTCATTTCAGAGTTCAAGAAGCTCATAGTGGATCAAATTTCCGAAAACATGGACTTAATTTAAAAAAGAAAGTTCGATTTAGGAATTTTGGACTACGAAGTTGACAATAGTAATGTTGGCACTAGAATCGCAGGGGGCCAAAATATCTGACCGGCTAGCACTGAAGTCGTAGAACACCTCAAATATAGCGTGATTCATCAGCCACGCGGTGCGCCAAAATAGTATAATATTTAGTGCGTCTGCGAACTGCTATAACTTTTTTTTTAGTTATTTTAATTTAAAAACTGGTGAAAACAGACGATGTTCACCAAAGTACGTAGTTTATTTTGACTGCATAAATGTTTATAAAATGATATAGTACCAATTTTTTTTAAATTAATGTTTATACTGAAAAATTGTAAAAATATAGCATGTCATAAAAATTTTGGAATAGTTACATATCAGAAAGCATTGGGATAAATTTCAAAATTAATAATAAACTACATGTTATTTACTAATGAAATCATTAATAAAACTCAACAAATAAATAATTCACTACTCCGGTAATTAACCGCAACAAGGTTGTGGGAGCACAAATGGCGGCTACACGGCTTGAAGTTTCTTTGAAAATGCCACTGCTTCAGCTCGTATAACTAGAGTTTCCAAGGAACCAATTCACCGTTTACAAGTTATATTGCGGTGAAGAAATCAACGTCGAAAAATTCCGCTCATACACAACAGAAACAGTATTTTGTTTCGTAATATCCCTGGTACAACATGACAACCGGAGTGCACTGTTTACTCATTAATGGACCAGATATGATTGAAACAGTAATATTACTAATAGACAAACTTTTAGACAAAGCACAGGAGGCAACCAATAAATTAATAAAAATAAATACACAATACCACACTCGGGAAGTGTTCCAGAGTTAAAAATATTGAGGTTGTTTTCCACAGATTACTGTCGGGAACAGACTCTGTTATCGTAACTTTACACGAAGTACGTCCCAAGGAAGTGAAAAGTTTATTCCCAGAAGCTAAAAATCTATTGATGGCATTTTCACTTCCTTCGCACACGAACGAGGATTCAGAGGATGTTTGTGAGCACAGTGGTTATGACAACGATGAAGATACCGGCGGAAGTAACGGCGACTTTTGGTATGTGACGGAAGATGAATTGGGTGACTTTGATGTAAGTACTGTTATTATTTGTTATTTCATTAATAAATCATAATTAATCCCAAACTAATAATATTTTTTTGATATTCCAATACCAATCCTATTTTTTTTTTAAATTTGATCCACCATTTTGGATCTGCCTTTTTGAATTTTTGAATTTCAATACCAAAATCGTAATCAGCGAAGTCAGAAACCTAAGTAACCAACTTTTTTCTAGATTGGCTAATATGTATAATTATGTCCGCGATTTCGGAAATCTAAACCACTGTCCGCTGCTCCAATTCACTTCAGGGTCGTAGAAATTATAATGATCTATTCCAATTTTCAAATATATCTCCTTCTTCCTACTGATGATAGATCTTTTACTCGTTCTCCTTATGTAAGATTTAGAGTTGTACTCTTTTTTTGTTCAGTTCCCAGTCGTGGTGGTGATTTGATCAATGCAATTTTGTCAACGATAATTCATCGATCCATGAGGTGTCCTCAGGTCACTGACGTACAGATCCACCTGCTTGCTTTCACGTTGGGCCTACAGGGGCACCACAGATCACTGTTTTCCCACGACTAATAATATTTCTCAAATAATTACACTATTTAAATTAGGTGTTTAATTTATTTTACAAGTAAACTTTTTAATTGTGAATTATAAATCTTCGAGTGCGCTAAACTAGTTTCGGATTTTGATAATACTGCTAAAATTTCACAATGTACCAAGTTTTGTGAAACTACAATCAAGTTTTTAAAAAAACTTGCAGAACCACCAAGTCTTTCCAATAATAACAGCATTAAATAGATATTATTATTTATATTATTTGTAGTACCACAAAGTTTGAAGAAGAACGTGAATTTATCCTTTTTGTTCCATCTTTTTGTAAACTCTAAACGTTTGAAACCTTGATATATCTGATGTTAGCTGAAGGAGAGACTTATATTTCCGAAGTGGATATATAATGTAAGAAGATTATTTTTCTCTAATTAAATGAACTAAAACTTTTTAAAGTAGGTACATTTTACCTATCTCTGAAGCAACTGCAGATAGTTTGTCTTTTGTTCTGCTTATTAGCACCACATCCATTCCCCTGCTTGCCAACTAAAACCAAGTTAAACAAATACAATTAGTCACTAAAAACCAATTTAAAAATTTGTTAGCCTCATAAAAATGGATCTGACACATGAGCATTTCTTGAATTCTTAAAAGAGAAAATTTGGAGTGCCCTACATCTACTTAATTATAAGTAAATATAATAAAAAATCTCGTTGACTACAAATTGGGTTTGTTTTTTTTTAATGTGGCTTAAGTGTAACCTAATATCAAACGCTATGGTAAATATTACGAAAATTATAGTTGATTAGTTATACATTTGAAATCATTTAGAAGGATATGACATGTAATTATTCATATTTTTATCATTATTACATTTTTGACTATGAGTCTCATCGGATTCGTGTACGCCGCTGCTATATTTTTCCCACTACCACTACCACTACTACTACAACGACTACCACTATATCAACCACTAGACAAACACAACCCATCCCACTAATACTACTACTACCCCTACTACTAATACTGCCACTACTACTACATCAACCTCTAGACTCTAGACAAACACAACCCATCCCACTAATACTACTACTACCCCTACTACTAATACTGCCACTACTACTACATCAACCTCTAGACTCTAGACAAACACAACCCATCCCACTAATACTACTACTACCCCTACTACTAATACTGCCACTACTACTACATCAACCTCTAGACTCTAGACAAACACAACCCATCCCACTAATACTACTACTACCCTACTACTAATACTGCCACTACACTACATCAACCTCTAGACTCTAGACAAACACAACCCATCCCACTAATACTACTACTACCCCTACTACTAATACTGCCACTACTACTACATCAACCTCTAGACTCTAGACAAACACAACCCATCCACTAATACTACTACTACCCCTACTACTAATACTGCCACTACTACTACATCAACCTCTAGACTCTAGACAAACACAACCCATCCACTAAACTACTACTACCCCTACTACTAATACTGCCACTACTACTACATCAACCTCTAGACTCTAGACAAACACAACCCATCCTACTAACACTACTACTACCCCTACTAATAATACCGCCACTACTACTACAACGACTACCACTACATCAACCACTAGACAAACACAACCCATCCCACTAATACTACTACTAATACTGCCACTACCACTACATCAACCTCTAGACTCTAGACAAACACAACCCATCCTACTAACACTACTACTACCCCTACTAATAATACCGCCACTACTACTACAACGACTACCACTACATCAACCACTAGTACTAACACAACCAATCCCACTAATACTACCACTACCACTACATCAACCTCTAGACTCTAGACAAACACAACCCATCCTACTAACACTACTACTACCCCTACTAATAATACCGCCACTACTACTACAACGACTACCACTACATCAACCACTAGTACTAACACAACCAATCCCACTAATACTACCACTACCACTACATCACTCTAGACTCTAGACAAACACAACCCATCCTACTAACACTACTACTACCCCTACTAATAATACCGCCACTACTACTACAACGACTACCACTACATCAACCACTAGTACTAACACAACCAATCCCACTAATACTACCACTACCACTACATCAACCTCTAGACTCTAGACAAACACAACCCATCCTACTAACACTACTACTACCCTACTAATATACCGCCACTACTACTACAACGACTACCACTACATCAACCACTAGTACTAACACAACCAATCCCACTAATACTACACTACCATACATCAACCTCTAGACTCTAGACAACACAACCCATCCTACTAACACTACTACTACCCCTACTAATAATACCGCCACTACTACTACAACGACTACCACTACATCAACCACTAGTACTAACACAACCAACCCACTAATACTACATACACTACTTATTCAACCTCTAGACTCTAGACAACACAACCCATCCTACTAACACTACTACTACCCTACTAATATACCCCACTACTACTACAACACTTACCATCTCATCAACCACTAGTACTAACACAACCAATCCCACTAATACTACTACTACCCCTACTACTAATACTGCCACTACTACTACATGGACCACTAGTACTAACACAACCAATCCCACTAATACTACCACTACCCCTACTACTAATACTGCCACTTCCACTTCATCAGCCACTAGTACTAACACAACACATCCTACTAATACCACCACTAACCCTACTACTAACACTGCCACTACCATTAAATCAACCACTAGTACTAACAAAACCCATCCCGTTTTGCTACTGCTAAAGTAACAAGTAGTACTAATTAAACTACTGCTACTACTACTACTACTATTACTACTACGACTACTAAAGCATGTGATCTATAATTCCAAGATGACATTTCAGTTTTTATTGCTTTATTGTCCTTTACCGTCTTTGAAATTTCACAACATTTTCTTTGTAGATTATTAATTTTATATTTATTTATTAACACAATTTCATTGTTCTCTAATTAGGCGTTAGCGTTAGAAAAGTTGTAGAATCATAAAATATACCATAACATCTATTTTCGTGTATAACATTAAAAATTTTAATTAAATTAATTTTAATTAAACTATTAAAAGTAATTTTGACGAAAAGGCATTGAGCTCATCCTCACATAAGGTGTTATTTTTAGGTACGATTGTATTTTTATCCGTCAGACGGTATTGCTTGTATTCTGCTCATAACATTTCAGATTCCATCATAGGTCAAAAATTATATATTTTAATGAACAAAATCTTTCCAGTTATTTAAAAATCTGAGGTTTTTTCACTTAAAGCTTATGTCATTTCCATGATAATGCCGAAATTTTGATACTCTACAGTTTATAGTTTAGGAGAAAAAAATATTGTTCACAATCACACTTTAGGTAGAAAAAGTGACTTTTCATCATACAGTATCGCCCCCAAACAATATGGCACATCTAACTACACTATAAGGAGCCTTTTTATCTGAAATATAAATTTGATCCATCAAACGATGTGGACTACAGCGTGTCCACAAACATTTGGATACACACCCACTGGTTTTCTGGTGACTTAAGAGCAGTTTTGGGAACTGTCTAGCAATTGGTCAGCAGATAGACAGAATTCACAATGTACCCAACGTCAAAAGACCGGTATACGAGGTAAGACAATATCATCTTTTCTTAATTTAACTTACACTAGCCTCGGTGTTACTAACAATATATATGTATTTAACTAATTTTGTTGCCAAGTTAAATTAAGAATCAAAAGATTGAATTTTCTTTTAATAATTTATCAGTCCCTACTTTATTTAGTTTTGATGTTTTATGTTATTAAAAATAATTAAAGTTGCTTCAAGAGTGAAGGGTGAGAAACTGAGAGTGGTATATAACTGATAGTGGTAAATACAGAGAGTGAGGAAAGGGGACTCAAATAGAGGAGGAGGGTTTCAGAGATTATGGGAATAGGAAGGAATAGAGAAAAGGAGGGAAATATCAACGAAGAGAGAGTGAAAAGAGATCAATAGAGTCAGAGGGAATGAAGAGAACACAATGGATAAGTCGACTTACGAAAGGTTAAGTAAGAAGTAAGAATAGTGAGATACAGGTAGTTAGAGAGATTGAGTGAAAGAATGAGTTAGAGATGGAGAAATATAAAGGAAGGGTGAGAATCATGAGTTTTAGAGACAGAGAAAGAGAGAATGGAGACAGAGTCAAGTTATATAGAATGAGAATGAGGCGATTATAAAGAGGAAGAGATCATGTTAAAAAAGATGGAGAAATGGAGGAATGGGTGAGAGTGAGCGAGTGAGGAATTGAGGCAGATGGAAAGGTAGTGTGAATTCCGACTTTATACGAAGTAAAAACTTCGTAATTTTGACGGAAAATTGGTAATCATTATCTTCTTGAAGTGATATCAATAAAAATTTGAGTGATTTAGAAACTACTAAAAAACTGATATTTTTAAAAAGTAGGAACTTCTCCTTTTCTAATCCTATTCTCCTAGTCACGTCCTATTCTCCTAATAAGTTAAAACTTGAAACGGTTGAAATTTTATAATGATTTTTAAATATTTTCATTTGACACTTATAGAGAGCTCTTTATTTTTGGAGTGCCAGTTAGATTACTTGTAGATTCAAATTGATGCAGCTAATTGTATTGATGCAGCTTATTTCTATTATGCAATCATTGTACGTTAAGTAGTTTAACATTTCTATGCTAAAAGTATTGCAAATTTAATATTTTTATAAATGAAAGTTACTCAGTTTTACTGGATATTGATGCGTTTAATGACTAAGCAGCTAATGTTCGATAAACGAAGGTACATTACAATTCAGTAATTTCAATGTATACTTAATCAAGCATAACAATATCAATTTTTCAATGTGTCTGAGGGGATGCATGAACAATAAAACAACTGACTTAGGGAAGTGAAATTGAATCATGAATGCGCTGTCATCAATCGTAAATTATTCAGAATACAATAATTTCAATTTACGAGTTTGACACTAACATGAGAATGCTTATTAATAATGGCAGTATATACAATTACTATACCTATACATAGTATATATTTCACAAGTGTTACTTTAAAATATTGTAAATACTGCTAAGTATTTCAAGTTTATTTTTAAATTTTTGTTCATTTTTTCTGAATATGCTTAATGATTCAACTAGCACTTTTTCTTGTTCTAAAAGTTAGGTTGAAATAAATAATTACGTTAACCAATTAACCATTCAAGTTATAAAATGTTTTGCTTGACTCTTAAAATTTATAAATATATAACTCTCATTATTAAATCATTTTGAACTAGTTCATAATCATCATTACGATTAAAATACCCGATTAAACAAAAACTTAAGGTTACGCCCAGTAGCCACTACAACCAAAGTTTCAGTTCACGAATATAGAAATGTCTTTAAATTTCATCATACAGGAGATGGAAAATTATTATACTTTGCCCCATGGGGAGAACATACAATTGTAGTTTTTAGTTTTGCAGGAAAAATTCACGGTCTATCCAGAATTAAACCACTTGGGTGGAATCACAAAGGAGATTATGGTTGACGTTTCGTCTCTTCTTAAAAACAGCTACCTTAATCCAATCTAAGTATTCGATTACCAAATAAAACATGTAACAATCAGAAAGAGAATTCTGAATATTTTCAAAAGATTATACCCAATTATTAAGATTTATTACGAAGTGGCCATAAAAAATATATGAAGACACAGTTTCATAAAGGAGTAACAAAAGTTTTCTTAGAAAAATTTCAAAAGTGTAATATAAAAAAGTTAGGGAAAAATAATTCAGTTGAAAACGTGTGTCACATGTTCGGTTGTTCTTTCAAGTAAACTTCAAATGAACAACTCATTATAATATAAATGAAATACTAATCTATACTAAGTCATAAACCACTCTTTGATATTTTGCAACTTTAGAGTACAAAGGATAATTTGAAATTGTTACTGTTTGAACTATAATTACCTCAAAAGCGAAAGCTTTTCCCAGTCCATCTGTTGCACCAGTTATTACTGAAAACAAATCAATTAATCAGATATTGAAAATAGAATTTTATCAATAATCATATATAAAAAACAAATATTTATACAGAGAATTTAAAATTCTATAATCAAATAAATTTTATTGGAAAGAATTATTATAGAGACTTTTAATTGGTGTCCTTCGTCCTTTTAAGAAGGAAAGTGCATATACGTTTATTTCTACAGTAGTAATGAAAAAATCTGATTTTGATTTTTTGACTGATTTACACGTTGAGGTGAGGTGTGACGAGTGGATAGAAGGGAGTCTGTGACGAGTGCAACCTAAAGTTTGTGAACTTCCCAGTTTGACAAGTCCCACTATTTAATAGATCAAACTAATATTACTCTCTATTACTCTCTCTACACTACAAAAATAGCAATTGTAGTGTAGATTACGTCAATAGTTTTAGCAATATTATTGTCAAAATCTTAAATCCTGGAATTCGATTTTCTTTATAGGAAATCCACTTTATTGTGCGCTAGATATATATAGAATAATTTCTTTCCATTAATTAAAATTTCTAGATAGTTTTAATGTTGCGTTAAATATAAAAATAATATTACTAATAACAGAAAAGCATTTTATATTTGGCAGGTAACAAAAAATATCAGTTTTATATATAACTAAAGATTTTGATTTGAGAATTAAGTAAATAATTAAAATATTGTCAATATTATGCTAGTCACAGAGTTTAACAGATAATAATAAAATAGAACATATAATGTGCTCCTTCGAAGAGGATGAACTTATAGTATATTGGCTAAACTGTTTCCACGAAATGGATATTTTGGTACATTTTGCAAGTTCGAAAATAATTGCATACGCGTATATCTGCAAGTATATTTTGGTCGTGGACATTACATCCTTCTTCATTTTATTATAATAATTGTTTAAATAATAGTAGAATAATTGTAAACCTTTATTATATATACATATATAATATATATATATATATATATATATATATATATATAAAGATTTCAGATAAACACGTACAATAACAATCAATGATCAAACTACAATATGAAAATGGGAAAACAAGACCAAGATCTTTCAACCGTAACAAGCGGTCTTCGTCAGAGTCCAAAACCCAACAGAAAAAATAGATGCAGAAAATATCTGGTGAGGGGTTGAGAAGAGTGGGAGGGAAGACTGGTATTTTAAAAGGGTAAAAGCGCAGGAAAGGACTAATGTCCAGAAAGGGATGATTCGGGAAGCAAACGAGTACAGTAAGAAAGAGTAAAAAACTATCCGCTAGCTGTCAACCCTCTTAGAAGTGGCTATTGCCATTTTAACGAAAGTATCAAGTTTTAAGAGGCCGTTACTAATGTTTATAATATTTGATCTAATAAATTTAATTAGAGACGATACAATTATTGTTTATATGCAAGAATAAGGCACTACTTTTTTCCTGTCTACTTACGTTGTATTGGTGTTGTTTTACACGTGTCTTTAATAATTTACCAGTTTGACCAATATAAATTTTATGGTAATTTTTGCACGGAATTTTATAAATACCACCGGACACCAATTCTCTGGGAGAGTTTTTTATTAACGTATTGCCCCCGTTATTACGATTAGAAAACACTATATTAAAATCAAGTTGTTTGGCTAGTCTTGGAAGGAATGACTCATGATATGGCAAAACTATAGAATTTGACAATGAACGGGGCTCTGTTGAAGTATTAGAGAAAGTTTTTTTAGCACCCTTCAAAGCTAAATCGATATAAGAGGAAGGGTATTTTAATGAAAGGGCAATTGACCTAATGCTGTTAATCTCTTCATTAAGGAATTCAGGGGAGCACACTCTTAAGGCCCTCAAAAACATATTTCTAAAAACAGAAATGTCAACATTTTTTGGATGGGAAGAATAAAAGTGAACATATGCAAGTACATTCGTAGGTTTTCTGTATACACTAAAGCGTAACTCTGTAGGTAACCTATGGATCAGGATATCTAAGAAGGGCAAATTGCCACTTACTTCTTCTTCCATCGTGAATTTGATTGTCGGCACTAATAAATTTGATTTTATCAGGAAAGCATCTTTATTTATAGAATTAGGACAGATGCAAAGTACATCGTCAACATATCTATACCATTTAACATGTCTAGGCGATATTGAGCTTAACATTTTACTTTCAAAGAATTCCATGTATAAATTACTTAGGAGCGGGAATAAGCAGTCACCTACCTATTGCAAGCCCAAATTTTTGTATAAAATAATTATTTTCCAACTGAACCAAACATAACTTAATTAACTCTATTATAGTGCTGGATTGAAGGGGAAGGGAATAATTAATTAATTCCTCCTGGAGTAAGCTCAACAGATCAGTTACAGGTACATTGTTAAAAAGGGACTTCACTTCGAAACTGATCAATCTATAATTTTTATTCATGTTGGCGTTTTTTAATTTTCTAATTAAATCAACCTTGTTTTTAATATGGCTCCCTGAAATTTTTCCAATTAATGGGCTTAAAACACTTACTAACCATTTGAACAAGCCATATGATGCCGAACCAACTTAGCTCACAATCAAATGTATTGGGTAATTATCTTTATGTGTCTTGATCAACCCGTACATATATGGCAATGAAGGAGATTTTGATATAAATTTAGTCATAAGTTCGGGTTGGTTTTTTAAGATAGTTTTAATTTTTTTATTAAACGAACTATTGACCCTTTCCAAAGGATTTGACCTTATCTTTGTATACACATTTTCATCTTTTAACATATTCTCCATTTTATCGACGTAATCTTTTTTATTTAATATTGCTGTTACTTTAGATTTATCGGCTTTAGTAATTTTTATAGTATTATCTTTTTTAAGCTTAGAATAAGCCTCGATAAAACGTCTAGGTACACTAACAACATCAGTTTTTCTGAAAGACCGTATACCATTCCTTTTAAAATATTTAAATTATCCATATCTATATTATTTAATTTTTCAGCTTTACAAAAACCCTTAGCCACCTGAACATAATTTAAATTATTACTTTTAGGAACAAAATTTAAACCGTATCCTAATGCTGCTACTGCATTATTGTCTAATATAATTTATCTGTCTGATAAATTAACAACTAATTTTCTATTTTTATTCCACGGGCTATTGTCAATTAAGCTCTGAAGTTTTGTATTATGTACTTTAGAAAAATTTTTACATACCATTCTAAGTTGCCAATAAATATAATCAAATACTACTTTCCTCCAATCCGAAGGGATGAGCTGATTAAGATGACTTTTGTTATGCACCGAATCACCGAAGGCTAATTTCATATCACTCCGGCACAAATACATATGTTTTTTTAGCAACAAAGAATGAAAATTATCAAAAGGGCCTTCACAAATATTTAGCAAACATTTAGCAATAAGAGATATAGGTATAACCTTTTCATTTAAACAATTATTTAAAAATTTTAATTTTAGTTTTAATGTATGGGCCTTTGTCAAGCTAGACAAACAATTTTTCACTACAGGGACGAAGAAAGAAAAAAGATGACAGAAATAGGAGTAGTATCGCACATGGTATTCATCGATAAAAAGATTTTACATAAATAGGTGAAATAACAATCAATGATCAAACCACAATATGAAAATGGGAAAACAAGACTAAGATCTTTCAACCGTAACAAGCGGTCTTCGTCAGAGTCAAAAACCCAACTGAAACAGTAGATTCAGAAAACATCTGGTGAGGGGTTGAGAAGAGTGGGAGGGAAGAATGGTATTTTAAAGGTTTACTGGTATTACTAAGGTTTTTTGTAAAGCTAAAAAATTAAATAATATAGATATGGATAATTTAAATATTTTAAAAGGAATGGTATACGGTCTTTCAGAAAAAACTGATGTTGTTAATATACCTAGACGTTTTATCGAGGCTTATTCTAAGCTTAAAAAAGATAATACTATAAAATTTACTAAAGCCGATAAATCTAAAGTAACAGCAATATTAAATAAAAAAGATTACGTCGATAAAATGGAGAATATGTTAAAAGATGAAAATGTGTATACAAAGATAAGGTCTAATCCTTTGGAAAGGGTCAATAATTCGTTTAATAAAAAATTAAAACTATCTTAAAAAATCAACCCAAACTTATTACTAAATTTATTCAAAATCCCTTTCATTGCCATATATGTACGGGTTGATCAAGACACATCCGAAATAGACAAATACAGGACAAACACGAAATGGTCTCTGTACCAGTGCGCTTGGTTTCCCTTTCTTATCTGTCCTGAAGACGGTTCAACCAAAAATGAGAGACTGCAAGTGTGTACTTTTAATTTCTCTATGTTTCTTTATGTACATTGAACTGTATATATATATATATATATATATATATATATATATATACCATGATAAACGAAAAACGGTCCGGCAGGACAGATGACACTTAAAATAAACTGTGACACATAGATTAAAACATAACAAAGACTCACTTTTCAATATTTCGACCGTAATGGTGGTCGTCCACAGGAGAAGTGAATTGACGGAGGGACGACAGTCAACTAAAGAACTCACTGGGTGAGGGCTAAAGCAGTGCGTCGCAAAGGAGAAAAATAAAAAAGAAATTAAGGAGTCGAGAGCAAAGAAAAAAATTGTTATTTAAAAAGGAGAATAAAAGTGATGAAAACAAAAAATAAACGAAATAAATACAAAAATATAAAAAAAAATAAAAATAAAAAATAAATAAAAAAAATAAGTGAAAAAAACTAACGGTTTAAATTCAAGCCAGGTTTTGAGCGTGCCCATAGGAGCCAAATGTGGGCTTCCTCAGAAGCTTTTTCATTTTTTCTTTGTTGTGATTATAATTTATGCATTTTATAAAAATTAAAAATTTTATAAATTTATAACTGCGGTTAGTAAACGCAGCAGTCTCCCTGTCGCCACTCACGCTAATTCCCACTTCAGCTTCAATGATTCCCAAACAACTCCCCAGTGATATCAGACAAGATACAGTCTGATATCACTGGGGAGTTGTTTGAGAATCATTGAAGCTGAAGTGGGAATTAGCGTGAGTGGCGACAGGGAGACTGCTGCGTTTACTAACCGCAGTTATAAATTTATAAAATTTTTAATTTTTATAAAATGCATAAATTATAATCACAACAAAGAAAAAAGATTCGACTATCATTATAGATAAAGAAAAGAGTTAAATAGTTGATAAGAAGGCAATTTTTTTTTTGCAGCATATGCTTTTAAACTATTGCTCTGCTTGTTTCCCATTAGCTACGCCTCTGCGAAGAGGTAATGTTTAGAGTGAGAGGAAGAGTTCGCAAGTGGAATAGTGTGTCAGTGGGAGAACTAACGGACACCTACAACTATCCTGCTCAGTCACTCCCTGGCTGCGAAATCAAATCGCTTCTACCACGCATCTCTCCTTCAAATGAAACTCCCATCATAGTGCACCTCTAAACAAACACTACCCCTATACTCTTGCCTACTTTTAGCTTACTCCAAAAAGTGAAAGGCATCAAATTCACTTTTTTTTATTAAATATATAAACTAATAAACATGTGGTTTAAGGTGTATATTATTTCCTTAAGCAATAAAAAACCTAACCGAAATTTTTCATTTTTTTTCCTAATACAATATTTTAATGCAAAGAAGCAAAACAGAAATCATTATAACTACATCGAACTATATAATCTTATAATAAACTTTTTTAAATATTTAATTACCATCTATATTATAAATATTAAAAATTAAATGTATATTTAATTATGTAATATTAAATGTAAAAGAAAACTTTTAGTAAATTAACAAAACTTATAAAAATGATCAATGTATTACAACACCATGTGACTTTCTTACCACTTTAACATTTAATTCATCCCATAAAGTTGCCATGATAAAAACTATTCTATTTTAAACTGTGCATTCTATTACCCTAAACTGTGCACAATAATATACAAATCTGATATCTATACAAATAAAATAATGATTTTGTCTGTACATTGCTTAGAACTGACTCATTTCAAGTTTTCTTTACGTTTCATACATTGGAGAAAACGAATCTACCCTTAGAAAAATTTCTGTCGGTTTTGTCGGTTTGTCAGTTTGTCGGTTTGTCGGTTTGTCCGCAAAATTTTGTCACATGTAAACTCGGCCACCGTAAGACATATCAAGCTGAAACTTTTACAGTAGATTTGTGTATGTCTAACTTAAAATATAGGCTCTAAATTGATTGGAAAATTAACGTAGAAGTGAAGTTATGTACGTTTAAAGCAAAAACGTTTGTCACAAGTAAACTTAGCCACCATGTGATATAGCGAGCTGAAACTTTGATACTAGATTTGTGTATGCCTAACTTAAAATACGGGCTCTAAATAGATTCATAATTCAGTACAGAAACGAAGTTATAGGGCTTTAAGGGTATTTTCCTAACTTCACAGACAAATTTGTTTTGAAAATACACAGGTGTGGCAAGTAGGTATTGTTAGTTGATTTTAATTTCATTTGAGCATGTGAATATATTGCGTATTTGACATCATTGAAAAGGTGTTTCCCAGAGTTGAGGATGTACTATCTATTAATAATAAACAGTTTTGTGAACGAGCAATTCTCAGCCCTTAATATGGACCGGTAGGAAAAATCAACAAACAAGTTCTTACGCTATATCATACCGAGGAAAGAACTTCCACGTGAGTAAAGAGAGTGTTTAGTCATGAGGAAGCAGTTTATTATCCAACTGAATGTCTTGACTAAGAGTTTATTTCTCCTGGACTGCCTGCTCAGGAGTAAAAACTTAAAGTAGGAGCACCATCATGCTGCGTTTAGTATCAGTAACAAATTTCATGTTACGAAACTTGAGTACCTCGGGAAATGTGAAACGAGACACGACTCTGAGTTCGTGCTCTTACAGATATGGCATAGAGGAGGACATTATGACTGGGTGTGGTATTGGGGAGTCTGTATGTATACCACGTATACCATTGATTCCGAGCCACTATCCGTTTTCGGTCAAACGATTGCAAAGTGCCGTCAGATTCTGTTTCACAATGACGTTAACTAAGTTGGAAGGGGAAATTTTATCTAACGCAGGAATTGAAGTGAATGAGACCAATTTTTTCTCAAATGGTTTACTGCAGTTTGACAGACATCTACTGTGGTGTATACAGAAGCATTTGTTTTACACTACACTAATAACGGTACTTTCTACTATTCTATCATTTCTAATTATATTTTGGAATACCAAGTACAATCGAATTTTTGATTCCGTCAAAGACGGGTAGGTTTGCTAGTACATAATAAAAGAGGGAGTTCTTGTACATTGGAGGGCGTTCTAAAATGTAAACTCAATGCAGAAATGATAACTTAAATTATAGAAATATATAGCTAATTTTAATTAGTTTATTATAAAACTAAATTCTCCTTCTTTATGTTCACAATATGGACTTTTTTAAAATAAACAACACATTCAAACAAAAATTAATTATATATAACCACTACTGGGCTAAATAAAAGGTTTAATTTTCTTTAATTTAAACAATGTAGATGTTTCAAAGATCCGTTTAACTTTATTGTTAATTTCGATTAAATGTTCGTTAAATAAGAAAAATAGCAGTTATTGATTAGTAATAACTGATACTGTTTTAGGAATGAATATGAAAACAATTATACAAAACCATATGATCCTTATTTATTCTGAATAAGAGCGATTTTGCTTTTTAAAAAACACAATATTTAGAATCAAATAGGAAAGAATTGCTACGGTTCTGAAACCTAATTGATTGCAAAAGTGGTCTATTGGTAGTACTGAGTCTATTGTTGCAAAAGATTATTGTTGCTGAGTTTGCTGAAATCATGTATCGTGCAAAAAAAATATCGCAAATGTATATATTAAATAAACATCCACACATATTTCACATTTAAAAAATGTCTTGAATTCCTAATTAACTCATTGAATTTATACCCACAGAATTTAATATGAAGTATAATTATTGAAGATTTCCTGAGTGGTGTTTCTTACTAGGCAAATTGAATCGTGAGATACTATAAATGTGGGATTGCCAAAAGTAAAAGTTTCTTCAAACATACCTTTTTTTTTTTTATTGGTAATTGTGAACAATTGAAATTTAACGAGCAGAATTCATAACACAGAAATGTGTTAAAGAAACTCCATATAAATTATAAAAAGAAGAATCGCATTTCAAAGAGAAAATTATGCCATGTCCACTATAAAGTAGATGGAGAGGTGAACTACACGGGAAACCGACTCTGAAAATACCGTTTGTCATTAACTACTAATTGCCTAGTTTCCAAGGTATTGGAATGTATTTTATATTGTCGAACTATTACAGACTGAGAACATTTATAGTAAAAACTGATTATCCAATGAATATTAAAATGAAAACAAACTGCAACTTAACTTATATGTGCACGTATGTCTTTAATATACAGCGATGCAGAAGAGGAAAGGAACCTTAAGGTTTGGATGAAGGTAGTTAGTTTATGGTACCAGTTATTTTATCATAGTTTCGACGGTTAAAACTTCTAATCACAAATTGGCAATGGGTAAATGATATACAAAAAGAAAATATAATTATCAAAAATGACTTTAATCTGCTGTATATTGAAATTATTTATCATTTATTTGTTAATATCATTTCTTTTGAACTCACAACAAAAGACTTATTCAGAATTATAACAATAATTACTTTTATTTTCCGTTTTCTTATATCGTAAAAGTGCGTATGTTTCCATGTTATAAATATTCAAAAGGACAATGAGAGGAAGCGGGGTTAAAAGTCACAACTGGAAATGGAACAAGTAAAAGGATAATATTGTCATCTAAAGGTTATTCTTTTCAATTGCAACATATTCATTAAATAAAAAAGAAATTAATTTTAAAATGAAGGCAAAATTTAATATTAACTGAAATCGACCTGATTGTTAATTTTTACCAAATAACAGTAAATATTAAAAAATCTTTACCTGCCCATTTGCTGGTGGATGTTATATTAATCCCTGAATTTAGTCTTGTGGCCAGAAAATAATAGATAAATGAAATAAGCGACCTGAGGATACGATAAGCAAGCACGGAAAGAAACAGGAGTCCGATCAGCTCAAGGGGAGACATTGCGAGTGAATAAGATTCTGCCAGCGACCTCTGTCGCCAGCTCTGCCGGACCCTGCCTAACTCACCATTCATTTAAATTACGCCAGTTTTCACAAAACGTATTTCAAATAAAACTTCTTTTAAAAATCAGCAACCGACAAACCGTTTATAGGTTACCTGTGACTTAAGAATCCAATCAATATAAAATATTATTATATTATTTTTTTTATACTTTACTTGTATACTATAGGAAACATATTATACAGTAACATTAACCATTGCTTTCAGTAGCAAAGTTCTAGGTTCAAATCTACTAAACGACAGAGTTTTTCATGTAGGAGTTCTGAGTATGAGTTCTTCAAGCTGAAACGTAAAGTCATCAATCTCTAAACTATATAATGTTAGATGTTTGTTAAGATTGCTGCTAGAATAAGTTTGAGTAAAAAAAGAATTGTAAAATCAGTCAAGTAATTAGGCACACCCATATCTGAACTAGGTACCACGCTAACAAATAAACCATATTTCCGATCCTAAAACAGTCTGGAAGAAGCCTGTAAATGTAGGTGTTATATAACACGGAATATCCAGGGCTTACAATAAGGTGGAAGTGCTCTGAAACGCTCCCATTCAGGACAAGTCCTATTCATCCTGGGTCAGAAAACTGTTCTGGCATCAATAAATTAATTTGTCTGTTTAAATCTTCCTTTTAACCGATTCTTAATTGTTTTGAATTGTCCGCATAGTGATTTCCCCCTTAGTTAAAACTGAAGATAAATCTCTTAATTTCTCTCATGGCAATCTGTGGAGTTAATATTGTCAGTCTGTTGATCAAAGGGTAACCCTATTCGGTATTCAAAAAATGCCTAAATTGCTCACTAAACAACAAAAATGTATAAGCATCTTACATTTCCAAGAACACAATGATGCGATTAAGATCTCCAGATAGCATACAAAGACGTTTCAGAACATGAACATAACCACTCAAGAGCCTCAATTTTGAGTCAACTACTGAGGTATACAGGACAGTACATTATGTATCCATAACAAAAATCCTTCACTGACCCCCAGAATCTGATGAAACTTAGCAGAAAATTGATTCTGCCAATCGAAATAGTGTCTTATGCGCATACCTATCTATGGTGACATAATTAATATTGGGTCGTTACTAATGAATATGGGATTCCTGAGGAAGACTATTGCAAAATCACATACTTTTATAAGCAGTGATACAACGTTTCAACCAGTGAGGCATCAAGGAATGAGATAAAATACAACAAAAACAGGGCTAAATTCAAAGGTTTAGTGGCTTAGCTCTGTGCTGTATACTTTAAGAAAACCCATACTCGCAGATATTCTGACTGAACCTGTCAGATATAATAACAGAAAGACCACATTCACGAAATACATGAAATCAAGACAATGTAAGAGTATGTCAAACGAATTGAAAGTCACAGATCATCCCTAAGGATGCAATTAAAGTTAGTCAGGCCAGCTTTTGATATATCAGTTCTCAATGACCTGATCCTAACATTTTGCTAAAAGATTTACTTGTGTTAGTCTTATCTTCATGTCTATAGCTTAATCCAACCGGAATCCGGTTCTTAACCTGGTTCTTTTGTACAAAAAGGTTCTTGCCAAACTTGTAAATATCAAGTTTGACTGATTGGCAGAATGAGGGTGCCCAGAATAAGTCTTGCACCGGCACAGTTGTTTCCTCTCAAGGGCCCTGTTAAATGCTTTTTAACTGTAATCAGCATTATTGAATAATACAACAATTTATATCAATCATATAACAATAATTACGATCTGTAGCACTGTTATTCAAGCCCTACGCTCCGAAAAATCTAGCCCACACTTGTAAGAAATGAAACACCATCCAGTTTATTTTAATAATATGCCTGGTTCAAAGCCTCTACTATTCAGGGACCTTATTTTTAGTAAAATGCTTTACATGAAGTAAAGTATATAATTTTAATTTCTACTACGTCCTCATCAATTCCAATAAACAAATCTCGTATATCCTAAAAGGTTTCTTGCGTAAAGCGATCATAAAGCGATTACGCAATACTACATAAAAAAAATCTGGAGTGACACTGAACTTTCCTGTTAAGTAAACATAATATGAAACTCGTTAACAATCAAATAATATTGTGTTTTATTTAATGTAGTTATACATATCAATTAATCATTACAATCAATATGCATCATTTGTTTACATGTGACTATAATCATTTTGTTAGCTACTAGAAAATGAGCCCGTCATTGACGGATACTTTTTCAAAAATTCAGAGATGAGAAATGGTATTTCAAAATGTCATTAAAAATTATAAAATAGTAAAAAATATCATTATTAGTACTTTGTTAAGCAAATGCCTCTGTATTCACCACATTAGTGTCTATCCTTCATGTTCATGGAAGAACACAGAGTTGGAACCTCTGACTCTTGAGCAAGCAAACTACAGTTGACCATGTGAGAAACACTTGGTCTCACCCACTTCAATTCCTGCGGTAGATACAGTTTTCCCTTGCGACTTATTTCCGTCATTGCGAAACAGACGCTCACGGGACATTGCAATCGTTTGAATGGAAACGGATAGTGGCTCGGAATCAACGGTATCCGTGGTATACACACAGAATCCCGAATACCACACCCATCCATGATATCTGCCTCTATCTGTGCAGAGCAGGAATTCAGAGTCATATCCTGTTGCACATTTTTGGAACACTGAAGTTTCGTAACATGAAATTTGTTAATGCTAATAAATTGTAGCATGATTGGTGCCCCTATTTTAAGTTATTACTCAAGAGCAGGGAGTCCAGGAGCATTCATGGAGTCAAAAAATTCAGTTGGATAATGAACTGCTTCCCGATCACTAACCACTCTGTGTAATGCCTTGTAAGGTCTTTCTTTGGCTTAATATAGCGTAAGAACTTGTTTGTTGATTTTTCCTGCTTTATGATTAGTAGGGGTTGAGAATTGCTCGTTCACAAAGCCATTTATTCTGAATGGATAGTAGATCTTGAACTCTGAGAAACACCTTGTCAATAAGCTCTTGTTGGGAGCTTAAACGTAAATGAAATTAAAATCAACTAACAATACTTACTTGCCACACCTGTATATTTTCAAAAAAATACATGTCTGTGTAGCTAGCCAAACACGGCTTAAAAGTTCATAACTTCGCTTATTATGAATTTTAATACATTCAAAGCTTAGATTTTAATTTAGACATACACAAATCTACTGTCAAATTGTCAGCAAGCTATGTCTTATGGTGGCTGAGTTTATTTGTGACAACATTTTGAAGAAACTCCGGAAACAGGAATTTTCACTTTACTATAAGTAAAATATAGTGATCGTAAAAAAATTCGATCTCGAGATTTTGACGGAATTACATGTTTGAGGTCCCAGAAGTTGTTTTATGAAGTTTTTTCGATATCTGTGTGCGTGGGTGGGTGAGTATATATCCAAAGTTTGTTACCACGCTATGGTCCAGAATCTTAGATGTATCAAGTTGATATTTTACACAAAAATGAGTCTCATAGTGTAGATGAGCCCTATTGTTTGGGAGCAATTATGCATGATGGAAAAGTCACTTTTTTGCCAAAAACCTGTTTTTAGATTACATTTCTTTTCTCTTAAACAATTTTAGAGTTTTGAAATTTTGGTATTATCTTTGGGGTTACAAATGCAATAAACTAAAAATATATTCAAATTTTTAAACAACGGGAATAACTTTTTTTTTTAAAAAAGTAAAAATTTTGACTCATAATTCAATCTGAATGATTGTGAGAGCGATACAAGTCATACCGTTTAACGAATCAAAATGAAACTACACGTAAAAATGGAACATTATGTGCAGAATAACTCGATGTAATTATTTTTAAAATTACATTCACCAAAAGGCCGTTACAGTACATTATATGGTTTCAGGAAATGTTTTTTTTTACGCTAAACGGCTCATTAAAAAACCTTGAACATTTGCTCAAAAAATTAGCGATTTATAAAAAAAATCATAAAATTTCAATCACGGCAAAGAACAGTAGATCTATAAAATCTGATAGTTTATCCTAGAGTAACAGATCACCTGCTATACTTGTGGAATTTTTATATTATTTGCATTCTTTACATTTACTTAGAAATTTTTAAGTGAATCCACTGAAATAATATAATGATTAGAGGTTACTCCACTTTACTTATAGTACTCTACTTTATTTACTTACTTTACTCCACTTACTTATAGTAAAGTTGAGAGTAGGCCACTCCAGATTTTTCTAAGGGTTTCTAAGGTTCGTTTTCTCTAATGTATGAAACGTAAAGATAATTTGAAATGAGTCAAATAATTTGAAATGCAATGTACAGACAAAACCTTTCTTTTATTAATATAGATAAGACTCTTGAAATCATTGCTCGATCTGACATGTTATTACAATTATTAAACTGAAGGCCTCAATCTGATCAGACTCTTATGCACCTTGGCCATACTTGTCATGTTGTACATCTCATTGTAACTAAATTCAACTTCAGATTTTAAGTTCTTTAAAGACCTTCATATATTCACATCGAGGAATATCCCTTACTTCTATGGTTTTAGATATGATTTGACAAACATATTTATTTTTTCCAAGGTGATTGGCTCGAAACGGATAATAATGTATTCAACTCAGAAAGCGTTCAATCAAGATGACACTTGTGTTAACTTCGACACCCCCTTTAAAATAATCTACGCAGGCAATTGTATCTAATCAATATATAGATAGAACAATTATTTTATGTTTGATGTAAATGTCTGAGTGTGGATGTTTATTAGTGTTTCAATCTTTGAGGTAGTACAAAGAGTGATTGATCCATTCTTACAGCTATCATTGATTTTGTTTCCTTAGGCAGTAAGGAAACATGGATCTTCAATGTAATTTTTCATCTGAAGAACCTCCCTCCAAGAGTATGTTCGTGACTTTAACAGTTTTAGTTTAATTTTATTTCTCCTTTAGAAAGATATAAGGACTTTTTTCGGTGGATTCATTATTTCAATGAATAAGTAGGTGAGGAGTCAGTTGATTTTTTCCACCTCCGTCTCCTACAGGTGGAAAATATGCCCTACTCCGACTCCACAGCCCTGCTTCCAATGCAAGGTCATGGGTTTGATTCCCACAAAATTATACGTATATTTCATTATTTATCAAAGAATTAAGCTCTGATTCCTTTAAGATTTCAAATTTCTATTCTGTCAGAAAAATTTCAAAAAAGTTTAAGAACAAATGTCAGGTTTATTGAATCACAGAAGTACCGTATTTTCCGGACTACAAGTCGCAGTTTTTTTCATAGTTTGGGCTGGGGTGCGACTTATGTGTGAAATGATTAACACATTATTACCGGCATATCGTTTCACACTAAACCGCAGGAGAGCGCTCTAGACTTGTGCTGATAATTTCAACTTTGGCGGTAAACAACTGATAAGGGCTCAATAAAAATGGCACGGAAAAGAAAATCATACTCTGCAGACGGTAATCGAGCAACAGAAAGAAAGTTTGGAGTTAGTGAGAAACTTGTAAGGGACTGAGGAAAAGCTGAGGTTACACTTACTGAAATTAAGAAAACAAAAAATGCCAATCGCGGGCTAAAAGCTAGGTGGAGTTGTTTAAAAGTGACACCGAGGATGAAGACTTCATCGGGTTTTAGTTATTGGGAGTGACACGGATAGTATACAAATTTTCTTAGCATATTATTTATGCTAAAGTTATCTGACTTACTTTTAATATGTTATGTTAACATGACAGGAACGTTATCAGCTGTGTCATGTAACATAAGCATACCGTACAATTATTCATCCTGTTGTTTCTATTCTATTTTTAATTTAAACTTACCTTTCAAGATGACATGTATGTTCTTGTGTTGGATATTATTGAATAAATTTCCTCAAAATGCGACTTATATATGTTTTTTTCTTCTTTTTAAGCATTTTATAGCTGGTGCGACTTGTACTCCGGAAAATACGGTAGCTTAAAATTAGAATCTGCCTAGTAATGACGAATCAAAGAATTCGTTTCCTATATTTCAGTATTACCTAAATATAATGAACTCCAAGTATGATTTCCATAGACACCAAGATATCTTAAATTAAGTTTTGTTCAAGGGTGCAACATGTAGTTTGAGTAGTCGAACACTTTGTTCGACACCATCCATCATACCATGAAATGCATCAGAAAACATGTTTTATTAGGTATATTTTTTTACATTTAACAATTTTATTCTTCTAATATACCATATAAAACATTTCAAATTTGTTTAATCTAAATCGCAATTTTATTTCCCTTCAAATTTTTCTAAGTCAATATATTCAATGTAAAGAAATGTGGCAAGTACAGGTGATCCATCCGTCCACGACGAATTTTCAGTTTTTACAGTTAGATTGCTCCTAGCGGTAATGGGAATTTTATGATTTGTTAATTTTAGGTTTAATTTTTTCAAAAAAATTCATTGTTCTATAAGTACGGGTTTAACGTTAAAAAAAATTTTGTGAAAATACAAAATATACCATAACACTACTTTTAGTTAATGTAATTTTGCAAAAAAAGATCCCTCAAATCATCTCCACAAAATGCACTATTTTTTTGGTATAATTTTATTTTGATCCGTCAAACAGTATGGCTTGTACCTTCCTCACAAGCTTTCAGATTTAATCCTAAGTTGAAAATTATACATTTTATTAAAAAAAAATCTTTCCAGTTCTTTTAAAAATTTGATGACTTTTCCTCTTATTGCTTCTGTCACTTTTAAGTGACTTATGGTAATGTCAAAATTTCAAGACTCTGTACCACAGAAAAGACGTCAAATTAGAATTTTAAGGACCTCAAAACTTGTAAATCCGTCAAAATCTCGAGACCGAACTTCTCCATGACTAGTGATCATTACCTATAGTAAATTAAAGATTTGGACAAACTCTGTTGGGTAAATCCATTATCAGAAATAACGAATATTCAATCTTTGATGTCAATCAATTAATAAATATTACTATATTTTACTAATTATGATGAAAATCCGATTATTGTTAAGAACAATTAGTGAATGCCAAGAAAACAAGATTTTCTGAATGACTATCATTTAATAAAGAAAAAGAATGATATTCTGAACCCACAGACATCTATATTAGCATCTTCCAAGCTGAAGTTCAAACTTAACATGGACAAAGGTTATAAAAAACAAAGACATATCAATTACATAAGATAGTCAAGCAAACATTGAGTTCTAACGTTCTCATCTCAAAAATGATCCTGAACTGTAAAGCAAAGCTCAAATAGCTTGAAAACAGTACAGCGTCACTCTACACTGGGTTCTTCCTGGTTACGCTAAAAAAATTGTCCTGTTCGTATGGTGACATGTACTCTTCTCATCCTTGCACTAGTTTGATACAGAAAACCACGAAAAAGGAGTTTGTGACGTTAGAACAATCCATTTTTACTTCATTTGTTCTAATGATCTATTACATGCAGCATCTACTTTGATATTTCTTTTCGCTATTGTTAAAATTTGGTACGGCAAGTGCAAGGTTCGCTATTGTAAATTTCAATGAATTCTTCGAGTGTTTCTGGATTATTCTTCAGGTGATTGTAAGACATTGTGAGATTTGAAATTATCAAATGATAAGAGTCAGAAATAAGTTCGCTAACACCATGAAATACTTCGTGATTGATTCCTTTTAAAAGTTTGCGGCAGGGCGATTGTTGATAAAAACTAGAAATGCTTTCGTGAACACTAAGATACTTCATGATTAACGAGTGTTTCTGCAAGTCTTGTACACACTAGTACTCACCTGCTCAACCATGTAGATGAATGAATCTTCAATCAATCTTCCAACAATCATCATGCTTGCGCAAAAAACATATACAAACACCCACATTTGCATCTAAGCATGTAGCAGCCTTTAGTAAATTTACTGCTACATATGTACGTGCTTGTTCATATCTTATCCCGTTTCAAAATTGGATTAACACAATTAGAGAAAGCAATTGTTCATAAATAATGTTATTAGTAGCCACCTTCTTCACGTCATAGCATCTAAAAAATATCTAAAAACTTACTTATATTTGGAAAATTATTTCTTATGGAATAAGTCAGAAAAAACTGATAGCGTGCTATGATCACCACATGTATCAGGGGGTACCCACTCCTGATCCGCAGTTAATAACTGTAAAAGATTTAACTTTCAATAGTTATTTTTATGACAACATTGTATAAAAGCAACAAATATTAAATTATGTCCCATCCGAATGTCCACACAAAAAAAATTACATACATAAGTAAAAGATATACCAAATTAGTAATTTAACCAACTACAATTATTACCTATCAATAACTGAACAGTTGTATAGATTTTAGTAATGATTTTGTAGGAAAATAAAACGCACACTAATAAACAAAGTTGGCCAACAAAGTGGTAATTTTATTTTTATTCAAATTAAAACTTTATAAATGTAATATTAGTGAAATTATTCAAACTTCAAACGACTGATGTAACGATTAAAATGCTCAACATAATTTTAACAGAAAATCCCCAAATAATTTGACTAAACTTCAAGTCGACATATTATTAACTTCAAGTCAATTTTTGGAAATAGCCAAAGTCAATATAGCTTTTATTTTGAGAACAAAGAAATATGCGAAGTATATTGCAACCACAATTTTTTTTAAACAGTTCACCCCAAATTAAATACTAAGTTTTATATTAGAAAGAATATCAAAAGAACTCAAAATAAAACAGAACATTTACAACACTATTTTTTTAATTACACATTACTATGGCCTGCATTGCATAAAATAAAATAATAATAATAATAATGAATACAATGGCAGCAGAATACCTACTATTGCATTTAATAAACATGATGAATGTATTCATTAGAACATCTTAACCTAACAAAAACTTAGAATTAGTGGGTGTTCTACAACCATTGCTAATATAAGAAAAATATGTCATATATGTTTTAACAGGTAACAGTAGTAACACAGTCACCACGAAAAGGAACACAAATGGTAGTGTTGGTTGAAAAACAACCAACAAAAATTTAAATGGTTCATAAGGCACAATTCGCTTCTTCTTTCAAGGTAGTCATCATCTTGAAATGTTCCTCAATCAAATCGATCACATCCTTGTTTTCATTAAATTTTTCTTTAATGTACTCAGAGAGTTCTTTCTGTAAAAGGAAAACAAATCAAAATTGCATAAATTTGGTACGTGTATGTCTAATTGTATAATACTACCCAAACTTCAAAAAATCATCAAAGTCTCAATGATAAAAGATGAATCAGAAAACTACTCCGGCAACTACTGGAGTTCGATTGCAATACTCTTAAGTTGATTCGAAACTTGAAGTTGTATATTTCAGGTTTATTGTGATGATAAATAAAGTGCATTCTCAAATTTTAAACCGAACTTTAATATCAATATCTATCTCTTTAATGGCAACATTAATTCAATACTTAAACCAAAGATTTTATTTTAATATCTTCAAAACTCATAAATTGATAGGACTTATTCTGACCCCCAATATACCAGGATTATTGTTACGGATTGAACTTAAGTTCATTAAAATTTATAATTCTCGAAACCATTAAAACACAGTTATAAGTTTGAAGAAAATGTAATTTTCGTTCATATGAATCAAGTAGATTATGGGAAACTACAAAATACAATCACTAATTATAATCCCCATTAAGATCACTGATATAGGCGAGCAATTCACTGTCACTGCCCACACAAAGGCATTCAACATCGGAGTTTTTTAGAGAATCGACCTCACTCACTAGGAATTTACGACTAGTGTTATTTTGACTTCGATAAGACAGAATAACACAGCACTGCTATTTATATTCAGTGAAGAATGGTTATAATTTCAAAATGACCTTATTAATAATAATAGGCATAACATAAGATAAGAGCCCTACTGAGATATCACGGTAACGAAATCAAGATAAGAAATAGAAAAAGCTACTCTCAGAATTAACAAACAATAAAAATCTTTTCTACTTCCTTCAGAGAGAATACACTGGAGACAAATATATAAATAAAAATAAGAAAAATGTAATTAAATATGATTTGATGAAATGTATTCATGAAATTAAGATGCTGTAATGATGACAATCAATGATCAGATATTTTTTTCCCTCTCCCACATGTAATGAAAATTATATAAAAAGAAAAAAAATAAAAGCTTCAGAAATACAATTTGTTTTTATCATAAAAAAAATAATGCAAATAGTTACATTATTCCACTTCTCTATTAACATTGAGTAAGTTATGTTCTCCGACACAAAGTCATTTCTCATTTTCACAAAGCGTCCTCTGGTTTTCGGTGAAGAAAAAAGTTTTCTGAAAAGAGGATCAAGTTCTCTTTTCTTATCCAAAAGGTCATACTCTTTATCAACTAAACAATTAATCTCAGCTATAGTTTTAGAATGCTTCTGTAAAGACTGCAATATTTCACTGTACTCTGAACCAGTATGTAAGTGTTTAGCTATCTGAAATAAAAAACCAAAAATAAAAACAATATTTTACTTCAGCATAATTCCCTGCTCCCCAATATCAATTAAAAATATAATGTACATTTTAAGTAAAGAATTTAAACCTCACAGTGACTTCTGTAAACGAAACAAAAAATCAGTTACAAAATTGTGGTATTCCTATACAAAAATATATGTACGAGACATGAATTAGCACAAATATAAAGGGAATATGAGAAAGTAAGAGAAGTTTTTCTTTCTTATAACATTGTAACTTCATTGATTACTGAGTCCCACGTTTATTGTTAACACCTGTTTTATCTGTGCTGTTTTTCACAAGGGGTTCTTCATTATGGAGGGGATTGGAGGTTATTATTTAGACATTTTCACAATACTTTTAATAATCTGTTTGCCACCTACCTTTCAGTGTAACTGGTAAACAAATATTCCTACATACTCGTATTGTAGGGTAAAAAGTTAATGAAATGGCCTCCACATATAAAAATTTAATGGTATAAACAACGCGTTTCGAACACGTAGTGTTCTTCCTCAGGCATGAGCTAAAAAATACAATGACACCAGAGAGTTAACTATAGTATACAGTAAATATAGTAAAAAATAACAAAATAAAATAAGGAAGAGAATACGAACCTACGGGTGAGAGTCGGTGGTACAACTGACTGGGAATAGGATGGACGTGGGTAGGGTATGTACATTTCATTGTTACAATGTACACTGTACAATGAGATGTACCTGCCTTGTAATATGAAACAGATATACCCCATAACCTACCCACGTCCATCCTATTCCCAGTCAGTTGTACCACCGACACTCACCCGTAGGTTCGTATTCACTTCCTTATTTTATTTTTATTTTGTACTATATTTACTGTATACTATAGATAACTCTCTGGTGTCATTGTATTTTTTAGTTCATGCCTGAGGAAGAACACTACGTGTTCGAAACACGTTGTTTATACTATTAAATTTTTATATGCGGAGACCAGTTCATTAACTTTTTACCCTACAATGAGTAAATACCACATAATAAGTGATTGCACTACATTAGAATTCCTACATATTTTCTCAACCTCATCAGGTTTATTTTTTCTCCATTTAAAAAAAATTAATTTTAACGACAATTTCCCATTCTATTATTACAACAAAGTAATGCTCACAAATAAAATTGAAATTGGTGGAAATTTCTCATAACTTTCTGGAAGAATTATAACATTATCAAATTCCTCATTTGATATCAATAGATAATTGAGGGCTCTATGCAACCTTCTCCTTTTACATGGTTTTATGATGACTTAATTCATAGATAGTATCATATAAATATTACTATTTATATTTTTGAAAAAAACTACGATAGACAAAAGACAATAAACTAATAAAATTTTACACTAATACATTTCGTTCAAAACATTCAAGTATTCTTTTATATACTAAACTCTTTATTGAAGTGTAAAAGATTAGAAATTATCTTCACCATTTTTTTTTACTTCAATGTACAAAGTTACAGCTACTACATAGGCACTGTGAAACTGCAGCATCCCCTACTGTTTGCAGCCATAATATCTGTAATATTAAATATGTTACTTTTATTTAAATCTTTTATTTACTTGTATGTTACAACACACCATCATTATCTTAACGTCAGTCCCACCTCTAGTTTCATGAAAAAAGATAAAAATCCTTATACAGAATTGCGCTCCTCGACTCTGGTGTGCTGATGGAAGTGTTTCTTTTTGACTCCACATGCATTGTGCCTAAAAACTGTGAACCACATTTAATAGTATGAGCTAAGTTTTTTGTGTTCCTGCTTAAAATTGTATTCATTATATAAATTTTCTGCTGTTACGTTATTAATATTGCGTGGTCACAATATTAAAACAAAAGCTAAAATTTTCTGAAGAAACACCTCGCAAATATTAGCAACAAGCCATCCATCATTCGTAGTGAACATAGCATTAAAACAAACTTTCTGATCTTTTTATTAGATTATCAAATCAAATTATAGTATATCATTATACAGTGTATTTCTATAGTTAAATAGTAAACTATTTAGCACATTACCGCCGAACGAGATCTTGGACATTCACATTTATTATAACGATATTTGTTTCAAAATTGACCAAACAGTTTCCAAAAATTTGGTTACACAGTTCTTCCTCTAACCAATGAATACTTAAAGTCAAACTTCATTATAATTTATCACATATTGTGACCTTTAGTCAGGAACTTTGTATACATACCCACCAACTCAACTATCACCATAAAAAAATTCCAAACATGTATTTTGGGGACTTTAAACGTGTAAACCATCAATATCTCGACACAGTTTTTTCCCACAATTCTATACTTTATTATAGTAAAGTAAAAAAGATAAAGATCTCATATAGTAAAATCATAGTTCAATTATTAATAATGAAATCTACTAGTAACCTTTTCATTTATCTCATTAAAACACAATAAGAAGAAAACACTTACTTTCGACACCAACTGGACTCTTTGATGAGATCGCATAATATCTACATCAGTTTCTTCTTTGTCCAATAAGATTTCTGACAGAATTTTAAGGTTGAACTTTGTTAGTGTCTTACTGACACAATTTTTGAATATATCGTACATATTTATTATACCAACAATATCTGTGTTATATTTGACATAAAATTTGTAACTAAAAAAAAAAATAAAAAATTAGAGAACATATTTGCATCCATGAAACTAAGAGAATACTTCAAACATTCTTAAGATCAATATTAAATACCTATATTAAACTACATCACCAATTTCCTTTACCAGATAAAAATTATATGCAATAATACTGCAGGATAAAAAATTAAGCATTATGCTTATCACGGGAACATTTCAGATTTGAGAAATTTCTAATTAAATAAAAATAAAGTATATAAAACTTAATTCAATATCTTAAAGAATTAGAAAATTAAATTACCTCAAAAAAAGTAAATCTGAAAACAATAAAACCTCTACTTCCGGAAGTGAAAGAATACCACTAATTCATCGTTTCACCGTTGACTACTTGATATACATACATAGCGAAATACAAAACAAACTATTTATTCTAATTTCATTACCTCCAACCGATATTGTTTACACTTGGTATTCTCAGAACTCGATCTAACATTAAACCGTATAATTTAACTATAATAAATATTTCAATAGGTTATACATTCTTCTATTATTAAAACATTAGATCATTTGATTTTTAAGAGTGACCACTTAAAATAAGTAATTATTCTGCTGATGCACAAATATGAAGGGAAAGCTAGCTTAAGCAATTTAAAAAGAGGGAAATGTTAGAAATCCTAATAGAATAGAAATGGTATATAATTATTACTAAAACATATAAATTATTAAAAACAAATTAGTCATGGAAAACATTTCTATACAAAATATTATTAGTACCACAGAAGCTGTTGATAATATAGGGAACTTAAATTATATTAACCAGTCATTTTTTTTTTCTTCAGTCAATCGGTCTCAAAACTTATCCATCATACAGGGTTTGGAGGAAACCTGCTATGGTAGAAAGTTGCGTACTGAAACCCATCGAAAGAAGAAGAAAGCCTACAAGGTAAGATCGTTCAAGTCCTGCATAACGTTAAACAATATCCATTTATTATCTTATAGTCCAATACAGCATTATGAATTGAAAAATGGGAGGTACCGGCGAATTGAATTGACAAGCATCATGGCTGGGAATTCCGTCTCACTATAGTAGGCAATTAAAAACTTTTGGTTTGTGTCACTCTGTGTTTCCATCCAATGCAGTAACGACTTTAAAGTCCAGTACAATGACCTACTACTTAAAACCTGAAATATTTATGAAACATAACTTTACCAATACATAAAAATGAGTGCGATATGTTACTATAATATAATAATAATAATGACTAAAGAAGAAATATTTCAACCTTTTTAGATAAAAACTAGTGAAATTTTTGTTTCTAAATTTTGTAATATAATTTTTTCATTATTTGTTTGAACTTCTTGGTTTCTAAATGTTAAAAAGAAAAATTTAAAGACATTAATTTTATATTACGACTATTATTTCATCCCCAACTCTTCAAAACGTTTATAGAGTTTTACTACTTACTAAAAATAATTAATAAATAAATAAAATAATTAACTCTATTATTTAAAATTCTACATACAGAAATATTACTGAAAACTATGAGGCAGTGAAAATGAAGTCTTTTCTCGACTGAGGGCTTCCCCACCCCTGTTATGACTTCCAACTTAGTTACCTTCTAACTGATTTTAGTAGAACACTAATTTGCCTTATAAAATATGTTAGAACATTAAAGTTCACCCGAAAAGAAATATTTTCTGAATATTCACAAAATGTAACGGTGTAAAAGTATCATGGTCTCAAACTTTGAGTTCCAATTATTAGTAAAAATTCCCACTTTTGTTAGCAAAACAGCCCTTCACATTGATTGACAAATTTTGAAACTTTTCAAAACTAAAACCCAGTTAATGGTTATAATAGTTCCACAATAACTGTAAAACTCTCAGGAGTTCGCAGGAGAAAAAAATGTGTAAAAACACACTGTGGGCAATAAAGTATATTTCCCATGAGGCAATATTGCCCACAAATTATACGGTTCAGCCACATTATAAAGGCTGTTTTAAACTTGATGGGTCAAATGTATTATTTTTATCTAGTTTACAAGCTTTAGAATATACACCCACCCATCATTGACAAGAGATATCATCAAAAAACTACAAGGTCTCATAGTAAAGTAATATAATCACATCGTTTTCAGTTCAGTCTGATCATTTTTTCACTGCGCAATCTTTAATTCTAAACACTGTTTTTCTTAAATCAGTAAAAATATACCTACTTTGATAATGAAATAGATCCGTGATGTTGAAATGAATAAATATGTTGAATTAAAAATATACCTTCTGATTTCGGAGATCTAGGAGTTCTCTGATGTATTTGTTAGATCTTATCGAAAGAAGAAGGTTGTTCTTAGCTCTAAAAGAAATATCCCGAGCTGGCATGATAAAATGATGGAACAATTCATTATTTTCTGGATTTAAGACGGCTAAGGAGCAAACTTCATCAAAGATCTTTGTCCCTGTAAGATCTAGGTCAAAATAAAGTAATTTTTCCATGGCCTACCTAAAAATAAAAAATGTTACATACCACACAGTAAAGAACTTACTGAATAAAATATATGTCGGTACGATTTATACATTAATATAAGAGTAAACATCACTACTACTGCTATAACTACTATACTTGTTTCAGGTGAATGTCAACCTGTACAAGTTATATCTAACTCAACAAAACTTAAACAATTTACTTTTACATATAATAATTTTTTTTTCACATCCATATCTTGAAGAAATAAAACAAATAAGTAAATGTTTCATACGATTCATTTACTTTCACATTTTACTAACATCGAACTTGTTTTAAATTAATAATAAAACAATAATTCCCTCTGATAAATGATTACAAGCTTTTCTAAAACTCTAAAGAACTCTAAATTAAGTCCAGTAAATTAATTGCGGACTTATTAAAAGGAAGCATTAACCAAAATAAATTATACGTTCAACTAATAAAATTATTTAGACAAGAGTAGATTGAAACTATCTCATCACACATCTGTATTATTTCGAACATTATTTTACAAAATAATCAACCTATTTCATTATGTTGTTCTATATGACAACTAGAAATGTTTGTGAAATAAAAACAAGCCTACTAAAAGCCAATTAATATTAATTTAATTTGGATTTAAACAGGAATTAATTTTTAACTGTGAGACAGATTTAAGACCTGAGTAAATCTATCCTACATAATACATTTTTAAGGCATTTCAACTACACTTAATTACCTATCAATTAAATCAAGAGGATGAACAAAATTTATTATTTTTCTGGAAATGCTACAATACAAAAATCCAGATCAAACAGCAGTTCTATCAATTAAAGGAATGTCCATGATGTTCTTTTCCTTATCATATAAGAAAATAATTAAACATCACTATTAAACATAACTTTAATCGATGATCCACGAAATGAAAGAAATCAATAAAGGCAGGTAACCCCTATTTCCAAAACATTTACCACAAAAACAGCTTAATTACTGGCAACGAAGAGACATCACATCAAGTTACATGCATTAGAGTGATTATCGTAAACATAGTTTTGTTTACTTTATGACATAATTTATTCAAATTATCATTTCTAAGATTCAGTGTCAGTTAAGTACAGAAGAAACTTTAAATTAAAAAGAAACACGTAAGAACATGTGAACTTCAACAGCAGATCACGCAGTTCCTGAAATATGAAACGACTAACTCTTAAACAATGAATAAAAAAAGAAATTAATTTAAATATATGTTCAGGAAAAATATTAATATAACTCACCGCTAATTTGAGCGCCTAATTTCTCTTAAACAATTTTCACAACACTATACAGCGTTAAAGCTGTCTAGATTATAAGAAGGTTACAAAAGATGCATGTTAAGTATCAATCCCAGAAACAACTTCCAGGTGACCGAACAAAAACCGCGCTAAAATTTAAAAATTTGTACTTTCAGTTTTTTTGAAAGAATTCTTCAATTATAACTTTCGGAGAGTACAAAATAACTTGTTGACATTTTAAGACTTGAAATAACACAGTCTAAGAGGTAATGTCTTAAGACAAATCTGTAGCACACATGTACTATAACATGAATAGCAGTTTTACACATTGATAAAGTTTTTTTTTATAAGTAAGTTTACTGGTCATTGCATTCTATGACCGCATTCTTTTCTTTACTTATTGTAGTTTATGCTACTCCATTGAAAAAATCCAAGTTTTTCAGGAGAAAATATACAAATATCAATAAAAATGAATTTTCTGTATGTTTTAAGATATTAATTACACATATAAAAAAACTAACACATTAGACTGGCACTCCAAAGAGAAAATCATTCTTATCAACCAGTAACTATTCTCGTTAGAGCAGATTAAACTATCTGAACATGAAATACAAGATGGCCTGCAGATGCCACCGTGCGAGTGTACTTCAAAGTAATGTGGGATCCATATGAAAAATTATTTTCAATAAAACAGCAGGAAAATTTTACATTATTACTAATCAATATAATAAAATAGGCGAGAATTATAGCACAGTCTCTGAGAGTGTCTTTAGTATTTTAATATTATTACAAAAATTATTTTTCACAAAAAGCGGAAAAACATGAATTCAAAGTAACCTGTCATCTACCATAGAATCCCACTCCCTAGGAGAACTACCTGGAAACGACTTGAGAGAGTTATTTTCCTTCTTAAATATTATTCTCTCGTGGGAAAGGTAATTGAAAGTTGTGCGTTTTTTTTCTGCTTCTGCAGTGGTCGGAACTTTAAAGACATGGAGGTGTGTTGGATCTTCATGTGAGGTGAAAGTGGGTTTGAGTGGTTTTCTAGATATAGTTTAGGTGTGAGTGGTGACTTAACTGAATCATCTCTTAACAGTACATGGCTGCAACTATCTAATGTAGGGACCTGAAAAATATTTGGTGTTGTATGTCACGTAAAAGTTGTAAGAAAAATATACAAAGGCGTTTTTGATGATCAGTAATTAACATACTACTACTTTTAAAGTCTATGAATTCCCGGGCGAACTTAACCTAAAAAACAACAATTTCTGATAAGAAATGTCATTATGTTCTATCCCCAGGTCATTACGTCAATCATGATTTATATAGCATGTATCTATAGTTATGGGTATTAATGGAAATTTATGAAGTATACGTAGAGGGAATGCTTATGAAAAAGGTTTTTTGTGAGTTGAAAATTTGATTTCAATCTGGAGATATCAATCATATTAAATTAATATTTATTTATTTTTTAATAGAGGTGTTATTACTGGTGACGTTGAGTTTAGACCTCTTCAATTTTTCTTGTTCCACAGATATTATGTGGAATTTATGTTTGATATATGAAGTATAAACAATTACATGCTGAAATTTGTCGATAAGAAATAAAATTATATCATATTAATTCAATATTAATTAAATATTAATATTGATGGTATTGATAATATTAATGAAATATTAATTCAATCATATTAAATTAATATTTATTTATTTTTTAATAGAGGTGTTATTACTAGTAACGTTGAGTTTAGACCTCTTCAATTTTTTTTGTTCCTCAGATATTATGTAGATTTTATGTTTGATATATGAAATGTAAACAATTACATGCTGAAATTTGTCGATAAGAAATAAAATAAGAATCAGTATAACTAATGAAGTATAGTAGAAGTATTGAAACGGGATATTTATTCACTAGCGACAATGAGCAGGTATGTTTGTGTGGCAGCCCTGACTAACAGCAGCCGACACTTCCTATAGCGAGATCATCAGGCTGCCAATACTACTTCATTTAGAATTCTCCATTTGACAATGCCTTTCAGATACTACGTTTACAGTTCCTTACATGTACTGAAATTTTTTTATGTCATTATTTGTATTAGAGGTGTTTTTATAGTGACGCTGAGTTTAGACCACTTCAGATTTTTTTTACAGTAATTGTCAACATTTTTACATTTTATTAAAAAAAAATATTACCTGTTTTTTTAAAAATCTGAGGTTATTTTAAGTTTATTGCTTTCGTAGCCTCAAAGGTAATGGCAATATTTCAACACTCTAGAATTAGTAGTATAGGAGAAAAAAAATAATGTCAAAAAACAGGTTTTTGGCAAAAAAAAAGTGACTCCTATCATACATAATTCCTTCCAAACCATACAGCACTTCTACACTATGTGGCCCATTTTTGTGTAAAATATCGATTTGATCCATCAAAGATTATGAGCGTGTCCACAAAGTTTGGATACACACTCACCCACCTAAACACACACAGACATCATCGTAAAAACTTCAAAAACGATTTTTTTCGTACCTCAAAACATGTAATTCCGTTAAAATCTCGAGAATGATTTTTTTTACGATCACTATACTTTACTCATAGTAAAGTAAAAAATTATTAAATTAAATTTGATGGCAACGCAACACAAATATAATCAACTTTCAGCCACTTTAAAAAAATAGTTTTGACAAATTTAAAATACATTTATTTTTAATTTATAAATATTACAGTTGAAATAACCTTTTAAAAACAGTATTACACACATAAAACATAAAAACAATTGGGACCTTAAAAACTCATTGTCGTATAAAATTTCAGATTTGTTGTTAGCTATTTATGCATTGTAGGGTAAAAAGCTAATGAAATGGTCTCCACATATAAAAATTTAATGGTATAAACAACGTGTTTCGAACACGTAGTGTTCTTCCTCAGGCATTAACTAAGAAATACAATGACACCAGAGAGTTACCTATAAGATTTTGTACTATATTTACTTTGTACTATATATAGCTCTCTGGTGTCATTGTATTTTTTAGTTAATGCCTGAGGAAGAACACTACGTGTTCGAAACACGTTGTTTATACTGTTAAATTTTTATATGCGGAGACCAGTTCATTAACTTTTTACCCTACAATGAGTAAATACCACATAATAAGTGATTGCACTACGTTAGAATTCCTACATATCTTCTCAACCTCATTAGGTTTATTTTTTTCTCCATTTAAAAAAAATTAATGTTAACGACAATTTCCCATTCTGTTATTACAACAAAGTAATGTCCACAAATGAAAAATAAAAATGAAATTGGTGGAAATTTCTCAAAACTTTCTGGAAGAATTATAACATTATCAAATTCCTTATTGATATCAATAGATAATTGAGGGCTCTATGCAAACTTCTCCTTTTACATGGTTTATTGATGCCTTAATTCATTCTACTTGCTACGCCACTGTTTAGCACACATGACCATGAGGCAGATGATCTTGTTTTTTAAAATTTTCATTTATATAAGTAGTTTTAGAGGTCGGTTACGAGATAATAGGATAATGTTTTTATTCATAATGCAGTTAGGTGAGTGGTGAGTGGGCTAAGCGGATTCAGGTACTAGAGTTCAGTTAATAGAGCTTGCCTGGGTTCACATAATTTTAAAATATTGTCACTGTTTTCTACTTGAATATTTATATTTAGCTTACATATTTGTATAATGAGGGCTTCTGTAATTTTTAATCCATGATAACAAAAAAAACATATGGAACATATGCGTAACACCAAAATAGCAGGATAAATACTAACAGTCAATACAAAAATAATTAAAGAAGAAAGAAATGTAATCTCGTGTAATAGACCATGTAGGCTGATGCGAAAAGAGCATGAGCTTCTGACTCAGCCGAAACCTGACTCGTGTAGCTAAGCAAATGTTGAGATAAAAGTATAGTCTACAGCACATCTCAGAAATCAATCAATACTAGGCGTTACTCTTAGAGCCAGAGTTAATACATGTTGTGAACAAGAGACACGAAGAACCAAAACTAATAAAAGACATAGAATTTATTCAACCTGAGGATGAAGAAATAGCCTACAGGAATAATAAACTAATTTAAAATCTAAGTCGACTGGACAACCGGAGTCACTCCCAGATATTCAGTTATACATTTAGACATCAAACCAAATATAAGTGTAAAATTAAAAACATTGAATCTCAAGGAACTTAGATTCCAACCTATCACATGGAGGAATCAAAATTTAATTTATAGTCCACAGCATTGAAACAGGCCTTTGGTATATGATTTTCAGGCAACAGTTATCGTATTCTGGAAAAGGATAATGGCAAGACTACCAAGAAGAGGACCTATAGTGCCAGCATCCACAATGCAACCTGAACTTCAGCTTTCAGGATGGACTTCCTTCAAGAGATCGAGGAGTTAATGAATCAAGAAGTAGTCGATAATCTAACTGAATTCCTAAATTCACTTGATTTCCCAGGCATACCTGTGCAAGTTCTAAGATTGAAAATTGGTGTGCCGATTACTCTTCTGCGAAACATCAATCCACCACAACTGCAATGGCACCAGGCTTTCGGTGAAAATTTGACGAACAATATAATCGAACCTAAAATTTTAGCTTCACTCCAATCCCATATATCATTCGAATTCAAACGTTTGCAGTTTCCGGTGTGACTAGGCTTTGCAATGACCGTCAACAAAAGCACAAGGACAATCGCCACAAGTGTGTGACAGGCTTTGCAATGACCACCAACAAAGCACAAGGACAATCGCCACAAGTGTGTGACCAGGCTTTGCAATGACCATCAACAAAGCACAAGGACAATCGCCACAAGTGTGTGACCAGGCTTTGCAATGACCATCAACAAAGCACAAGGACAATCGCCACAAGTGTGTGACCAGGCTTTGCAATGACCATCAACAAAGCACAAGGACAATCGCCACAAGTGTGTGACCAGGATTTGCAATGACCATCAACAAAACACAAGGACAATCGCCACAAGTGTGTGACCAGGCTTTGCAATGACCATCAACAAAGCACAAGGACAATCGCCACAAGTGTGTGACCAGGATTTGCAATGACCATCAACAAAGCACAAGGACAATCGCCACAAGTATGTGACCAGGCTTTGCAATGACCATCAACAAAGCACAAGGACAATCGCCACAAGTGTGTGACCAGGCTTTGCAATGACCATCAACAAAGCACAAGGACAATCGCCACAAGTGTGTGACTGACTTAGGAAAATCATGCTTTCACATGGGCAGCATGTGAACCGACTTCTGAAAGTCGGAAAACCTTCTGATATATTTGTGTATATATTTGTGTTGCCCTAGAAGGAAAAACAAAAATATTGTGGGCCCAAACGCACTTCAATAAATACAATTCAATCGAACTCTTGAATTGCCACACTTTTCTGGATAAAGAGACTAACAATACATAAAGATCTAATCTAAAATAAATTGAATAGGGTTGTGTATTAAAATTAAGATTATACTTTGGAAAATATTTTTTTTTATTTTGGTTTTTATTTCTGTTTGAAATGTGTAGGTATAGGTAAGACAGGAAAACGTCTGTCGGGTTACTGTTATAAACTTTATTCTCTATAATATCTTCGCAAGGTTTAAATTAATTTCGGCACTTGATATTTGGAATATAATTAATCTATGATTTTATCAGTCAATAATAATAATAATAATAATCTATGATGATGTCAGTAAATTTTTTGTGATAACCAAGCTTGTTACTAACTTTAAGTTATTGGTTAATACAAAATCAATTTGTATACCGTTTGGTATACAAAAGGTATACCAAATCTGGCAGAAGCCAGGTCCATCTTCTGCCGGATCGTTTCTTGAAGAAGATGTTTACTATTTTAAATTCATTGATTTGACAGAAGTTAACAAGTCTCTCCTCTCTTTCGTTTCCTGATTCATTACCATACGGTCCTAACATTTCTTTTTCTTCCTTTATTGCCCCACCTATCTGGTTATTGAAGTCTCTCACGATAATTAATTAGTTGGAAAAAATTATTTTGACTCTTCAATAGTTTTCTGCAATGTCTCATAATATAATTCTACTTCTTCATCACTAGATTCACTAGTAGGTGCATATACTTGAACTATTGTTATTGTCCTGTTACTTAACAGTTTTATGATCCAAGATCTTGCTAGTAAGCCAAGGTAAGGTAAGCCAACCATAAATCCTACTCATTTTTGTCCGTTTATTATTCCATTGCGTTGAAGCAGCATTCCATTTTTTCTTTCAACTATTGTTTCCTCCCTCTCATTTCCTCTTCTAATTTCTGTCATTCCTAGGATGTCTAAGTTTGATTTTGAGAATGCATATTACATTTCCGACCTTAGTGTTCTTACATTTAACGTTCCAATCTGAAGTAGTGAGTTAATTTTTCTTTTTAGTCTTTTTATTTTTTGTTTTATCTAATGTTGTGAAGTTTTGGTCTCATACACCTAAGGTGACAGTCTTACTGGGTGATGAAATTGATCTACATATATATTCCACTGTTAGTGTTTTCTATATTTGAGCCAGTTCCATTTATTAATTGCTATTTCATTCTTTGTCCGACATTTTGTCAGCGCAGAAGAGTTTCCTTTTGGGTCCAGGTTTTTTTTTTTTAAATTGGATGTCGTACTGAGTCATTAGCTACTTCCTGGTTATCTATTTTTTGCACACTTGTCAGAGGAGTATTTGTTGGAGAACTCTCCATTTTGGCAATGAACGTTTTCTCCACTTTCCTTTCCTTTTAGCATAACCCTTTGTTATTAGTTTGTCATATAAAATTATTGCTATCTTTTGTCATTTCCTGCCTCATTGAGTCTGGTATCAATTTTTTTTTTATTTCAATCACTTCTTTAGGTAAATCTTCTTTCAAAAAAACGTTAGTTTTATTTAGTTATGTTTATTTTTTAGTAGGATATTACATACTCTCCACGAGATATGACTCACTAGTATTGGTCGACTGTTTTTTTCAGTTGGTTTTCCAAAACTTCTAATGAGATCTATATCCTTCAAACAGAATTCACTATATATCTTCGTTTGTATTAGTTCGGTTATTTTCTTCTCCAGATTTTTGTATGTTACAGTGTCTTCGATCCCAAATATAATTGTATTTATTTTCCTTTTCTCCCTCTCTCTAAGTTTTTAATTCTCTTTTCCAGGTTATTGATGATTTCAACTTTTATTTTCATCTATTTATTTATAATTTCAATAATTTTTTTGTAGTAATATCCACTTTTTCTTCTAACTGTTTTTGCTTATTAAATAACATATATTTTAATTCAACCGTTTTGTTAAATCAGGACTTTAGTAATGTAGATTTATTTCTTTTTCCTTTCGATATCCAGTAAGAGTAACTCAATAAAAATTAATAAACCTCTAATTATTAACTAACCTCTAATGGTCTACGTGGGATGTTGTTTCTTTTATTGCAAGAATTATTTTTCTTCCCAGAGTGTGTATCACCCTAATTGGTGCCTTGTTGAATGGTTTTCACTATTTAATAAATAGTTTACCACTATAAACTTCAAAAGTCATCTCATTTTAACACTTTTACTGGAACTACTATTTCTTCGACCTAAGCACAATGGCCATCTGTATTAAAATTACTTGCATTCAATTAAAACAGACGAACAAACCATTGCATGCAATTATTAAATAATCATATTATTAATTAATCATCATATATATGTAATATTTAAGCATTCTTACTAAATGAATACATATAAACTAAACATACAATTGCTTCAATCACCATTAAAATTATTATTAAAATAAATTTATATTATATTAAATTACGAACTAATTATTATTTATATTAATCTCTAATGTAAGTGTTATATATTACAATTTTCTTAATCACGCCCGATATTTTAATCCTTCTCATTAAAATTATTAATAAATTGTTAAAAGATTTCACGAATTGACATTAAAATAATATAAAATGACACCAATCACATTAAAATAATACAAGTTGTAACTGCAGACCAATAACTTGACCTAACGTGCCTGCTTCGCCGCGATCTATCTATCTCATGAAAATTATTCGTAAATTCTAATAAATTATTAACATTTATTTAAATTAAAATATAAAATAATGACAATATAACTATATTAGCATGATACAACACCATGACGTCATCATGGCCAACCTACGTGATGCTGCCATCTGGTGGCAGTGGGTAACCTAGTCAAGACGGACCCACTAAACTGGGACAAAGTTCAATGACCTTGGCAGGGAAATTACACTCTTATGGAACATTAAATTTATTGTTCATTTAATACATTTTTTACATAAATAATCCTAACTTATTATTGACCTTAAATAATGTTCAATTGACTTTTTTCAAGTCAATAATATAAAAATTTGAATTCATCATAAACAAAAAAAAAAAAAAGACAAATGATAAATGAATAATTGTAATAAATTTCAACAATCTACACTCCAATATAAAAACCGTATCAATCTAAAAACTATCACAGACTGTGAAGTTAAAGCTTGAAGTAGTATTAAAATATTAATATTTCTAACATACAAATTCATAACAGTATATAAACATTGTTTTTTATTAAGTCTATGAAACAATAAACTGAATGTGAAATAACCTTTCCATACTAGAGCAATATAAACAATAAAAGAGATACATTCTTTCAAGGAATAATATATACATACAAATATGTACACCGACTTTAGCAATCAAAATACGGTTCGATACTACAACCAACATTTTGAAATATACCTTACTAAACAGTATACTAAAATATCAAAAGGTAACCTATTCACAATAAAGTTTATACTTCCAAACTAAGTCAAAAATTAAATTTGATTTCAAAAATTGAAAACAATATAGAACACTATGTACAAATATAAATAGTCATTCACTGAAATATTTGTTCAATGTATTGAATGTTTGTTGGTTCCATAGGTTTTCTATACAATTCGAAAGCACTGCCTCTCTGGTCAGCTCTATGTATTAAGTCTAGGCCACTTGATTCTCTGGGATGTCCCTGTCTAGGGGAAGGGACAACGTTGTAATAGTACTGACTACCTGACCTACCGTAGCCACTTTTCTCAAGGCTATTACCATGCCCATTAATTTCAGTATTGTCTTGTAAATATTTATTGGAAGTAGGAACCTAAAAAAGATAATTCCATGTTGAAACAAAAGGAAAATTCAAAGAACGTACACGTACTCTTGTAAAGAGTAGAAAAAAGAACAGTATAATAAAATTAACAATTTTAAACCAAAAATAGACACAAAATACAACATAAGTACAGTGTAAAGTACATTATATAAAGTAATGATTAATCATAAAAAAGTTCAATATTCTCAACTTGATGAAAATAATTTCGTTAAAATAATTAGTCCTATCCATAAAACTAATTAGAAACTATTAAAACTATTAATTATAAAACTAAGCTAATAAATAAACTCTATTAAATGAGGGTTTACTAACTAGCTTTTTTCCTCTTATTACTTTTTCTTACTTACTTATAACTTTGCCTTTATTTATTAAAGCTCGTAAGAACTCTTTTTCCTTATTTATAATATTTTTTTTCTCATAACCTTTACTATTAACCATATTTAAACTTCTCCTTTTATCTTATACTTTTATTTAATCTCTGATTTTACCTTATACATTTATTTAACCTTGTATTATCTTATTGCCTTTTTTATTTTTAACCTTCTCCTGTTCTCTTTTTGCCCTATTTAATCTCTAATATAAAACCCCATTTTCCCCTTTTATAGCATTACATCCTTTTTTTGTCTGACACACACACACACACACACACACATATATATATATATATATATATATATATATACACTTTTTCGTTGGGAATACGATCCAAAACGAACAAATATAGTTCGATATAGAAAAAGAAACATAGAGAAATCAAAAGAACACACTTCGTCGTCATCGGGCAGAAGTAGTCCCTTTGAGTAGCTGAAGGGAACTTCAATATATATATATATACAAAACTAAAGTTTATCGGGACTCGGTCAGTTCTTCAGGTTCACTTCAACCTGAAGAACTGACAGAATCCCGATTTTAGTTTTGTTTCTATTCCACGGTCGATACTTTTATCAATATAAATATATATTCAATATATTTAATATACGAGGGTCGTCCAGAAAATAAGTTCCGTTTTGGTCTGTAGGGCGGTAGGAGTGGTTTTTGCCAAATCCGGCAACACCGCTCGAAAGAGGAGAGGTGGGGGAATAGAATGAGAGGTGGGGGACCACAGTCGGTCAATTACCAACGTCAGGGCAGGTAGTTGAAATGGAGCCCTCCATGTCACGTCCCGCCACCTCGATCCCCGTTCCCTCTCGAGTTGTTTTGCGCGGAGTGATTCAATTTCTTTATGCACAGGGTTTCAAATCAGTTCAAATTCACGAACAGCTCATTTCTGTTTATGGAGAAGGTGTAATGAGTGAATCAATGGTGAGGAGATGGGTACGTGAATTTAAGGCGGGAAGACATTCAGCTCTCTAGGGACCCACCGGGCGGAAACTTTCCGAAAGTCAAGTTTTTCCGAGACGATCTCATGGATGACGGATCGTGAGATGTCTGGGAAACTCAGGTGGAGTTCATCCAGGGTTGAACGACGATCTTTGCGAATTGCATTGTCGATTTCTGCGACAATTTCGTCCGTCACAACTGAGGGTCTGCCTCTCCCACTTTCATCCTCAAGTGAATGTCTTCCCGCCTTAAATTCACGTACCCATCTCCTCACCATTGATTCACTCATTACACCTTCTCCATAAACAGAAATGAGCTGTTCGTGAATTTGAACTGATTTGAAACCCTGTGCATAAAGAAATTGAATCACTCAGCGCAAAACAACTCGAGAGGGAACGGGGATCGAGGTGGCGGGACGTGACATGGAGGGCTCCATTTCAACTACCTGCCCTGACGTTGGTAATTGACCGACTGAGGTCCCCCACCTCTCATTCTATTCCCCCACCTCTCCTCTTTCGAGCGGTGTTGCCGGATTTGGCAAAAACCACTCCTACCGCCCTACAGACCAAAACGGAACTTATTTTCTGGACGACCCTCGTATATATTACAGGCTTCTTTATCCTTATGAAATATGTAACTTGGCCAAATCCTATTTCGATTAACTCTGGTAGAAGGAAGTTGGTTCGTAACATTGAATCTCTCAGTCAGAAGATCGTGAATGCCGAGACTGTGGTTCACTTTAATAAAACATTTCTTAAGGAAGATCTCCTGGATATCTATACAAATTTATAGTAGATAAGGGAGAATTCTGTTAGCAGTCCTTCTTGTATAGATACATTCATCGTTAAAAATATGACCATATTTAACTGATATCTGTTTTTTAATCAGTTTCTCAAATTCGTATACAATACTGTGGTTACTTCTTTTACACAATACAACAAATTTCCTATAGTTATGACATGTTTCAACTACTTCATAGTCATCACCAGGATATAAGTGAGTCTTGCTTTCAATTTTCTACAGATAGAAAAATTTTAGTTATTCCTATGTAAGTGTGTGAGGCTTGCACAGTCCCTGAGGTTACACTTGTACTTATACACAAGTAGTCGTCTATTATTTCAAAAACATCCAGATAAAGCGCTCAATATTGAAAGAGAAAACTATTGTATATGAGCACAAATGTAACCAAGGGAACTGTAGGACCCATGGGAATGACTACAAATTCTCTATCTAGGAGACTAACATTGCATTTAATAGGTATCTCCCCTAAAAACCATGTGTAACAGATGCATAGTACGAAAATAACTCGAGAAACACTGTGAGCATGTGCACAAATAATAAAAACAGACAATGATCACTATAGATTAAAATCAAAGAAGACCTTAATCAAAAAATGAAATCAGGCATAAATATTTAATTAGAAAATAGAAGTACTCTTTCAAACAAACCAGAACTAAGTTGCACCTTCTCAGGTAGACGCTTCGACCTCAAGGGTAATGAGCTCAAGAAGATTAATAGCCAATCCCCCCATTAGCTTCCACTTGCTTATATAAATAAAAATTGAAAAGAATGCTCATTTATGTCCTGTTGGCATCTGCAGAACAGTTGAAACACTACAGGAAATTTATTATATTGTGAAAATGAAGTAGCAAAAGATTATAAAAACAAAATTGTGAATCTTACTAAATAAAGATATCAGCGAAATATGGTCATCTTTTAAAACAATATACATATATTTCACATAGACACGTGAAATAAAAATCAACGTCCAACCCACAGTAAGGATACCAGAAGTGTGACTAAGATCTTTCAACCAAAACAAGTGGTCTTCGTCAGAGTCTCACTCATACTGAAATAAGTAATGTAGGACATTTGGTGATTGTATTGATAGAGAGTCAGGCAGGAGAGATATTTTAAGGGCGTAAAGTGCAAGGAAAGGGATCAAAGGGCTGGTCAAGGTAAATATTGTACATTTATCCCAAATCTATGAATGAAGGTGCCTTTCTAACAAATTATAATCATTAGTGTTCATAATCCAATTCATAATGAAAGAAAAAGTACATTATAGTTGCACTTCTTAGATGTCCTTATCCATAAAATGCCTAAAGAGCTACATTTGTGTATACTAAACCCACAAATGTACTGGCTTATGTTCATTTTTATTCTGCCCATCCAAGAAATGTTTAAATATCTGTTTTAGGAGATAGGTGTTTGAGGGCTAAAGAGGTTGCTACTCTGAATCCCTTAATGATGAAATCAATACTAAAACTTTTATTTCTCACTTTTCGAAATACCCGAAATACTTTTCGAAATATATATATATATATATATATATATATATATATATATATATATACAAAGTTTTAAAGGTTGGTGAAAAAACGTTCTCCAATGCCATAACAGAAACCCATTTAATATAAATGTCATAGTTTCACCACATCATGAGTCATTGGACTCATTTCCTAGGCATGCACAAATTCTTGACTTTAATATAGTTTTTTCTGATGGTAACAACGTAGGTAATTTTTTAGTAAAATAACTCTCCTAGGCGACTGGAGTACAGTGGTCTTCATAAAATTAAGTGTAAATGTCATAAAATTTACAGTCGCCAAACTGGAAAAATCATTAAAAACACGTGTCCAACAACACCAATATAACGTAACTACAGGTTATCAAAGTAGCACATTATTCTTGCATATAAATAATGAGAATCATGATATATATTGAACAGAAGCCAAAATGATTACATACGAAAGATCGGTATTACGAAATATTATCGTATCCTCTTTGATTAAATGTAATAGATCATATACTATAAAGATTAGTAATGGTTATTTAAACTGGACTCAGTACTGACGAGGGCAATAGTTTTGTCTACAGTTAGCATATAATTTCTTACTATCTCCTTCCTGAACTCCTTTGTTTACCCTGACTTGCCTTGTCTAACCCTTTGTTCCCTTCCTTGCACTTTCCACCCTTTAAAATACCTCTCTTACCTGCCTACCTTCGTAATACCTTACCAGATGTCCTACATCACTTATTTCAGTATGAGTGAGACTCTGATGAAAACCAATTTGGTTTAAAGATTTCTGATTTTCATACCGTGGTTTATACGTTGACATCCTACTAATCCTGTCAATCTTTGAAACAAAATAGCTGAAGAATAATTTTTTTTTAAACAAAAATTGATGAGTAACTTCCCAATGTTAGTTTGAAATATTTTTGCAATACAAGATATCTAAAAAACGGAAGAGTTGAACAATCAAGAGCAAATGAATAAAGAAAACCAAATAAACTTTTAATTATTATCTAATAATAAGCCCACCTATTTTAGAGTGATACATACAAGTAAGTTTAAATGCATTTGCATTAATCAAAACTAGGGACTACAGACTTAGAAATAGAATTCAAAATATAAAGAATTTAAAACAAAATCTATCAGTTACATAAATTAATTTTTGATACAAATAATTTTCATGTTTAATAATAGTAAAACTCCTTTAATGTTAACTAGAAACTTTTTTTACTATAAATTATAGTATTGTATTACTTACGCCGTTGTGAACATGGGATGAATAATTACTTTCAGCCATGCTATATGATTTGGCATGTTGGAATCCATTATTGCTACCGAACGGAGCTTGCTGAGGCGTCCTGTAGTTTTTTGGTTTAGGAGGTGGTATTGGCTTGTAAGTATGCTGAGATATTTTAACTTGAGAACCAGTTTTACTTGGAGAGTAATCAATCAAACCTTGAGGTCTGCAATGGATGTAATGAATGAAAGCGGAAGAGAAATGAATGAAAGTGAATAAATGAAAACACTTAGAGGTTAATAAAAATACAAAATAATTAAAATCCTAAAACTGTTTGCGCTATTATTAAAATGAGTACAATAAGATGGTTCATAATTTATTTTTCAAACACAATTATAAGGATCTTTTGTTAACAAAAACAATTCATATTCTTTTTTTCTTTAAAATAAATTAAAGAAGGTTATCTAGAATTTCTTTTATCTTGCTGTAGTATGCATTATTCAATTACAAGTATATAGGCTACAAAAGTAACACTTTTTGTTTTAAATATTTACATTTTTTTCTCTTTTTAAATAAAGAAACGCAAGTAAAATCCGATATAGTAATACTATATTACTTGTCCATAATAGAGCATTCAAAAATTAATTAACATTCTTTATATTACTATAAATAAACTATAAATCATGAAAAAAAAAAATAGATTTGAGTTCTTAACGAACTCATTAATCTCACTTTCTAAACATAAAATGTAAAGTTCCAATATCTTTATGGTTAGTTGAAAATAATCATTTGTTCAATTTTGTTAAAGTGGCTGAATTATTAGGCTACAAATTGTAAATTTATCTCTGCAATTTTTTCTCTTGTCAGGATTTATAGTCACTTTATGATTTTAGATTGCAATTCTGAAGTAGCTTTATATTAAAGCTTAAGCTTATATTAATTAAAATTTTAACTTTAACGGGTAATAGTTTTTTTAACTTAAAGCTTTACAATATATTTATAACTACTATTATCGGTAGTATTAAATTAATTATAATAATTATTTTATTTTTTTCAAATTTTTATTTTTTTATTAGAATTTTATTTCTTTCTCTATTTATAATTAATAAGTGTACTATTATTCGTACGTAATAATATTATGCCATTATTTATAATTATTTTAATGCATAATATTTTAATGTAGTTAATATTAGATTTCTATATCAGTGTTTCAAAATTTTTAAAAATTATTTTAAAACAGAAAAATTTAAACTATTTTGATAGACCAAACTATTTGTTTAAAAAAAATTTGAAAAGGTAAACTTAAATGCCACTATTAAACACTGATAGTGATTTTTCTATCCTAGTGGTTCTTTATGTCTTCGAACCCACATTCATATCATTTGTAGAATAAAATATTATTCGGAGAACCAAAAACAATAATGAAATCTGAGACCTTGCCAATCTTATATTAGCAGTGGTTAAACGAAAAACAAATATGTATTTTCTTTACTGATATACTTTAAAGCCTCTATCCCATGTTCTGCTTCACCCATAAACTACATAGTTCTTCAGACAGATGAATGTTTATAATTCAAATTTCACTATAACCCGTCAAACTGAGCGACCTGCAGTATATTCAGAAAAATTATGCAGTATATTCACTCAACCTTGATGATGTACTCCGAAGTGATATCGAAAATGCCATAAAAACTAGAAAAATATTTGGGTATACAGAACACAAAAATCAAAAATCTAGAGAGGTCTTCATTCAATTTTATAAGTAAACGTATTACTAAATTAACGAATAATTGATTATTAATGAAACAACGGCTTGTAATCAAGAGTAGTTAATTCTTTGGACCAAATCCTCAAGAAACCCATTTTGAATTTTATCACAACATACTAACTAATATTACGTATATTACGTAATAACTAATATTCTATAAAGAGTAACAAACACGGATTTTCATTCCTCCTTTCCACTAAAATAGTTTTTGCTGTAACTTTCCCTATTTCACATTTCACTATGATCTGAAAAGCACTGTGGCCTGTAATTTATGAATATAAACCCACAAATATAATTATACAAATAATAATACTGGGTTCTGGGTGTGTACAAAACATGTAAATCTACAAAAATCCTCTGCAGTGCAGTGCAGTGACTGCTCTGTCACTCTTTATTACAAAACGGGTACACACATTTTTCTGACAAATTAGAAATATTTTGAAGTCTTAAAGGAATCACGTTGGCTTAACTCTTGAATGTAGAAGGAGCTCATGATAAATGTTCTCGAATCGATGGATCAGCACTAATATACATATGTATTAATCCGCAAACTATAAAATGGATTTCAGTAATATCATGAAGCAATAATTAGAGTAAGTATTGGATCTAAAGTCGTGAACACTAAGGGATGTTCTCAGTGAAGTATGCTATCGCTTCTATTGTACTGATTATTTGCGGATCACCTTTGATTAAAAGAAGAGTAATGCTTGATAGTATTACCTTTCAGAATATGCAGAATGATCTCCTAATTATTGAAAGACGGGTAAGGGAAAAATTTCTGAGTATAAATCCACCTAAAAGTTCCTTTCCATATATGTAAAGAGGAAAAAAAGATTGACCTAAAACTATCAAAGTATCGGACACTCCCTTGGAGGTTCTTTCGATGAAAGATTAAATTTCGATAGCCATGTAATAGATCAACTGGCTAAGGGAACAAAAGCAGTGTTTTGCTATATGAGATTCTTGCATAGAACATAAAGTCAACACGATATCTTCACTTTAGTTTTACAAAAGTATTAATACTGCTATTGTTAAACCAATGATATCATATGCCTCGGTTGTGTGATATAGGAAAAAAAACATGTTCAGGGATAACTGGATCAATCGCTATCTGCACTACCTCCAGGATAGAAAGGTTAATAAACATCTCCCACTTAGGCAGTTCCATAGAAAATCACTAACTTTCTGTTTACTTTTCAAGATGAAAAGTTCTCTATGCAGATGAATATCAAAAATAAATTCTAAAATGAAACATTAATAGTTTGACCCATACATTGGTTAGATACAATGCACTTCGTAGATTAATTTTACAGGAGGCCTCGAAATGAACGCACACAAATGATCACCCGTTGCATGTTTTCTGATTTCAATAAAAGGGCTCTAATCTGATATACTAACGAGTCAATAATAATTAAAACAGTGTAAATCATGTGATTTTCATGTGAATATCTGCAAACAAGAAATTTTCCTGGGCATGAAATTAGTAAACAATTTGCAAATGTTTGCTACCCTATAAACATCTAGTAGTCTCGAGATTTTTGCACTACACACCTCAGCTTTTACAGGAGTGGAATTGACAAATAGAGTCAAAAGAAAACAGTTAAGAGGTGGCAAGAACAGCCGATTTAGTTAAAAAATCAATCCAATTGAACTAACTTTTCTAATGAATACTATATTTTCAAAGGGAGAATCTTACACTTATTTACGTACATAGCAAATTGAAACAAGGCTCCTTTAATTTTCTTGTTGAGTGTTAAACAAATAATCTTTGGATACAGAAATCAATACTCAGTCTCATATTTTTTATAACGGAACTTGCCTTTTTCAAGTTCTTGATAATAACTATTGAACAGTTGAAATATGTTAACCATAGGGAATTTATTATACTGCGTAAATGAAGTAAATAGAGTATTACACAGAAAAATTGAGAAACTTATTAAGATACAGATATCAGCTTTTATATGGTCACAATTTTAAGAATAAATTCATGTAGTCCAGTATGGAAATTTCCTCTAAACAAACATACTAAAAACCGGTAGTTAACAAAGGACGGACAACAGAAAACACTTACTACAGTTGATAGTTCGAATAGTTGTTCGCCTGTCTTCAATAGTAATTAGTTTTTTTCTGTCAAGTGTCCTGAGTTAACTATACGTATATTAGAATTTCATAATAAACACCTAAAATAAAAAGCAACATCCAAACCACAGTAAGAAATTCTTAAATGGGATTTAAAATATTTCGACCTCGTAAAGATGTCGTTCGAGTCACACCATGAAATAGGTGGGTCAAGAGAAAGTAAAGGTATGGGAGATATGCTAAAAGGAGTGAAATGTAAAGAAAAGGACAAAAAGGTTTGGCCAGGATGCGTAAATAAAAAAGTCAGAAACAAATCAGAAAAACATTATCCTTTAGTTTGCAAACATAGAAAGTACTAAATTGCCATCCAATTGATGTTACGATCTATTATACGATCACGATTTATATGCAAAATTAGGAATTCTAATAATCAAATATTAATTATAATAACAAATATTATTGTAATAATATCTTATTCGACCTTTGACATATTTGTTTATGTTGTTTGACACATAATTTTAAAAACCTACAGGTCTGACATTTGTATTGTCCATTCCAACATTTACACAGAACATACGTAGTTCTCTAGGAGAATATTTGATCAACTTATTACCTACGTTATCAACTTAAAATATACCAATTCACAATGGCGGAAGAGGTAAATTTTTAACTGCCTTTCTTAGATATCTTGATCAATGATATTGAAAAAGCTTTAAAAAGTGAGAAAAAAAAAGTTCTTAAAAATAGTGATAAGAAGCAGTTTAATATCAAATATCATAGTTTTACCATCTTATGAGTAACTCGTATCACTTCCTGAACTTACACCAATCATGGCGTTAATATAGTTTCTTCCCACTATTAGTAACGTATGTAATAATAAAACTCTCCTAAAGAAGTAGGTATTTATAAAATTCTGTTAATGCTGTCATAAAATATATATAATCAGACCCATAAATCAACGAAATTGAGAAGAAGTTGACTAAGCGACGTTATGACTAAAATAAAAGGATAACAAACTTTCTACTGGCAAGGAAGCCTATAAAAAAAGTGAGTTGCGCTATAAAAAAATATGAGACCGAGTATTGATTTATATCTAAAGATTTTTGGTTTAACACCAAACAAGAAAACTAACATTAAGAAAGGAAAATTCGAAAAGGACACATGGGGACAAGATACGTATTCAGTACATCAGACAGATATACAAAGTTAAAGTAATTTGTAACGTTGTGGAACTTGTTTGAGGAACAAATCCTGAAGCTGAGAAAGAGACTTTATGTCATAGAGAAGTACCACGAAAACATCCCATGAGATTATATCCCTGGATGAAATTGGTGTTTTGTTTGCTTGTTTGTTTTTTTTAATCGATTGCCTAAACGTTATGTCTTATTTTTGAGAAGAAATATGTTAAAATTTTTTTTGCAGATCTATATACATGTATTAATTCCAAAGGGTTCAAAGATTTCTTTAGTTCTGATGGCGGTGCATTGATTTGAACGGCAATCGCTCCTTCAAAACCTGAATGAACGTTCAGATACTAGTAAACCATCCATCCCACTTGAAACATTAATGAAAAAGTGCAATAGTGGTACCGAGCTTGCTGCTCTTTACCAGGAAAGCAGTAACTTAAGTATAGAATTTGGTGACAATAACTCTTTTAACTCTATAATTATAACTCTTTTTTTGATATATCCTACTCACATACATACGGACGAATTTGCGGAACCTATTTGACTTGACTCAGAAGGCCTAATAATGAGTGTTTTTGTTGAAAACTCGATACCAAAATTGTAACCCTAACTCAATACTTATTACTCTATATTTGAAGTAAAAATATTTATCACTACAATAAAGGAATTCATCAGAATTTATTTTACTTGTATTTATTGTAGTGAATTATGTGTTATATATAAGGATTTTACTATAAAAACATAAAAAATAAATCGAAGAAGAATAACAATTTGAACGGAATGTATTTCAAACCCTGTTGCCAGTTTTATTGATTCCATTAGTAGTGGTCAAAAGATCTTGATTACTTATTAGGTGTATGCAATCACATATATTTCAGGGCTAGAGATATATTTACATCTTTGACATACACTATTAGTCCTTTCTACTATTACTGTGAAGTTTAACTATGATCATGCAAAATGTTAAATAACTATAACACTAAACTATAATATCGTAATGAGAAAAGGGCAAAATAAATGGAATTAGATAAAGTAATGTACGGCTGAATTATTAATAAAACTAACCATAATCTTAATATTGAATCATAATATAATATGAAATAATACCTATACTTTGTATAATCCATTGATTTAGAGCGTAATTGCGAGTCATGAGATTGGAACGGCTGTTGAGTTGAACGTGTGAATCTGTAGGGATCATGAACCGTTCCTCGGTTCTGATTTGAAGTACCATTAGTGTTTACAGGATTATCTTCTGCTGAATTTTGCAAAATCCCTAATTGTTGATTGTAACTGTCATAAGAAGACATACTGTCGTAACTATTCTGTAAATGAAACACCCAGGGATTAAAGAAAGTACACAAAAACAGTCACATAATATAATAAGCTAGACTACATGTAAAGTAAATATTTCATATATTTAAGTAAATTAATAACACATATAAGTAGTAGGAAACTTTGTGTCCAGTTTGTATCGTCTTTCTGATTTCATAGTGAATATATATATATATATTAGGGGATCGGTTTAAACAATATATATTGTTTTCTATGAGTTGTCCGGGGAAAGGATATATGATTCGTTACGATGGTGACCAATAGGGGAGTAGAGTTTGTAGGTCCATGAGTACGGTTCTAGGAAAGACCCAGTTACCCGCTGCCCAGCGAAGCCTCCGTTATTCCGCCAATGGGTATAGAGGTTGCACAGTCCCTCTGTGATATAAGAATATTGGCAAAAAAACATGAGACTCACTTTGCAGTTAACTCCTGTTCAAGTAAAATAAAATCAATATCCGTAGCGGACAATAGAAAAAACCAACACCCAATCACCAAAAAATCAGAAATAGAAAGGGAACAGGAGTTCACTGAAAAGTGAGGCTCATGTTTTCTGCCAATATTCTTATATCGCAGAGGGACAGTGCAACCTCCATACTCATTGGCAGAATAACGGGGGCTTTGTTTGGCAGCTGGTAACTGGGTCTTTCTAAGAACCACACTCCTACACAAACATACCTACAAACTCTACTCTCCTATTGGTCACCATCGGAATCATATATATATATATTGGTATATTTAGGAAGCAGTCCTTCATTTAAGCAGGTTCGATTTAATATTACGACATATTTACGACTAATTAGTTTCCTCATGCACTTTTCACCTTCACTTTTTACGAATGTACCAGTTAAGGAAACTATCAAAATCATTTGTGACAGTGTTTATAACAATAGTAGACCTCCCCCACCATTCAGCAGAAGTATCATGGAAGAACTCATAAGAGCGTGTACAACTGGCAGCCCCTTCACACATAGCGAAGGCACAATGTATTTACAGACGGATGGTATGGCCATGGGTTCCCCTCTCGGGGTTATTTTTGCCTACTACTATATGTGCAACCTGGAGAACAAAGTTGTAGCAACTACCCAAGGAGAGATATATTGTCGCTATATTGACGACTGCTTTGTCGCAATGGAAACCCCCGAAATGCTCTCTAAACTTCAAAATATGCTGGAAAACAATTCATGCTTGAAGTGTACTATTGATCATTCTATCCAAAACAAAATTAATTTCCTGGATGTTAAAATAGATTTTTCAACTGACCAAATAGTAACTTCTTTGTGTAGGAAAGCCTCCAACACTATGTCGTTCTTCAACTACCAGAGTGAATGCCCCCTGCGCTATAAGAAAAATACTGTTAAAGCCCTTATCCATAGAACCTTCAAGATAGCCTCTAATTGGCAGATGTTTCACCAAGACGTCACAACCATCAAACAGGTGCTAATAAACAATGGGCACCCCAACGGATTGTTTGACGAATTATTAAGATAATACCTGAACAAGAAAAATACACGAAATGAAGAAACTGAACCTACAGGTACCACGCACATACTATATTACAAAAATCAATTCAACTTCAACTATAAGACAGACAAGAGGATTTTAAAAAACATCATCCAGATCAATGTAAAATGTACCAACTCCGAAGATCGTTTAACACTCAGCATATACTACCAAGGCCCAACAATGAAAAACTTAATCATGAGGAACAACAACCAGCCCAAGGACTCTCCGTTGAAGGAAGCAGGCCTAGTGTACGAATACACTTGCCGAACCGGAGACTGTGAAACCCGTAACAATTCGTACACTGGCATGACTACTACTTCGCTATTATGGAGACTTACTATGCACTAAGCCGCAGAAGTTCCTCGAAACCATGCTGAATCTGTCCATAAGACCAATATTCAAAGGGAAGACCTTGTGAATAATGCAAAGATCATATTAAAGGAAAAGGATCCACACAAATTGCTAATTCTGGAAGCTATTTTAATACAGGAAAGGAAACCGATCCTCAACACTCAACAGCAGTAGCAGAGTGTTCAACCTCTTGGCTCCGATAACTTCATCTACTGGCCACTAGATAACAGTACATGCACAACCACGCCCACTCCATTCCTACAAGTAGCCAATCAGACACCGATTACCGAAACCCACCAATCATATCACTCGTAGCTGATCCACAACTGCAATAAATAACGAACAACTCAGCAAAGAACCTCATTATCCAGAAGATGACTGACGAGCAGACGAAACATGTCGATAGTAGTGATAGTAGCAGTAGTAGTAGTGACAGTAGTGAAATTAGTGGAAACAGAAGATTTTGAAGACAATGGAATCATTGGAAATGTTCTGTACAATTTAAACGAAGACGCAAGAAGATTATTTCGGTACCTTAAAAAGTGTGTGTGTGTGTTCTCAGTGAGATCGTAAAGAATGAAGAGAGTGCAGTTCACTCTAATACACGACGTCTTAAAGAAAAGCTGCTACTTACCACACTAAGCATGTGAAAAAAAAATCAATGCTTAAGCTACAGTAAGAAATTTTGAAATGCGACTTTGATCTTCAACCAAAACAAAGAATAGCTGACGAAGACCAGTTGTTTTGGTTGAATGATCTTGGTCATATTTTTCAATATCTTTTTGTGGTTTGGACTTTTGTGGTTCCATCATATACACTCTGCTGTGCAAAATTATCGCACCACTTTGGATTTTTGTAGATAACTGATAAATTCTGTTTTGATTTTTATTCAAAAGTGATCATTTGCAATTAATCAAAGTAGTTTTTAGCAATTTTGTGCGTAAAGAACCAATTTGATTTAGAAAAAGTTTGTATCTTTCTAATAGAGGGTTCATTTAAATGAAGTGAAATGCATTTTATCTTCTTCGTTAGTTATGCATTGAAGGATGATAGAGACAAATAATGACGTCACCTTGCAACGTGACCTTAGTTTAATACTTAGTAGGTCTTCCTCTTGCGGAAATGACAGCTCAGATTCGCCTCGGAAGGCTCTCGATGAGCCTGCCAAATATCTCTTGCTTCACGTTGCTCCATTTTGTCACAGCTGCATGTTCCAACTGGTCAAGTGTCTCTCGAGGGGGCTGACAAGATCGAATTCTTTTTTTCAAAAGGTCCCACATATGTTCATTGGATTTAGGTCACATCATTGGATTAATAACCACATCACTGAGGTAGGGGGGTACCCTCTCGGCAGGTGTGGGGACGGCATTGCCCTGCATTAAGATGAATTTCTCTCCGATGTAAGGGGCGAAATGTGTCATGTGATCTTACAGAATGGTATAGATGTACCTATCCACATCCATAGACCTCGCTCGAAGTGCCACTAACTCCGTGCGAGCAGTCAGACAAATACCGGCCCAGAACATGATAGACCCTCCCTCGAAGGGTACCTGGCAGACCATGTTGCAGGCTGCTATCTCTCTCCAGGCCTCCTCCACACTCTTCCCCTACCATCAGGACTACGAAGACATATTCTAACCTCGTCCGTGAATAGAACCTTGGCCCAGTCGTCCACAATCCAATCTGCGTGTGAATTTGGTTTGTACAAGAGTGATTTGATTTACAAATGGTTAATTTGACTTACAAATCCTATATAGGTAGTAATTCATTTCAAAGATACAAGACATCATTCTCACGTAAATATTTAGAAAACGAATAGATCTAACGGCAACAAGTTCTCAAATTATTATTGAATATTAAAGAAGCACACATACCGATTTATTATTATTATTATTGTTATTGTTTTGACGATCCAATGAAGACTGATTATGCAAGTTTGCATTTATGTAGTTAGGAGGATCAGATCCGAACAACCTTTCTTGTGCAGATCGTGCTGGAGGATTAGATCTGGAAGGTTTTATAGCTCTGTCTATCCGTGGAGGAAGATCAGGAGGAATATTTCCAAATCCGAAAACATCAACAGAATTCAATGTTTTATTGGTCTGCAAACAGAAAAGAAATCGGCATAGAGGAGAATTTTATAATTTTTATTTTTCAAGTAATTCAAATAATAATAATAATAATGTTATTTGTTATTATGTAGTACTTTAATAAGGATAAAAATGAAATTAAAGAAGTTTAACTATAAAATTTTCCATTAAAGAAACAACGCGTTAGGAAATTTTAATGAACCTGACAAATAATCGAGAATGGGAAGGAATCTGGTAACTGGAGAATAGTAAGATTCGAAACACGTTGTTCCTCCCCCCCCCCCTCGCCGGCATCTTTTAAATGGTACCTTTTCGTTTGAATTTCCTCAGTAGAGGTGTTATATTTTAAAGAAGTACAATACATTAATTATAATAACTGTCTCTTTATTTCGTTAGATCACTTAATAGTGATTGATTTTGGATTCAATAATGAAATACTATTATTATTAAGTACCTAAAACTTTACCTGCATTGAATGATTGTGGTGTGAAAGGTGAGTAGGATGAGAAATATTAGGAGGTGTTTGTGGCTGTGTAGCAATGCTAGGGTCACTTGAACATTTAACAAGTCTAGGACTTCCTCTCAATACGTTTCCAATACTTCCAGGAGTTGCTTCTAAATCTGACTCCGGAGATGATGCGTAAGACAGCCTTAGCGAACCCATAGGAAATAAAAAATCATCTGCAAGGGTTTCTTCTGGCTATAAAATCATAATACAATAATTAATAGCCCGAAATTAAAATAGGAAAACTTATTTAAATTGTTAAATAAAAGAAAAAACCAAAAACATTATAATCCATATTGATACAAATGGTCCTCCTTTATGTCTTTATAAAAATGTTAAATAACTATAATAAAAAAATATAAAAACTGCAAATGTAATCATTCTTTGTTTCCATCATATATTTTTTTTAAACAACAAATAATGTTTCAGTGAACTATAACTTAGAAACATTCTAAAATATGATATTTAAAATAAGGTTAAAATGACTCCAGATGAATCTATTCAGAGTATACCTATCAATTACTTCCTTCAGTACGCCTACAAAAAAAAAAAAAAAAAAAAAAAAAAAAAAAAAAAAAAAATCCACATATAAACAATTATTGAAGGATATCCGCTTTATGAAAAGCGGAACTATATCTTCTTATATCGGAAGTCATGTCTAGTAAATCCCCTGAACATTTTAACGTCACTTAGATTACACGTCAAAACTATCATGATAAAAACATAAAATTCATTCATGAACCTAACAACAAATATCTCAACAAAATCAATATATCTGACAATTTACATGAATAAAATACATACAAAAGAGAGATTTATTAGAGATTTAACTGAGTTACAAACAAAAATTACAAACCGTCAGTTGATTGAAAAGAAATATTTTACAAACGACGGAATACTTTTTAATAAGAAAAATTGACATTTTGATTACACAAAGAGTAATACTACAATTTTACTTGCTGTTTCGACATGCATCGAGAAGGAGAAGGATACCAGGATGATATTCACTCTTGTTTCCTGTATATATACGTGGAACAGTAAAAAAAAAGTGGAAAATGAGAGGTAAATAAAAAGAAATCATTAAATGTAATTATAAGTTCAAATAGTCAAAGATATGCTGGATGGATTACAATGTCAAATATATAACTAAGAGATACTACATCCTAAGAAGGTAACCTGTTTTCCTTTCAAATTAAACTTCAAAATACTCTAACCTAAAGAGAAAGGTAAACTACGATTACCTTTGACTCACTCATCCAAATAGAAGAAGACTGATTTTTATCAATTAATTCTCTCACTTTTCTATACCATGATTCAGAACTAGAGAGCTGTATAGTAGCCGAAAATACATGAGCCCATGTTTTTTCCACCTTTTGGCTCTGTTCAAATAATTTTTTACTGCTTTTATGCCCAGTTCTAAAAAATATACAAAAACAGGACAAATTAATGTATACTCAAACTTATTTATTATAAAAATAAACAAAATAAATAGAGATGACAATGATTTTTTATTTATTTTTTGATGTTAAGTGAATAAACATTTTTTAATTTTTTTAATAACATTTTATGAATAAAAGTAATTATTAGTTAACAGAAGTACTCAAAACTCTTGTAGCAGTAACTAAAGTAGAATATTTACAACTTTTTTTTTACATCTGTTGTGTTAAAACTTATTATAAGTCTATTTCATTTCTCAATTTCTTGTCAAGGAAAATGCACAGAATCATTTAAAGGAGGCTTATAACATTATGATTATTATTCGAATGATTTACTATTTTCAACAAATATAAGTCGTCCATATTGGATTAAAAAATCGCTATACTTTTAGATATATAATACTTCTGAAATATTTACATAAGTAGTGAAAACAATAGTTTAGTATTGTTTACTAGTAGTAGTAAACAATATTCTATAAGACACAGTGTGCCTGTTGGATACCCTTTAATAAGTGAAAACAGTATCATCCAGATATCATTTAGAAATCTAAACCATAGAAAATCTTTTAAAGTACTTGCGTATATCCTTTTTTTTTTCAAGAAATGTTAAAATATTTGTTTTCAGACATATGTTTTTGAGGACGTTAAGATTTTGCCCCCTTGAATTCCTGAATGTTGAACTTAATAACAATACTTCTTTATACTTTCATTGAAATACGTCTTGTCTTATATCTACAACCTTCTAAGAGTGCGAAAAACAGTTCTTCAATGATGTACAAAAGTCCCTTTCAAAGTCAAATGTCATAGTTTTATGGTACTGTGGGTCATTAGACTCATTTCCTTGGTTTGCTCAAAATCTTGATTTTAATATAGTTCTTTCCAATTATAATAACGTAGTAATATGTTAATTAAAAACCCTCTTAGAAAACTGGAGTATAGTGCTCTTTATAAAATTCAATGTAAATGTAAAAATTCATAAAATTTACATTGGCCAAACTGGAAAATCATTAAAAACGCATGTCATACAACACCAATACAATGTAACTAGAGGTGAACAAAGTAGCACCCTATTCTTGTATATAAATACTGAGAATCATGATATAAATTGGACAGAAGCTAAAATAATTACATATGAAAGATTGGTGTTGTAAAGAAATATTATCGAATCCTCTTTGATTAAATTTAATAGATCAAATACTATAAATATTAGTAATAGTTTAAGTTCAAAAAGTGAAAGGAGTCCTTAGAGTAAGAGGATTGAAGTCTCGTCAAAGGTTGTAGAACTTAGTCTACGAAGGCACAAATCGTTTCAGTAAGACACCCGTAGGATCTACCAGGAGAGGGTTTTCGGCATTTAGTATGGTTTTATATTTTGGGAATGATGTAAAAAACAGGACAACGGGGAGTAGTGGGGATAAAGAGTTTGAAGTATTCACTGGTAATGCCCGTTTAATGGGAGTACGTACGAAGCAGAGTAGGGACCCCTTGGAAATTTGGGGTGGGATCTGAGGAGAGAAGTTGATAGAACAAGGAGTCAAGCAGCTGCTTCAGTGTTTCGCGTTCATAATGACCACGAACCATGAATACAACTGTGGACCCATTTTCGTAATTAAAAGGTTGAGGTTACACACAAGACTTCAGTTCACTACGAGATCCGAACAGCAAAAACTTCACTTCTCCGGAAGCTGGTAGAGTAATACCTTATCTTCAGGAAGAATCACTAGGTTGTAAAAACTTTAAAGGACAGAAAATGGGAGTTTTCGTGGATGGTAGCAGGTAAATTAGAGTGGTTGTTAACAGAAGCTTCATGACAATGCGTATGGAGGCTTAGAACGACAGACGTACTTGGAACCCAATCATATCTACGAGGGCGGATTGATAGTCAGTGACTTTTTGAATTTCCCGCGCAGTTACTCCAAATACAACAGTGCTGCCGTCATCTGTAATCTATTAGTGGACAGCTATCTAATTATGAGCCACCAACCACGTGCAGTCGGTGTCTGATAGTCATTCAAAGCAGACAACCTCATATATTTTTACGAAAATGGAAAAAAGTGAATTTCGTGTGCTGATTAAGCATTACTTTTTACGTAAAAAATCCATCACTGAAACTAAGGAAAGACTTGATAAATACTACGGGGACTCGGCACCATCAATTTCAATGGTTAAGAAGTGGTTTACAGAGTTCCGTTGTGGTCGTACTAGCACTAGTGACGCCGAACGTTCAGGTCGACCAAAAGAAGTGATCACGCCGGAAATCGTCGATAAAATCCATGAAATGATATTGGATGATCGGAGAATGAAAGTACGAGAGTTGGCTCATGCTGTAGGTATCTCAACTGAACGGGTACATCATATTTTACACGAATATTTGGAGATGAAAAAACTCGTGTGACCACTTCAAAAGAGTATTTAGCGATGTTCAGCTGTAATCCGGACGAATTTTTGCGCCGTTTTGTTACTGTGGACGAAACATGGAACCATCACAACACGCCAGAGTTGCTGTGGGCGGACGTGGACCAAAGAAAGCCAAACAGAGTCCGTCAGCCAACAAGATTATGGCCACAGTTTTTTGGGATGCACGTGGTGTCATTCACATCGATTACTTCGAGAAAGGTAAAACGGTCACCGGCGAATATTATTCAAAGCTTTTGAACAGATTCGACACTGATTTGAAGCAAAAACGGCCGCATTTGGCAAAGAAGAAAGTGCTGTTCCATCAAGACAATCCACGTGTGCACACTTGTCTAGTCACGATGGCCAAAATCCACGAATTGGGATACGAACTGCTACCTCATCCAGCATATTCTTCTCATTTAGCCCTCTGCGACTATTTTCTGCTTCCAAACCTAAAGAAATGGCTGGGCGGTAAGAGATTTGAGTCGAATGAACAAGTCATTACCGAAACAAACGCGTATTTTGAGAGCTTTGAGAAAACGTATTATTTGGAGGAAATAAAAAAATTAGAAAAACACTGGACTAAATGTATCGAGCTAAAAGGTGCTATGTAGAAAAATAAAATGTTTCTTTGCCGAAAAAATTTTGTTTTATTCAAAAAGTCACGGACTTATCAAACGGCCCTCGTAGTATACAACTAACAGGAAAACAGTTTTTGGTATCGAGGAGGAATTGCTAGCAATTGGATTGGTTTGATTTTGTAAGAGAGGGGGAAAGGAGTTGAGGTTTTGTATAAGTAAATGCAAAGACAAAACTTACTTTGATTCGCCGGATCTTAATCCCTTCACAATGTGCTTTGAATCAGCCTTCAAAAAAAGAACTAACGGATAAAACTGGGCATAATTTAGCCTATCAACAGCATTGGGTGTTATATCCAAAAGGGCATGTTTTCCTCTATCCATTATCTCTCTAATGGCACTAAGTCTTATTATACCACTAGTTTTTTCAGACTTTGCAACTTCTTCAATATTACTTTCTAAATCTGAAAATTACATGAAGAATAAATAAAATATGAACAAATCAATGATATGTCTACTCCTATGATACTTAATAAATCTCAAAAATATATCAATAATGATTTTATTAACTAAAAAATTCTATTATAAGGTCAGTTTTACAAAAATTTCAGAAAAAAATATGTATATAGAAAACGTATGTTATCAGTATAAACACATATTAATGGATCCAAAGAAATATATATATACTAATAAACTTACGAGGAGAGGAAAACTTTTCAGGAAAGTCTTTAAGTAACTTCTCACGAGCTATATCTGCCAAGGGACCAAACAGAACGACTGGGCGCATGAAACCAGGATGTCTCCGTACAACTCTTTCATAAGCTGGAAACTTGCTAACACCATCACCAAAAACAACATCATCCCAGTGATCCTAAACATTATGGGTTTTTAAATGAATAAAATTAATTCAAAATCTTTGTTAAATCACAAAACCTTCATAATTACCACATTTATGGGTTTTATGAATAATCTAAATATATAAAAAGATAATATAAAGATAATATTAGATAATATTGCTAAAATAAAAGGAATGTTCCATTACACAACAATACGTAATGAGGTTAGTTGATATTTTAATTGAACGTTCTAACAAAAGTTAGCGTAACATATTTTGGAATATTGAAACTTAATTTATATGTAAATTGCTTCTGCATTCCAGAATTTTTTTCATTGTGTTTGTAAAACTTTACATTTAAGTAACCATCATAAAACCCTGAAAGTGTAGATCTCCAAATTACACTATTATGTTTTCTTAAAATACAGAAAATCAACGATCAATGCATATATAAAAAGGGCATTCACCCACTGCAGTGACTGGACATTAGTACACCAAGAAATAGAAATAGAAAACACAGGTACTTATTAACAATTGATACTCCAACATTGAATTCACCAAAGCAGTCAAGTCATTCTTGGATAAATGGTACACTAGTAAAGTACAGTCTCCAGCCTCTGGTGAGTCTCTAACCCTCCACTATCGTGAATATATGCATAGTGAATTTAAACAAGATCAAAGAGCCCTCCACAAATTAATAAAAGAAAACGTAAAGCCCACAAACGAAATAGATAGTTTACAGCTTAGAATCTATTATAAAAGTAGGAAAACTAGTTACATATAATATTTACTGTTAATATATTATTTACTGAGTTATGTTCATAATTTCAAACATAATCTTTACTGAATTCTATTAAAACAATAAAATATACCATTACCTAATTCTACTCATTGACATACATGCACATTCTTGAACTAATATTTTCAAACCTTGCTGAGAGATTTTGATCTCCTGTGACTATTTCTTCTTCTCCTGAAGAAACTCCCCCTACTTTCTGGTATATTTGCCTCTTTCTTATTAGCGTTAAATTGTGCAGTGGCCATTTCCTCTGCTCGAGATTTATTAGGTATAATACCTTTTTGAATTTCTTGATTATTCCAGCCTACAATGATATCAAAGTTACGTTATCATTATCAAAGTTAGGTTCAATTAACCCAATTTGAGTGAATAAATGTGTATGCTGAATAATAACAGAACATAATCAGTCTTACTACTTGTACTACTGTTGGTTCATCTTCAAGAATAACTCTTGAAGAAGTTGAATCCATCTGAAATCAATCCAAAGACACAAACAGTAGTATGTGACGTAAGACTTCACCTAGCTTTCATAATTAAAATATCTTAACTTCTTTGGCAGAAACATATGCATTTTTAATTCATCTCGTAATCGTTTTCAATTTACTTGCGAAATTAAAAAAGATCAATCTTCCTCATTTTTTTATTCAAACGCTAAACATTTCAATAATGTGATGGATCAGGAATATTTTTACATAATGCTATATAAAACATACTAGTACCGACAGAATTATTAATTCTTAATCCTTTCTTGACATGAACAAAAAAAAAAGAAAAGAAAATAGAATTAAAAATTTAGTTTAAAAAGTAAGTGTAATCAGTAAACTAAATGTTTATTGCATGGTAACAAGGAAAAATATTAATACTAAAAGATATACACATATTCAAAATTCCAAAAGATATCTGGAAGTTCTAAGTAAATATTATTTCAAAGTACCACATATTGTGGGCTTATCACAGACAATTAAGAAATATTTAACAAAAGCTACGTGAATTTACTTAAACATTTTATATAAACACAAAAATGAAATCATTGTTTAATAACGTTAAGGAAAAATATTAAAGAAGTTAACTACTACTCCAAGTATTAAATGCACTCTAGATAAAAAAAGTCGTTTTTTGAAACAAAACATTTATAGACACTTTTACTAAGTAAGAACAAAGGGGTAACGTAACAGCCTTAGTTTTTTAATCAAATAAAAAACCCACGTTTGATTTTAAGGAAACAGTTTTGCAGCCAAACTACAAGATGAAAAAACAAGAAAAACATTGGAAGTGCTATACAAATAAAAAATTAATAAACAAAAATCAATTAAACAAACGATGAAATGAAATTGGATAGTATGTTTGGACAGTATAAGTTAGATAGTGTTAACGTTCTTGGTGGTTTTTATTATACCAATTATAACTGTAGTGTAAGTAAAATATTTATTAGTAAATTTTGCTTTTAAAAGTTAATTAATACATGCTTTCCGTAAGTGAACTCAGGACAACAACAAGCATAACAAAAAACATATCCCTACAAAACCATACACCGTGTCAAGTTGTATTGTAATTAAAACTTACAATTACTCCAGAGTAGTTTAAATAAATGTTTATAATGTCTATATGGAATAAGTAAAACAGAATTATGTACAGCATGTAAAACTAATCTGGAGAGGTTGACATTGTATAACAAAACTTGTATACGCAAAGTGAATACAAATACATATCAAAAAACGAACACATTGTGTTATACATGTTAAAATCTATATATATATATATATATATATAAAGCATGTTCAAAAGTACGAGGCAACTAACATCAATAAAATAGAACATTTGATTATTCTCATATGAATACAAATAATTAATAAATACAAATACGAATGAACGCACTCTGAGATAACAAACTTCTTTGTCAATTACACATAAATCTTTCATTCAAAAAAGGGAATTTTCATACTCTCGTATCTAATAGTATTTAACAGAATCAAACTGGATCCAACTGATCGTAAAAAGAATTCCATTAATGTTATACTTACAAATAACTGTGCATCGAGATGTGACATAAAATAAATACTATTAACAATATTAATATTTAGTTGAGATTTTAGATAGAAAAAATATGAAAAAAAAGTCTCTTAGAATTAAACAAACTTAGTAATAAACTTACTCCAATACTGCTATGTTATAACAAAGATGTTGGTTACGTGAAACGAAAATTCTATCATTATAAATTCTACCTATACTTATACCAGATAAAGGAAATGCTAAAACTAACAACTAAATCTATATATTTAGCAATTTTTGCTATTTAACATAATGAATTAATACGAATCTAAAAAGAACATATTTAATAAATTAATCCACGTTACACTTCCTAGAAATTATGACCAAAAATAATATAATACACGAGCTTATATACTTGTATGCATATATAAACTTATAAGCTTATATACAAGTTTAAAGTTTTGGGAAAGGTCACAGAACAAGACTCACCATACAGGATGTTTTATGTGACAACTTTTCCTTGGGATTTTTGAAATGAGAGTAAATATAACTTAAAAACTGTTCACACAATTTTAATTATTATACATAATAATATTATTATGTACCCGGAATTAAACAGCTAACATTAAAAGATTCTTACCTATTCTGTAAACTAACCATGATCCAACAACGCCGTTATACAATGTATCGACAACATGAAATATATCACCTTTGTGGAAATTCATTTCACCTTTATTTGGTTGATCATAGTTAAAGTGGGCTCTAAAAAAAAGTAACTTTAAATAAATGAAATGTAAAATATTTAATGATATAGCTAGGAGTATATACTTTATATGAAATGAATCGCCTCTCTGATTAGAAACAATATGTTCATATTCTTCTCGACGATGCTGTACAATAAGCTGTATTTGATCTTGTAAACTTAAAAGTAATAAAACGGCTTCTTCTCTGGTTGCTCCTTTAAGGTCCATATCATTGACCTGAAAATATTATAAGTAGTGTAAGGACGATAAAATATGGACTTAATTTCACATTGTCATGCAAGGCTCATATAAAAAAAAAATACCTTCAGGATTTTATCTCCAGGTTGAAGGCCTTGTAATGAAGCAGGACTTCCGGGCTGAACTGCAGTAACAAATATACCAGCTTCATTCCCACCGGTCAATCTAATTCCAACTGAACCCTCCTTCAAAAAACTAATTAGTCGTGGTTCTGGTCTGTAAAGCACAAAAAAAATAAAACAAGGAAAACTTCAAATTAATACATACAATCAGTATAATTAGTAAACAATAAATATAAGACTTTTTCTCCTGCTCACCAGGAGAGCATATCTCCTTAAAATGTGAAGAGCTTCAATTTATGAGTCAAATATAAAATTTTATGAAGTTTGTTTTAAGATACCACACTTACACATAGTGCTTATTGTTTTTAAAATGTTTTTGCGCGTTAAAAAACTAGAAGAGTTAATTTAAATAAATAACAATCAAGCATTTCCTTTATTAAAAATCATACAAATTATGCTGACGATATAAAATAGATACTATCATTTCATAAAAGTGAACCCAATGATAATATGTAATTTCAACAAAAACACTCTTGCACTTATAGAGACAAGCCCAGCTAATAATTTAAAACTTTGCCAAGTTTCAAACACAATCCATAATTATTTGTTTACATATGCAATAACATAAGAACAAATTATGTATGAATATTAACTTACACAGACTGCTTGGACCTTTGTAGTAGTGGGTCATCTTCGTAATGTCTGGGACTACTATAATAATCTAAGAAAAAATAAAAACATATACTAAAAATATGAATTTGAATATCTTTAAAGTAATAGTTGAAAACAAATTAATTTGAGGATTCATTGTAACCTATAAATCAAAGAAACAGGTATATGAAATAAAATAGTATATGGTATGAGATAATGAAATAAGATCTTGTTGCACTTTTGTGTTGTAATGTACTTATATGCACTAATCAAGCACTGGGATGACTCTCATGTTTCAGTACCTCCACTAATCTCTGAAATATTTTATACTATGAAAGTGAAATTCTTACTTCTCTTTAATTGATATTCTCTAATTAGTAAACACGGTTTATTCGGTTAATTTAAGAAACCTTGTAGTAAGAGAGAAATGTCAAATATGTACAGGCAAAATTAGTACAGGAGTAATCATCAGTAGTAACGTCATTAGAAGGAAAGAAATAGTAAAGGTTTGGTGGAAGAAAGATAAGAAGTTAAATGAAGGGAAAGAGAATGCCAAAGTTGAAAACTGCAGGATGTTATACACAACAAGGACCCATAATGAAAGCGAGCTCCTAATATCAATGGAGCCGTCAAGCAGAGGTTTGATGTTTTTATTTCACGTTCCACTACTCAAAAACAATTTGCCCAATCTATAAGTTCATACTACTGAAACAATTTTTTGGGACTTTTACGTGTACAAGGCTGTTTAGTATCCCAGAGGTTATTGTATACGTAGTATTACTGTATTAATAATGCATTAGTACAGGTTTAATAATGCATTAAACTTGTTTTATAAAAAATGGTTCGCTGTCATTATAAGGAATATGAAAACTAAGATATTCTTCCTCATTATCGGACATTGTTTTAAATTAAAGCTCTAGAGAAAACAAACTTGGATAATCTGTCAAGACGTTTAATATTTATGACTTTAAAACCAAAGTGAGGTACTTTCTCACTAAATTAAATTCCTTGATCCCGACAACTCATTTTTAAATATAAAATACCCAATACTTCTATAAAATAGCTCTATTTCGAAACTTATATGTACATTTAACACTTTTAGAGTTTAACCTACTTCAGGTCAAGTACCGATGTGATTTCTTTATGAAATTCAATAAATAAAACAACATTAAGGGCTATACAAACAGGAAAAGTACAAAATAAAAGAGTTTATCAATCAATAATAAAAATTAGGATAAACAATTCAAACAATTTAACATGATTCTGGGGATATTAAAGAAAAAGTTTGCATATTACAGATGTTTTATGAAAAAGAACATATTCTGAAGTTGAAGCATTTTTCTTGTTAAATGTTCATATTATGAAAAGAAACCTAACCAGAATAAGAGCTTTACATGTTCGAATTAGTTAGATACGTTCTTGTTTTCTATAAAATGTCTTTTCTGTTGAGACGCTTCCTCTGATATTCTCCAAAATGAGTAAATTCCATAAAATAACAGACGCACTGCTTTAGAATTCAAAATAAATCTTTAAAAAATATTCTCAAAAACTTCAACTCTGAACAATGAATCTAGATAAAACACAAAGAAGGAATGGCTAAGAAAACACTGAATACATTAAATATGAATGTATGATTAAAATAAACTTAAATTATTTAATATTAAAGTTATGCACCTTGCCTAGGAGGAGTTGGTCTTGGCGGTGTGTTCTGGTTATCCTGTATTACATATTTATGAGAATGAGGACTTATTGATCTATCTAACTGATTAACAGGGCCTGATTGATCGAGTAATGGACCTCTAGACCTCCCTCTCGGAATTAAATTGCTTTTGTCTTCCGGTTGAAGTCTGGTTGGCGGTTGAACATAAACATTTTGAGAAGTGAAATTAGAATTGTTACTTTCCATATGTAATGACTCTGAAAACAAATAAAAAGGAACACTGAACAATACAAGTTTTTAAAACTTCTTTAGTCACATCGATTTATCATTAAGAGAATATAGGTCGTACAAATAATAATACTACGGCAGTGGATATATATACATGTATAGCTACAAGGTATATATATATATATATATATATATGGTATAGGTGTATTATATAATCAGGATTCAGTCAATTTTCTAGGTTCAAAAATGAAACTCTCTATCCATATTGTGGTTTGATCATTCATTGTTATTTCACGTGTCTATGTGAAATCTTTTTATACTCTCTCTCTCTCTCTCTCTCTCTCTCTCTCTCTATATATATATATATATATATATATATATATATATATATTATCATATATATAATATATATATATATATATATATATATATATATATATATATATAAAAAGATTTCACATAAACACGTGAAATAACAATCAATGATCAAACCACAATAAGAAATGGGAAAACAAGACTAATAAACTTACTTAATAAACAAATGGATCCCTTTATAATCTAAAAATATCGTCACTATTTCTCTATTACCACATGACACAACTTATATTCAAGTTATACACACTTATACTTTGAAATATCATCTCCTTCCTTACCTAGCCATCTTACTCAATTATGTTGCTGTATTAGTTTTATATAAATATTAATTATTTATATTTATAGGTTTTGAGGAAATTTTGAGCCTATTAATGAACAACATTAAGTAATTAGTAAAATTAAAATAAAAATATAATATACAATTCAAATATAAAAGTAGTTACAACATTAATTATACCAACAAATAATTTTTGAAAGTTTTAGAATTAATTAGCTTCCACAGAAAGTATACAAACCTTTTGAGTTGAGAACTGTTCGTTCCATTGGATAAATGTTGTGACTTTCTCTTCTAACAACTAAACTCAATTTTTCTTTAGAAGATTCTATTAGTTTTTTAGCATCCTTTAAATTCATTCCATCTGTATAGTGATTATTAATTTTAATTAAAATATCACCTTCTTGTAAAGAATTCCCTTCTAGTTTCGCTCCTACCTCTTTTACATAAATTGAACTTCCAAGAACTAATCCAATATCTAAAAAAAATTGTATTTAGTGTTTATTGCAAATATTTGTTCAAATCTAAATACTCAAAAAAAAGTATTGAACCGGTATAATTTTACTTTGATCCGTATCCTGTTTACAAGCTTTCAGATTTCATCATAGGTAAAACATTTTACAGTTTATTGAAAAAAAATCTTTCTAGTTGATTGGAAATGTAAGAATTTTTTTCTCGTAATGCATTTATAGGTATCATCATAGATGATAATGGCAAAATTTCAAGACTCCAGGGTTAGTAATTTAGGAGAAAAAAATGTCTAAAAACACATTTGGGCTAAAAAAATTACTTCCCCATCATACAATAGGGCATATCTAGAATATAAGGCCCATTTTGGTGTAAAATATAAATTTGATTCGTCAAATATCTCCACAAACTTTTGGACGCAAACCCATACACTGATATGCATAGATTCATCATCGGAAAAACGTAAAAAAAGGAATATGGGAACTTCAAAACATGTAAATCCGTCAAATGTTGATACAGAATTTTTCCATGATCACTATACTTTACTTACAGTAAAGTGAAAGAATTCCTACATAAGTTCATATTTTTTTCTATTTTGACAAAATTTGAACCACAGATTTTTTGAACCACAGTCATTTTTTACAGACTTCAGACATGCAAGATTAAGATCAAGGTAGTATTTCAACTTCTTCAACACCTAATAGCGGGAGAGTCAGATCCAAAAATGTTAGACATAATTTCAAGAGTATATGGTAATTACTACAGAGGTTATTGGATATATTATTACTATTAAAGTAATATGACATGATACATTGTCTATGTCTATTGTATGTGTATGTCCGTCCTGACTGAATTGGCTCCGAAAGATGGACGTCAACCAAAACCAGTTGTACGAGGAAATGAACTTATGAGTTAACATCATTTTTTACAGTAAACATAATGTTTTATTTCTAGGGGCAAAACTTTTTTGCATACATCACAACTGGTAAAATGTGATGACCACTCTAGACACATTAAAATCGAACAATTAATCAAGCTACTTATCTACGAGTTTGGTAATAGTTTTTGGTAGGAAAAGTTGAGTGGAGTCACTCTAGGTTATAACTTAATTTCTGATAAAGTAAATCAACATTCGTAAATATGGATTTAAATTTGGATTGTAGAAAAAGGAAAATTTAAATATTTTAACTTTGATATGGAATTACCCAATGCACATGACACTAATTAGTCTAAACAACCTTTTCAATTTAAATAAGGATAACAAAATAAAATTGGTTTTACCATCTTTTTTTCGAGATTTCGTGATATGTATGTTTAGGGTTTGGGGCGATGATGGGGGTACAATACGCCTGCGTACAACTAACTCCACTGTGTTTCCACTGTCCCGCAATACTTGGACTGCTGTTCCATATTCCACTCCTTCCAAGGAAATACCATTGGCACTTATTATTCTATCATTAACCCTAAAAAAACATAACTAATATTATTTGAAATAAAAGAAAAATTTAATTTCAAAGACTTTCGGAATTGGTCTACTTTAACAGGGATGAATGAAAAATTCTCTAATTTCAAATAGACAAATAAGCAACTGTAGAGTATAAAAGAACTCGACCATTTGAAGCAGTAGACATACTGCTATTTGCAAAGGACAGTCACCATAAATAACAGGAGGTTGTCAAATAACAGAATGAAAGTAAAAAAAACTGTAAAAACAGAACTGATAAAAAAAACCTTTAGTTTGTACAGACATTAAATAAGAACCACATACAGAATTATAACTATTAAATCATTTATTCTGAATCATCTAAGAACATTATAAAATACAAGCAAGAGGACCGAATATGAATTCCTATAAAATAACAATAAAATCATACATTTTTGTTTATAATAAAAAAAATTACCAGCTACAACTTGAAGAGCGTTTTTGAATTCCAAAATTATATCACTTTAACAAGCATAATATTTTAATAATTATTTTTCGTTAAAGCACTTGTAATTAGTTTAAGTTTCAATATTTATTTTCCATCCTTAAATTACTACACATTTTTGATGGATGCGAGTGTTTAAAGAGGTAAACTACTGAACGAGGTACTAGTTCCATTTTCCAAACATTAGAATCCACATACATTTTCAGTGGACAACAATTTTCTTGTATATTTTGATATTTTCAGGATTCACTAACAATATTCCATCCAAATTTTTTATTCTGTACTGCCTTCAAGGCGCTTGTCTTTTATTGCAGTAAAAAATGAGACAGCACGATGTTATCACTTTGAAAAACTGTCTCCATCCATCAGGAGAACTTGGGGCCAAATATGACTCTATACGACCCAAGGACAAAGTTGACTGAAGGGAATCACATATTAAAGTAGTAACTTTAAAAACTAAGATTCTGATGTAAGGGATACATTCTAGGATTTCTGAACCGCAGTAGTCAATACATTCTTGTGTATAGTAACCTCTTAATGTCAATTCAGAGAATCGAAAACCATGGTCCTTTATAACATTGTATGTTATGGTGGTAAATTTATTAAAATTTCTTTCTTTTTTTTTTAATTTTTTCTTTTCTGCATAAAAATAATTAATATTATAACTCATTAGAATTCTAATAACATTACCTAAATAGCGCTACTACTATTTATATTATACTCATTCAACTGTATATTACTGGAAACACCACACAGGTTCTAGGGGGCGATAAGTTTATATCGTTTATTTTCTCTAATAGAAGCTCACCAGACTCTTAAACATGGACAAGGTTGGAGCAAATAAGTCGAATGAAGAAGAAATATAAAAAAGACGATCATTTAGGTTCTTCTTAACGTTATTTTGTTTAATGTTTTTGTAAGAGACAATTTTATTTACGATTGGGAAACAATATTTTCTTACTCTATATATTTTCAGAAAACACTACGTTTATTTGGGAATAGAATTCACTAACATGTGTCCAGTAAATTTAAAAAATTGTGGGACGAAATACAGAAATATGAAACACTCACAACAGCTTTCCTTCAGCAGGCCCAGCCTTGAGGACGTCAGATATAGCAATGGATGGATCTCCATTAGAAAAATGGGGATTATCCTTACCTCCGCTGACAGCGATGCCGAAGCCATAGCCAACGACCCGGTTCAGGTTTACTTTATGTACCTCCCAGGCTATTTGTTCACCATTCTAAAATAAATAAATCATACATCATTAGCGTTAAGTTTTTGATCATAACTACACAAGTGTTGATATGTGGCATATAAATTTCTTTCTAAATCTGAATTCTTTATTCAAGTGTAATATTTCATTTTCTTTCGGTCACTAAAACATGCCTATTCAATGCTTAGTACATTCACTAATTATACAGAGATCTAAAAATATATGATGGTACATGCTTGAAAGTTCATTGTAAGTAACAAACCGATCTGTACAACGGTTATTTTCCAAGATGAATTTGAAGATTTTTACTGTATGTTTGTAAAACGAAATTTTAACGGAAACATTTTTTATTAGGCACTGTCTTCAAGGTGCTTGTCTTTTATGGCAGTAAAAAATGAGACAGCACGATGTTATCACTTTGAAAAAGCTGTCTCCATCTATCAGGACAACTTGGGGCCAAATATGACACTATACGGCCAAGGACCAAGCAGAGTGAAGGGAATCACTGTTTCCCTTCATCGTTGTGACATCTGGTAATAAATTTCGTTTTAATTCCTCCAAGTTTCAAATTGAAAATTCATTCTCCCATAATGTGGCCAAGCTACTATACAAATAAGAGGTGTGGAGGTATGAAACAGTGTCATTGTCCTACCTGCCTCATCATTAACTCCATGGTTCATTTCACCATTCAACCACAATCGTTTATTAACACTAATTACTAGTGACAGTGTTTACTATTTAGACTGTGTCCAGTACTTTGATGACGTCTACGTGGGTTTAGTCACAATCACAGAGTTAACTTCCACATGCTACCCAAGAATTCCCATAGACTCTCACCTACCTATCATCTTTCTACAAGTTTTGGTGGTAGTAATATTTTTATGTTGTTTAATAATTTTTCCCTATCAACTGTTTCCCACTGATTCCTATAAAAACCATGGCCCATTCTTCTTCTGCGCCTTCAAGCATTAACTGAGTAGTGTCCCATCCTCTTGTTTATTGGTATATAAAACTGGTAACGAAATGTCCTGGCATTTTTGGGTTTTGATGCTCTTATATTATGGTAGCAAATTTACTTGGAGCAATATTTACTAAATAATAATAACATTGTTAAATTTAAGTGGTTCTCGCCAGTTAAACAGTTCTGTTTGTTAAGAATGCTGACAGAAAGGAGGGAACACTTTAAACCAAAAGTGGTAAAATCATAAAGATCCTTCAGACATTTTACTCTGTAAAACTAAAGTCTTTGACACTTTGACAGAATACAAAACTCATTCTACAGTTCACCATATCAAGTACTAAATAGTTTCAACTCTACAGATTCCATTTACTTGAACCTTCACTTTTAGTTAAGCCGTATTCAACAAACAGTATTAGCACATATTAGAACTAAAGGATTAAAATGACTATTTATCGGAGGTCCCCATACAATTATGTATCGGTAGTTATCGACAGTTAGTAACAGACAGGAAATTTAATGTTCAGGTCTATATTTTTGAAATGTTCTATTTATAAACCTCAAATGGAAATATTTTTATCACACCTAACGTTATAGGTGATCAGAGATCAGATGAATGAAATAAATCATCATTTCTTAACATACGTTCTAAAAAACAAGTTCAACATAATTTTATTCTATTCATAATGTCTTCAAAATATAATCTTTTACTTTGAATGAATAATCCTATTAATTTTAAGACTACCCTTTCACTTATACTATACTATTTTGTGTTATTTATCAAAGTATTTTATTTAGTTTGGCAATCTCTTTGTAAGAAGATTGAACATTTATGGCCAAATGAATATATTATTACAAGTGCCACATAATGAACAGTAGCCACAGCATTAACAACATTAAATGTCAACTGCTCTCTCCAACAATCTTATGATCGAAGTTAATTTCCCGAATTAAATATCCATAGGATATTCCCCTCACAGCAACTCAACAGTTTACACATAAGAAACCTACAAGTACATTTACTAAATTCATCCAAAATTATTATTCTACATGACTTCAAAACACCCTCATAAACTTCCCAGTTCAATGAATTATAAAATGAAGGGTAAACTATTTCAAACAGTTTAAAATGAAAAATATTTTACATTGGTACTGCAGTGTACTGTGCGAAGTAAATTTTAAAAACTAATATGAACTCCTCAGTGAACGTGCAAAGGTTTGAAAGAATTACAGAAACAACTTTCTAGCTTAAAATTTAAATTTTTTTCCTGTGATAAACAGTTTGAAACCGCTTTTAACGACAACAATTGTTAAATCAAAATGACTGAAGAGGAAAGATAAACAGAAGTGGATTTTGACGCACACGATGCATCTTTTAATTTACAAAACATGAAATAGACTCAATAGCCTTCATAAGGAGGCAGAATTTTTTTCAACTGTTGTTAAAAACTGTGATTCTACTTTGAAAAATATGTAATGAATATTTAACAGAAGACGATGCACTTAATGTACACTTGTACAGAATGGAATATTATCTATGAACGAAGCTCCATTATATGTTTTTTTTTTAAAAAAAAAGAACGCCATTATTATGGTTCCTGGATTCCCAATGGTGATAACTTACTTCAAAGTTGAACTCAACATGACAGAATCTGATTTTGATGATCACTGGACAATGGAGAGTGCTAAAATGTAACGCCATAAATGGAGGCATAATTGAAGTTCACGGTGAGTTTACCCTGCAGAACTTGCAATGATTGAAATAGAACCAATAGATTTGAGAATAGATTTTTACTTCTCCCTGAATGGGCATTTCTTCAACAGTTTTTAAAAAAAAAATGACGATTCAAAGTTCGTTTTAGATAAAGAAGACCATCCTCTAATGATTTGGATATTTTTAAATAGAAATGCTGCAAGACTGACTGCCATCCATACAAGGGAGCATTACATCAAAACCACTGAAAAGAATTAAAAATATAGAAGAAGTAATATAACAAGAACAGTTACTAAAGCAGAGAAAGTTCTATTCATTTTCTTTACCACACCTTTACCAGAAGAGCATAACAATAAACCCCCAAAAGGATCTCAAAAGTGACTATGAGATGGGGGGAAGCGTCTAGTACGTTGTTAAACTACACTAGAGGAGTTGAAGAAAATTAATCAAGAACAATAAAGACAATGAGGGGAGTTGTACAGCGGAGTTGCATACCAACAAAATATTCCGATCAGATGATGATACGGGTAAACATAGAGGTAAATGAGATACCACCGAATTTTGTTTATCTGACTCAAGTTTATTATGGAAGGGATCTTAAGAGAGTACATAATACTGTACAGGCTCGGTCTAACATACCGTCTCTCTAAGGGATCATAAATAACACTGCCCATCTAAGACGTGAAAAACCTAAGGTTATCGGTTGTGCACAACTATAGTACTGATTATATGTGTTTATGAAGTCCAAAAGTATATTACATATTTCACTTCCTTTTTGTGCCATGCTTTCAATGAGAGATGAACAATTAGTAATATTTAAATAATCAATTGTTTACTCCACTGTAAGTAAATAACAATGAAGAGTGTCCACATTTTTGTGAATATAATAAAGTCGCACAGTTGATATGAATTAGACATATAAGTCCTGGGTTTAATTTTAAGGATGCAGCATAGGAAAACTACTTCATTAAAAAAAAATAAAATACATCAATCAAGAATATATTTTTTTCACTCAACTACCAATACCAATTATACAAGGTTAAAATGTAAAGTAGTAAAATATTATGCCAATAAAGTAGGCCTAATTTTTATAAAATCTAGTTTTCCTATAATTTGTTTCTAAACCTCTTTATTCGTTGAAATACTGTTCAAGTTTTCACACAGTTGAAAAAAATGAGCTTTATATAGGAACAATGAGCAGTTATCTACACAAAGCAATAGCTAACTGCATTACGTTGGGTCACTACAACGGGGGCTGTTGTTCTCAGAGTAGATGGGTCGGATAAACGTAGCAGACACCTAGGGCTGTTAGAATGGGAGGTAGATGTTACAATCTGAAAATAAAAAAAAAAAAAGAGAGAGAGACAGAGAGAAAGAGAGAAAATAAGAAAGTAAGTAAGAAAGAGAGAGTCAGGTGAACATGGAGTAGTGTTCCACCAGGAGACACACATAAGACATAACATAAGACTTATGATACCAGTCAGCCAAGCCAGTTGATTAGACGTAGTCCCGAATTTTGCCTTACTCAAGTTTATTTGGAGTTATGATTTCAACAAGTACCTGACATTGTAGAGACTTGGGATTAATAACTTTACATATTCTCCGAGAGAAGGCACGAATAATACTTTTTTATTACCAATATAAAAGAATATACGAGGCCATAGGTTAGATTTAAACTCTAAACAGTCTGTGTCAGCAATACTAACTACTGCACCATCCTTGGCACCTTCAGGTTCCTTTAATAAATATGAACAACAATATTTATTAATTAAAATGTAACAAGCTAGCATGGTCGTAAAATTAACGAATAATGTTTGACATTATTCATTATATATTAAAAACAGAAAAGCTATGAAAAAATCCATCTATATTTATTAAAATCAAGTGTTCATTTGTGTGTCCGTCCGTACTACAGAAAAAAACCAAATGACATCCAATCATCCAATGTAACCACACAACAGAGAAGAAGCCATTATTTTCCAACGCCCACAACTATGGGCATTATATATTACGTTTCATTAAAGGGAAGCGCAGGCTCGGCATTCACACAATCTGCTGACTGAGAGATTCGATGTTACCAACCAATTCCTTTCTATTGACCAAGGCATGTTGCCACTTGGCCAGCTCTTATTTCAATTAACCCCTGATAGAAGGAAATTGGTTCGTAACATCGAATCTCCCAGTCAGAAGATCGTGAATGCTGAGACTGATGTTCCCTTTAAACAAATATGTCTTAAGGAAGATCCGCATACTATCTTCACTAGTATATATATATATACACGCACGGACCTGTAAACTCCACTTCCATTGGTCAACATCGCAACGAATCATATTATATATATATATATATATATATATATGTATGTTTACTTTAAATTAGGAAAAACGATTCACACAAACACAAAAACAACTGAACAAGTTCAAATACAAAGAAAAGTAATAACAGACAGAGTAAAGAAACACACTTATACTACCTCTAATTTTCGGAAAATCTGTCCTCAAGAGAGAAAAAAAAGGGAAATCAAGAACGCCGTAGGTGCAACCAAAGCATACTTTTCTATTCTCTCTCTCTCCCTCCCTCTCCCCCCCCTCTCTCTCTCTATATATATATATATCTGAGCCCTCTGCTTGTACGAGTGGACTCACGTGCCTCTTCCTCTTCCCTTCTTCTCCCTGACGACGAACTTCAGTTCGAAATATCGACCCAGTAAGTTTTCTCGCTTCCTCTATTTGTTGTCTTTTTTCATTTATATATATATATATATATATATATATATATATATAATGAATGTTTATCAGGACTCGGTCAGTTCTTCAGGTTCAAATTAAACTCTCATTGCCAACGTTTCGGGTTTTTTTAAAAGCCTTTTTCATAGGCCTACAAAACAGAGGAAGTATAAAATAATTCAATCAGTCAAAAATTAAACATACATAAAAAGCGCAATCAGTTACAAATAAGAATTTACAAACCGAAACGTTGTCAATGAGAGTTTAATTTGAACCTCAAGAATTGACCGAATCCTGATAAACTTGAATGTAATTTCTATTTCTCGGTCGATACTTTTATCTATCTATATATATATATATATATATATATATATATATATACTTTGAAAACTTTGAGAAACAAGAATGAAAAACAAATACTAGGACTCACACTAATATGTTAAAGTTAGATTTAAACTCCAAACAGTCTGTGTCAGCAATACTAACTACTGCACCATCCTTGGCACCTTCAGGTACCTTTAATAAATATGAACAACAATATTTATTAATTAAAATGTAACAAGCTAGCATGGTCGTAAAATTAACGAATAATGTTTGACATTATTCATTATATATTAAAAACAGAAAAGGACTCACACACAGAAAAGGACGACCCTTTTAACGGTCGTCCTTAGGATAGGAAATTGAGCGACGAGAAGATGAAAGCCAACTGGACAGCTTCACAGGTTTGCCACAACGAAAACGATAAAAGTAGTAAAAATAGCTGAAGAAGAATAACAACGGGGGAAAATAATAATAATAAGAATTAATTATGAAAAAGAATCTGTACTATAAAATTGAATAGAACAGAAAATTAACAAATTAATCAAATAAAAAATAAACAAATTAAAAAAATTAAATTTAAGAAGAGATTATATGTATGCAAAAAATAAGAAAAAAAAACCTCTGAAACTACTTAACGGTTCAAGTTGATACCGGGATTTGAACGAGTTCCTAGGAGCCATATATGGGCTTCTTCAGGAGCTCTTAAAGTGACAGATCTATTGTATGGAGAGACTGTTTTTAGTGTCTGAAATCTAAAACATTTATTGAATGTTAGATTATGGGAATTGGCATGAACAACAACTGGTAGTGTACAATCCCGACTGACCGAGGACCTATGATTATTCATAGGTAGGCTTAACATTGTGGTTGTTAAACCTACATAGAATGCAACACACCGAGTACAGTCTAGACGGTAGACACTATCACTAGAAGTGCAGAAGGAAGAATTATATACATAATAACAGGATTTGAAGGACACGTAAAAGAAGTAACTGGATTAATTATGGGACAGGTAAGGCACCCATGTTTTCGTATCGCTGCATACCTGAATGGCTCACTCCGATCGGAGAGGATTTAACAGCTCTATGGGAGAGTAAGTTGCCAATACTAGGAGGTCTACGGTAGCAGATTCAAGGAAGTTTGTTTAATACTGAGGATGTTGATGAGGAGGAGGAGAGGATAAGATAATGTTCCTTTATCAATTTACTCAATCTGTGAGCACGGGAAAATAATCCGTCAAGGGGGGGTACTAATTCACTATGGTCTCCCTTTATTCGGGGAGAGTAGGGAACATATGCTGGGCCAATACGCTTTTCTAACATGCGAGAAGGGTAAGCACGCTTCTCAAATATATATATATATATATATATATATATATATATATATATATATATATAATCCAGTTGGCTTTTGTGTTCTCGCTGTAACACTTCCTTTCCTGAGGACGACCGTCAAAAGAGTTGCAATATTGAAAGTAAGCTCTAGTATCTAGTTTTCATTTATGTTTCCTTCTGTTTTCAAACTATATATCACAACAGAAAAAACACACGTGAATAACAACAACAACTAGTTATTACTTTACTATAAGTAAAGCATAGTGATCGTGAAAAAATTCAATTTCGAGATTTTGACGGAATTATATGTTTTGAGGTCCCAGAAGTCGTTTTATGATGTTTTCTCGATGATGTCTGTGTGTGTGTGTGGGGGGGGGGGGGGGGGGGGATTGTGCTAGCATTCTTGTTACCACGCTACGGTCCAGAATCTTTGATGGATCAAGTTGATATTTCACTAAAATGGGCCTCATAGTGCAGATGATCCCTATTGTTTGGGAAGAATTATGCATAACGGGAAAATCACTTTTTTTGAATTTTATCCAACAGACTTCCAGCTCTAACAAACCCACTTGCTCACACCCTGTTGTCATATTTACATAACCTTCTCAAAGTCCTGAAGACGATTAAAGGAAATATAGCTATATATTTGACACTAAATTGACACATCACAGTAGAATCACTCTGTGGATACCATCTATGGATGTCACCTATGGATGACACCTCTGGATGCTACCTGTGGATGACACCTATGGATAATACCTGTGGATGCTACCTGTGGATGACACCTATGCATGTCACCTATGGATCACACCTGTGGATGTCCACAGTGATTCCTGTTAATCCAATAGTTGAATCAGAGGCTAGAGTCATAAATACTTCTACAATACATATGATTTGTAGTAGAAGTAAAACATAAGTAGAATATATATCCGGATAGTGGTGAGTTGATAGACAGATGTCTATTTCTAAATAGAAACTCTTGCAAATACAAGGAAATTTCGTTATGGACCAATTATCCACTTTTAGTTGTCATGGTAACTGCAAAATTAATCATTACTCCTATTATAATTCTTAAAAAAATAATTATAACATAAAACGAATTTAATCTAATATATTCTATAACTTAATTATTCAAAAAACTGGCTAAACTCAATATACATTCACAGCAACCTTATAACAGAGTACAGCAGGCAGGAAAAAGATGACACTCTCTCAGAAAAAATGTGTATACATGATTTTAACAAAGGGGAAGGAAAATTATTTTATTAAATACTAAGGAGCCATAAAATTTCCAGTACAATAAATAATTGTATAAAAGACCAAAAATGTAAAACATAATTCAGAATTGAAATCTTTCATTTGAAGATTAATAAATGTAATTAACGTATATCCTTAATTATAAATTATCTTAAAACGACGTTTTTTCTTCAATGTTTATGATGTTTTTCAGAGAAAATAAGAGTATTTTCCTGTTTTAAATTTAAAAATTTGGCTTAAATATTCAGTATAGAAGGAGGTGAAGTAAACGATGTAAGACACCACTGGCTAACAAAAGCCATGTTCTCTTGCAGGAGATTATTTTGTATCAAGCAATTTTTTTACTTTTGCTTTTCAAAAATGTTATTACTGCTTTAGTTATAATAATGAGATTATTTGCACCAGTGGTGTGATATACAAAAATAAGCTTATATGTATATTGATAAGTCGATTAATCGCTACTATCTGACTTCCTCAGGAATGAAAGACTAATAAACATCTCTTTAGTCGTTTAGATTTAGATGTTTACATTATGCTTAATTGAGACATTATATATTATATACCCAAGAATATTGATATTAAATTTACTTATAGTAAAGTTGAGTGTAGGCCACTCCAGATTTCTACATACGTTGCTTCTCGTCGTCATAAAGAGAAGTATTCGCTAGGGAGATGAATCACGCCAAGCAGACTTTGCTCTATTTTTTGTCTTTCGTGTAGAGTGCTTCTTCTTCTCAAGACACTATTGTGTTTTGAATCACAGTAAGGCAATATTGTACCAACCATATTTGATGTAGTCGGATTGATTTCAAATCGGAAATCTTACACTGGTTTTTGGGGTTAATGTATTTAACAAGCATCTGTTATCGTAATACTGAAAGCTCAAATACCCTCACTCGAAGATGGGTGGAGTACACAAGATTCACTAACATATTAAAAACCTTCGGGTATGAAGTGGATCCGAACTCTAAACTTACAGCACTAAAGAGAAGTGCAGTATGCAATAGACCACATTTCATCCCAATTATAATTCAAGAAATAAACAAAGCTTAAACAGACAATATGTACAATGTTCATATAAGATAATTAGTACGAATTATACTAAATTCATCCCACGAAGACTGTAGACAGAATAATTGTTAATGTTAGTAATAAGACGTCAATTAATAGCTGCCTGACTTCTCATTAAACTGGAAGTGATTAGAAAAAGAGAGATGAAATTATTGGTGGGCATGAATGTTGAGGTGGTGGGGATGCTGGTGAGGGCCACGCCCCCCAGGCTTCGTCAGCCAAAAGGAATTCAACTCACAACGACAATGCTCTGGTCAAGCTTCGTGAAAGGGGCTTGTTTCACAAACCTTGAACTTCTTAATTGCATAACGTTCTCATCATACTTTTATTATCTACTCACTGATAGTAATATAATGAGTTAGTGAAGTCCTATCAGGCAACAACTAGTTTGATCAAAACACATTGAATATAAAAACAACTCAGAAAGGTATAAATTCAAACCCCCTGATTAAACATAATGCATTATTTTAATATATTAACTCACAAAACAAAAAAGGCCATCCATTACATAGAGTAGGATAGGAAATCAATTTTCAAATATATTCATATTAAAATTTTCTGCAAAAGAAATCAGCCAGCAAGGGGCAAATGAATCCTCCACAAATAGTTTTTTCAAAACATGCTTAATTTCCATTAATAAGCGCAACAGTAACGAAAAAATCAATCTATATTAATTAAAATCCAGTGTCCCTCTGTCTGTTCGTTTGCAACATAGAAATGACATCCAATTTGTATGGTATGGGTGGATCTTATTTTCTTGAAAATTTGCCTGGTCAAGTTTTGAATGTTTCACTTATGGTACTCACTTCACTGACTGTACTAGCTGTGTGTATGCTACTAAACCAAAGTTATATCGTTAATTACGACTTGAAGAGCTGATGTGGGTGACCTCTAGATAGTGTACACTTAAATCTCTAAAAGTTATAAGCAAAAAAAGATATAAACAATTAATAGTAAAATATTCAGACTAAAATAAGTCTACTTTATTGTCTATTATGTATTTTTGAACAACATTTTTTTTTTCTCCTAAACTATTTACTTCAAAACCATCATTTTTTTAGTTCTTATGAAATTCATATTACTATTAACTGAAAAAAATTTCAGCATTTTTAAATAAAATAAAAGGTTAGTTTTGGGAAAAATCTAAATATTTTAACTTATAATTGAATCAGAGATCTTGTGAAGACGATACTGGTCACAGGTCGCTCCGATTGACGGGTCATAATTGAAACGTATATAAAAATCTGGAGTGGCCCGCATTCAATTTTGCTACAAGTAACTAGAATAAACTCCTTAATAACTAATTGAGTTTGTTTACGTATAGTGTAGACGTAATATCAAACGCTATGGTGAATATTATGAAATAACAGTTGATCAGTATACTGATTTCATTTATTCAAATGTGACTATATTTATTTGATTTGTAATAAAAAACATGAAATCATTCATTTAGAAGAATATGACATGTTATTATTATTATTATTATTGAAATGTGACACCGAGTCTCATCGGACACGTGCTGCGCTATATTTTTCCTGGTCCATAAAATTAACTTTTGAATTTGTTCTTTAATGGACTACACAATTGTTTCCAGAGAAGTATCAGTCACTTTTACTTGTTAAGGTATGATTTGGAAAATCATTAACTTGATAAAGAAAATGGCCTTGCATTCACATAGAATGTAATCAAACGTTCGAAAGCCTTATCAACACCTTCATATACTGCAGGTCTATAGAGTCCATATACTGCAATATATAATTAATACATTATATATATTACATTATATGACTCCTTTCAATCGTAGAATTGATTAATCTCCCCAATTACTTACAGATTATTTCCAATTAATAATGCAAATAATCTGCATTATTTGCAGCTTGCTGAAGTGTTATTTTCATAAAAAGTCATATTCAGTTTTTAAATATTAATTTAAATATTAATATTTTTTAAAGTGAAAGAGACTCAATTTTTCTAGCCACGTTTTATCTACTCTCCTTTTCATCTTCTCATGTGAATTCTTACGAAGGCTGAGGTGAGTGATAGAAAAGGCTTCAGGCCGTAGAAGCTTCGTTGGGCTCTAACCTTTTCTTATTCCTTCCCTGCTTCATTACACTGTACTCCCCTGTATCCAGGTTTCCACGTGAGAGTGAATATATTTTACTAGTAATACTATTAATTTTTGACCCATCAATACACCAGACAAAGGCTCCTTACTCGAAAACAGAAAACTTACACTCGAGGTGTTAACTTGAGCTCATTTTGTCGAACTTGTAGAATATTTTTTGTGGAGCAGTGTACTTGGCAACATACAGATATAGGCCAAATTATTGACGTTCCGTTTTAATAAATTTCGGTTAATTTTAACTTAGAAAGAGGAATTTCTATTTTGCACAAATATCAATAATTTAGAATTTTTTCCATGATAAAAACATCTAAAAGGAAGAGGTTTATAACTTATCCATGTCGAAGGTAGTGCTATTGCAGATAATTTTCCTATTATCCTTTGACACGATTGTTGTCGGTTTACTTTATACTATGGATACCCTTTTCATTTACCTTAGGATGGCAGAACCACAGTGCAGATATGTGGTTCAGACCCTACGTTCAACCAAAGAATGCCCTATAGTAGTCCCTTTGAGATGTTACTAAAGTAACTGTACGCTTTCCCAGTTTAGTCTTTCAACTAAAATGACTCCAAGAGGATTTTCATACGCTTGATATTTCTACTATAATATTTTTAATGAATTCTTTTAAAACATTTACCTTCTTTATTATTGAGAAAGGTAAAGGGACCATTTTAGCAGAATTTTTATCTAGATCTTTATACTTCAAAAATTTGTTGCAGTCTTTCAAAAATTTGGAAAGCTTGCTGCATGAACACATAGGTATCTAGTATGCCATCTAGTACAGCACTTCTTATTCTAACAGTTTCATCTATCTATGCTGGTGTATAGTAAAGTTAGTTATTTAATGTACCTAGTAGGTTATAATCTCCACTATCTCGGCGATGGCACCTCCAGGCAGCCTTTAGTCGTAGTTGCAACTGAGGTAGATCTAATGACTACATTAAGTATTCTTATATTCGATTTTTGTATGCTATTATACAGTTCCTGGAGTAGTACATCCATGTATTAGAGATATTTCAATGAATTCAAAGCATATTATCAAAATGTGAAGTTCACCGAAAAAGTAGCTTTTTATATGAGAAGGAATCCATTTTGAAATAAAGAAAGAAATTATACATTTCTTAAATATTACCGAAAGACAATGGGGTTCTTAAACACACCAGGAACGATATATATCTGACATTACGTTAAGTTTTGTTCAAGGGTGCAAGTGTAGTATTATTAGAACACTTTGTAAGTCATCCATACATTATATCCTGAAATATATGTTTGATTGCCTTTTTTTTTGTTTACATTTAAGAATTTTATTCTTTCTACCGATAATATTAACTCATTAAACAATTTCACCAAAAATGCAAAACTGCCCACAAAAAAACTACTCTATAAGGTCCATTTTTGTGTAAAATATGATTTTGATCGAGTGGTGTAACAGGGGGGAGGGAGGCGGTCCACATTGGGCGGCATTTTGAGGGGGTAAAAATAGAAAATAATTATAAAAAGTTAACAAAAAATCTAAAATTTTATACCAAAATGGGCTCTTTAAGGTTGATTTGTTTTCATGTTTTATATGTGAAATACTGTTTTTAAATGGATTTTTCGACTGTAATATTAGCAAATTAAAAAAAAATTATTTTAAATTTTTCGAAACTTCCTTTTAAAGTGGTTGGAAGTTTATTACATTTATTTGAGTAGTTAGTTAATTTAATTTAACTATTTTTTTATAATTTGGATTATACGCTTCTATTTTTAAAAAAATTGGGTTTTCTTTTGATGACGACTGTATATGTATACGAGTACTGTAATAAAATGTAAGTAGTCCGGAACTAATGATAGGAGTTTAAAATTACATCCTTGATTGTAATTCCATGAAAATAAATATTTTGGGGACTTTCTGGAATTTTGAAGGTTAATGGATTATCAACGGCTAGCGGAGGGGGGGGGGGGGCAAAAATAGTTGCATCCCCACTGTTTTGATCCATCAAACATTGTGGATTGACTGCAGCGTGCCCACAAACATTTGGATACATACCCACCCACCGCATCATCAAAAAGACTTAAGGGACCTCAAAACATGTAAATCTGTCAACATCTCGAGATCGAATTTTTTCATGATCAATGTAGGTACTTTAGTATGTATAGTACATGATCAATGTAAAGAGTTTTTTGTACAGAAACATTAAATCTTTTATTAACTATTTTACTGATTTCGCAAAATTATTTAGAATAATAATTTAGAATCTACACGATAATGGATATGCTAAAGACCACTCCGTCTGATTATCAAACTCATATTATACAAAAACATGGACTATACATTCTAGATTAGCCCTATTGTTTTTGGGCAACAGTGCATCATAGGAAAGTAAATTTTTTGGCTAAAATGTGTTTTAGACATTATGTCTCCTAAACAATTGATTGCAAAGTGTTGAAACTTTGACATTATAATGAACAATATCAATAACTGAAAAAACTCCTGGATTTTCAATAACCAGAAAGCCTAGTTATGGTATAAAATGTATAATTTTTGACTTATGATTCTAAATCTTTGCGGCAGTGTTAGAGGTTTGTTTGAAGATCTAAAACGAAATTATACTCCAATATAGTACGTTTTACGAGGATGAGCTGAATCCCTTTAAATTCAAACGGTTACAATTTCCCTTCAGCGTCTGTTTCGCAATGAAGGTATATAAGTCGCAAGGCCAAATTCTGTCTACGGCATGAATTGAAGTAAGTGAGACCAAGCGTTTTTCATATGATCAACTGTATGTTGGTGCTCAAGAGTCAGAGGTTCCAACTCTCTGTTCTTCTATGCACCTGAAGGACAGACAGCTAATGCAGTCAATAAAGAGGCACTCACTTAACACTGTGCTAATAATATATTTTTTCCTATTCTATAATTTTTCGTGGTAATATTCTATATGTGGTAATAATATTTTGAACTACCACGTATCATCTCAGAGTTTTTGTAAAATACCCGTCAAAGACGGGCACGTCTGCTAGTAAAACTATAAAAACTGAAAACCCAACTTGAAACAATGGATCAGCTGCTAGTACTTGTCGTTTTTGATTTCATTGACTCAGATATTTTTTAACAGAATCGAGTCAATCATAATTATTGTTTTGATGTTTAATACAAAACATTTGAAGATACTTTATTTAAACAGTTAAATGATATGTAAGGACAATAAAAATTATAAAACTATTAAAAACCTGCAAACAAGCTTATTATGTATGATGCACGCCACGGTGAAGGATGTTTGTTTAGAGAACGTGTTGCAATAAATCCACGTGCAAGCGACCTTTGACTTAACTAATTATGAGACATATAGCTCTTAGTGTGTTTCAGGTTTCCATTGTTTTGTGTAATATTAGAGCATACAATAGAAACTATTTGTTGATTATAATTATACGGCTACTACTTTAATGCCAAAAAATAGTTGTCCGGTAATTAAACAAACTGAAATATCGTATTAGATATTATCCTACTACGAATATTGCATAGCCTCACAATATCGCAAGGGTAATATTGAATTAAAAATAACAAATGCTATGACTATAGTAATATGAGAATTTTAGGCAAAACTTCTTATCCTCATAAAGGAAAACACACCTACCATAAGGTCGAATCGACAGAATCTGTCTCAAAAATATTGGTTAGATTTAAAAGAAGAATAATTAGTGCAAATATTAAATAATTATCACAACTTAAATTGTGAATACTAAAAGCAGTCGCCGCAATCCTTGAATATCAAAACCATACAGAGGCATGCTGACGATACGGACGTACCTTTAGAGTCACTTAGAATCAGTTATCTGCCTCAGAACCTGTACACGGAAACAGATATTGAAATGGAGTCCGTGAGAACTGGCATGAGTAGCAACGGGAAAGTCGCTGCGTTTGCCAACGGACGACCTGTGATTATTCATAGGCAGGCTTAGCTTAGTGGAAGCTAAACCTACATAAAAAGCATCACACTGGGTGCAATCCAAACGGTAAACGCAGTTACGAGAGGTCTTGGAATCGTTTTATTTAAATACTTCTACATAATAAAACAGAACGTATAAAATTCTATTTTATACAATAAGACATGAAATGATGTCGATGTTTTATTTAGAATTTCTTTCAAGTTGTCTCTATTTATTTATCCCATCTAATGGTTTGACAATCAAACTTCCGTTTGATTCATTTGCCTGTGTCCATTCCCAGAACAGTTCCATGCTCATAGTTCAGTGTATGGTTTCCATTCATCTTTTCAACTCTCTTATTTCACTCTTTCTATTTACATAACCTTGAGGAACTCTTACGTTTCAAAACTATCATCTGTCATTAGAGTTCTTTTGTTAAATTCTTCTCTGTTTCTACAGCCTATTAATCAATCTTTATTTCGTGCTTACAAACTCCTTGAAAAATCCCGTTTACATTCTTGCAAGTAAGTTATACAAGCTGTAATGTTCCTATTTGTCATTAGGCTTTAGTCTATCTTTTCAAGTGCATTTCCTTCACCATCAGAATGGTCTCCCCACACCTCTTTTCTCTCACTTCTACCCCTAACAGATTCCTTCCTTTAATTCCTGAGACCAACCATACATTGGCCCAAAACCTCTTTCTCCAACTCCTCTCACTGCATCATTTTCAAAAATTAACATCTGCAATCTATCTTCCCGATCTTAACAGATCCTGACATTAACAATTTATCAAACGACCCAATATAAGATCCCGTCCCACAGTTAAAGTTAAGTATCTTACAATTTTAGAAGATTTTCAAATACTTTTCACATCATTAAGATGGCGGTATACTGGAATTCCCGACCAACAGTTTGGATATTCATACCTCTTTCACTGGATTTAAACCCATCACCCCGAATGAACCACCACTTTTTCCTGCTTCCCACCCTCTTGAACATTTTATTTTTTCTGTTCTCCACAAAGCTTCCGACCCAGCATTTTTTATACTCCATCTCCTCTTGACAATTTAATTATTTCCGAATGAAAGCCTGTTAAAGCCCGAAACGTGACTGCTCCTTAACGGCTATGCAGTCTGATAAGAACTGGGATATTTACAATCATGAGAGAGAGAGAGAGAGAGAGAGAGAGAGAGAGAGAGAGAGAGAGAGAGAGAGAGAGAGTAGTTCATCTTCTTCTTCTCAGCTCCTGATGACGACAAGGTCGAAATATTGAATTGAGTTTTGTTTTTTGTTCTCAGTGTTCTTTTCTTTTATTCATGTGTTATATACATGTTGTATTATGCAATCGGAATTAGATCCATTTTCAAGGTTCAAAATCAAACTCTCGTTGCTGACGTTTCGGTTTTATAGCCAGAAGTAAGAATTGTTTTAATAAGAAAATGAAATTTACATTATTTATACGAACTAACAATATTAACTGGTCAAAACCTTCGACTAGACTGTAAAGAAGAAGATTTTAAACAGTTAAGATCGTTAGTTCGTATAAATAATGTAAATTTCATTTTCTTATTAAAATAATTCTGTCTAAAAAAAGGTTCTAAAATAAAATCGAAACGTCGACAACGAGAGTTTGATTTTGAACCTAAAGAATTGACGAATCCCGATTACATAATACGCCTATTCTAACAAACGGTTAATATATAATTGAATTTGTTCTATATTTAAATCATATTACTCGTGCTCTTAAAGTTTTTAAAAAATAAACTTTATTATTTAAGATCACAAGCAATATTTAATATAACAACTTTTAAAAGTTATGTTTACAAGGAGTCTAGGCATATCAGTAATAATTAACTTACATGAAATGACTAAAGGCATGAAGGGGGACTGCTAGCAAAACTGACAGACTAGAACTAGAACGAGGTGAAGTAGCGCTCCTTAAATAAAATGTTTCATGCTGATTTTACAAAATGCATAGACGCCCAAGTAGATCCAACTCTTCTCCAGTAAACGTCTATACATACATATTCAACAATGAATATAAAGCAACAAATAAAAAACTTCACAGATAGACTCACTATCCTTCGGTATTTCGAAGAAAACAATGTGCGATGGTGGTGTAGTGCATCGGAGAAAAATAAATCCATCTGTGAAGTTTTTTGTTTGTAACATTATATTCTTTGTCGTAACTAGTCCTTCGGGATCATTTTTCAATTTTTCATTTAAAGTACTCCATAAAATTGCAAATGAGTTTAATGTAAAATTAGAAATATATTTCATATATTAAGATTTTTAAATCATTATAGAAGTGTCCAAGAGGAAATTAATTTTTAAAGATTTATGCACAGTATAATGGTAATAAATAGGTATGATAAGTAAAATATACATTATAAAAAGGCTCTAGCACTGTCTGAATGTGTGGTAGTGTGAAAACGTGAGGGCCTGGAGGGAAGTTGAGCAAGCAGGAGGGCAACAGGCAGTGTGCTAACAAAACAGTCAACTAAAGACCTTGTAACCATAGCCAGCTGAGTCCGCCTAGCTAGATTCGACGAAAGCAAAACAGAGGCTTTTAGATATTATATCCTTTCCATATTTTTCCATGAATTTACATAAAGCATAAAAATTTCCACGAGACAAATAATGCTTAATAGTACAGCTGGTTACCTACAAAGTGTTAATGATATGTAAAGCATTGCTTAAAGGCAGACATGGTTTAAGAAGAGTTTAATTATCTGTATTTGAGATTTCAAACCAAAGGAGAAAGTGCTCAGACCCTTAATCATGTATGTTCATTCTGTTTCGTAATTCCTAAAACGGTTAAAACAAAAAAATTTCAGCATAAAACCATATTAGGATAACTATGTCTAAAGAATGAAGTGAAATTCTTAATTGTTTCAAATGAAATTATTTGATACATTGGCAATATTAAAGGAAATTTCAGATATTTTATTTAAAATACTCGGTTAGCTAAAAATAGGCTTACAATAGTTTAACTATACGGTTTATACTGAAACTGTATTCATCTAAACCACATGCCTGTATTCGAAATCATATGCCTTAATCACATTTTAGAAATTAAGAATTACCTATAAGCTTTTCGTTATGTAATAACAACCCAACTCATAATCCAGACTAAGGTAACGTCGTAGGTACGAAACCTAAATCTGAACGATGCCAGGTAATACCTGACCTAATATACCTACTCTAATATACTTCAGTAAGGCAAAATTTAGCACTGACGATGTAAAATAATTCGGTTCAGCAGCAGGGTGCAGTCTGAGAGCGTAATACGAAAGCAGCCTCACTTTCATCATTTAGAAAAACTTGGTAGAGGTGAAGACACTTAATAGTGGATTCAGGGAAAAATCTCAGCACCAAGATTGACTTCATCGAACTGTTCATCCATGGCACATGGAACATCTCCCTAAGATGCTTTGACATCATTACGTAACTTAACCAAACCTTAGAACTTTCTGAAATTGTCGTCAATATCCAGTAACCACTAATCTTCACTTACTCCTGATAATAGATTCCTTTTTTTAGTGATGTCGTAAAGAAAAATTGACGTTTATTATGTGGTAGAAATCCCCATACCGTGGATAAAACAGTACATTTAAACAGTATTCATTAACATTGACGCAATTGTTTTGTTCTTTGTACTATACTGCTCTGGTGAGGTCCGAGGAAAGTGAAAACGTCAGGATATTTCGAACATTTACCGGATTAAGTAATCCTACAAAAAATGTACGTAACGTTCGAAATAAAAGTATAGATATAACATACATATACTATAGGTTATATACATATATATACACACCAGAGTCAAAAATGACTCTGACGAAGACCGTTTTTTGTGGTTGAAAAATCATAGTCGTTTATATATATATATCTATAAAGATTTCATATAAACACATGAAATAACAATCAATGATCAAACCACAATATGAAATGGGAAAACAAGACTAAGATCTTCGTCAAAACCCCCCAGTTGGGTTTTTGACTCTGACGAAGACCGCTTGTTACGGTTGAATGATCTTAGTCTTGTTTTGCCATTTCTTACTGTGGTTTGATCATTGATTGTTATTTCACGTGTTTATGTGAAATCTTTTTATACATATATATATATATATATATATATATATAAAAAGAAAAAGACAACACATGGAAGAAACGAGAAAACTTACTGGATCGATATTTCGAACTGAAGTTCGTCGTCAGGAAGCGACGCTAAACCGAAATAACTCTTGTACATATATATATATTTCACTTAATAAAACGAAACACGATCCAAACTGGACACAATACGAGTTTAAAATTCAAGAAGAGTAACACACAGAGTAAGGAAACACACTTACAGACTCTAATTTTCGGGTAATCCGTCTTCAGGAGAAAAGAGAAAGGGAGACCAAGTACGTTGTAGACGCAACAAGTAACCGATTTGGATTACTTGCCGTTGCGTCTACAACGTGCTTGGTCTCCCTTTCTCTTTTCTCCTGAAGACGGATTACCCGAAAACTTGAGTCTGTAAGTGTGTTTCCTTACTCTGTGTGTTACTCTTCTTGAATTTTGAACTCGTGTATATATATATATATTATATATATATACACGAGTTATTTCGGTTTATTAAGAACTCGTACTGTGTCCAGTTCGGATCGTATTTCGGTTTATTAAGTGATGATATATATATGTTATACCTATAACATACTTTTATAGGCATACAAGTTCTGTTTTAAAAAACAAAAGAAACTAGCAGTATGCATCCAACTTTAAGTGCAACATATACTGCAGGCCTCCTCTGAAGGCATAAAACAATATTAACTTAATGCAGGTTAAAAGAGCCATTGAAAGAAGCAGTAGGATGTGTATTAAAAAAAGAAAGCAGTCTTAAAAACGAAAGTCTATAAAGGAGTATACGACATATACCAGTGTACCTATGTCAACAAAGGAACATCATTAAGTATCCAGATACAAATGTATAATTTGTTCAAAGTTCTTCAAGTTACATGGACTGTTCTGAAGAAGGAAAGGACAGACCATCCGTCCAGTCCATCCTAACCATTACAACAGTCGATGTAAATAGCACTACGCTTTGTTTATGGTATATAAAACTTTTGCATGTGCACACTTAAATTATTTCCCCAACAAACTTGAAATTTTAGTTTTATATTGGACTCTGATAGAATAATGAAATTTTCAATTTAAACCTTATATTAAAAGATTAGTGTTTAGTGTAAATAATAGTTAGAAACTAGACTGCTTAAAATTCCAGATAAGCAATTTTGAACAAATTACCTCAGGCAACTGAACTTACACTTGTTAAGAATACAATATTTTCAAAGAGAGAATTTAAATATACGTTGAACATCCATTAGAAATGTGTCTACTTAACTACTATGAATGGAAGCTGTATTTGATATCATACGAAGAATGAAGACTCTGTGCCTAGGAGAGGCAGAATACATTCACGATATATCTGAATGTGAGCAAGTCACCTTAGAAATGATAAAAGATTTTGTTCAAATCATACCCAAAACTATAGAAGTGATCGATACTTTTCTATCTACATTTATGAAGGTCATTAAAGGACCTAAAGTTTGAAGTTCAATTTAGTTACAACAGTGGGATGTACAATATGATAGCCATAGAAGCGGAGTGTTCGATTCCGAGGAGATTTGGACCCTCAATTAAATAACTGTAATAACAAGTCAGACTGATCAATGGTTTTAAGTTTCTTATAACAGAAAAAAATATTATAATCACATATAAACAAATGATACCTAATTCATTAATATGTCTGTACAGCCACAGTAGACAAAACAAGAAATCAAATGGTTGTCAACGAGTTTGATATTATGTTTACTTATATAAGTTGATCTAAGCCACTCCAATTTTTTTTTTTTTTCATTTGAATCTAATAAATAAATAATTATTTCAGGATAATTATGTCTATGAAACTATCTACACCTTTAATAATCCCAATTCTTATAATTTAATTTGATAACATAAAATACCAATATTGATAATTTTGACAAATACTTAAAAAATAGCCATATTTATTGGGTTGGAGGAAAGAAGGTAGACGTATCTAATATATATTTATTTTACCTGGTAAAAGGAAACGGTAGTTGTAAACCTTTAACTAGAGTCCTTATTCTTTATCAATGTTATTTAGAGAAGTTAATTCTAATCATTGTTTAAGAAAATGATTACAGCACCAACAGATAAGCAAACTGAGTCCATTTATCAAACTCAAGATATAATTTAAATGTTTACAGAACGAAAAACAACAAACTAACAACTAAGATAAGAGTAATTGTCAAAAATATAAAAACAATTCAATAGAAATATTATATTTATTGTTGTAAAAACTATTTTAAATGGACGTTAGATAATATCCTAACCAAATAGACAATTAGTGGAAGCAGTTTTCCCTTGCGAAATTGCGAACATTATAGGCAGGGAAGTTGTGGTGGTATTCACAACTAGGAATATATGCACAGCTCAGTTCAGATAAGAAGCCTTAATTTCACTTGCGACCAGCAAGTTATAACTGAAAACAAAATTAAGTACCTGAAATAAATGTATAACACATTTTTAATATGGTAAAAAACACTTGTTATTAAAAAGTTACTTAAAGCAGTTGAAAGCTACTTAAATGAAATATGCGTGTTTTCTTAATTGATATTCTGGTTTACTTTCGTTTGTGCTAAGAAATTTGCACCATTAAACCTGTTTCACAGGAGCAACTTTCTCTTCCAACAAAGTGGATAATCCTAAATTTTGATGTCTTTTGCTATTAGAAATCCTGTTTTAAAATAGTAGTATTAAACTAGACTACAAGTGGATAAAACCATCAATATAGTGATAAATTTGCTTTCACTATCCAAGTACCACTTCTACAAGTAATCAAGCGGATAAACTTTTCTTTGTTTAGTTTTATTTATAGGTCTACGAGCACAAGGCTACTAATGATTCTACAACTGGAGTACTATCGTTCCCATACTCATGTTAATGATAAAAGCAATCTCTAACGAGTGTCTGGCAATATACAGACTAGGTACCGACGGAGTCAACAACCTTTTCTATCTCACATATGAAAAACCTACAATAATTTGATATATCCAAACCCTGGATACTAACAGCATAAAACACTAAATAATTTCAGAGTAGGATTGGACAGGTTACTTGAAACAAAACCTTGGACATACCTTAAAAAAATAAAAAAACTATGTGTGAGACACCACACGACTTTGATTATGTTATTACCAATATGTATTTCAATAAATTATAATTACTAAACATATAAAGAGTAGCTGAACCAATAAGTTCTTTTTTAGATAAAATATAAAGAATTAAATACTTCATCTTTTGTTCAATACCCACATCAACGTAATCAGAACGCCTTAAAAAGTATTTATCCACTTCTAGAACAGGTTTTTGGACAATTTCTATGCAGATAGCACCAGATGGCAATTAAATGCGAACTAAAAAATTAGCACAGGACAGATCTCAAACAATTTTCGGATGAAATACTTCCTAAGTAAATGCAATATTGGTGCCAAGTTGTTCCGTCTCAGGGCTAACAGTAACTTAAATATGAAATTTGTTTGGTGATATTAATTCTTCGGGTTTTTAGCAAATCCTGCTAACTCTCCCTCTCACACACACCACAAACACACACATACATACAACGATGATACCGATGACGCTCCGCATCCCTTTTCCCAGAAGAAGCTAAATGATCTTGTCCGTAACCTCAACTTGTCAAAGTCATCTGCCAAATTGTTGGCATCAAGATTGAAAGAAAAAGAACGTCCTTTCTACCAGTACTCGTATCACTTTCTTCTACCACAACAGACATCATGAATACCTTCGTTTTCTCTCTGAAGACAAAGACTTGGTGTATTGTACAGATGTTTCACAGGTTCTGCACAATCTTGAACTGCCACAGTCCCATCCTAAAGAATGGAAACTGTTTATTGACAGCAGTAAGAGATTACTGAAAGCCATTCTTTGGTTTCTGGTGTACAACGGCAACCAGTTTGCCTCCAAACCCTTGGCTCATACGATTACACTGAAGGAGAGGTATGAAGCGGTGAAGTATCTGCTGGATAAAGTTGGTTTGCCAGTATGAGTGGATGATCTGTGTTGATCTGAAGATGGTGAACTTTTTGTACGACAGCAGTCTGGTTTCACAAAAGTTAATTATGTTTTCTGTGCATGTGGGATAGTAGCTCAGCATTACACGAAAAAGGAGTAGTCTCTGGAGGAGGAATTGGAGCCTATCAGATCAAAGAACGTCGTTAACACACTCTGATGAACAGAGACAGGATACTCTTCAAACCCCTGCACATTAAACCTAGTTTGATGAAGCAGTTCACCAAAGCTCTGGACAATGATGGTGGCTGCTTTACTCACCTGTGGCATGCTTCTCCAGAAGTGACTATGGAGAAATTGAAAGCTGGCATCTTTGACGGACGTCAACTGCGTCAGCTCATCAGAGATCCAGAGTTGGAAAACCTATTATCAAGTTTTGATATACCATTTGATGCATATACCATTTTCATGTTGTATGTTACCTATCAACTATATGGCATTTTAGCAATGCCAAGTGAATCATCAGGCTAATTTTAAGGTCATAAATAACTTCACGGCTATAGCTATGCCTCTTTGGTTCTTTTTATTAACTTTATTGGAAATAATATATATATAGTAGCTCAGTGCTGACTGTATATAATATAAAATCACAACTTCCTTACGCATTATTGTAGTATAGCCTAGTAGTCAAAACAAATTCATAATTGAAATAACAATGAACACTCATACATTCCCTCACCTCTCTTTTTAAAAGTGCTTGTTTTCATCATATCTGTGTAACCAAAGCAACCATAATGTTCAAATATAGCAGATACATACAAATACAATGGCATAGGTACTCAGTATTAATATTTTTGTTTTGAAAATTTTAACCTAACCATTTGAGTCAGAAAGACACAGCACTTTAGATATCAATATTTCTTATTAATTTTTTTAAGGAGTCGAAGTCGGTGGGAATTAACAGACTCTGACTCGTCTAGTCCATAAATTAGACTCAACTTCGACTCCACAACCCTGGACAAAAATTGAGTCTTTGAGTTTTCCCCTCTAAACGTTCTCCCTGTATGATATTCAGTACACAATAAAACACATCGAAACCAAAAAAGCACTCGTATTTGACTTCAATTCTTAATAAACACCCTAAAAAAAGCTATACTCCTTACAACTTATATTAATAATTCTGTCATATACACTGCTTAACTTCTCAATAATCTTGAACATTCAATTATCCGCATGGTACCCAAACACAATAATCCCTTCCATCTTCCTAATCCAGACAGAAGATATTAACTCCTACGATATTAACTTCCTATTAATCCTAGGCAAAATTCTCAAAAGACAAATTCTAAAACAAAGCATTCCTTTAAACTCTAAAAATTTATATTTGATCACCAGTTCAGCTTCCGACATTACCACCCAAATATGCAGCAGGGTAATCGCGTTGTTAACACCTTTTTTCTTCCACTCTGGAGCTGGAACAGTATTGTTCGGGTACTTTTTTCTATGTGACTTAGACATTTGATAAAGTTTTTCATCTGGGCTTGCTGTGTCTACTGAAAGAAATCCTACCCTCACCATAATACCTAATCATTGATAGCGATCTCACTGATAGGTCTGCAAAGGTACAAGTATTTCAACTTTCTTCTCTACAAGCTGGTGTCCGACAGCTAGCGTACTAGCTCCTACCAAATCTACACAACCGATATATCGACCCATCCAAAAATCCAGTAGTTTCACCTTTCTTTATGACACTACAATCCTTTCAAGTTACCTTGATCTTGGTTCCACACGAATCCTTCAGTAACATCTCTTTTAGCTGGAACATTGGTTTTCAGTAAAAGAGAATGAAATTGAACACAGATAAAGGCTATTCATATTATCTTAACACTCCGTAGAAAAACCTGTCCTCCCACCTATTTTAATAACTCTCCTCTTCCAGTGGCAGACATAGTGCGATATCTAGGAATGTACTTGACAACCAAATACCTGGGATCCATACAAGAGTAAAACGACAAAAAAAAATGGTAAGGTGGTACAAGGCGTTTAGACTTCTCGACAAACGATCAAGCGTAACGGAAGTACAGCACAACACTGAAATCTATTTAGACTTAAGACTGAAATTCTCGGCATATCGCCATGTGTTCCAGCAACCTAAATATTCCAACCTCCCAATCCGTAATTCTTTTTTAACATCGTTCAAGCTCCTTTTAACATTTCCAATGATACCATTCATAATGATCTGAATATTCCTTTCGTTTAAGAATGAATCTGATTCCGAAAGATCAATCAATCATTACCTACCGCTTTAAACCCTTTGAAATATGAACTATCATCATACGAACTCCTACTAATCCTACTAGAGGGCTAAAGATATTGATTCAGAGACCAATATCCAGTGACGAATTCATGATATGATGAGTTATGTATTTATTATATGATGTGCTACCAATGGGTAGTTTCTCCATTCTTATTTTCATTCAGCTGTATTTTTTTTCAAGATCAATATAACTTGCTACTTCTTAATAAGAAATCTATATAAATAAAATAATGACTTTGTCTGTACATTGCTTAGAACTGACTCATTTCAAGTTTTCTTTACGTTTCATACATTGGAGAAACCGAATCCACCCTTAGAAAAATTTCTGTCGGTTTGTCTGTTTGTCCGCAAAACTTTGTCACAAGTAAACTCAGCTACCATAAGACATATAAAGCTGAAACTTCTACAGTAGATTTTTGTAGGTTTAACTTAAAATATAGGATCCGAATTCATTGGAAATTCAACGTAGAAGTGAAGTTATGGACGTTTAAAGCAAAAACGTTTGTCACAAGTAAACTCAGCTACCAAAAGACATGGCGAGCTGAAACTTTGACACTGGATTTGTGTATGCCTAACTTAAAATACGGGCTCTAAATAGATTCATAATTCAGAACAGAAACGAAGTTATAGGGCTTTAAGCGTATTTTCCTAACTTCACAGACAAGTTTGTTTTGAAAATACACAGGTGTGGCAAGTAGGTATTGTTAGTTGATTTTAATTTCATTGGAGCATATGAATATATTGCGTATTTGACATCTTTGAAAAGGTGTTTCCCAGAGTTGAGGATGTACTATCTATTACAAATAAGTAGTTTTGTAAACGAGCAATTCTCAACTCTTAATATGAACAGGCAGGAAAAATCAATAAACAAGTTCTTACGCTATATCATACCGAGGAAAGAACTTACAGTCAGTAAAGAGATTGGATTAGTGATGAAGAAGCTGTTCATTATCTAATTGAATTTCTTGACTCTGAATTTATTTCTCCTGGACTACCTGCTCATGAGAAAAAACTTCAAGTAGGAGCACCAATCATGCTGCAATTTAGTAGCAGTAACAAATTTCATGTTACGAAACATGAGTGCCCCAAAACTGTGCAACGGGACACGACTCTGAGTTCGTGCTCTACACAGATATGCCATAGAGGCGGACGTAATAACTGGATGTGGTATTGGGGAGTCTGTGTGTATACCACGCATACCATTGATTCCGAGTCACTGTCTGTTTTCGTTGAAATGATTGCAAAGTCCCGTCAGAGTCTATTTCGCAATGACGTTAACTAAGTCGCAAAGGGAGACTTTATCTAACGCAGGAATTCAAGTTAGCGAGGCCAAGCTTTTCTCAAATGGTCAAGAGTCAAAAGTTTACTTGCTCAAGAGTCAGAGGTTTCAACTGTTTGTTCTTCGATGAACCTGAAGAACAGACAGCTAATGTAGTGTATACAGAGGCATTTGTTTAACACTGTACTAATAATGGTATTTTCTACTATTCTATAATTTCTAATTATAGTATTAGTACAATACTATAATTGATATTTTGGAATACCAAGTATAATAGAATTTTTGATTCCGTCAAAGACGGGTACGTTTACTAGTAAACAATAAATAAAAAAATAATAAACTTTTATTTAATTTTTAGTGGAGTACATTCGTTTATATCCGTTAAGTTTTAATCTAGCAAAATCTAATGCTATTAAATTTAATTACGAATACTGATTTCTCCTTAATCTGTTGACAACATTATTAACACCTATTTAACATTTTGATTGTATAATGCTGAATCAAGTGTCCCCTGTCTCAGAGATGTAAGGTGTTATTACGCAGTCCATACTATGTATATGTCTTCCCATATATCATACTTGTGAAAAAAATGGAAAAAGGAGATGATGAAGGAAATAAAATTTAAACAAATTCATCAAAACAGTTAATACACCAATCACTATGAAGAAATATATATATATACCCAATTTACTAGAAACACTACAACTTCACGATACAATTTATACGCATCTTTCTTTCCATTATGTTTTTTTTATTTTAACTTATAACCTTTGAACCTTCTATCTTATTTTTTTACACTTAGTGTTTAATAATACCATCCTCTTTAAACTTTTTAATTTGTCTTCATTTCAATCATGAACTCTTACTGCGTCAATTCGCATGGTTAAAGAAAAACATTTTTTTTAACAAATTTCATTCTGTAAATATAAAAAAATACAATTACATATAAATTGTTTCTTTTTTTAATTAAATGTATATTTTATGTTAACCAGACGCTAGAAACATTAAAAATCAAGTAAATTCACTTTACACATATATTTGTGGTTCATTCACACAACCGGTTAGAGGGATGAAAATTATCAAAATTCTAAAAAAGATCTTAAAAACGAGATATTAATTGTTATTATTGTTCCGTTCAAACTTTTACAGAGAACTCACACAAGAATCTGGAGTGGCCTACACCCAACTTTACAATAAGGACTGAATATCATCAGACTCCTTCGATCTACGACGAACATAGCACTCCTATTGTACATCCCACTATAACTAAATTCAACTTGAGATTTTAAGTTTTATAATGACCTTCATACATGTACATAGAGAAGTATCTTTGGCTTCTGTAGTTTCAAGTATCATTTGACAAACATTTTAGTCTTCTGCAATCCAACTGGCTCGAATACAGATATAATGCGACCAAAGGTTTCTAGACTGAGGGTTTGCATCCTTCGTCTTAGGTCAAATACCCTTTCCATTCATAGTAGTTAAATAGATAAATTTAAAATAGATGTTCTACATGTATTTTTAAATTCTCCTTTTTGAAGATATAGTATTCTTCACAAATGTAAGTTCAGTTGGAATGAGCTTTATAAACTAAATTGAACACCGTTCTTCTCAACACCTATTACTGCTTTCTGCTAGACCTATTTGTTAGTTGTACTTCTGCGAAAGTTCAGGTGTGCAGTGCAAAAATGCTTGAGACTGCAGGATGTTGGTATGGTTCCAAACATTTCCAAATTAGTTAATTTTTAATTTGGATAATTCATTTTTTGATATCTTATCTCCCATAGAGGCCTTTCTGTTTGGTAAAATAAACAAAAAAATAATCATTTTTAATACAAATGTCTAACTGGGATATGATTATTAGCCTTTCAATCCTGGAGATAGTAAAGATAGTATATACGCTTGCTTTTTATATATCACACAACCGATGCATCTGTTTTACGAAATAATTTCATACACCAGAACACTACTTTTGAACACCTTAGCCAGTGCATCTGTTACATGGCTACTGAAATTTAATCTTTCATCTTAAAGAACCTCCAAGAGTATGCCCGTAACTTTGATAGTTTTAGGTCAATCTTTTTTCCCCTTCACGTATAAGGAACGTTCATTATCTGAAAGGCAATACCACAAACCGTTACTCTTCATCTAATAAAAGGTCTTTTGCATATCCTTGTGTATCTTAATCATCATTATATGGAGTATCCAGTAGGTCATCCACAAATAATCACTAGATTAGGAACGATAGCATACCTCACTGGTAACATTCCTTAGTGTTCACAAGTGTTATAGATCCAATACCTATACTAGTTATTTTTTTTACGATTTTACGGCAATATATACTATAGTTTAAGGATAAATATATCTATAAAATAGTGCTGATTGATTCGAAGTGCTGATTCATCGATTCGAAGGCGTATATACGAGCTCCTACTAAATTCAAAAATTAAGTCGAGATACTCTCTACTTTGTCAGAAAAAATGTCAGATTCATCAAAGAAATAGCTTAAAATCGGTATCCTTTTTATAATACAGTCCGCATGAGTACATTTCCCAAACTTCCAATATTACCAAAGATAATGGGGTTCGTAAGCACACCAAACTATATCCGATATTAAGTTTTGTTCAAGAGTGCAGGATGTAGTTTGATGGCACATTATGTAGCTAACCATTCATCATATCATAGCAAGCATCAAAAATATATCTTTGGATGGCGTTGATTTTTTACATTTAAAAATATTATTCTCTTTACATTTCATATTAACCCATTAAAACATCGAATTTTATCCATCATTATTTCAGAATGAATTTTCAGTTTTTATAGCTATAGTGCTATTTGCCATTGCCATAGTGCTATATCAATTTATAGCCATTTGCAGTCATTGGAATTTAATGCATTTTTTTTCCTACATTGCTAATTATGTTCAATGATTGGCAAAATTTCATTGTTCTCTAATTAGCAGTTTAGCTTAAAAAAAAAGTTCTAATATCAAAATGTACCATAACAACCTCGTAGGTTAATGTAATTTAGAAAAAAAATCCTTCAACTCATTCCCTCACAATGTACCAATTATTACAGGTATAATTTTATTATAGGTATAATTTCATTTTGATCCGTCAAATGGATGGCTTGTCTACTCCTCACAAGCTTTCAGATTCAATCATAAGATAATTTTTTAAACATTCCTTACAAAAAATATCTTTTTGGCTCTTTTGAAAAACTGAGGATTATTTCAGTTACTGTTTCCCGAATTATATCAGAAAACTCTAGAGTTGGTAGTTTAGGAGAATTAAATGTTGCTTAATAATAACACATTTTACCCACGTTTTACGATTGGCTTTGGCTGGCAAGTGGAGTCTACCAATAAAATGCTGTCTGTGCTGGAGAGCTCAGTTCACTCCATCCTGCGCTCTGATTGGCTCTGTTCATTCGTTTTGAAGTACGTAAAACCTTGCTCCTGTCATTAACCAGACGATGACATATGTTGAGGTTGAAAGCTCATTTGTACGTTATTTTAGCGAATACTCTCCAGAATGTAGTCTTTAAGCTGGGAGGATGGACATTCAAAAAGTCAGACCTCCAGTGCTGCGAGAAAGAAGCTCACCAAAGAGAGTAAAATAGTACAAGGCTCCAGGATTGAGAAGAAGCCTGTCCCAGTCGACAGGTACTTGACAAGCACGACCACAGGTAAGGAAAAAGATTTCTCGGACCGAAACCTCTAAAAGGCCGGGGTTGGAGCAGGATTCTGATCAAGTCGGAACAAGATAAAACAAACAAACAAAAAAAACATCGCTCAGGGGTAGGGAATGTGTCTTTTGCGGAAACGATCTCGTCTGTTCGTATGGCGGTGTATGTGGAGGGTTATCCTGATCAGAAAATATCCTGCGAACAGTTGGGGAGTTCCAACTGGACTTTATATCCAGGATGAAGAGAAGGGGCACAGGCCTGCACTTTAGATATTGCAGGCTTAAAGGAGGAGCTATGGCCTTCCTGTGTGCAGACCCCGGGAGCAGCCAATAGCTAAAACAGACTGTCGGGGTTATGTCACCATGGAAAGGAAGGGCTCTCCCCGTGGACGAGGAGAGGAATATCCTCAAATCGTCTAAAATTGCAGTAAAGGTGGCACCATTGCCGGCCAAGTTCTCAGCTAACGAAGTCCTAGATAAAATCGAGGCTCAGAACGGGGACTCTTTGCCAACGAATTGACTATCCTTAATGAGAGAAAGGGAGATGGATATGGAATTGATGATACAAAATATATATAGAAAAAACGGTGAATTCCACTACCGACGAAAAACATGCAAGGTTAATGATTAAAGAACCTTCCATGGTGGGTTTCCTAACAGGACACCATTATTTTAAAAACCATCATCATAGAATATGATCATTACAGAAGAACATGAATGGGAAGCTCACAACAGGATTTGAAGTAGTCAATAGACCTCAAATTGACAAAATACGCAAAGAACCTGTTACGTTACTCTTGAGTTTCTTAAGAGACGCGGGATTCACCTGAGAGGGATTAGTAGAAAAAAATGGGAGATGGAATATTTCCTCGAGGAATCAGCATCAGAGGGCAGACTTCGTCAGTCCCTTAAAAAAAAGCAAATAAAATAATGAACCAATTCAAATATTTCAGATCTACGACACTGACAGACAGTAATATCTAGTTTGCATATGGCCAAATCACACCGGATCAGAAATGTGAAACAAATGTTCCAATTATGAGACCTTCATTTTAAGGACTGACGCTGTTAAATGTTGCAGAAAATAACCAGTTTATTGGAGAAAATAACGAATCATCATTGTACTTTTACTTTACTATAATTTTTTAATTGCTTGAGCAAGATAAGGTAGAATCTAAACTTTGTATTCTCTCACTATTTAATAGTTCGCAATTACAGTACGTGAACCTAAACCATCTTACCAGGTATATCGTTCTATGCTCAAACTGGTTTGGACCTTATGCCTGGAAATTCTCACACAATTTTTAACTAAATATATTCAACAATTCATTGGTAAAATCGAGAGTATGCATTCGCATAAAGGAAATTAATGAAAACAATGCAGTGTTCTACCTCAAGGGACAAGGAAACTGCCAATCCTAAATGTGTTGTTTTCACAACAATCAATCAATCTCCCCTATCGACATACTTCACAAAATGAATGAGGAGAATTTTCACCAGTCTATTTGTGCAGATCCAGCTTTAGAGGGAAATATTCATTGGAGCGAATGGAAACATACCGAACAAGTTCACTGTAACTTCAATGACATATCTTCTTAAAAAAATATGTTTATTCTACATAAAGATCTGTTCTTGTCTAAATTACAAACAATAACTAATTTAAAAAAAGAAAAATCAAATACAAAATATGTTTTTCTTTTGTTGAAACCCATATTACTTACATATTTTCATCATTGGATAAATCCAAGGACTATGAAATGTTTTTTTTTATACCAGAAACCTACAATTCCTGACAAAAACCTCAAGTAGGAGTTGTTGGAATCTCTTTGAAGATGGTCTTTCAGTAATATCATATCAAATCAATGTAACTGTAGCAGCTTGTTTTTCCAGTTTCAGGAAAAGAGCTTGGATTTTAGGTTTCAGGAAACCACTGCAATGGTTTGCTAAGTTATACAAATGAATATAGTAAACTCTGGAGGGTATTCTATAAATTCAATAACTGGAATGAATTTTTAAAAGGGTTAGGCTTAAAGTTAAGGTCAGAATTGTTTATCGAACAACTGCTGTCGAGATTCCAAACAGTTCTAAGTGGCCAGTGTAGTTGCTACTTTAGAAAGGATGAGATGGGTACACTTGAAACCTACAGTACATTCTTGTAGTACTTGTGTAATATTTATTCGCGACCCTCTTATGAGCAGGTTATATATTACGTGATTGGTATGGTTGATTGACTACACAGTTCAGTTTTGAAGTTCAAATTACTTACAATAGAACAGATATACATTAACGATGCAAGTTAAATTAAAAAAAAATGTATAACAATAAACAAAATACCTTTCAATTGTTTAAAAAAAATATGAACAATGTACAATGCAAAACTAGCTTTCTAAATGTTACAATTTACTGTTCTCAAATAACAATGAATGATTCTTAATTAATTTCTAAAATCGTATTCTTACACCGATCATGCTTTAATAACACTAGTTTCTGTCCACTAATAACTCATACATCTTCTATAAAAATAATAATAGTTTCTGGCAGTGCATCACTAATACAAACTCCTCGGCAAAGCGACCATCAATAAACGATATAATTATCTATTGTATACGATAACATTTCGGTCCTTAACTAAAACTTAACTTATTAGCTTCACTATGGAAGATAAAATATTTTGATAAAATTTTTAAGATTATTGTGTAAAATAAAAAGAAAGTATAAATGAATATATACTTTATAAAAAAAAGAGGCCGATAAAATTACAAGTACCACCACTTATCTTTTCAAAAACTTAATGTTTCTTAAAGGTAATATCTTGTAAGCACGTATTCAACAAGTACTTATCTAACACCCAAATTTTAATAAGAAGTAAATTAGGATCAATAATAATGGATAAAAGTTGTTTTATATTGGTAATTATTTGTCCTTATTTGCTTTGAACATTCCATAGTAACTTTCGTGACTACACTGTTACAACTCAAGCATTCGCTAATGAAAATCAATACTGAAATACAATATAACAAACTTTCGAAACAATAAACTAATTGAAAATAATTTTTCTTTTTCAAAGTTATAATTTTTCTTTCCTACTACTAGATACACTTCCTAATCTATTTACATAAATAATTTATTAGGCAAACAAAGTTTTCGAACTTGGAACAGTTAATTAGCCAAAGAAAAAGACAAAAACAGGAATAATTTACCTGGTCACCACTGCTGAAGTCCCAAGTGTGCTCCATATTTATAAACTATTACTATTTTCAGCAGTAAGCCACTCACACTTAAACCCAAAACAAGGAATAAAGCATTATTCCTTTTTTTTATCCATATGTGGGTTGAAATCCTTAATTATTATTTGACACTTCACTTGAGGTATGCTGCCTTTCAACCAGAGTAAAATTCCTTTATCAAACAAATTTACCAGAAATGTAAACAGACTAACCTACTCCGTCAGATGTCTGTATTACTAACTTGTTTAAAGCCGGTTTTCTAACCATAATGATAAGGGTCCAAGCGCCATCTGGTGGAGTTTGTACCACTTCTTCGAAAGGCTGACGTCCTGCCGTTCCAGCTAGTCCTGAGTGACCTTGTACGAACAAAGTTCCATTAACTACATAGCTTAAAATTTAAAAAAATGACAAAACAATAAATATTTTCCACTATAGAGGAAGATACATCACCAATGCATATTATTATAGAATAAGCTGACAAGTTTTTACTTTAATTCTATAAAATAAATGTTAAAATATTATTTTCGTATAGTTTACTGAATAATACTTTCTTCTTAAGTATATAGCAGTATCATCAATAACTGAGTAATTAAAAAAATAAAGTTAATTGTAGTTATGACAACTCCGAAGTTATCTGATATTAGAAGGTAGATCATAAAATGTATAATTCTGGAAGTAATTATAGGTTTAAATGTTGTAATTATTGCAATATTTTCACCTTCTGAAGGTATTAACGCAATGAAAAATGCCTAACTTTTATAAAGGATGCCATTAATAGTGCGATAAAGAAAAAATTTTATTCATTGATTCATTGTTCTACCAATGATTCATGATTCATTGTTCTAACATTTATGATTTCATAAATGTGAAATCAACTTTTAATGCAGTGTATAACTTATAAAATTGTATCCTGAAAATAAAATATGAAGTCTAAAATTCGAATATTTCTTTCAGGCATAATTCACTAAATTTCATAAAATATTAGTTTTACAATTCAAAAAATATAGTTCTGAGATATTAGTGATTTATTGTAAATATATAGATAGATAATTTCGACTGAGTTGAAGTTATAAATGTTAAGGCATTGATTTTTTTTTTCATTTCTTTATTCTGTTCCAGCTGACACACACTGCTTCTTTAATAGAGGGAATTTTAGGTTATCTGTTGTTATTGAATAACTAGTTGTAGTCAGTATTTTGAAAGTTATTTGTTTTATATTAGCTTTTATTCCCTAATATATAAATGTCAGAATACCATTTGTGAATAGTCAATATTTCTGTGTTTAAAAATTGTTCTGTTGTAATGAATTGTGCGTTTCTTTTTCTTTTTTATTGAGTCTAAGTGCTAGTGTAAATTTTCAAATCTTGATGTTTACATTTTTTTTAATGGGCTGTTTCTTTTTGGTGTACATTAAATTTATTGAGGAGCTCATTTATTGATATTTATTATTACGGACAAAATTGAATGCTAAACTGTGTACCCTATTTTTATATTTAATTGTTTGTACTATTTAAATAAAAAGCAGTTTTCACAGATTATTCTTCGTATGCTAGTTTTTAACTTTTTGACTAAAAGACATATCCTAAAGTAGACTCGTTTATAAGATTCTATATTTTATTGTACAGTGGTTATTATAATAATTTTATCATTGTACGTTTTAAGTGTATTCAACTTTGGCCAAGAAACGATGTGAGCATATATTTTAATTTCTCCTATCCACACCCATAAAGTAGATGATGGCTTCCTAGATGAGGCATTATTGTATGTAAGGGTTTTAACTAGAATTTGTAATATTTTAATTATACATAAGTATTTTTTCTCTTTCAGAAAGTTTTGAAATTAACAATTATAGAATGTTAGTTTAATAACTTAAGCTGCCATGGATTTGAATATTCAGTGCTAGCCTAATATCTTATTGAATTGATAAGTGACTGGTTGATTGATGATTTTTGGATTTTTTTTGTTTCAGGAAAAATGTTTTGATTATGGGTTGTGATAAGTGGTCCTCAGCAGCCAAGTTTTAATGTTGAAATATGTAGTAAGAGGAGGAGGTGGATTCATATTAATTGGAAATTGTACCTGATAGAAATTCATTCCTTTATGTTTGAGCTCTTAAAGATTTGCTTTTGTGAGAATGCTAACCAATTTCAGGTTTGAATTATGTGAAAAATCTTTATACTAAATGAATTTGTTTTTTGTAAGAACATGAATGTGGTTGTATTGTTGAACTATGTCTTTATTAAATGCTTGCTAATGTAAAATGATATTTACTAGCATAGAGTTAAATTTACGTAAATAAAATTATTAATTTTATTTTACTTTTTTTTTGCATTTAAGTACATTGGTTAATATTTTAGTTTCGTCAAACTGGTAATTGTTGTTATGTTCGAATATTTATTTTCAGGATGAAGCTGTTAGGGGGCTCTTATGCTGGTTGGTTAACTCACACTGTATGGAGAAAAAAATGTACCTTCCTTATTGGAATTTTTCTGTTTATCGTCTGTTTAATTAGTGTGAAATATTATCATGATGGATTCTTAAAAAGGGAGACAGTTCACGTTGACTTGACCAAAGCAGGCATTGTTCAAGACAAGAGGACTTTACTAGGTGGTAGTTCGGTCCAATTTGTTGTTAATACTGTTGGATCAATTGCAGCTGATGTTGCTATTCCAGAAGAGTCACCATCAAGGGATGATTATATTAAAAACGCCGATTCCTTACAAGGTTTGAATGTTGCTAACAGTGTTCCAACTGCACAAAAATTATATATACCCAAATCAAGGCTTTTGCACTTAGATTTAAAAGGGGCTCCTCCTAAAATTGTATACCTTCAAAAGATTATCCGTCTTGCACGTAATATTGGCGCAACGGGTGTTCTTATTGAATGGGAAGATATGTTTCCTTGGTCAGGACCTCTTATTTCCTTGATGGCAAAAAATGCATATTCTCAAGAAGATGTTGAAGCGCTTTTGGCAACATGTAGAAGTGAAGGTCTGGAAGTAATTCCACTTATACAAACATTTGGACACGTCGAATTTGCTCTGAAGCAAGAAGAATTTTCTCATTTAAGAGAAGTACCTGATTCTGCTCAAGCATTGTGCCCTTCATTGAATTCTTCTATGGAATTTATACGAACAATGATTGATCAGGCTAGTATATTATATGCAAAAAAAATTGCATTTATCTTTTTAGTTGTACTCATTGTCTTTCTATTAATTTACTAGTTCATAAATTAAGTTCATATTTAAGTAATGTCATATTCATAAATTAAGTATTACAGGTTCTAAAAGTATATTTTTTATATTTTTATTAAGTTATGAATAATTTACTTAATTATTTCAAAGCCTTGTAAAATTAATATATTTGCTCAAGAATTAATTAGATACATACTTGTAAATTGAACCTAACTTCCGAGTTTCTTAGGTGCTTTCCTTAATTACAAGAAAGATGTTCTCAAACAACAGTGTTTTTCACTGCGTCAATATTACAAAAGTTTCGTTAATTAGATACAAGCTATGTATGAATTGTTGGCTTACGTAAAGCCTGAGAATGTTGTGTGTTGCTATAATTATATATATAATTATAACTATATTATTAAGATAACTGAGGTTTAAAATTTCATGTTTAAAGAGAAGCTTACTAATTTTTATCTCTTTCACTTATATAACTATATGTATTTTTTCCAGATAATGGAAGTTCATACAAATATTAAATACCTTCACATTGGTTGTGACGAAGTATTTCAAATGGGTGAATGTGTGCGCTGTCGAACCCAACAAAGAGAAAATCTTTATTTAGGTCATGTTGCGAAAGTAGCTTCTTACGTTAAGAACAAATATCAAAATGTGACGCCCATTGTTTGGGATGATATGCTACGCCATCTTTCTATTTCTAGTATGGAACAATATCGTATTGGTCACCTTGTTCAACCAATGGTAGGTTTTTGTCTACTTAATTATTATTATTATCGTATTTTTTATTTCTTTCTAAATTCTAATAACATAGTTTTTGGGACTTAAATTTTATATTTTACTTTTTAGTATTGTAACAAGTTTTTTCTTCGTAGAAATATGTATCCCAAATATTATTAGTTAAAGTAAATGTTGTATTATTAAAATGTAAAAACAGATAATTCATGTTGTATGTGTGTATATTCTCCACTGATCTTAATACTATAAAGTTGTGGATAATATTCTAGCTATTGCAGTTATCCCTATCTTTAGGAGGCATTTTTAGTCATCCAATGCTTTTTACCGTACAATACTTACATTTCTTATTTGAAAATAAATGTTGAGGCTCATTTTATTGCAGTTTTTTTGAAATTGATATAGTTTTTTTGTTCACTTTGAATACATACTCAAGTTATGTACTGAGATTATTATTATTTGATAGTGACTATAGCACTGCGTCTTAAAAAGAAACTATTATACTTTCCCCCTTCTGTACTAAAGTACCCCAGCAGTTAGCTTCAACGCCTCCAAGAAGCTTAGCACTTTTGCTGGTTCCAGTGGTAAATGTTTTTCTATGATTCTGTTGACTCTACCAAGGAACCTACCTCTGTGCAGCAAAGTTGCCTGACAGTCACCCAGCAGGTGCAACGGTGTTTCTTCCTCTTCTTTGCAAAATCTGCATAGGGCTCCTTACGTTTTGGGAGAAGTGAGTTTTTTTCCTTTTTGGGGTCCTTAGGTGCACTTGTGGGAGGTTGACTCCCACTAGTTAGTGGACCCTCTGCGCTTCCGGCGGATGGTCATCGGACTTCTTTCTCCTTAGTATCATACAGGGGAAAATCCCAGAAGTTCTATCGGTGGTAGTTTGTCCGCTATGGCAGAGCACCGCATACCGGAGTAAGGATATTTACTCAAGGGAGCCGCCTGATACCCTTGAGGCTCCGTTCGTAATACAGTAATCTCTGTATCATCCATTCTTCGGCACAGGTCGCATAATGCCTTGTATTGGGTCTGGGATAAGAGGAGAGGATTTGGGAAGTTGGAAGGATGTGAAAGAAAGGTGGTCAGGCCCAGCCCCTGGTCACCTTCTCCTTCTCTTTCGTTTGTCCCTGCATATAGCTGGTTAACAGGGTAACCTCGCGAAGACCGTAAGTTGGAGTTCAGTGCTAGAGGATATTAGAGGCGCATAATCACTCCATTACTACCCCATGTACTGAGATATACTTCATTTTTGCAGTTATTTCTGGCATACTTTCATAAGTTTCTCTATTGATATAGTGACAAGTTCTTTTTAATGAAATCTTGTTTAATTACCGTTTGGATTTATTCATCAGAGCCATCTTGATCAAAAATAGTTTTGTCAGAATTTATCCAGACGTACAAGGTCCGTTCAAAAAGTATCTGACCTGGATAAAAGAGAAGATCATTTACCATTCAATAATTTCCTTTTCACAGTAGTTGATGGCATCCTTCCATCATGCTTCGAAATTTGGGAATAATTTAGTACTCCTCAGTTCGGACCGATGATGGCTAATCGACAGAAACATAGTAATAAGTTTATTGTCTTTAAGCAATATATGCAAAGCATCTAGCAGAGGTGCTGCATTAAATTCTGCCATAATCTTGGTGATACGTAAGTGGAACTATCTAGAAGGTTCTGCAAATCTTTAGAGATAAGCTATGGGAGTAAGATATACAGAAGATAAACTCCGCCAGGAAATTGTAGAAGACCTGCATGACTGTGCTAACGATGACTGACTTAGTGAAGATCATTACAACCAGTCATGAGCGATAGGTTCACAATAATATAAAGGTAAATTTTACTCTAATGGTATTTTTATTACCAATAATATTCAGTTAATGAGGAATACTATCTGGGGGTTATGCGACATCTTTGTGAAGCTATACGACGAGATCGTGGGAAATCAGTAACTTCAATATAACCGTCCACTCATTCTGCCCACTTGATCCAAGCTTACCTAGCCAAAAACAATTTTCGCCTTCTGGCTGTTCTGTAAAGTAAAATTAACCTTGAAAGGGAAGTGATTTGTTTTAAGAGAAGAATATTGGAAAAAGTGATAGAGGGCTCTAACATATCAATCACGGAATTACAGAGATGTTACCGACTGCGCAGTACCGCTGGCTGAATATTTATAATACCTTCCCTACAATATATGTGGCTCCTTCTTTACCTTGTGAACTAGTATCAACAGTGTGATAGTGCATAATCATTATTTGACCATTAGCGTAAGGGGACAGGTCAGGTTAATTACTTTGAGTATTCGATACCTGCAAAGTCCCCGCATTCTATGTGTCTTATATTCAACACAAAGCGTTTGATAGTCTAAGATTGGCAATGGACAGCTGGGTGTTATAATGCTAATGAGGGTGAGGTGATAGCGTGTTTATAACCCTAATCGGAGTTTCTTATTTCACAGGTCTTATTTGCTGTAGGAAATATAAACATCTTTAATACAACATCATTGGTAGATAATCTATATAGAAGTGTGTGAACTCTGAAATGTAGGTGGTGAATGATTAAACATTGTGAAATGTATGCAATTATTTTCTTAGGGACCAAGGTTAGGTACTTTTTGGACGGTTCTTGCATTTAATAGTCCTTAGCTTGCAAAGGAAATTGTAACTGCTATTATTTAGTACTTCAATTGTGCCATCTTCGCACTTCGAGGGTTATTAATTCTTGGAAATCGTTTAAATAAGGTCAAGGCGCTTGACATTTCGCTTGTCATTTCGCTTGTAAAGTTTTTTTTTGTTGGAATTGTGGGTCTGTGATTTAACTTTAATGTGATATTTTGGAAAGGTGAATGACTACTTATCTCATGTTATATTGTTAGTGTCGCATTATTCTATCAATGTGAATGCTCTAAGACTCAGAGCTTATCTGGCATGCATTTTTCTGAAATATTTTTTTCTTCATTCCAGGTTTGGGTTTACGCCGAAGACGTCTATAGATTTGTTCCTTATTCAGTATGGGATAAGTATGCATCAATATTTCCTAAAATATGGGCTGCAAGTGCTTTTAAAGGTGCATTTGGAGAGACATTATATATTCCAAACGTTAAAAGACATTTAGAGAATAATCTAAGGTGGTTGGAAGTCATGAATAATGAAAGTCCTAAATTTTCCGAAGGGTTTGAGGGACTGGTACTCACTGGTTGGCAGAGGTAAAATAGTACAAATTATTATATTATAAGTTAACCATTTTATCTCCTTATGGAGATCTTCCTTGTGTCTCGATTAGTTTCGAAACATGAGAAGATGCTGTTGTAGTTTGCTCTGAAATGGATGAGTTGTTAAACTTATATTTTCATAATTCCAGTTAATTTATACTAACCCTTAGTCCTAACCTAATATATTGTGCTTATACTATTAATAATAATATGTAAATATAGTACTTTTATTTTACCATATATTTTACCATAAACACGTGAAATAAATAATTGTATGTATAAACCAACACTGAAAAATCGAAGAAGAAATTAAGGTTTGGGACTTGTGACAGACTGGTGGTAGTTCTATCGTTAATGAAACTTTACTGGAGTTGAAATATATATATATCTGTGTTCGCAGAAACATTGCAATAAATGCGCGTGAGTCTACAATAAAATAAATAACCATCAACTCAATAGAAAAATTAAAAGGTTCTAACGCCTTCAAGGTAGATGGTTGTAAATGAACTGTAAAAAGAGGAGAGAAAAATTTAAAATGAAGTATAAAATGGGAAAGGTAAAGAAGGAAGAGGATGAAGGAATGAGCGACTCTAGCGGTGGGGGGGGGGGGGGGGTACTACTGATTGTTAAACAACAGATGCCTTTAGCAGCTGTTCCCAATCTTATCAACAACTAATTGATCTAATTTTAGTATACCTGAACTGTTATTAATCAAGCAATAAAATTATGTTTAATTACTGCTGATTTTTTTTAGAAAACTATTTCACAGGCATGTTCCCAATCCATGCAATGATTAGACTGAATAGTATGGTGAAATTAAGTCCTGAATGGTTTTTTCTTCTAATTCTGTTCTGGTGTTTGATGTGGGTTAACTAATGTTTTGCTAATATTATATTGTCATATCATATATAAAGGTTTTTCTAGGCATTAACAACTAAGTAAAATGTGTTCTAAATAAAAACTAGGGAAAGAGACAATTAAGCCTAATATATTACTTGTTCCATCTATTACTCAATCACTCTTTGGTAGTTCAACCTTTGTTGAAAAATTTGGTATTACCGCTGTGTTTAAGGATATAATGTAAAGAGTTGTTTAATAAAGCATTCGATGGGTAGTAATGAAAGTTGTGTTTATCAGTTAAAATCAGCATCAAACAACACCAGTACAGTATTAGAAGAAAAGAATTTTTCAACCCTTTATTTCATCATACTAATAGTTTAATCATTCCATGGATTTGAAATATAACAGGGACATAATTTTTTTAAATGTCTCCTAAAAACCGTAACAGTATAGAGTGAGCTTTAATTAAACATATTTTTCATTCCTTATATGCTCTATTTGATTCTATGTATGCTCAAATTAATTCAGTGGGTTTGATGATAGTACAACAAATGTCCTGATGGTTCCCCTTTATATAACGGTTGAGTAGTTTTCCTCTTGATCTAAAGAGCTCATTTTCTCTCTTTTCATCTTTACTTTCCACTTTTTTTGCTTGATTCCTACATTTAGGTTTTTTCTAACAAGATACCTCTAAGGCCTTAGATCTTTTTCATTTTTCTATTCATTTTGTGCTGATGAAGGACTTTAGTTCGAAAGTTCAGCTGGAATTATCTAGTGCAGAGGTTCCCAAAGTGGGTTCCTTAAAGGACTGTCTGAGGTTCCGTGAAAAATATTTTTCTAAAAATTTTGTTTGTGAGTATGGATTTATTCTGTATTTTTTGTGAATCATGAAACCGAATAATGTTTATATCTACGTATTCCCATAAGTAAAAGTGGTTAAAATTTTATTCATATTTAGGATGAATCACTAGTGAGGTTTTGGAACTATCTGATTCCCGAATCCTGCTATTGCAAAAGTAGCACTTCACACATTGCTGCCATGTGAAACTGGATTTTCCTTTTAAACTGCCATAGAAACCAAATACCGAAGTAGACTTAATGCTGGGGCTAACTTGAGATCAAACTCTCAACTATAAAGCCAAAAATGGCTTTTAGATCCGGTCCAATCAATTTGACGATTTTCATTATTTGTATGCAAGAAGAAGGCGCTACTTTTTTCTGTCTATTTACGTTGTATTGGGGATGTTTTACACGTGTCTTTAAAGATTTACCAGTTTGATCAATATAAATTTTATGCCAATTTTTGCACGGAATTTTATAAATACCACTGGACTCCAGTTCCCTGGGAGAGTTTTTTTTATTAACATATTGCCCACGTTACCACGATTAGAAAACACTATATTAAAATCAAGTTTATGGGCCAGCCTAAAAAGAGGGTTCAATGACTAATGTGGTAAAACTATAGAATTTGACAATGAACAGGACTCTGTTGAAATATTAGAGAAAGTTTTTTTTAGCATCCTTCAGAGCTAAATCGATATAAGAGAAGGAGTATTTTAATGATAAGGCAATTGACCTAACATAGTTAATCTCATCATTAAGAAATTCAAGGGAGCACCCTCTTAACACCCTCAAAAATATATTTCTAAAAACAGAAATTTTAACATTTTTTGGATGAGAAGAATAAAAGTGAACATATGCAAGTAAATTCGTAGGTTTTCTATATACAGTAAAGCGTCAGTCCTAATATTTATTGTCAGTCCTAATTTACCGTATTTCGTTCATAATATATTTTTTATTAAATAATTGGCCTTATTTTTTGCAATCTTCTTAGTTACCTGAATAATTTCTTAGTTTTTGCCTCAGTAATTTCTTATTTTCTCCATTTAAATTTTGAATAACATTAAATAAAATCTTTGGACTGGCTCCCAATCATGTACATGGTAAATAATGAAAATTGTTAACATTGTGACACTTTAAACTGACCAATACAAAGGAAAAGAATTAATCGTGTATTAATGATCGAATATACACTAGGAAAAATATTACAGGAGGAATGGTAAATGTAAAATCAATTTAGAAACAGTAAAAGAACTTTACTTGGTAAAGTCCAGTATCCAAAATATTTAAGAACTTCAAGTGACAATCATATTAATTAATATGGAAGTTTAAATAAGAAGTATTTCAAATTTTCTTATGTTGAGGGCTTACCACAGTGATGCAATTTGCGTACTAAACAGTGCATTTGCTGCTGCAAAATTTAATAATAATAAAATATATATATATATATATATATATAACTAAGAAAGATAAATCGATATGCGGTCAGTTTCTTCCACTTTCAATCAAACTCTCATTGCCGACGTTTCGATTTTATTCAAAATCTTTTTCAAAGGCCTACAATACAAAGGAAATTAAGAAATCAAATACGTACATTTTTAACGCAAAAAAAAGAAGTACATTATGAAAAATTAAATGCAATCATGAGTATTTGAATAGCAATGAAAAAGTTAAAAGAAGGAACCTATCTAGAAAAAATTACAATGAACTTAGAAAAGTAGGAATATTTGAAAATGAACGAACTATTACAAATTACATTATTGTTATGTGTTGTTTTGTTCAGTTGTATATATACACGAGTTCAAAAACAAAGAAGAGTAAGAAAATCACATAGAGTAAAGAAATACACTTACAAACTCAAAATTTCGGGCAATCGATTTTCAAGAGGGAAGGAGGCCAAACACATTGTGGAAGCAACAATGATTAATCTTTTTTGCCAACGACAAGTAACCGACCCGGTAGCCCAAGTTTTTGAACTCGTGCTATTCTGTTTTATTCAGACGCTGTGAGTACATTTGGAGATTATGAGTGAGTTAAGAAACTCACTCATTGCTATTTTGTAAAAGAAATATTTGGATAAAAGAAACTTTATTCCATATTTTTCCCTTCAAGTAACTGACCTGTTATAAATACTTCATTCGTAACTTGAGTCTATATGTAATGGAACTTATTTATGAGGATGTATACTATTTAGGATAAGAGTAATTAAATATATTATGTTTTCCTTTTTTTCAGGTACGATCATTTCTCTGTTTTGTGTGAGCTACTTCCCGCTGCTATTCCTTCGTTAGTTGTTTCCCTTATTGCAGCAACTCATGGTTATATGAATGCGTCTCTTCGATTAAATATTAATAATAATCTTAACTGTGGGGTTTTTGGTCCTGCAACTTTTTTTAACTTAAATTCCGATCCATTTTTATGGGATTCTTATTCTCGGTGTCCTTTTCCTGGACATCTTTTTTTTCGTTTGACTTCAAGGTTAAATAATGCTGAGAAAGAAGCAAATGATCACATACATTCTATCAAAAAGTCAAAAGGATGGATGACCGATTTTAATATTAGACATAATTTTTCTACGCCTCTTAGAATTGATGAGTTAATGCAAGAACACCCAAGAATTTACCACACACTTGTTACTTTAGCTAAAGCCGCTAATGATGCTTTAAGTCATGTTTTTGATGACTTTACTATTGGGGAATGGGTTGAACAAAATATTTATCCTTATATATTAATCATGGAACAAATACAAAAAGATTCTCTATCGCTTAAAGCAAGAAAAATTTGGCCACGGAGACCGTTTCCTATTCTGGATGATATGCATAGGTTTGGAATTAATGTACCTTATGATGGGAAAAAAATGAAAAGTAGTTTATGAATCCGGGTGTTATGTAATTTAATTATTGTTTAAACAAATGAAAGTACATTGTTCATTGATGATTGTGATAAAATGTAGTTAAAAGGAATATTTTATTTGATTGTAGGAAAGAATTTCCATGTTTGTGATAAATTGTATACATAACATTGTAATTTAATGTTAGGATTATTGCCTCGTAACTATTTTCTTTCTAATTCCTTGAGACGCAAAGGATGATTGTAATGCAATTAGTTATTCTAGAAAAAAGGAATTGTTTTGTAATTGATCTGTAAAATTGTAATGATCTGTTAACTAATAATGTTAATAATCTCACGAAGATTTGCAATTCATTCATGATTGTGATAATTTGTAGTTTACATTAATAAGTAGTACAATTTTTATAAGTTTTATATTTAAATATGATAAACAATGCTTATGCAAGCATCTAAAGTTAATAGTTATTCTTTAAAGTAATAATAATGGATATTTTCTTTAAAAAAATATCCATTAAAACTGTAAGTTAATAGATCAACCTTGCCAGTTTTTGGAAAACAGAAAACCAGTTATTGTCTGGTAACTCGTACTTTAAGGCAATATGTTATATTTATTTTAGTTTCTTGTAAAATCCAGCTGTTTACAATTGATAATCTATTCCTTATGAAGCCAAAAATATAAATCATAATAGCCTTGGTTCTAAATTAATGTAGTGGATGGTATCGTTGATTGAATGTCTAATGATATAAGAGACAGTTTTTACTATGCATTTTTAGTGTGCATTAATCGTTGTATATTTTTTTCAATTAACTTTTTTGCCAAGTTTCTTCTTATAATTGTAAATCACTTATAAGTGAAATAGTTATTTTTAATCTTTAAATTAAGCCTCAGACATTTGTGTTGTGTATTAACCATTGTGATATATGTTATTATTTCTTTGTTTAATTGAAGATTTTGTTTGTATGTATTTGTATAAACTTTTAATTGGAATTTATGGCTGTTTGTTGTTTCAATATAATTTTATTTTTTGTGAAAACAACTTTAGTATTGTTTTATTATTTTCTTTCTTTCGTGGTTTCAAACAAATGTAAACAAAAGAATGCTCCAGTATTACTAAATTACTGACTTGTATTTTAAATAATTCAATATTATTACTGGTCTAACTGTTTATATTGTGGAAATATTATAAATATATTCTTTTTTATCCTTTTTTTTATTGTTCCTTTTGATTAATTAAGTAGTTTAGTTTTTTACTTTCAGGTAGGTAAAATTGAGTTGTTGATTTTATAAAAACTAGATTGTGTTCAAAGAAATTTTTGAAATATTTCAGATGAGACAATCAATTTCAAATTCAGTTGTAGAAATAATATATTTAAACTATTATATCTACTTTGTAATAATTGTATTCTAATTTACTCTGTGAAGTATGTTTACTTCATCTTTGAAAATGACAGCAAAAAAGTAAAAGACACCTTTTCCGGTTTAATCTCGTACTGCATAATGTGATCTTAAAATTTTAAAGAAAACTGAATGATATTTTGTACTATAAATAACTTAGAAAAATTGAAAATGTTTTTAATGTTTCTTATTTTTAGTGCCAAAAGTAAATCTCAATCTGCTTTTTGGGTGGAAGTTGTGATTCTACTATTAGTTAAACGGTTATTATGTATAATTTTTACCTTTTGGAGTATTTTTTGTTTGTTTAACAGTATATATTGTGAGTTTGATATTTTTTACTGCTTGACTAGTAGGTTTTACTTATTACTTCAATTTTAATCAATTTTATTGTACACAGTTATGGCAAATTTACTAGGGAAGTCATGTAAATGTTATTGGTTAGTTTTAAATTTTTCGAAGTATATTTCGAAAGAATAATATATTTAGATGTATAATTTTGTAGGGCTAGGTAAAGTATTTGTAGCAGCGAGTAAGCATGAAAACTCCTCATTGAGAGAGAACTAATAATTATAATGTCTTGAATGATTTTATAGGATATATCGGTGTAGCTTTCGTACTACATTTTAGGTTATTTAAAACTAATTATTAGTTATTTGAAAGTGCAAATATGTCTATATATTCATAATCACTTACATATGTTAATATCACAGGTATTGTGTGTTTCTAAAATTGAAGAAGTTCGAAGTTTGTAATATAAAGAAAATCTGGAATGGATTGCACTGAACTTTACTATGAGTAAACATAATATAAATCTCATTGACAGATAATTTTTGATATTATTTTAATGACGCAATCGAGCAGACTCATGGGCAATCAATACCGATATAAATTTGCTGAAATATGGCAGTAGTCATGTAATCAGTTAAAAGGAACTTGAAATCATTGATCTATCTGACATATTATTATTATTATTATTAAACTGAAGGCTTGGATCTCATCGGACTCCTTTACACTGCGACGGTATCGTACTGAACTGTCGTATTTAGTACTCCATTGTCGTTTCAAAATTCACAAAAGTTTCAAAGTTCTTTAATGCATTTCACAATAGTTCTTAGAGAAGTATCTCATTCTTCTTGGTTTCAGTTATGATATGCTAAAAATCTTTATCCTCTTCAAGGCGATTGCCTCGCACTAAGGTAGAATGTGATCAAGGTTTCCGCCACATCTATCCAGTATTCGTATATGCTATTATGTATAATGAATTGCATTATATATGAACAGTAGTTAACAAGACAAATTTAAGTTAGATACTCCTATATTTTGAAATACTTCCTGTAAGATATAGAATTTCTTACAGATGTAAGCTCAGTTGGAATAAACTCTTTGCACTAAATTAGACCAGGTTGTTCTATCTAACTTTGATCTGCTTTCTTCTTCATCCGTTCATTTTAATTGTGCCCTAGAGAAATGTGGGGTGTGTAGTGAAAAAGACTCAAAACAGCATGTGGTTGTTTGGCTTCAATCTGATTTAAACAACCCACAGTATCATTCCCCAGTATTACTCTGTTTCCAGGTACTCAAATGACAGTCAACTCATTTTTTGTTGATCTCATCATTATTTTAGACTCGTCAGTATGCGTATTAGAAACGAGCTCCTTCAAGAAATCGGGAAGTCTCTAATCTCGGTGGTAACTTCGACGCCCCCTCAAAAATATTTTATGAAGAGCATTGTATCTGACAACCTATAGGTCAAATTAATGTTTTGTTGTATTGTAGTTTTCTTCGTTCTAGCATCCATAGAGGCCTTTCCATTTTGTACCAATCTCAATAGACTGCAAATGAATCACTTGATTAAAATGAAACATTCTTTACGTTCACGTTCTAGGAAACAGAAGGGATGTTCTGTATGACTTTGTCACATGTAAAAGCACTTTCCTTTGTTAAGACAAGAGCAGATTTGAAGTGTGAGGATTCAAATATTGGCCCCACAGTGGAGCAACGTAACATGCGATGGAGTTGAAAATACCATCATAAATGACACAACATCTATCGAAACATATACCCCATGTAGGTTTTGATATTTTACCAAATGCCGCGTATCGTGAAGCAGGCCTCGCAGCTTCATCCTTAATATGGGCAGTGAAATTCATTCTTTCGTGTATCAAAATACCCAAATATCTGACCTCGTATTTCAAAAGGATTCTCAGGTCTCTGTACAAAATTCTTGGACCGCAGTGTCTCTTAAATTTTCCTTTAAGAAGAAGAACGGATCATTTCTTCGTTGACACATTTAGCTTAGTATACTTGCAACAGTTGGCTGCAATGTCCAGTGCTTTATTTCCCTTCATTTCCAGCTCGGTCCTAGAATTAGCTTGAATCACAATGGACAAGTCATCAACATATATGATTTGTTTAGACCCTTCAGCAACTAATTCAACCAATAAGATTTCAAAAGCGTAAGACCATAGGACTGGTCCTAATACCAAGCCCTGTGGGTACCCACGGTCGTCTACACTTTTGGATGCTGCTGCACTTCCAATTTTTGCTGTCACTCTCCTATTTGTCGATCTCGAGCTTATACGATGCCTACTAATCGTTAAAGATCCCTACTCTAAATACATTTGAGTTAGGCAAAACAGGACTCCTACTGTAGAATGTTCATTACGTGGTAACACAATTGGCTAATCTTTGGCCTATGTGTGGACTCTTGTGCGACGGCCACTGTAACCTAACCTAACCCCTCTTTATGTAAACCTGAAAACAATGTAAGAATTTTATTCTTCTTACATATCATATTAAATCATTAAAAACTTCAAACTTTGTTATTAAATCTCTAAAAACAATGTTATTTCAGCCGATTCACTTAAAAAATGAGCAGTGCCCTACACTCAACTTTACTATAAGTAAACATAATATAAAACTCGTTGACAGTCAACAGCTTTTTTGTTATATTTATTTTAATGTGCATATACATACGTACTAATCAATACTACATCATTTGTTTACATATGGCTGTAATAATTTTATTAGTTATACGAAACATGAAATCATAGTGACCAAATTGACATGTTTTAAAATTATTATTCTGAGGGTCTGAATCTCATCGGGCTCGTAATTTTCCTAGCTATACCTGTCTTATTGTACATGCTATTGTTGTAACTAAGTTCAACTTCAGATTTTACTTTAATGACCTTCATAAATGTTCACAGAGAATTATCTCTCAATGCTATAGTTTTAAGCATGATTTAACAAAAATCTTTTATCATTTTCAAGGAGGTTGACTTGCATTCACATATATATAACGTGATCAGAGGTTTCTCTCCTAGAAAGAGAGACTGCATTCTTCATATGCTCTTAAACACAGCTACCATTCATACTACTTAAGTAGTCAAATTTCTAATTGATCTACATGTATTTAAATTTGTCACTTTGAAGATATAGTATTATTTTAATTGGAATGAGTTGTAAACTGAAATGGACTCTATTGTTTTTGCTAACTATTAACTTATTATTTCTTCCTGATTTATTTGTCAGTTCCATTGCTGTGAAACCTGAAGTGTGTAGTACAAAAATGTTCGAGACCCCAGAATATTTGTATGGTTCCAAATAGTTTATAAACTCATTTTGATGCAAATATCTAAGTAGGAAATGTTTATTAGTCTATCAATCCTGGAGGTAGTAAAGAAAGTAGTTGTTCGAGTTATCGCTATACACTCTTGTTATTGTATATGACACATGCATATTATATAATTGGTTTTACCGTAGCAGTAATAATACTTTTCTAAAGCCAAAGTGGTTATTTCATTTTCTACGAAATAATGTCTAACAGCAGAAAAATATCGTATGTTTCCTTAGCCAGTGTTACATGGCTTTTCCAATTTTATCTCTGACGAAAGGATCTCAAGAATATGCCTGTAACTTTGATAGTTTTAGGTTGATCTTTTTTTTTCTATTTAAAAGAATTATAAGGACAGTTTTTGGTGTATTTCTTCCCAGACGTTTCTGCTTTAACCATCTTCTAACAATTTTGGCAACATGTTGCAGTATTTGCAAGACAGTACCATCAAGTATTACTCTTCCTCTAATAAAGTCTTCTGCTTATCCTTGCGTATCATAGCCATCATTATATAAATTACTGAGTAGGTCATCCACAATCAATCAATAGAATGAGAGAGATAGCATTCCTATCACTGGGAGCATCCTTTAGTATTCACAGCTTAAGTTGTGGGAGGAACCATTCTTATTATTTTACAATAATACTGTAATATATTCTATAATTTGTCTATTAATCCATTTATGTAAATAGTGGTACTATTCATAAATTCGAAGTAGTCTGTCATGATCTCCTTCTATATCCAATAATTAAGCCTAAAAAAAATCTGGAGAAGCCTGCACTCAACTTTACTATAAGTTAACATAATATTAAACTTCTGGACAACTTGAAGAATTAGCTTAATATTAGTATCCATTTTGTAATGTGAAACGAAAGCGTCCATTCCTCATGCATCAATTAATATGATTCATAAACTCAAGAAGACCTATATCTGATATTAAGTTTTATTCAAGAGTGCAGCGTATACATTGATTGGAGCAATTTGTTAGACAAATACATCATACCTTGGAAAGCATTATATAATTCAATTATATGTTTGAATTTTTTCTTGAGCACTGTACTTTACTTACAGTAAAGTAATAATAATGTTATAATTGTGCTCGTATTAACTCCATTTTAAATAATTATTCAATGATTCTCATAATATGGAGGACATTAATCTTTTACTGCTAGATTGTGTTTTAAGTTACTATAATCTTAGCATTTTGGCTGCAAGAGGTTAGAATATGAAATTGCCACATCTATTATATGCATACATAATAATCATTCGTTATCAGTTATTGTAAAAGATTAGCATTCAAACGATGATCTTCGGTAAAGAAAATGTTACTTCTTTTTCCCATTTAATTCTTGACACAATGCGAAATCAAAATCTGTAAAATGCCAATCAGCCTGTAAGTACTCGCATAATTTTTGTAATAGTAAGAAATGTTCATAGAAATTGATTCTATGTGTCAAACTGAAAAGATAGACTGAAGATATTCAAAAATTGGTTAAATCGCAAATTTAACACAGGGATTTGGAGGGTCAAATTAAAGACTACCCTGAGCGCAATAAGAATTGCTATACTGCTGCTTCTCCAGCCTATTATTCTCTGTTTCAAACCCTAGGTTCTAAAGATTTGTATTCTGAAGAGGTAAGACGTAAAGAAACAATAGAGCAGTAGAATATACAAATTAATAAATTGTTTCATCATCTAAAAGCACGTATATTGCCAATTGAAGATACAAGAGGAAAAACTTGGTTGACGAAAAACATTTATCTACTTCTTATCTTTTGTCTCCTTGGATACCATAAAAACATTTTTTAAAACAAGAGAAATTTTAAAGTTCATTATGGATTTAAATCAAGAACAACAAATAACTAAATGTAAAAAAATTCATGGCTTACTGTGTTCAACTCCGTCGCAGATAGCAACTTTTGACATTGATTTAGAAATCCTACCAGAGAACACGAGGGAACTAATAAAAAAATGCCTTACAAATTTATTAACAACTAAAGAAGGAATTGAAGAAAATTATGTCACCGTCGATAATTGTATTGAACATTTTTTGAAGGTTGTCAGAACGCAAACAGTTTATAGGAAATGGAAACCACTCTACTTACCATGCAAGTACGATGAACAAAGTAAGTACTTACTTATTCGTTTGATTAAAAGAATATTAACTACATTTTAATTTTAAATCAGTTTAGCATTTGTTGAAATTAAAAATGTTCTTTAGTTATTCGAGATGCCGTTAATAGAAGAAGAGACGCTGTATATGGTGCTAACGTAAAAGACCATATTGGAGACATCAGAGCGTTAACGGTATTCAACTTGCTTATTACCAGTGTAACTCAGAATAGAGTGAGAATCAGATATATTCAGATTTACGTAGCATTAAGATCCTAATTTTCTTCATTTTGAACAATACATACCTGCTTGAAGCTATTTTTGTCACAAAATTCTTCCAAATATAGTTCTCCTTTTTTGTCCAATCATTCGTTTTACAAACTTAAATTTAATTTGAATATATTCAACCATTTAAAGAAAATATTTTCCTGAAATCTATTGTATTTGGTTGACTTCTTTTGTTGAGTTATAATATCTCTCTAAAAGTTTTCTAGATTCCTTTAATTAGTCAGCATTTCAGCATGTTTTATTTATGGAACAATATAACCTTATTTCATGTTCTGTTACATCACTATTAAGTTATTAACAAATTAAATAAAGGTCTAACTTCAAGCAGTCTAGTCATCTTCAGTTATAAGAGCTGGCTAAATGAATCTTCTTTGTGAAAGCGGTTTGTGTTCTTCAGTTGCAATTGCGTTTGCTAAGATAATTTTCACATAAAATAAAAGATTGTTGTTTTAAATATATTAAATAACATTAATGAGTAATAGTAATGTGTGTTTGTTATATTTATCACATTATATTTATATTACGAAATGTAATGATTAATTTGTGTAATAGAATCTATAAGCTTCATTAATCTACTGTTATTTCATTGAGCATAATTTCCACTAGTATAATTTATCTACATTTGATTGATTTTTGTTTACATCGATTCCTTTTACTCCTAGAGATAAGGTATATCATTGGTAGAGATAATTGGTTATTGATAGTGAAGCCCATCATTCTTAGGTTAGGTTGCAATGGCCGTCCAATGACAGAACAAACATGGGCCAAAGATTGGCTCTTTGAGGTACCAAACAATCAACATTCTACTTTCATAACTCAAATTAACTTCCTGGATGTTAATATTAATATACAAAATGAAAATGCTGAAACTTCAGTACATGTTAAATCGTCGAATACCGCCAACTATCAATGCCCATAGTGAATGCCCTCAATGCTATAAAGATTCAACTCTAAAAGCCTTAATTCATAGAAGTTGCAAAATAGCTTCCAACTGGGACATTTTCAATCGGAATATCAAAAGGACAAAACAAACACTCGTAAATAATGGCTATTCTAATGAAAACTTCGATAAAATTCTTAAGGATTATCAAAACACCAGGGAAAATAAGAAAAGAAATGAAGAAACAGCTGGAACTGTGCATAAAATATATTACAGAAACCAATATTCGGACTAATACAAAGTAGATGAAAGGGTACTAAAAGACATTATAAAAACCAACATAAGATGTAAAAACGCCAACGATAGAGTTTCCCTGGTTACATATTACAAGGGCCCTACAATAAGCAGCCTTTTTATGACTAATAGAAACCACTGCAAGGATTCTCCATTGAAAGAAACGAATCTGGTGTACGAGTACAAATGTAATTATGGGGACTACGAAACCCAGAACCACTCATACATTGGAGTAAGTACAACTACATTTTCTAGGAGACTCACTATGCACCTGATATCTGGACCCCCTAGAAAGCACACAGAGCAAGTCCATCATTCTAAGTTAACTGGGAAAGCTCTGACTGAAGGAACAAAAATAATAAAACAAGAAAGAGATGAAGATAGACTTAGAATAACAGAAGCCATACTTATTAACAAAAAGAAGCCATATATTAATAAACAATTAGAAATTAGTTCTAAAGTTTTGAAATTGTTTAAATCAACCTGGAGCCAATTAGGGCCTCTCCCAGGTAGCTGCAACGACGCCCTAGGTCACTCAACCCTCACCGATTAGAAAAACAGCTTTAATCCCCCCCAAACCCCAGCAACACATTCCACCTTTCTTATATAAGCTTCAAACTTCAAAATGCATTTATTTCTTGACAATGGCTGAAGACAGTAGAAACATGTGTTCATTTAGCATGTCGATTGGTAACTTACTATATTCTGTAGATACAGTAACAAGATCGTTATTCCGGAAACCCGAGAAACTTATGAAAAAGCAAGTTTCAGCTAAATTTGGTCTAATTTGTAACAATGTATATATATATACTTGGGGAGCAGGCCTTCTTTCGAACATGTTTCGTTAAATTGCTTGCCGATTTTGATCCTTTCATATTTTTTAGATATTTTCTCTAATCTTTGATTAAAGAAAGTATCTAGAATATATATATATATATATATATATAGGTTCTACTTGAGCATGAGGTGTACCGCCATATGCAGCAACCCAGGTGAAACCTGAGGTCTACCGCGTGACCTGTCCTCCCGCGCTTCCCGCAACTCTATCAAACATGTGACCTGTCCATCCTAGAGGGTGCTACTTGAGTGTGAGGTCTCCCGCCATATGCAGCCTACCCAGGTGAAACCTGACGTCTTCTACGTAACCTGTCCTCCCGCGCTCGGCGCACCTCTCCATCAAACATGTGACCTGTCCACCGTAGAGGGTGCTACTTAGTGTGAGGGCTACCACCATATGCAGCCTACCCAGGTGAACCTGAGGTCTACCGCGTGACCTGTCCTCCCGCGCTCGGCGCACCTCTCCATCAAACATGTGACCTGTCCACCCTAGAGGGTGCTACTTTGTGTGAGGGCTACCACCATATGCAGCCTACCCAGGTGAACCTGAGGTCTACCGCGTGACCTGTCCTCCCGCGCTCGGCGCACCTCTCCATCAAACATGTGACCTGTCCACCCTAGAGAGTGCTACTTAGTGTGAGGGCTACCACCATATGCAGCCTACCCAGGTGAACCTGAGGTCTACCGCGTGACCTGTCCTCCCGCGCTCGGCGCACCTCTCCATCAAACATGTGACCTGTCCACCCTAGAGGGTGCTACTTAGTGTGAGGGCTACCACCATATGCAGCCTACCCAGGTGAAACCTGACGTCTTCTACGTAACCTGTCCTTCCGCGCTCGGCGCACCTCTCCATCAAACATGTGACCTGTCCACCCTAGAGGGTGCTACTTAGTGTGAGGGCTACCACCATATGCAGCCTACCCAGGTGAACCTGAGGTCTACCGCGTGACCTGTCCTCCCGCGCTCGGCGCACCTCTCCATCAAACATGTGACCTGTCCACCCTAGAGGGTGCTACTTAGTGTGAGGGCTACCACCATATGCAGCCTACCCAGGTGAACCTGAGGTCTACCGCGTGACCTGTCCTCCCGCTCTTCCCGCACCTGTCCACTTCTTTTTAAATCCTTCCTTTAAAAATTAATTTTTTTTTTCAAATTTAATTCAGTTGGAATCAACTCTTTTGACAAAATTAGACCCAGTTGTTCTAGTCGTGTAAAAGTGGGCCATAGAATGTTTGTTTTGTTGGAAACTTTTTCAATCTGTCGACTGCATTATTTCAGGTACCCACATGAGAGTTATCTTATTTTTAAAGTTAATGTTTAATTTTCATTTAATTTTTTTTAAAAGTTCTCTTTCTTGAAATTAGGAAGCTTCTAAATTACTTAATTATTTGAGATCACTTTCATACCCCTCCAAAATATTCTTTTAATGAAATAGTTTCTACGTTCATGACTGAAATGAAAACAAGTAAAATTAACAATACTATTTATAACTAGGGAAATTTAATAACTCAACAAGTAACTTGGTTGCTACCATTCATACCAGCACGAGTAGTAGCAATGCAGATGTTTTAAAAAAGAGCATTAATCACTTTCGGTATCACTAATTAAATATTTACGATGAAGATTCAAGACTATTGATGCTATCTAGAGTGGAATAATGATTGGAAATTTATTATTCCATTTTTATTTTTACCTCTATTCCTCATCTATTAAAGTCATTCCTAGGATATGTACAAATTAATTGTTTATCATTAAAATAAATGAATGGAAATGTGTGATGTCGATGAAAAAGGGATGAAACAGCCGTGGACCTCACGCTATAGTGATAACGGGAGGTAGATCTCACTCTAAAGTCTGGTAGGTCTCACGCCAAAGTGATAACGGGAGGTAGATCTCACACTAAAGTCTGGTAGGTCTCACGCCAAAGTGATAACGGGAGGTAGATCTCACGCTAAAGTGCTAACGGGAGGTAGATCTCACACTAAAGTGTGGTAGATCTCACACTTAAGTGCCAACGGGAGGTAGATCTCACATCAAAGTGTGGTAGATCTCTCACTAAAGTACTGACGGTAGATAGATCTCACACTAAACTGTGGTAGATCTCACACTTAAGTGCCAACGGGAGGTAGATCTCACATCAAAGTGTGGTAGATCTCTCACTAAAGTGCTAACGGGAGATAGATCTCACACCGAAGTGTGGTGGATCTCACACTAAAGTAGCACCCGCAACGGGGTTTTACCTAAATCTTTTCAAGATGAAGCTGTGTAAAGAACTAACTACATAATTGAAGTAGTTTCACTTCTTCAGTTTCGGAAACTGCGGAAACAGGACATGTTTCAAGTGATACTTCACTCATCATCTGGGCATAAATGATAAGTGTGTAAAGAAGTCATCTAAGCTTTGATAGTGACCAAAAAAACTCAACCATTATTAAAGTAATAATGATATGGTAATGGTAATGATAAAATAATAATGAATAATAATAATAGCCCCAGCGCCAAGAATACTAAACTGAAAGAAGCTAATCCGGTTAGTTACCACTACTAAACTGAAATATCTATATTTATAATTAATTTTTATAAATTAAATATTATTATTACTATTATTTAGAAATTGTTTTTAATCTATTAATTTGTATATATAATATATATATATATATACATATATATAAACTAGAATTTAAAAAAGAACACATAGAAAGGAAACCACTGAACTCACTACTATATTTCGATGTCCTCGTCTTCAGGAAAAGAAGTGAATCGCTCCAAAGGCTGATAACGACTGACTTGGCGTTCGAACTGAAGCACTCAAACAGTGTAGCCAACTTTCGGAGGAAAGGTAGACAGGGAAGATAAAGAGATAAAAGCCAAATAAAAATTAAAAAATGAAAACATTTAACTAAAATAAAATTAAAAGCTGATAAAAACTTAAAAAAAAAAAAAAAAATCAACGATTGAGGTTAAGCCCAGGAGCCGATCTACCACCCAGAAGACTAATAAGTGCTTCTTCTGAAGCTCTCAGAGTAACTTTCGAATTAGTCTGATCAATCTGCCTCAGGACCTGTACACGGAAACAGTCATTAAAACTGAGTCCGTGAGAACTGGCATGAGTAGCAACGGGAAGGTCACTGCGTTTGCCAACGGATGACCTGTGATTATTCATACGCAGGCTTAGCTTGGTGGAAGCCAAACCCACATAAAAAGAATCACACTGGGTGCAATCCAAACGGTAAACGCAGTTACCAGAGGTACAGGAGGTCTTGTGAGAGATAGGGTAGGTGCGTTTACTATGTATATATATATATATATATATATATATATATATATATATATATATATATATAGACGGTTGGAGACCGTCGCTTCACAAGTGCGACGGTCTGTTTGTGTGTTTGTTTCACAAGTAAGTGTGTTTGTTCCTTTGTTCTGTGTTTGTGATTTACGGTGAAAAGATTGTTGTTCTTTTGGATCATTTTCTTGTTTACAATATATATATATATATATATATAAGGTATTTTTTTCTTGACCACAATTTACTAATAAACACTTTTTCTTCTTCTTGGAGTTTGGTAACACACACACACACATACACACACACACACACACATATATATATATATATATAAAAACTAAGTTCACAGAAATAACACACACAAAGGAGATCACAAAAAGTCACTACTATATTTCAATTGCTTCGTCTTCAGGATTATATGTATGTTAGTAGTGAGTTTTTGAATCTCCTTTCTGCAGTCATTTCTGTGAACTTAGTTTTTTTAGTTCGTGGAATCGTTTCGTTTAATTGCTTATAAATTTATTAAGCTTATTAAACACTTAAGACTTATTATTTACTTCTTTACGTTGATGTAACTGCGTATATAACGAAAACCTTTTATGTATTATAGGGGATGACAAAATTTTCGCCAGCAAGATCAAAACAACACATTCCGTTTATTAAAAACCAAGTACCCTTTAGAGGAATTGATGTGGTAATTATGAATTCAATAATGTATGAATTATTTATATAATTATTTAGTTTAATTTAAATAACAAGATTAATTTGGATTGGGTAGATTTGAAAACGTAAAAAATTTTCTTTTATGTAGGCGTAAGTGAATATTCCATCATTTTCATTGTTTAGTTCCCTAAAGCAAATACTATAAATATCAACTTTATATATGTATTACGGCACTGTAGTTGTATAAGTTCATTTTCATCTATATTATATTCGTTAGTTGATGAGTCATAGTTTAGTATTTGGTTTAAATAGAATAACCTTTGAATTTATACAGTTTACTGTTACTTTTTCCTGAAATAAATTTTGGCTTCAATTCTTCATCTGATGAGAAATATTTGCTTCTGTAAATTTTTAATCGTGACATTATTTTAAAGAATTCTCTTCTATTTTAAACAAAATTTAACAGTTTGAAAACATAATTTAATGATAACATTAATTCAGTTCCTGTAACTATAAAATTAAAATTTCATATATTAATAACAACAGTTCATTTTCTTTTTGGATTAGCAAAAATAACTAAATATCAATCTAGCATATGAGCGATTAAAGGTACAGAGCTGCTAGAAGTTCATTCTTCTCAAACGCAAAGCAAACCTATATTACAAGATTTATCGGTGACCCTACTTCTTTCAGCCTCTCAATACCCTCTTTGTCTTCATGATTTATTCCTAATGAAGTGGTAACTGTCTGCTTGGACGAATTCCTTGTAATGAATTTTACAAAAGTTCTCAGAAATAATGACATTGTTGAAAACTGTAAAAAACTCTAAAGGTCGTTGTCTTTGTTTTCCATAGTAAAACATTTACATATGGACATGGTAATAATAATGGACATGGATCTGAGAGGGTTCTATCCTTGAGGTGAAACTTGATCACGATGTTAAAAATCGTCATGTAACAGTGTCTCTGAACCTCGTACCTGGAGTAGTCCATTTCAATGATGTTCTGGACCATGGATCATACTCTTCAATCACTATTAAATAATTTTTTGCACTTTCATAGACCCTACTTTTTTCAGGATTTATCTTTCATTTTTTTTGTCTACAGTAGCTACTGTAGTTTCGACCACTGAGTTGCACTGGATTACTCATCCCGTGAGTCATTTTGGTTTTCTTACCATAAATCCGATAAATTTCTTCTTTTTTTACATTAGATTATATGTTTTGCGACTGATATTCGTTATTTGTCCTGCTATATTAACCTCTGTTTTTTCTGATACGTGCTTCTCTCTTTAAATGAATTTTATTCTTGAACATTTTGATGACTACTCAAGGATTAATTTCATACAATAAGTCTTCTACAGTAAAAATAATTCTAAATATCTTTTTGTGAAGGAAGCAGACCTTGAAAGGGAATTGGTAATGCAAGTACTACTTTAATGTGACTAGTTGAAACCAGTAGTGTTATTATTTTTTAAATAATGATTTATATTAATTATAGTGTGTATTAATATATATAATAATAATTATATAATAATATATATAATATTAACTATATTAATATATTTAGAATAATTATGTTTTCCAAACAGAAGTAGTAAATAGTCATTAAACAACTTCTTGTGCTATCCAAATTAGATGTGTCTGAAAATTAAACTTTCGAATCTGTTTGATCTTAAAATCAATTGTAGATTTCAGTTGCTATATGTCTGTGATTTTTTTGCAAGATTTATAATTTTGTTAGTCATTACTACGTATGAATTATGATGTTTATTATTTGAATGGTTTGATATTCTGTGTAATGAAAACAAATTATTGTAGAAGTATGTTGTGGTTCTGTTAGATAATTTAAAAATTTAACTGCTAAAATGTCTATAGCAAATCAGTTTTCTGTTTTAAAAAGTTTATTGTCTTTTATTTATTGTCCTGTTTTTCTACAGTAGAAATTATACCAATACCTAATGATTTAATGATTAAAATGGAATCATATTTAAACTTTGGAATGGGCGTCATTTTGCAGAGATGCTGGTAATGCATACTGGTATCATGATGAATCCAAATTGGTTCAGGCTATGACAATATCTTAAAACCTGTCAAAAAATAGAAAACTATTTTCTTGATTACTAATTTACTTATAGTAAACAAATCCATTTCTCATATTCTAATCTTACAATTCAGGATAATACAAAACATACACAACCAAAAGTCGACTATTGATAGCCATTAATATTGCTATCAATATTAATCTTTTTTTATTATTGATGAATTTTATTCAATACAGAAAAAAAGTAATGAATTGGTATATGGATGAAATTAAACACAAGCTATTTAACTCTTCATGTTCACCGAAGAGTACGCACCTAGCATAAATATTTTTTACAATAACATTCCATTCTCAATCGTGATGAATACTATATTCCTAGAAAATGTTAGCCAATTAGTTAGTTTTACTATTGGAATATTTAAAAGTATGTAGATTAGGTTGTTTTAAACAAACACTAATTTCAGGATAAAATGAACAACATTTTGAACTCGTTTATTGTTCTCAAATGCAATAAAGGTCTAATATTGATCAACAAAGGTTCACTTTGTGATTGCTTTTTTTACATCTTACAGTAAGTGAAATATTGTATTTTTTGTGCTATTGTAATAATCTAAATCAATAGATAATTATATTAGGAAACCGGTGTATCTGCTTAGTTGGGACTGTTATCTTAAAAATCAACATTTTTACAGAATATACATCTATGATTAATCAGTCTGAAGAATAATTTAATAAAATGTTTATGTTTAATATGGATATAATTTTTGTGAGTGAGGTGTAGTTAGAGTGATTCTGTTACCACTGATGGGAATGGTCTTGATTATCTAGTTTTTGTATGCAGGAGAACAGAAATCTTCTGAATTTCATACTTGGCAGAAGAAGTAAAGACTTAATGTCTGCACAATATGCTGCTCTGTGGCTTACTTACCTGAAGAGCACCCATTTTGGGGGCCTTTTGTTACATTAAATGAGTATAAACTTAAGTACGGAAAAACTATAAAGAAAATAGAAATATGTTCATATTTTTTTTAAAATTATATGTATAAGATATCCATGAATAGAATTGGGAAAGTTCTGCTTTTATCAGTGGAAAACCTGTGATCTGTACGCAAGCTCAGCTTTGTGGAGACCAAACCACATTGAAAGTTTTATATTGGGTGCAGTCGAAACGGTAAACGCAGTTAGAGAAAGTACAGGAGGTCCCATGAAGAATAAGGTAAGTTTGTTTGTAAAGAAAAGAAGTAAAGGAAGGGACAGGATTAATGAAAGGGTAAGTTAAACATCAACAATATCCACAGTAGCAGTATAACCAGAAATAAAGGTGTCTTCGGAGAAGGAATATGTGAAAAAATAAACTTGAAGTTTGGAGGTTGAGGGTATGTATTTATTTTATCTTTCTCTTTGAAGAAAAGTAGGAAGAAAAAGTATGAGGAGAAACTTTTCAATACCCGTGTCTAGGCTGTGAGTACCAGTAAAAAATGTTTTGACAAGGAAAGTAGTATCATTGTCCATATACATAGTGTCTTCATGAAATGATTGAAGAAGAACGCCGAACGTTAATAGGTAAACAAAAAATAGAAAAGTATATTTACAGTTTCTAATTTTTTCAACCATTAATAAGAGAGAAGAAAGAGTGTGGGGTTCTATTCTCTCTTGATGACAGTTTAAGAAAAATTAGGAACTTAAGTGTGCTTTTCTATTTATTCCTTCCCTAAATTTACATTTCAATATATATAAACAGTTCTATGTAGATACAGACATATAGAGAACTCGGAACCAAGATAAGAGAGGGAAATCAAGCACCCTGGTATGGAAACAGTTGGAGACCGGATCGGTTCAAACTGAAAATTAGAGACTGTAAGTGTGTGTTTTTAATTTGTTTATGTGTCTGTATCTACACTGAACTTTATTTGTTCGTTCCGGGTCGTATTTTCATCGAAAAAGTAAATATATAAAGATACCTTGTAATGAGTTTTGGAAAGCTCTCAGGTGGATAGGTATCTCTAAGGAGTGTTTAACCTTAGAGGCTTATGTTTAAATGTTCTTGGAGTTTTGATGTTGTTTTGTGTGTTTTTGGTTTGACTTTAAAAGTACCTTAGCCCTGCATTTAAACTACAAATACAACAGGAATTAAGTGGTGCAGTCTGTAGTACCTCGGGCAATTCTACGAAACAGCGAAGACGTACAGTATGCTAAAACAGTATCTTGCAATTGGATTATGGAAGGTTGTTAAATATGGCGTCAGAAATTAAAGACCTCATTAAGTTGTTGAAACAACAAATACAGCAGCAACAAGAACAGCATATTCAATAAATGGAGACGATGATAAAGCTTCTTAGATACAATAGTACCGCAATTGCAACTCCAAGTTTTTTCATCCTTTGATGAAACAATTTACAGCAGGAATCTGTGGTGTGAGACCCAGGTTGTGATTATATCGTAGACTGGAAAAATACATCACAGTCGTTCAAGCAAAACTGCTTGCTATAATTTACTGTCACTATGAATGTAAAAAGAGGAACTATTACAATAGGATCTTCATTTTAGTGACAGTGACGCAGCACTTAGTGCTATAAACTCTTACAAAGTGAACTCTAGACTCGTGTGGGAATGCAAACTCCTTCCAGAGACAGTTTCGACCAATTATAGAGTCAACCTTCAATGAGTTCCAGGTCACTATGGAATAGAAATAGCTAACAGGCTGGCCAAAAGTGAACTGAAAGTTTTCTCCTAGGTCCAGAACTTTCTGCAAAGGTGCGGTACAGACTAGGTGCTAAATACAGGCAAAAACGGTGGAATTACACTACCAACCAAAAACATGCAAGGTTAATGATTAAAGAGACTTCTATAAAAACGACAAATGACCTATTGTGGCTGAATACAAGTCAAATCAAAGTAATGGTAGGTTTTTTAACAGGACACCATTACGTTATAAAACATCTACAATTTTAATAACATGAGGGATCGACGAATTATTTCAAGTTTCTTTAACGCATAAAATGATGATATTCAACTTTTAAAGTGAAATCAATTAACGGAACGCGCTTATTAAGGGTGTTCAAAAAAATCAACAACACATTCATTGCCTGGCCAAACACACGAAACATCATCCCCATGTCGAAGCCTCTAGTATTGCTTGGCAAAGTCTTAGGAGAAATTTCATTTCAAAACATTCCATAAATATATTACTAAGGGTTTGGGAAATACAATGTCACATAGTTAAACCAAACTTTTGCCTATAAAACTTATCTCCAAAAGAAAAAACAACCATCTACTAATTTTTTTTATCTAATTTCTTTTCTTTAATTTATCAAAAGCTTAAAAAGAGGAAAGAAATAAAAATAACAAAAACTGATAAATCTCAAGCCATAGTATTAATGGTATGTCAGATTATATTTCAAAAATCGAAAATTTGTTATCTGATTTTACTACTTATAAAGTGTTGAATTCTAATCCCACAGAGAAGTGTAATAGTTTATTTAATAAAAAATTAAAGGTATTCTTAAAAATAATATCGCCAGATTTACTACTAGATCTCCCTGTTTGCCTTATATGTATGGGTTAATTAAAACACATAAAGATGGTAACCCGGTTAGACCCATCGTTAGCTCGGTTATCCAAATAGTCGGTTCATATTTTGTCCCCATTGGTTGGTACTATTTCCCAGAGTCATACAGAGTAGTTTGGACCTTGTTTGAAAATTGAACTCTTTCTCTTGTGCTTAATAATAATTTATAATAATCGTACATGGCACTGTATAATGTTGGAGTGCTTTATGACCCTACTGTAAATTTCAGTAAAGCGATATATTGGACTCCCGATGTTGAATAAAATCAGTAAAAGGCTCATTCAAAACCAAAATGGATATCAAATAACAAATGAGCCACTTTTACACCCCTAGAACAGCATGTCTTAATGTGTGCATTAAAAAATAAAAGCGTTCATTGTAAATTTTCTTAAGTTATTATAAAAAAAGTGCATAATTCTTTTTAGGTATTTTGAAGTTTTGATTAATTGAATATATTTCTTTTTCAGCGGAAAAGTGGACGTAGTGTACACAGATCAGTTAAATAACATCGTTTATACCGAAGTCCTTTCAGAGACTCAAAGCTTTGGAAATGAATACTTACTATTTAGAATTCCTAGTGATAAATCTTACAGATGTAAAACTAATTGTGTAGTTCTTTCTTTAAGAAGAAAAAAATTTCAGGATATATTGAAGTATGGCCTAGAGAAGAGGCATAACTTTTTAGATTCAGTCTTACATCATTTACCTGGTTTCTCAATTCTGGACGTAAGCCGTTTTATTTATTCAGAGATTTTAATTTCAATACAACCAAATGGTTTACAGCGGTAATTCGAAGAATTTCTGTTTTTTAATAGTAATGTTATGTAAAGGTATGATTTTGGAGAAAACACCTTTTATTGGATGTAAGATATAAAACAATAAAGTGGCAAAAAACCAGTCAAAGTGACTATTAGTTCATTTTTTAGATCATTGTATATTTGTTATTATTTAAATAAAAACAAAAATCTGTTCATTCTAATCTAAATATAAGAGGAAACCTGGCAATTAACTTAATTTGATTTTTATTTACAGAAACAGAAACTAGTGAATTCTATGCAAAGGAAGTTTGTCTCAGCTGGTGACGATTTACTTGAATCTGAGAGATTTGGCTTATACATTATCGAGTATGGAATCATGGAAATAATTTACCATACTCCTAACCAAATTCCACTTGTATTTACTAAATTTATTTGTTTTCTGAGCTATATCTGATGTTGCATATTATAAAATGTATATTTATTTTCAGAAATTATTAGCTACAAAGGGTTCAATTTTTGGAACTAATGTCCTTTTTAAACCATTAAAATGTCGTTTGAAATTTACAAAGGCTATTACAAATTGTACATATTCCTGTAAGAATTCCAGGAACATTTATTTAATTTTTAAGCATTAAGTATTAGTATATTATTCGTAATAGAGATCCCTGATAATCACTGATGTTATATTCAGAGGTAGTGTACTTAGTAGAATATATATAAATTTATAGTTATATATATAAATTAATAAAATAATCATTTTGAACAATCACTTTTAACTTCAGCTCTTAATTTCGCCAATGGAAAGAAATTCAAATATATGATGATTGCATCATCCACATATAACTCATCAATTCGTGATTAATGAAACCTATTTCGCTTATTGTACGAGTAGCTTACACACGGAAAGGACTACCGTAAATCCCTAATCTTTCTTTCAGAAAAGAACTTTCATGATTTCTCACCCACAGCGATAGTCTCAATGTTTTGAAACTTTTTTTTTTTTAAATCAAATGTTTATTTCTCTGGTTTTGTCTGTATCAATTTAAACAAATTGGATCAAATTTAATAGTTATTTTCTATATTTTACTGTTTAATATTTTTGCCCACGCAGTCATAATCCTTTAAGATATCGTAATCATTATTTCAGAACATTTTTTTAATTTTTTGACCACTGAGAACAAATTCTACGGAGATCGCACCCTATACTATTAAATGTGAACTAAAAAGTCATAACCACTGAAATTAAAATTGCATTACTAGCTTGTTACTAATTTACAAAAAAAGAATTTTTTCATGAAAAATATTCTTTACAAAAGTACAATATTGGTACCGGCCATTATGTTTTGTCTCAGGGCTATCAGGAACTTATTTATGAAAAACATGGTGATAATAGCTTTTTTTACTGATATCTTGCTTACACACACACACACACACACATATATATATATATGAAATGGGAAAAGAAGTCTAAGATCTTTCAACCGTAACAAGCGGTCTTCGTCAGAGTCAAAAACCCAACTGAAACCAAGTTTTTGACTCTGACGAAGACCGCTTGTTACGGTTGAAAGATCTTAGTCTTCTTTTCCCATTTCATTTGTGGTTTGATGATTGATTGTTATTTTACGTGTTTATGTGAAATCTTTATATATATATATATATATATATATATATATATATATATATATATATATACAGACACAGATAGACCAATTTGTGAAACCTATTTTATTATACTCAGAAGGCCTCAAAATGTGTATTTTTCTTGAAAACTAGAAACCAAAATTTTGAACAAATGCAATACTTTTATAACTTTTATATATCATATAGGATGAACTTAAAGAAACAAGTTCATCCTTATCGATTGTTTATGTCCAAACAACAAAGGACAGTTTTTCGTTAACTTTTCAGAACTTTTCCTTTTGCTATTGACATTGTAGAGATCTTTTTGACTGCAAAGTAACTTGAACTTTCGTGATTATTTTGTGTATAATTTATTAGATGCCTACTATGTCTAACCGTTTTTTTGAACCTCTTTTAGTCATATGAGTTTGGTTGTCCGCCCTAAAGGGGACCTTCCCGTTATTCCGTGATTCATGGCTCTCTCTAAGTCGAGTATCAGTATTCCAGTAAAGTCCTCACTAGGATTGATCCACCCCTACTTGTAGAGGCTGCAGAGCTCTAAGCAACTTCTGTTACCCTCTAAGTAACGTGGGATAACATACTAACTACTCTTTACACAGCGGACGGTGGAACCCACCACACACAATCAAACATTGTACTGTCTGTCTACCCAACTTTGGGTTTGGCACCACAGCCATCACGAAGCCAGCATCACATGACTGGGTCAAACACCGAAGTGTTTGGGGTCATTGCCGTTCCCGCGGAACAGATGGATTTTATTGTGCATTCGGGGTAAGCATGCGTTAGTCCCGGCGTTTTCAACCCTGCTTGGTCCATGCACCTCACTCGCCATTCTCTCACTGTCATGCGTGCATACTTACAACTTTACATGGACTAAGTTTATAATATAATTTTACAAATTAAATGCTAATCAAAAATATTGATGGATATATAAAATATCAATTCATTTAAAATAGAATATTTAATGCGTAATTAAGAGGTCAAAACCTATACCAGCTTTCCTCACTCTGTAAACTTACAGTGGTCACAATTCACTCTCAGAAAACCAAAAATTCACCCTGGGAGAATTTTGGCCTAGTCAATCATTCCGATAGCCTGCCTTTCCTCACTTTACCTTACCTGTATGGGGTGGGAGGAAATCCTTTCCTCACTCTGGTTGCCCTGCAGCACGGTAAAAATTTACTAGTCACTTTGGATTCAGTTAGGCTCACCCTCTTGAGTTAGTGCTATCAAGCAACACATTTCTGCTTATATAGTGTTATTAGTAAATACAATAGTTGAAGTGGTAATGTTCAGGGCCACTTTAGGCTGAGATTTGTTAATTATGATGTTTCCTGTCATTTACTTGCCTATCTGGTCTACTTATTTGCCTGGCTCTGAATATGTCTCTCTAGAAAGTCTGACCATTCAAACGAGTGTGAGGCAAATAAATAGTGGTGCAACTAACCAACCAACATTCACTCCCCATTTTCTTAAAAATGAACTTTTTATATTTGTTCATAAACAAAAATTTATTTTACAAATACATTGTGTATAAATGTACCATGCAAAAGTGAATATACTTTTTGAGTTCTACTATTATTGCAGTTTAGTTTATTTCAATCCAGTATCATACATGTAAAAATTTGTTTATTATTTTAAACAATTAAAAAAAAATTGTCTGTCGCATTGTTTATTTTTTTCAGAATTGAAAGTTATAATAGGACATTTTTGAAACTTAAATTAATTAAAACATATCTGATGTCTTCCATGACCCAGGAGGGAACGTCAAACTGTCTTTAATGCATTGAAAAATATTTTTTCAGCTGATGTACAAAGTATAGTTGTGTAAGAGTTTTGTGGTTGAGTGTGCAAATATCACACTACTGATTCAGATTATTCTTCTAGGATATAAGATGACGTACTTATATATTATGATTACGATTTACGTATTTAATTGGTTTGACGTACGTGAATAATTACAGCTACTTACTATCTAGATAATAAATATAACAATTTCACCTGTAAAATAGGTAGTCTGAACGCGGGAGTTACACTATCTGACTCAATAATATTTAATATAGGTCATCGTACCTAAATGAAGTTAAAGCAATTAAAATAGCACCTCTAAATAAACAGTTGCTGGTGATTTATTACCTAATACAACAAAGAAAGCTAAACTGGCGCTTGAAATAAAATATTAAGCAACAGTGGGTAAATAGAAAAATCTACCAGTCCTGATAGTACAAAAAGAGTATTTCAGTCTTACTAACCGTTCTTCAGCAGACATAACGCCCATTGAGACAAACTTCATAACACCAAAAAAGTTTGGCACATTTACGGTTGGATATAAACCATATCGTTTGCAATGCAATCATAACTACTTTCATCGAAACTATAACCTCAACCATGAGATCAAAGGCAAGAAAAACCACCTTCTTTGTTAAAAGCATGCTGAGTAACAGATTTTTTTACACGTCTGAAAGTGCTGATAGATATAAAACTGGTTTCTTGCTAAGTGAAAATTGACATTATCTTAGTTCGTGCAGACCTTTTGGAGGACTGGAAAAAATTAATTAATGTTTCTTAAAGAACAGAAGAAGTGTTCTTATCAAACATTCAAGCAGTAATAGGAGAGAGTTTACGGAGTGGTATTGAAAAGCCTGGATCTATCAGTCTCTAATTAACAACTGAACGAATGAATCCAAAAGATATGATTCAATGTCAGAAATACCACAAACGTTGTATAAAGCTTTTGCTTTCTTTTCTTGACTTCGTAGGCCAAAAAATGAAACAAAAATATTTATAGCGAAATACCTATAATGCTGTAATAGAGTAAAAAAAAAAAATGAACTGCAAGCGCATCCAACAATATGGCCCCATGAGTACTATTGTTATCACGCACCTAGATGTGTGAAATGTGGACAATATTACTTGAGTGATAGGTAGGATAACATGCCTCAAACCTAAGGTAACCAGAGTCAAGTGTATTCTCTGCAAAAACAACCAACCTGTAAATTATGATTAATACATCACCAACTAGGAGCTGCAAAAACTACCTACCAATGACAAATTTGTCTGCAAGCAGACTGTCACTCAACATCCATTCAAATAGACATCAGATATTTATTCCTCCTACCAAATTCAATCATGTCCTCCTTCCTTAGTGAATTTTGTTCTCTCATAGAGTCATTAGTGTGACATTACTCACTACTGTTATTAATTGGGGAATTCCTCTACTTTCCTGACAGAATTTTTCATAGGTCACTGGGCCACCCTGGTCCCCAACATCCAGCTGACGAACATTCATAGAGAGGAACAACTTCAGCCTGTTGTCCACAATTCCGTACAACGCCGTAATGTTTTTGGGAATTAGTATTTTCAATAGAACAATACATGTTTATGTGTTGTATACTCTGTAATTGTTTCTGATAGCTTTATAGAATAGCACTTTCTTGATTATATGTGGTCTGGTATTTATATTATATATTGAAATTCAATGTGTAAAGGCTTGCAAACAGTTTAGCGTACAAATGGAAGCTTTTCTATTCTTAAGTTGGACAGCTCTGTGTTATAATATAGTCCACAATTAAAGAAAAGTAGCTTATGTATTTGATATAAAACGCGCTGCTATATTGCTTTTCTATATAAGAAATGTTAATATGAAAGTTGAACGTTCTAGAGTCATCATTTAGTAAATCAGTGATATAATAATATTAACAGTTTTAGACTTTTTTATGTTACATATGAAATATTTCCCCTCATTTGAATTCATTCCACTTCTGCTACTTTAAAAATAAATTGAAATACCATTCTGAATATTAAAGAGTGGTTTACCTTTTATATTTATGAAATTAAGTATTTCTATGTTACCTTTAATTTCTTCAGTTTTTACCTGTAAACATTCTAGTTTCAGATAACCTGTTACAATATCTCTCTATGTGACGTGAAATAAATTTAATATTTTAAAAGTATCATTCAAGTGTCAAACAATACATTTACGACTGTTAAGGACTTAAAGTCTTTTAAGTGTTCAAGACACATTACTTAATTAATTTGACTACTTTAAACTATGGCAGAAGTGATCATCAGTCTGGACCAAGTCAACTTCAAACTATTCCTGGCCTTACCTTTTCATAATTACTTCAATATGTAGATTTAATTTCATTTTTCGGTAACATTATTTGTCTATGCATTTATCATGAACTCACACTTTTTAACATGAATCACTTTTGTAAGAAGATTTCAAAATTTGGATATGTGTATTATGATTATATAACAACGTATAAGCCATCCAAAGTAAGATACATCTTGAAGTTTATTTAGTGAAGGCCGGGTAAATACGGTTGCTACCATGTGGGTTAACACCACAACTACAAGTGCTTCCGTGATGCCATATATCTGGGGAAATTCTACATCGGAGGTCCTAAATTTTCCATTACTAAAGTCTTTTTAGAGGAGGATATTTAGCTAGTTATCTGGCATCACTCTAACTATGGCCTTAGTTCCTCTATGAGAACGGTGTAAACAACATGTACCAGCTCTTCCATGAAAAGTCAAACTTCATGGCTAGATTCGAACTCTGATTCGAACCATTACTAGTGGCAGGCAAGCTAACTACTACACAACACCTGACTGCTTTATAATATTAAGTCTTATCTAACTTACTGCACATTGGTTTACGAAAAGTGGCGATCAGACTATTTTATTTAGAACCAAAGAACTAATTTGATATCTACAATAGCAAAAATGTTAACAGAAAAAAAAAAATGCATGAAGTACAATTCTTAAATTTGATGTTATGCATAAGTCCATCAATGATACTACTACAAAGGAAAAGTATTTCCTTTTCTTCAACCTCTGATAATATTTAATATTATCTTTTCAAAATGCATAAGCTTTTCCCCCTTATCAATAATTTTTCTGCCTTTTAAATTTATCGTGCAGCCGTTCAAAAAACTTTTTACATTTCTTTTAAACTGGATATTCTTTTGAATATTCAATTATCATAATACTAACATATAATACATGTACTGATTATCATAACTGCTACTGCATGGTGCAATATTAACTTAAAGTTATCATGTGAATAATATTAATTCAGTTTTAATTTAGTTTCATATACATTTTATAATTTCATATGTTATTTAAAATATTTCACCTTCATATAACCATATCATATCCTGACACAGACCTTTTTCTTATTATTCATTTTTGTTTCCCATACAATTAAATCTTGAACTTTTATTCATAAAAAAAACAAAGTTTTACTCTTGAATTGTTTTTATAAACAAAAGAATTATTGTAGCTTTTAATAATCAGTTCTTTCATATTATTTATATAGTAAAATGCAATTTAAAAATAATTCTTCAATTATAGTATGTCATATCACAAGTTAAAAAACAAGAAGAATCTAATCGAGGTACTGTGAAAGCAAGTCTAGTTGAAGCCTTACATCATTGTTATAGAGTAGGGAAACAAAACGCTTTCGTGATATAAATGTTCTCAAGAGATTTACTATGAGGGGAACAATTGTTTTCTATACAGACGTAATAAAAATATTGAATAGAAAACCCAGTCGGATTGCTCTTCTCACACTTGTCTAGAAAATAATGTAAATTTCTGTTCAACTCAAATCATTTTACTGTTATTATTCATATCATAAAATAGATATTATTTTTAAATGAATCTTATCACTATTTTGATAACATTTTTGATTATAAGAAATGAACTGGGTTTCAGGTATTGAAGATGAAATAATAAAACGATTGGTGAACTCTGAACAATTTAAAACTCTATTTCGATATCGCAGTGATTTCCATGACTCCTCTTTAAAATCTTTAATAAATACTTTGGAAAAAGTATTTCACTGCTCTTTCGTTTCTGACAAGACCCATACCTCACTCAAGCTGAAAATGTAACTTGTCACATAAACAAGTTTATCTTCTGATTTTTTTTTTCATTATAGTTTTAGCATCATACTAATCATAGAGAGTTAAATAAATATTATATGTAAATTATAAATGTAATCCTTTCAACCTTTTTCTTTTGATTGATTATAATTTAAATTCATTAAAGATTATTTTTTATTTTTATTACACCTTCAATAAGATAAATTCTTAAATTGTAGTAACTATATGTAATAGGGTTTAAAAAGAATTATGATGTGCAGATGGAATAAAAAAATGTTGAATAATCAATTTGTCAATATATTTAAATAATTATAACCTTTTTACTTAAAATAACAAAACTGTTGACTGTTCTAACAATATTGCTAACCTTTAAATTGGTACAAAAACATAAAGCTGAACGTTTACTCACTAATTTGGTTGCACAATTTTAATATAAGGATGGAGGTAACTTTCATTGTATCTATACAACGATATTATGTAACCTTGTTCACAAATTTATGATAAATTTGTCAATTAGAGATATAATTTAAAGATATTAAACTGTTATCAATTTCTGAAACATTATACTATACAAATGAACTAGAAACGCGGGTATTTTGTATGGCTAATAAAACACTCCATATATTAAAAAAATATGACAAACCTTAAAACTAAAATAAATAAATTAAAAATATTCTTGGATTTAGGTATAAACAAAAAAGTTTTTCGCACGTGATGCTCTCTTGTTTGTAGACTAGAATATATGAGTGAAGGTAGTCAGGCTACCATCTACTAATCTCCTCCTTTGTCTCGGTGAACTGTAACTATTTTCCACCCAAAAACTCAGCCATATTTGATAGTGTTTTGCTTTCTTCATTCAGTAGAAGCACCTCCATACATCCACTGAAATATTCACTGGTAAAGCAGTCCGACCTGTAAATTCAGATCATATACATCATTTTTTTTTTTTAAAAATTGGCAAATCTTTCTCAAGACGTATAACTTTTTGAGTAATACTGGGCATACATTGAATTGAACACTTCAAATAAGGTTAAACTTTTACATATTTTTATAAAGAAAATATTAGACAATAGTTTATTTATAGTTATTTAGTTTAAAAAAATATGAAAATATTTATTTAATTTTAGTTGTTTATTTTTCATATTTAAGTTTTTTTTTTTATACCTAAACTTCAGGCTCTGCACCATGCAACTGCTTTATCCAGGTCTGTATGTTCTCCATTTCATCTTCAAGAAGTAGAACATCAAGACACCCTTTAAAATAGTCTGTAGTAAAGCAGTTTTTCCTATAATGAATTGTAAACAAATAAATATAAATAAGCAAAGTATAATACATTTAAAATGTTTACTGTTTTTTAAGTATAACCAAATATATAATTAAATAATAAATAAGAGAAAAAAATAAACAAAAATATTATAAATATACTCATTCTATTTTAACTTTAAAGTCAATTGGTAAAAAATAAATGATAAATTAAAAAATGGTACGTATTTTTTTCTAAGGTTCCTTAAATAAAATCAAATCAAAAGAATACTAATAATTATGTAAAATTCAGTTTCAATTTTTCACATTCAAAACTTGATAAACAATAAATATTAGGTAAAAAAAATGATGAAGGAACTTATAACAGAATTCCCTTGAAACTCTAGTCCTTTAGAATAAGTCTTGTCTGACTGGGAAGGAGATGAGAGATTGTTCTTTTTCTTTCATAACCGTCAGGCTAAAAAGCCATATGGTTATGGACATTAATGATTCGTACTCCAATTGATGAATAATAATTGAATACACTTTGGATTTATACCTGCATTTTTTCCTTGTACTAAATAATTAGTTATAAATTTATTGAGTTTAAATTCAAAATAAAATGTCAGTTATTTATTTACTATTTTAATTTAGTAATGATTCAAACCAGGTTTTATTATTAGAAAATTTACATTATAATATTATATATACAATTATTTCATTAATGATTCATAAAAAATGAAGGACAAACCTGCATAAGGTATGCAACTGAGGTTCTCTAAACAGGTTATAACAGTCTTCACATATTCTGTCGAGGCGAGCGAAAATGCTTTTATCGTAAACTCCTTTACACTGCAAATCAAAGAAAGATCTTTTGTTGATGGGATGGGCCATGATGACAGTGGGTCCAGCCAGCAAGCTGGTCACAAGGCTTGTAGCTACCACAATGCTGACTAGCAACACTCTGTCTTGTTCACGCATCTGTCAACAATGTCACCCGTGTCATTAGTATAAATACATCTCCATTCCGCTATTTACTCATTTAATATTGCTTTATTATAAATAAAATAGAGTAGTTAAAAGAAATATATTTTTCAGGTTTTTGTTAGAAATGATGTTTTCAGATCCATTATTTCCGTGTGTGAGTGTGATCGAATGAATGAGCCTGTTGGAGCATCAGTATTTAAGTATTTATGTGCTTGTTAATAATGGACAAAAGATCTGTATTTGAGTGTGTGAACTATTCAAATTATAAGTATCCAATTATTAGAAGAACTGAATTGTGGGAAATGACTCAAAATCTATAACATGCCACCACAGGAAATCATTTTTCGTCAACTACTACTCAAATTCATAACTAACATATATAAGTACCGAACCAAAAAAAAAAAAAAAATCTTTTGTTTCTTTGTATAACGAAGTGAACAAATCAATCAAAAAATCTCTATTTATTAAAGTATAATAATCGTAGCCTAAGATTACATGCATATTTTTTCACTTTGCATTTAATAATTATTAACAAAAAAAAATAAAAAGAAAGCATTTCTCAAGAAATATCCAACCCTGTCCACATTAACCAAACTAAACAGTAATTGTGGAATTAATTGAAGAAGTGTATTTGAATTGTTAAATAAATAAAACTATTTTATTTAAACTAATTAAAAGTAGAAAAGTTTTAATTGTTTTAAAAGAACAATAAAGTCTACTATAAATTCCATTATGTAGACATCCGGAGATAAAATTTTAATTTTATACGAAAATGAGCTTAACTTCAACAGGAAAAGTACATTGATTGAGACGATACCACAAAAGTAGAACGACTATGAAGATGTTTATACCTGTGTTTACTTCAGTCTTCGATAAAATTTGAACCACGGTTAACTTTTAATTATAGGAGTATAAATAGATGAATTATCAGTCTTCGAAGCTAGGAATGTATTCTAATTAGAATAATTAAAATTTAAAAAAATAAGTGAACGATAAATGTATAAACATCATCTTTTTCGCGGATAATTTTAAAATCTACTAATGCGGGGTGGGGGTAAAATATCAATATTTCAAAAGCCAAAGCAATATTTATGACTTTTCATTTATAGACAACAAAATCAATAAAATAATCTGTATTTAAACCACTATAATTTTCGTTTTTGTTTACTGAAACACGGAATTTTAAATTATCTATAAAATTTTGGTGACACTTTAAGAACGATTTCTTCAAGTTAATGAATTTCAGTTATAAAATGTATTTTTTCTTAAACATCTGTATTTTATCTTCAATATTATTAAATTCCATTAATAGTTTCCAAATGAACCTATCATTAACTTTATAGTTTCTTAAAATAGTCAAGGTTCATATTATGTTTTTGTCTATTGGTATTTCCCTCTAGTAATATCTTTCAATTTTTATTTTGCACCTTCCAACCCATTATAATAGAATAATAGTTGTAACAATTACTTTTTATTATTATATAAGTGTTATACTCTAAATATTTGATTTTTTTTGTATTATAACACGTGAGGTACATAGTGAAATAAACTTCCTTATTTTGCTAGCGGTACTAGACGTTAATTGCAAAATAAACGTGAGCAGGTTTGAATTATTCAATTATTAAATAGTTCAATTATTCTGTTCAAAGTAGAATAAAGTATGCAAGCATTACTCTTAACAGCTTAAAAAATACCATCTCACTATTTTACATTAATATTTGGGAAAGCTGATTCAAGTGAATGGAGAGGCTATAATTCAATGCTGATAAAGCAATGAAGCTGCATGAATAATGCTGACTTCTTCACATATAAAAATAACCATAATTACAGAAACGAATTTAAATATTAAATGCAATACAAGTCATAAAATATATTTTTTAATAACAGTTTACAATAAATCTTTAAGATTGAAAAATAAATACATCCCTTAGTTAATGATAAAACCACAATAAGAAATGGGAAAATAAGACTAAGATCTTTCAACCGTAACAAGTGGTCTTCGTCAGAGTCAAAAACCCAACTGAAACACTAGATGCAGAAAACATCTGGTGAGGAGTTGAGAAGAGTGGGAGGGAAGAGTGGTATTTTAAAAGAGTGAAAGCGCAGGAAAGGACTAATGTCCAGAAAGGGATGTTTGGGGAAACAAAGGAGTACAGTAAGAAAGAGTAAAAAACTATCCGCTAGCTGTCAACCCTCTTTGAAGAGGCTATTGCCCTCGTAACGAAAGTATCAAGTTTGAAGAGACCGTTACTAATGTTTATAATATTTGATCTATTAAATTTAATTAGAGACGATTCAATAATATTTCTTAATAACATTTGATTTTTCATAGATAATAAATTTAGCTCCTGTCCAATCAATATGATGATTTTCATTTTTTATATGCAAGAATAAGGCACTACTTTTTTCCTGTTTACTTACGTTGTATTTGTGTTGTTTTACACGTGTCTTTAATGATTTACCAGTTTGACCAATATAAATTTTATGGCAATTTTTGCACGGAATTTTACAAATACCACCGGACTTCAATTCGCTGGGAGAGGTTTTTATTAACATATTACCCACGTTATTACGATTAGAAAACACTATATTAAAATCAAGTTGTTTGGCTAATGTTGGAAGGGGGTCCAATGACTCATGATATGGCAAAACTATATATTCTATAGTTTATATAGTTTTGAATATATATTTGAATATAAAACATAAAAAATATAAATATAAAACATATAGATAAAATGACCACAAAAGGAAAGAAATTTGAGAAAAGTTAGGAGCCCTTTGAAGGTAACTGTCAGATCAGACCACTGCTGACGATCGAAGAACAGTTATAAGTAGCTGTTCTTCTACACAGCAAAACTGACATTGATCATTTTTGTTTGTAAAGTATTTTATTAAGTAACTCTTAAATAATTTTTAGAAGTATTTTCGCAATTTTTGTATCTATATAGATAACATTAAGTTTTGTTTGTTTTATATATATATATATATAAAGGTTTCACATAAACACGTGAAATAACAATCAATGATCAAACCACAATAAGAAATTGGAAAACAAGACTAAGATCTTTCAACCGTAACAAGCGGTCTTCGTCAGAGTAAAAAACCCAACTGTTTTTGACGAAGACCGCTTGTTACGGTTGAAAGATCTTTGTCTTGTTTTCCCATTTCTTATTGTGGTTTGATCATTGATTGTTATTTCACGTGTTTATGTGAAATCTTTTTATATATATATATGTTCAGTCGAAATAACTGATTTATCAATCAATTCCTCTCTGTTACTATTCTTGCAAAATGTAATAAATAATCAAAATAGTAGTGCTAATTGTGAAACAAACATGTTGTAGCCCTGAAGATGACATAAATATATTTCGAAACGTCGGCAAAAGGACTAGTTTCAAATCATTAGACCTCAACCCTCTAAAAAATTATATCATATAAATATTGGGTCAAGAAAACAAATCATAATGAATATATATATATATATATATATATATCACATCTTAAGTATTGTCTACAGAATATTTTTAACAATCATAAATATTTAGAATGGGTTTTTAAGTTGTTAATAAAAACAGAAATTAACATTTCAGGATCACAAGGTTCATTCTAATAGGGACAAGGTGAATTCAGACTGTAAGAATACGATTTCCATATGAATAAATTTACAAAACTTTTTTTTTCTATAAAGAAGATAACATGAACTAAAATATAGAGCAAAAAAATAATGATTTAGGAGGTTAATTATTACAGAATGCGAGATTTGAATAAGCTATGAAAAGTTTAATAGTTTACTTACGAGAAAAGAAGTAACTCCTTAGAATTACAGTTTTATTGTGGTCTATCGTTGTTTGAAAGTAAAGCATTATCCACACTTGCTTTATATTTTTGGAATAAAATATGTATCTTCAACACAATTTTAAACTTTCAATTTAATTATATATAAATTTCTTTCATCGTAGTAGAACTAACTTCATAGAAAGAGGTGCAAAGTCTACGAACTGGTTATCTCCCTGCTACTGTCACAACAAACTCCTACTAAATGTGAGGAATATAAATGATCAAATATCATTTCATCTCCTACTTACAGGCATTTTGCATACTGTTTACATTTATTTACATTATTTTTATTTATTGGCTATAATAAATTGTAGTTAAAATTTGTATCGCTTAACTTTCAAAAATCTCTTACATATCTTAACTAAAAAAGTAATAAGTTGTTAATGTGAATGGGAATGAAGTTTTTCATACACTATTGCTTGTAAAGGAAGTAGTTATAAATAATAAATAAGGCAGATTAAGTGTTGTGAAACACTCAACTTTACTGTAAGTAAGCATAATACCAAACTTGTTGACAACCAACAACATGATTTTTGTTTCCTTTTAATGTAGCAAAACATACATTTTAAACAATAATGTTTCATTTGTTTACATGTGGCTATAATCGTTTTCAGTTAAGAAACTTGAAGTCACTGATCAATTCATGTAATTAAAATTATTAAACTAATTGACTGGATCCCATTGGACTCTTACTCTCCGGGCCATACCTGCCTTCCCATTATTGAACCAAATTCAACTTCAGAATTAGGGTTCTAAAAGTCATTAAAGACTTTCAGAAATGTACATAGATAACTATCCCCCACTTCTATAGTTTTAGGTATGATTTAAAAAAAAATATCTTTATCCTCTCTTAGGCGATTGGCTCGACTCGTATTCGGATATAATGTAGTCAAAAGGTTTTCATTTCTTCTAAACAGAGAATCTAAAATGACATCATTTGAATGAAGTCAAACACAGCTTCCATTCACAGCAGTTAAGTAGACAAATTAACACTAATAGTTGTGCTATATACATTTTTAAATTCCCCCTTCGAAGATATAGTATTCTTTACACATGTAAGTTTACTTGGATGGTAATTGTAAACTACATTATAAGCGGTTGTTTTCGCCACCTTTTAACTGTTTCCTTCTTGAAATATTTGTCAGTTCCCTGCTATGAAAGTTGAAGTGTCTAGTGAAAAAATGCTTGAGACTGCTTGATGTTTGAATCCTTCCAAACTTTTCTAAATTGTTTACTATTCCCAGATATTACCTTGTTCCCAGGTACCCAAACTAAAATCAAATTATGTACACTGTTTTCATTATTTCTTTATCACTCATCGGTATATCAGACTACAGTTATTTTATTCAAATCAGAAAGCTTTCAATCAGGTGACCATATGATCACTTCCAGGCTCCCTGTAAAATAATCAACGTAGGGCATTCTATCAAACAAACTTGTCAGGTCAAACTATTAATATTTCACAATATTATTTTTTTTGATATTTTATCTTCCATACAGGCCATTCCACTTTGTAAAATAAACGGTTATCGCAAATCCAGTTAGCTAGTTATCCCTATATATGCTTGTTTTTGAACATCGATGCATGTAATATCATTGATTTTACGACAAAAGTAATAATACATTTGTATTATTTTGTAATTTGACAAAAGTCAAGATTTTATGATGATCTTGTCCTAAATTTAAGAATTAAGCCAAAATGATTCCTTTAAGACTTCATACTGTTTATATTTTTCAGAAAAATGTAAGAAGAAATATCAGGTTCATCGAATCACTGAAGAAGAGCCTTTAAAGTAGTATCCGTTTTGTAATGAAGAACAAAAGAGAGTAGATTTCTGATATTTTTTTATGACCCAAGGATAATGGGGTTCTTAAATACAAGAACTATATATCTGTCATTAAGTTTTGTTCAAGGGTGCAGGATGTAGTTTGATTAGAACACTTTGCTAGTCAACCATCTACCATCTACTGGAAAGCATAGTCGACTATATGTTTGATTGGTGTTGATTTTTTACATTTGAGAATTTTATTCTTCCCACATATCATATTAGCTCACAAAACTTTCCTCTTTTTTTATTAAACTTTTAAAAAAACAAATTTTATTAACTTAAAAAAATTTGGAGAGGCCTTCACGGAACTTAACTATAAGTAAATAAAACAAAAACCTTGCTGAAAACCAATTGTGCATGTTTTTATTTTAATGTTCCTACAGTGTGGACGAAATATCAAACGCAATGTAAATATTATGAAAATCATAGTTAATCAGTTTAATGATTTCATCGATTCTAATGTAACTAAATTTATTTGATTAGTAAATACAAACTTGAAATCATTGATTCAGAAGGCTTTGATATGTTATAATTAAACTGTTATTCCGAGGCTCGTCGGAAACAGCTTTCAGATCGGAACAATTTCTCCTATTGCGCTTCAGTCTCTATTTTGTAAAATCAACTTTAGATTTTAAGCTATTTAACTTCATAATTGTCTCAGACAAATATCTCTCACTTTTATTGGTTTAATCTGTTTTGCAAAAAATCTTTAACCCCATAAAGGCAATTGCATGAATTCACGCAGAATGTGATCAGACGTTCGAAAGTCTTATTGATGCAGAGTCTGCACTATTTCTATAACATTATTTGCAGACACCTTAAGTGGTATAAAAGAGTGATGTTAGCTTAAATTCTTATATCAAACCTATAACTAATACAATTTTTTTATACTTTTTTTTAATATAATTTTTTTGATGTAACGTTTATATATATGTACATAAAAAGATTTCACATAAACTTTGATCAAACCAATGTGATTTGATGATTGGAGGTTTATATATATATATTTCGTTAAACACTTTTTGAACCTTTGTTTTACTCTCTTTTCTTATTAACTTTTCTAATTTTCTAATTAGTGTTTTGATGTTTTGATGACATCAAAACAGTAATTAGAAAATTAGAAAAGTTAATAAGAAAAGAGAGTAAAACAAAGGTTCAAAAAGTGCTTAACGAAATTTGTATGAATGAAAATCTGCTCCCTAATTATACAAATATATATAATATATATATATATATATATATATATATATATATATATATATTTATGTTTAAAAGTATTTAATTTATATAAAAATTTATGTTCATTTGGAATTAGCCTTTTTAAATCAAAAGAGACCCAATTTTTCTAGATTCGTTTTATGTATGTTATTTTTCATCCTTTCCTCAACTGCATTCTTACAGAAGCTGAGGTGTTGATGCAAGAAGACTTCAGGCCCTAGAAGCTTTGGGTCTAACCTTCTCTTGCCCGTCGACTGCCTCATTACCCTGTACCATAGTACTCCCTTGAGTCTAGGTTTACACCTGAGAGAGAACTTATTTTACTAGTTATACTATTAATTTTTGACCCATCAATAAACCAGACAAGAAGAGCTCCTTTTCAGAAAACAATAGATTCGAGGTGATCATCGTGATCACTTTGACGTAATTGTAGACTATACTAAAAATATAGTAGTATATTGCATTGTATTGTAGTAGTAGTTGTGTATTGCAGAATACACTTGTAGTGCATTTGCCAACATATAGGCCAAATTATTTATGTTCTGTATATCAGATTTAAGTAAAGTTTATCTCAGAAGAGGACTTGATATTTTTTAATAATCTCCAATAATCTGGAAATTTTTTCCTTGATAAAAAATATCTAAAAAGGAGAAGTTTAATAACTTATCCATGCTGAAAATAGTACAGATTATTATCCTGTTATCCTTTGACACGTTTGTTTATGTAGTTTATTAAGGCTAATATGGAAACATTTTTCATTTATCTTAGGCAGCATACAACTAATGCATATCATACAATGTTTTTAAGAGAGCAGTAGTAGTAATATTATAGCTAAAGTGTAGATTTTTGGTTAAGCCTCCACGTTCTACAAAAGAATTCGAGGACTTACATATCTTTGATATTTTCACAATAATATATGCGTATTCAATGAAAACATTTTAAACATTTATTTTTTACTTTACTATAGGTAAAGAGATTGTGAAAAAGTTCAGTTTCGAGATTTTGATGGAATTACATGTTTTAAGTGTATCGAAAAGCTTGTGTACACAATTTTTGATGGATCAAATTAATATTTTGCAAAAAAAAATGTGCCTCAGTGAAGAAGTACCCTGTTGTTTGGGAGTAATTATGCTTGATGGGAAAGTCACTTTTTATAGACATTTTATTTCTATAAAAATGTATCACGTTACAAAGGCAATAACTGAAATAATCTTTAGGTTTTTGAAACAACAGGAAGTAATTTTTTTTCAATAAAATGTAAAAATTTTGACTTATGATTTAATCTGAAATCTTGTAAGTACGATAAGAGGCATACCATTTGCCGCATCAGAAAAAAGTTTTACCCAAAAATAGAGCATTATATGAGACAGGAGTTGAGATAACTTTATTAAAAATTATATATGTACCATACAAGGGCGTTATGGTAAAGATTAAGTTTTCTGAAAATGTTTTTTTGAAGCTAAACGGTTCATTACAGAACAATAAGATTTTGCCAAAAAACTTAACAGAAAATTAGCGACTTAAAAAAACATCGTAAAATTGGAATTACTGCAAAGAGTAATAAACATATTAAACCAGAATACTCATTGGATGTTGTACTTGTCGGATTAGTATACATTTAGTTTCATTGTTTATATTGGCTTAGAATTCAATGTAAAAAGAATAAAATTCTTAGATGTAAAAAATCACGACAATCAAACAATTTCTGATGCTTCCATGCTAGAATGGATATGTCTAACAAAATGCTATATTCAGTCTGTATGGTGCACCTTTGAACAAATCTGAATATCAGATGGTGGTTATCTTGTGTTTATGAAACATTATGTGTGGGTAGTACTGAAGTATGAGGAATGGACTCTTTCGTTTTATATACAACACACATACTGATTTTAAGCTAATTTTTCGGTGTTCAATGATACTGACATTTTTTCAGATCATTATGTAGTTATACTTGTTGAGATTAAACATTTACTTTTTACATTTAAACATTTGTGAAAGCTTGAAACATTCAAACAAAAAGCTTGAAAAAAACCATGTAATTTTCTTACATGTTTCTGAAATATTTCAGACAAAATAAGAATATTTTGAAGTGTTAAAGGTAAAACCCTGGCATCTTCAATGTAGAAGGAGATCAGATAAATGACACCAAATGTAGCAGATCCATTGGCCATGCAATGGATCCATTACAGATGGCCGTTTAAGAAGTCCACTGACTATAGAAACATAAACCTTGTTCTCCTGTAAGGGATTATTTTGTAACACGAAATCTTCACTTTGACTTTACAAAAGTGTTGTCACAGCTTCAATTATATTGTATGCATCAGTTGAATGATATACAAAACCAAGCATATATACGAATAACTGAATCGATCACTATGTTGCTACCTCCAGGATTAAAGATTGATAAACATCTCCCACTTAGACATTTATATAAAAATTGATTTTCTCTTTCTTTTACAGATGAAGAAATATAAAAAAATAATAAAAATTTTGACTTAGCAATCAATCTGAAACCTTTTGAGGGCGACACAAGCTATACCGTTTGACGGATCAAAATAAAATTACACCTAAAAATAGAGCATTATTTGTGGGATGAGTTGAGGTAATTTTTTTCAATATTACATTAACCATTGAATTGATTATCTACGCAAAACTTTTTTCACATTATTTTGTGATTCTATCTCTTAATTCTTTAAGGGAATGTCGAAGATTCTTGTATACAATATATTTTGAATGACTTTATAAGAAATAATCAAGTATAGTAAGGTCTGGTGGAAAGCATTCTATGACACAATCCTTTCCAATCTGCTTGCGAGAGGCCGGTTTAAGTATTCACACCGTGATTTCAATATCCTGGGCGCTCCCATCAAGTTGGAAAAAGCATTTCTTATTACCTATGTTCCATAACTTCTTCAAGATAATCAAAGAAGGTTTGTAAGAGTTGTATATTTAAAACAAAAAAGTATATTAAAACTGAAACCTTATGTACGTTTAATGAAACATATTATGTTACTTCTTAATTTGAATTTAAAGTTTTATGAGTGAGTAAAAGCTCTCAAGCACCGTTGAATCCGGTCAGCTTATATTGAAGATACACATATTCATATCTGAAGCACATTTATAGCTAAACGGCAGCTCCAATTGCTTTCAACTTTCAACTACAGAAACACCGATTCTCTGCACAAAGCTGTTTATTAAAAATAAATTAATATTTTTATTAAAAATAACAGAATTCTGTGAAAATATTCTAATAAAATAATCTTACATTATATTGTGTCCCAACACGGTTATTGACATTTATTTAACATGTTTAGTCTATCCATTCACCAAGTGACAGTAAAATTCGCCAACCTTATTGTATTAGTTACAAGCAGCCCAACCAAGGCTTTGCATGGTTGAACAAATAATAATAGTAATAATCAATTTGACAGGTTTTATTTTGCCATTCTGGTAGTGTAGAATATCTCTTCTAAATTAAGAGTGAATTTGAATTTGCTAGAATTAAATAGAAACGAAATAAATTCGTACCAATACATAAACTGTTATCTTTGAATTTCTGGTTATTTAGAAAGAAGTAATTTTTAACAATTTTATGATTAACATACAGTTCTTAATTTTCCCCAATGGAATGAAACATTAGATCTCAAAGTGATTAAAAATAATATAAATCTTGGTCTGTAAGAATACCTACAGCAATGACTGACGAGTTTCAAAACGCATGCAAATGGCGAACTCCAATTTTACACTTCCACTCTTTCTTAATAATTCGGCATTAAGATATGAAATGTTGCTATTAATTTTTTTTAACTTTTATTCATTGTGACTTTTACAGATTGAAAAGTACACATGGTTTAAAAAGTCATCCACATAGAGCAGCTCTTAAGACAAAATTAGCAATACTGATTTACTTCATCTAAGAGTATACTTTTCAACAATTTTGAAGTGATACCCTTGAAATGATCAAAAATGTGCTAAAGCTGCTGCTTCTAATACATTCACACTATTTTACAATTACATATGACAAAGACATGCCATTTTAACTGGATATTAAGGGACAGATTTTACACGTTAAAGAAAAAGTATGACAGATCGAGAAGGCGTCACTAAAAGAGACATCTCGTTTCATATACTTCAGATGTCGTTAAAATTTGAACCATAGATTCTAAACACAAAATTTGGCGAGATTCTTATCATTTGAATTTTTTAGAAACAAATTTAATTCTTCTAGTGGAAGCATCATTTATAATTTTTATATAGTTTGAAACTTTACTTTTATTATATCTAAAAAAATGTATTTATTATTTCCAGGGCTAAAACAGTCATTCATATTTCCATCATAATTGCTGTAACAATTACTGATCTTATTAGAAAATAGTAATATTATTACTATAGCAATGGTAGGTTTTGTTCTTATGTTACATCAGTTGACGAGAACAGTATGTTTAATTCTTATTTTTGAAGCCCTACTATACTAGTCAGTACGAATTTTTTCGAACGTCGGTAATGAGTATTTCAGTTCATTGCACTGTTTGGGTATTAGTTGGGTATTAGTGACGTAGTCTCTTCTGGTAAATCTCTCAGGTCCATTCTCGATATCGTTTGTTCGTTTTACTAAGTGTTGGTCCAGAGGCAACGCGCTCGCCTCTGGATTAGTAGATAGTGATTTAATAATTCAATTAATGATTCAAACTTTTGACAGGATTGCACGTTTTCAAATCCTCTGCGCCCATTGTTGAAGTTTTTTAATGATTCTTTGTGCGTGTGTGTGTGAATACGTAAACAAAAGTTTTTGAACTCATTACAGTCATACAGTTTGATGGATTATTATGATATTATACCTAAAAATAGCACTTATAATGTAGATGAGTTGTATAGTTCATTTGACAAGGTCAATCATTACAATATATATGAATTTACAAAGGGCATATATGCGTAAATAATAAGACTCATGCATTTCAATGGCCCTTGGAAACTTCAATTTAAATTACCTTCTTAATTTAGGAAGCATGCCAGAAGAGTGAAATAATTCTATGATCAGGTTGTAAATGTTGAAACTCTGACGGACTTAAATTAAACAAATATATACAGAATGAATATCCAGTGTGATTACATAAAAATGTATGATTATAACGCATTTTCATTTTTGTAATTCTGTCATATTGTAGAAACACAGTAATTGTGACAACATAATTTAGAACAAATGTAAATATAAACAATGAAGGTGACATAATAGTTACGTAAAAACTAATCAACATAAAACTATATTTAGAATTTGAAGAGAAACTGATGCCTCTCTAGGAGTAATTTTGCTCATCGGACTTTGAAAGAGTTTATATAAATATTATAAACAAAATGAAACAAACTGTTAACGAGAAAAACAGCGAAATATCAAAGAAAGAATTTACTAGAACAATTAGGGCTGCACTAAGCGAGGTGGAAATAGGAAAAAAAAGTGATAAAATTGAATATGAGAATAAAGTAAATAAAATATATATAATACAAATTATCATAAGTAACAGGAATAAATAAAAAAAATATAACAGTTTAATAATAGTAATCAATAAATAAAATAAATAAAAATCTTGAGTGGCCCACACTGAACTCTACTATAAGTAAACATAATATCAAACTTTTTGACAACCAATTGATTTTTTGTTTTACTTTTATTTAACTATCGTTATAAATTAGAATATACAGTCTGGTAAAGTATTATCGACGTATAATCGAAATCGATATAATGATTTCATTTTTTTTACTGTAGCTATAAACATTTAGTCAATTAGAACAAATTTGAAAGCATTGATCTAGAACACAGGTGTCAAACATACGGCCCGCGGGCCGGATCCTTCCCACCTAGGTGTTCGATCCGGCGTGGGGGAAAAATCTGCATTATTATAAAAAAAAAAAATCAGTTTACTCTAATTTCCTTAAAAACCTGCAGTTCTTATATTATCCACCAGTGTTTTAGTACGCGCTGAATTATCCACTTTTCCTTTGTCCTCGCACCTTGACCAGCGAAATATCTCTGTCAATATGGATAATAGTGGATACAGAGTGTCGGATTTTAATAAAGATTTTTATAATTGACTTAGTTTTCTTTACACTAATTATTAGTATTAGTGACTGGTACAAAGAAAAAGGTAGACTTATTGTTAGCTCAATGTAATTTTTCCATTACCTTGTTGGCACGACCCGCTTGAGATCAAACTAAGTTGTATTCGGCCACCAGACCAAAATGAGTTTGACACCCCTGATCTAGAACTATCAGAGAAGCTGTTATCATTAGGATCTACTGAGCGCTACCGCATGTAACCTACATATCTACCTAGTCCCTTTTTCTGTTTTAATATAAGCTTTGGATTTTAATTTCTTTATTCAGAGCCAAAATTTCTCTTCAAGAATTATAATTCACCTATGTTGGTTATTGGTACGGTTTGTAAAAATCTTTTTACCTCACGTGATTTCAGTTTGGATGCCATCAAAGTTTGCATTATTCGTATGATGTTAATTGCATCTGACGTAAATAATAGTTAAGAATCTGTTTTTGTATATGACACAAGTGATACTTATAATATCCCTGGTATTACCACAACAGTAATACCACTTTTGTAAAGCCAAAGTGAAGATTCCCTGTTATGCAATAATCCTTTATAGGAGAACATGCCTTCTGTTCGTATAACCAGTTGATCTTTTACATGTCCATCTATAACATTACATGGCCAGTGGATGTCGTTTATTTGACCTCCTTCTACATTGTAGACTTAAGCCAAAGTTCTCTTTAAGCCTTCAAATTATTCCTATTTTGTCAGAAAAATGTAAGAAAAAATGTCACTGTCATCGAATCACCGAAGACTTAGCTTAAATTAGTACCTGTTTTGAAATATAGAACGAAAGAGTCATTAAGTCATTAAATGATTTCACATTTTTTCATTACACCTCCAAACACCATATTCTTTCAGTCGATTCACTGAAAACATTTATAAGCTAATGGAATTAAATAATGTAAATAAATTTGACAAGTAGAGCAAATGATCCAATATTCCCGGATGAATATTCAGTTCTTATAACTTTATTACACTTTGTGGTAATTGGAATTTTCTGCTTTTTTTATATATTGCTAATTTTTTGTTTAATTTTTTTAGCAAAATCTAATTATTTTTTAACGAGTCGTTTAGCGTAAAAAGCATTCTCAGAGAACTTAAAATTGACCCTGACGGCTTTTTGGTTCATGTAATTTTGAAAAGAATTACCTTAAATTCATCCGCCACATAATGCTCTATTTTTAAGTGTAATTTCATTTTGATCCGTCAAACGGTATGGCTTGTATCCTTCTTATAAGCTTTTAAATTGCATCATAAGTCAGATTTTCTACATTTTATTAAAAAAAATATTTCCAGTTGTTATAAAAATCTAAGCATTTTTTTCAGTAATTCCTTTTGTAGCTTCCAAGGTAATACTAAAACTTGAAGACTCTAACGTTAGAAGGACAAGAGAAAAAAAATGTTATCTTAAAACACATTTTGGCAAAAAAGGGACTTTCCCATGATGCATAATGGCTCCTATACAATAGGGTTCATCTAAATTATAGGGCTAGTTTTTGTGTAAAATATTAATTTGATCCATTAAGGATTGTAGACTGTAGCTTGCACAGAAGCATTTGGATACACACCAATCCATCCACAGACATCATCGAAAAAATGTTATAAAATGACCTTTGGGACTTCAAAACATGTAAATCTGTAACAATGTTACAATCACTGTACTTTACTTATATTAAAGTAATATAATTATATAATTATATAATTATAAAATAATTATATAACTAGTAATATAGTTATATTAAAGTAAACAAGAAACAATAAGTTTTTCTGTAACACGCAGTAGCGGGAAGTACAGGCTTTGTTGATATGGCTGGAATAGTTGAAATAATGATTGAGAAAGGAAGTGATGCATTAACTGGCTTAATAATAAGACAATTTGGACAGCTCCAAAGTCCACATTGTTCCATTCCTCTTAGAGGGTTAGGATACGCGGGAGAGATATGGAGAACATACTCTTCAAGTTGGGAGGTTTGCGATAAAAAATGTAAGAAGGTTGATAAAGATAAACAAGGAAGAAGAGAGTGATAGTAGAAAAACTCCTTAATTATGGAGCCAAACTCTCAGAGTGGACGATAAAGGTATAGTGGAAAGTGAAATTCACGGTAACTATATGAAGATGATCACAGGTTGTAGTTGGAGAAAGATTTTGAATGACTTGGGAGAAAATGGAAACTGTTAAGACATTCAATAATAGGGTTTAATTCGAACAAGATCTTTAAGGAGTTAACAAAGTCAGAAGATTTCAGTGAGGAAACCCAAACTGGAGATATGGAATGTTATAGAGCTTATTAATCTTAAGAACACCATACAAAAGTTTAGAATCCCAGCATGCAAACTTGCTTGCTGAATTCTATGAATTCACAGGAAAGTAGAAGTAATTCCTGCAAATGTATACACAGACCACATTAAAGTGACTGTGATGGTTTCTATGTCATCTTGGCGTAGGGCTTCCGTTGTTCAACGCAGTAACATTACTTTTCCAATCAATCCGAAATCCCTGGTCATAGTTTTGTAATTGTTTTTATATTCAAATCTTTCATCATATCCTGACTGTAGCTCTCAAAAACCATTAACAAGACTCAATCTTTATTAATATTTTTTTTAATATTTATTAAACACATTGTTTTCAATATTTCATGTTTGTTATTTATTATAATTATTTCTCTTTATATTTATTCTATTTAACTCAATAATTTATGATGATCTCTATTATTATTTCCTTTATTTAAATCTTGTTAAATTCACTTTTATTCCTATTTATATCATTGCTCGGTGATAGCCCTGATTTATCTAACAAACTTCTTTTCTAGATGACTCTAAGGCCGAAATATAAAAGTGAGAAGTTCTTTCTATGCGTTCTTTTTTTGTACTTCAACATGTTATCATATCCAGAGTATTCCCATGTAAAACGATCCAAGATGGTCGATAAACGCTCATAAATTAACTGTAGAAAAACAAGAAACAAATACATAAATAGTGTTTAATATTCGCCTCAATCGTCATAAGGAAAGAAAGAGGGAGACAAACGCACCCACGAAGCAACGCTCGGAGACTGTTATATATGTTGTCTCTTCTACTTCTTGATGACGAACTATGGCTTGAAATAACCTTTGGGGTATGTGCTTTGTCCTGTCGTGTATTCTTTGTTATTTTTAGTACGAAATACTTTTTTCTTGGTACACGATTTCAATAAAAAAATGTAGACGTTCTAGGAAGTTTGTTTACTTATTGTCAAAGGAGCTTTTCTTAAATATAACTGTATATATAAACCCTATGTATTAGGAAATTTCACTAAAACTGTAGAGAATGCAATTAAATGAAGACTGTAAATTATTATTTAAAGAAGACAGTTTTTACAAAAATATTATCAAAGTTCAGGTAAAACAATGGACTTTGACTAAATTCAATAATTTAAAGAAACTGGAATGATATAAAACTTTACTATAATTAAATTTAGTACGGTTACTAAATTTTATCGATTATGATTAAAGAGTAATTGGCATGTTCCTTAGAACAATTGGCGAGCGCATTGTAGATGTGTTACTTCTGAATAACTAATCAAAATGATAGAAAATATTAATATTAGCATAGAGTTGAATTTTATCATTTAGCAATACTAATACTCACAATAAAACAAATAAGTAGCGACAAGTAATTAGTAAGATTAGTTCCACTCATTGTGTTCTGTATAATATAATCAACTCTCTGAATGGAATTAAAGGGATATGCAAAACAATTTGATGCATTATTACTTTGGTACTGAACAGCTTAGGTGTTATGAATAATTATATAACTTCTTGTACGTAATTAATTATCTTGAAATATAAATTATTTTAGCTAATTATTGAATATTATTTTAATTTTTAGAATAAATTTGCTTAAAATAAATTATTTTGTTTATCACTACGGGTTTTTAATACAATTATGTTTACCTTAATTTATAGTAAGGTAAACAAATCCGACAATGACGTCAACAAGTGAAATTGTTAAACCATTAAAAATAACTTCATATTTATAATTTTAGAGTTATATTACCTTTTACTAGATATTTTTAAGATATTTAACTCATTCTATTTTTATTATGTAACACTAATATCAATAAAATACTGAATAAGGCATTTTAAATTTCTAGAGTGACCACAAGAACAGAAAAAGGATTACGCGTTTTGATATGAAGAATGATAAAGTACCCCTGCAATGCTTCAATACTGGTCAAAGATAGTAGACCAAAGGCACACGAAGAATGATATAAACGAAAAGTTTATATCATTCACCAGCCAAATCCATTCAGCGAGCATAAAAAAAAGTATTTATAACAGCTGAAAACGTGAAAACCGTCAAAATCTTAAAATATAATATTTTTCCACGATTACCATATTTTACAAACAACAGAGGTAGCGGTAAGAATGTAGAAGGTCTGGAAAACAGAGAAATTCATATATTACAAATTTGCAATTTGTAGGAAATAGAAATCAACAAGAACTGCGGGGAGGGGGGAAACCTAGGACTGATGATCAATAACAATTCTGATTTTATGAACGACCTGGCATAAACATTAATCTCAGTGTCTTTTTACATTCTATTCCTGTCGAAAATATGAAGATGTCATCGAATATAGGTCTTAATGAAATTGAGTTTACGGCAATTGATTTAAAACCTGATTCAAAAAGCATGCAAGGCAGCGTTCTGCGGCTTATGCATGAATATGTAAGAATGGTCATTAACTAACCAATAAGTTACAACCTCCACAATAAATACAATTTTGATGCCATTGGATCAGGATAATCAAGTAATTCTAATAAAGTTCAGACTTTTAGTTAAAATGTTCTCTGATCATTAGGCGGGCAGGGGGTAAAACAGACCGAAGGTGCAGACAGCACTCTCGAAAAGCAATAACATTTCTCGTGTAACTTTTCTCATCAAAATCACGCGTTTCATTTTTTTTTTTTTATACCCAAACAAAGAAAGCGTCAAGGGAATCGAACTCAAGAGTCTTTGGTCAAGCAAACACCCTACTGACTAAGGCATCAATGAAGTAAAACAAAATTCTGAGTGAGAGGGATGATTGAGAGGGACAGTGTGAGAGAGTTTTAAATAAACACATATTTCCCATAACAAAATATAAGATATTTTGAGAAAACTTATTATCAATTTGCTACAAAGGTTTTGAAAAAAAAAATTACCGTTGACACAAAACAAAAAAAAATCAAACTCGGACTGTGCAGAAACTTAGTAGTTTTGAAAGACCAAAATACCAAAGGTTGAACTGGCAATCAGGCAAATTTAACCATCATAATTATATTTAATAACATGATTGTGTTCATTCAACAATAAAAAGTCGATATCTGACTTATAATCCACAATGTTAAAATTTATTTTCAGTTAAATGCTTTATTAAGTTCGTTAAGTTATTTCACGACTCCTTACATGGTGAAGACTATTTTAACACCTGGGAGATTTATTGATTGGAATTTCAAGCACTTACTGTCAATATTTCGCGCATATGATGAAAGACGAGTTTGTCTATGCTATGAAATAATAACGTCAAATCAATATTACTTATAATAAACAGATATAAAGTGAATAATATTAATAGTAAATATTTTACGCATGAAAGTCGAGATTGGAAAGTGTACATAATTTATAATTCGTTATTGTGGGTGAAAGAAAAATGTAAACTGAAAGATATGGATAGTGGAGGGTTGCCCTGAGACGAGAGGCGTCACCAGAGTGACGTCATTTTGTTGAAAGGCCGGTTCTCAGCAGCATGCCTTCCTCATGGCATCAGGACTTCCCGACCCACTCCTCAATTCCCTCTAGAAACATCCTCTTATTTTAGCTTTTTAAACAGCTAAAAACTAAATTAGTTTTTAATTAATTTAACGTTGAGTTAAAATATTGACAATTTAAACGAAGACATAAAAACATTTATGAATTGAGGTCTTGTATGGGTGAAGGGTAATTATGGTATAAAAAACTGAAACAGGGGTCAGGTGCCCAACGTTTCTCGCTCAAGCTTGTAATTGATCACATTTCTTGACACATTAGGTTGTAATTTTCTTGTCAGCTTTATTATGCTTGATAACAACTTAGGTATTAAATGGTAATAAGCGTTCGGATTTACCTTGAGTCAGACACTAATTAATCATAATAAACCTGATTTAATGGTCCCTGGTATTCCTAAGTTAGGTATTCATTAGCATATCTACATTTACAAGGATAACTTATTATTTATATCAGACATAGTCTACCTAAGTAGTCCGGATACATTTAATATATTTTTCAAGCCGGATGGAGGAAAATAAATCAAACAAATAGATTATATTCTTTGACGGTACTACTTTAAACAAAATAGTCATATGATTACATGCGTATTTTTTCTTTCTCTCTATTCATTTCGACAGTTTACTTTAATTTAAGAAAGTAATGCAATAAACAGTGCATTAGATCGTATAAATTAGTAAAGAGAAGAGCATCAAAAAAGTAAAGAGTAAAGATTACAGTCATCAAGAGAGCAGAGATAGGGAAGCCAAACGCTCTTGCAAAACGATGGTTGGAGACCGAATGTATACTATCCTTTGTGGACCGTTTTCTTGATGATAATATATATATATATATATATTAGTATATTTTGAAAGCAGACCTTCATTTAGACACGTTTTATTAAAGAGTATGCTGATATTCATTTTTTCATAAAAATGAATATCGGCATACTCTTTAATATATATATATATATATATATATATATATATATAAAGATTTCACATAAACACGTGAAACAACAATCAATGATCAAACCACAATAAGAAATGGGAAAACAAGACTAAGATCTTTCAACCGTAACAAGCGGGTTTTTGACTCTGACGAAGACCGCTTGTTACGGTTGAAAGATCTTAGTCTTGTTTTCCCATTTCTTATTGTGGTTTGATCATTGATATATATATATATATATATATATATATATCTTTCATATTGTGGTTTGATCATTGATTGTTATTTCACGTGTTTATGTGAAATCTTTATATATATATCAGTTGGGTTTTGACTCTGACGAAGACCGCTTGTTACGGTTGAAAGATCTTAGTCTTGTTTTCCCATTTCATATTGTGGTTTGATCATTGATTGTTATTTCACGTGTTTATGTGAAATATTTTTATATATATATAAAACCTACGATATATACATAAAAAGCAAATTTCACAACAAACACGTGAAAGAACAATAAACGTTCAAACCACAATAAGAAATGAGAAAAAAACTTTTTGCTGAAATATCCAAGACTTTTTTCCCCATTTGTTATTGTGGTTCATACAATTCATGACAACAAATTTAATAGATTAATATAAAGTTCTAAGCTCTTTCCAGTTAGCTCGTTATCAAAGATCTGACAAATTTCATTTTTGGTATAAGGTCTAAATCTCGCTTTTATATATATTCTTAGTATGATTTTTTAATATATATATATTAGTGTATACTGGCAGCAAGTCTTCTTTGAAACAAATGTTATTGAAAAGCACAGCGGCTTCGGCGTTAATTATCCTCTAAGAAGGTATTGTGTACTCGTTTCTCTTCACGATGAATTCAACAGAGGACATTGTTTTACATTACAAACTTTATGCATTTTATTTTTAAGTTTTGTAGAATTGAGTTATCATTGTACAAAACAATTGGATTTTAGGATGATGAAGAGTTAGAAAATTATATGCATATTAAAAGAGTTATAGTAAGAAAAAATAAGTCCGAATCCAACTTTTTATAATTTTTTTTTTATTTATTGTTCTTAACTCTGTTGTGCGTCACCTTATTATTGAGGTTGTATATTAGTTAATACATAAATTAATAAATATATAATATGCATACCTAAAATATTCTTGGTGAACTATTTAAGAATTTTAAGATTAGGGAATGTGAGTAGGTATCTTGAAAGTAAAAGGAGTAAGGTAAAAATTTACTGGCTCTAGGAGTCGGTTTGGACGTTTATCAACCGACTCCAACCCTGGTTATCTTTAAAACAGATAAAAGTTTTTCGTTTTATTTCTAATGATTCTTAACATCTTTTTCGTACTGAAGAACTGTAAGTTGAGTCTAATACCTATGAAATTTTAATGTAGCTTTGATTATACGACAACCGAATTATTTTTATTGATTTTGATTACATTTCTATCAAAACAATTCTCAATGTGGTATGCTTACAGGAGAACTGTAGGCTGAGCATAATTATCTAATAGTATCACGTAGCTTTGATTATAAGATAACAGAGTTATCTTGAATTCTATCTAAACAATCAGTACTAATGTTTGTTTACTGGAGAACTTTCGGGTGAGTCTACCATCTAACACGATTATCGTAATGATGAGACTGGTTCAAGCTGGTGCAGGGTGGCACCGATGCAGGTTGAAGCAAATGGATAAGGAAGTCTTGTTTAAACTGAGAGTTCATCTTAATAGAAAGTCCTATTAAAGTAGAAAATACATGGCGCAATCATTAATAATAGTTTGTATAAAGAAATTTATAACATTATTATAAATTGTATTACCAGAGAGATCGTTAATATGAATTGCTGTAATGTCACAATTTATAGGTGAAAGAGTACTTGGCACATAACTAAGATTTTAAACAAGATTTATATGGTGGCTATTGCTACAAAGAATATTGCTAAAGAATAGATAGTTACAATTATTTGAACTTGAAGTGCATAATACCTATATAGTAACTTCTTAATCAGTCAAAAACAACCTTAAACTCATTTTGACATTGTTCAAATTTTGCAATCCTATAAACATTATATACAACGTACGAATTAAAAAATGACTACACGGAAAAAAATAGGAATCTTTTAATAAGTACCTAACAAATGTAAAATGTTTAGCCAGTAATCGTAAATTTGCCAATTGTGTTCGATACATGACACGAAAAAAAACAACAATGAAATTCTTGGGTGCTGTCAGATGTATCAGAAAACTGAGACATACCGAACTTGCGATGAGTCCTAAAGCAACTGTTCGAGATCACAAGCCAGCTAGAAGTGGATACAATACAGCATTTTGGTAAAATGAAAACATCGTTCAAATTTGTTCCAGGCGGAATAAATAACCACTTAGAGTGCTCCACCACTGCAGACTAAAAAAGAAGCTACTTGTATAAACCCGTTCTTGGTTCCTGGTGTAGATTTAACCTGGTTTAATTTATATCTGGCCAAAGGAAAAACATATCAACTTTGTGGCAAACCTAACCAATTTTCTAAATTTCGTAGCTCTAGGCAAAAACTAATCAGTATTAGTCAATTGCTGTGCTAGAAGAATCACATATTTTTGTGATGTAATACATATGATAAATTGTGGCAATATAGAGACCACCTCTTACTTGCAATTATGGCAACGGAGGTTGCTTGTTGAAAATTATGTAACGTTTAAATTGGATTCAGGATATGCGGTAAATATTCTTTATCTTTCTAAATATCACAAACTGCACCTTAAACAGATACTACCATAAAAAATTGCCTTTAAATGCTTACAAAAATCGTAAACTACCTAATAATACCACATTTCAGGTTAAAGGAACAGTCAATTTATAGATTAAGTTAGGTGAAAAAATAGTAAATGAAATTTGTTGTAACAATAAACCATGAGCTTCAGTAAAACTGGGTTTGATAAAGCGGAATTAGGTTAAGAATATTGAATGCATAGTTAATAATGGAAAAAATATTAAATAAATTCAGATATGTTTCATGGGCCATTGGTAAATTTCATAAGGTGTGCAGTTCAAATTAAAAGAATTTTAAACCAGCATCCCGACCTCCGCATATAGTTCATTTAAAATGGAATAATAAGTTGAAAAGGGTAGGTCCAAAAAAGAATCGAACACATTAGTTAATATGGAAATTATCTATAAAAATGATTAACCTTGTAAATGGATGAATACACTGGTAAGAAATAGTTAGTAACTATTGAAATTATGTCAGGATCACAGACTTTATTCGAACCTGTATAAAAGAATATTATGAAATACCTTAATTCACGGACTTAAACTAGTGAATCACAAGGTTTCAATATTTTTTTCAATATTTTTTCCCGTTTTGGATCTTCAAAATTCATTCTAGAAAATTGAGCACGATGAGATTAGTCCAAAAGATAGTCTTGCGACTGTGTTGTTCAGATCATACAGTTTTAGTGGACTTGCTTTTAGCACTATACGCGGAGAAGAAACATTTCAAAACTATTAATTGTACTGTTTGCCGATACTTTGGGTATATTTATATGCAATAGACCCTTGTTATTCGCGGAGGTTACGACGTTCCTTACAAAACGTACTGTAAAACGTAAAATAAAAAAAATATAATACGTACTGAAAAACAAATTTAAGTTCAGTATTCGTATTCCTTAATATCGGCAGAATACTGTTGTTACCCATGTAAATATGTGTTCTTTGCATGAGAATGTAAACCTGCGAGTATGAGGGGACGAGAATCGCGAACTGCGAATATGCAAGGTCTACTGTATATCGATGATATATTGGCTCAAGCTCCCACTAAAGCGACTCACGGCAGATCTGAATTAAGTTTTAGACAAAGTTAGAAACATAGGAATTAAATTCCATGTCTCAAAATAGCAATATTTAGGACAGTTATTTGGCAAAATTACTATTGCACTGATTCGAATAAAATCAGAACCACATTCGGGATATTCGAGTATGACACACCTAGACAATGAGGGGTTAAACGGTTTCTCAGTTTGACTAATTATTTATCAACTAATTTTATAATTTTAATGAGAATACAGATGACAGTAAATCCGCGATAGGGTCCGTGCTGTCACAATAAGCAATGTCATGTCTGCAACAGAGTTTAACGGAATGTGAACAAAGCCCCAGTCCGAGTTCCATTTCCGGAAATACCTAGAGAGAAATGGGCATTTCCCCTTCTGGGGGGGGGGAGTGCTCATGGATCCTATGGTAGTCCCTAACTTATAGCCTTGTAGGTGTCGACCACTCTGTTATTCATGCTTCTTTCCGGGTAAAAACAAAATCTAGCAGTTGCTATTAACTAAGACAACAGTCTCAGCTCAGTTATTGTTTTTCTGGCTATCAAACAATCCAAAAGAAGTTGTAGTTAAAAATGGTCAAACTTGTGAAAGGTACCGTAATAACAACAAAAAATTTAACCTAATAAAAAGTGCTTCCAAGCACTTTTCAGTTAAACTGTTCGTAGTGACATTTTATACCATGCAAATACTTTTTATCTTAAACTATATGATTTCAATTCTAAGTACCTGAAATAGAAAAACTCACTTCACTGACTACTGAAAATATTTCAAGGGTTCTCAAAACAATTTTTTCTACTTAAAACATTCCACACGGATATGCCTTTTAATTCTTATCACATTGAACAGTTTGTACGAATATGACCTTTTGAAATTATCACCTTAAGTCAAGAGTATCTACGAAGTAACGGCTTCGTTGAAAAAGAGTAGAAATAGCTTTAAAAAACTCAACGAAAAGTCAAAGATTTTAATTTAGGAGAATAGGATTCTGTTTTACTGGAGTACCGAAATACGCCAGTGTTAGATATAAATATAACCCCTACACAGTCATTATGCGAATGACTGACCAGGACTAAAATTAACAATGCATAAAGCTAAATTAATACACCAACTGATCACGGGCATTGAACAAGTAAAAAGATTATATTACAACCAACGTACGCACTTTCACAATCAACAGATATTGTTTGTATTATTTGTATAGTCTACAAACAAAATTTATTTGAATACCAGCAAATATTATAAGAAGCTCTACACCCCACAATCATATTCAATTAAGGATGAGGAGGAAAAGGCGAAAAGGGAAAATACTGGACATATTGAGCCTTCGACAAGAAATGAGATATTGACTAAAAGAGAAGGTGAAAAGGGCATGAGTGGTCGGTCATCTGGGTACTAGCCGACATTACAGTTCACAAATTTAGAAGATTACAAATGTTTGTAACTTTTGTTTGCATTGAACAGTTTATTGGTATATTTTAAATGTATTGAAATTACTCCTTTCTTTATACATCACATTTGTTACTCTGTTTATATTACAATACTGCCACTGAACTAGCTAAAAGAGAGATGTAATAATGACACTAGTTCAAAGGACTGCACCGGTGCATACTGAACCACGTGGAGAAACGATTGTTATAAAACTTCGTTTATAAAACTGTGAGCTTATATTAAAGTTAGTTTAATAAATGTAGATAGCACAATTATCAAGTGGTTTAAGTTAAGGAAATCCACACTATAGGGACGAAAAAATAAAACTTTTGTTCAACAATAAACAAATGCGATTCAATTATCTTTATCACCATCCTGGTACTAACTTTGACAATTTACACACAGTTTAATATCATACTCAACTATCAACTCTAACTATTTATTATGTTGATGACCTAACTTTACAAGATTTCCTAATCGTAATTAGACTTTGCTATCAGAAAATTTTTCTTCGTCAGTAACATTAATTTTGTTAATTGGGCTTTTTAAAGTTATGCTTAAATTAAATAACATACTTCCATCTTTAGTAGTTATTTATTCCAGGCATGCTTTACGATCTACGTTCAAACAATGATAAGTTTTGTTTTGTCATCACATCCTCATTTATAGCAGTTCATCTTTAGTTCTGTTGAGGATCCTGTATGGTTAATTTGTTATTTAGCACCCATTTTACCTCCGTCAATTTTATTGGAATACGGATTTTTAACGAGAACTTGACATCATACAGACTTGAAAGGGTAGTTATATATTTCACCGAGGGATGGAGTGCACAAATTTTTCATTCCCCACATGAATAATCTAGGGGACGTACCCAAAGTTTAAGCCTCAAATCTTTAGTATTAAAGGCAACCATTAATTGGACTGTACCAGGCCCCAATGATAAAAATAAATATAATGTTCAAAATATAATGGGACGTACTCTTGTAATGACAGCGATGCAATGTAATGCTTATTGTTGCAACACAATAGTAAGCTAACATTTCTTTTTAAATAAATAAATAAATTTAAAGCTACAAATATTTATGGTGTTTGGAATATAAGCAGATATAAATGAGGGTTGTTAGAACAATTACTCTTGGAAATGCTTAGCGCCCGAAACCCGTCGAACACGGAACACATCCTCAATCAAACGAAGTGAGACTGTTTTAAATAGTTATGATTTCAAACCAGAAATGTTGATGATAAAATTTTAAACCAAATTCAAAGAAATATTTCAATTTACTGGTAAAAAATAATGTAGTTTATCTTTAAGGGCGATATTCCGTATGAGAATTACTCACTGGGAGACAACATAAATTTCTTTTTAAAAAAAAATACTTCATTAGTACATCTACCAAATTATAGATGTTGCTAGGTAATACAGATACAAAGCAGTTGGGTCTTGTCAATCAGAAAGAGAGAAATAACCTTAATATTTTCACTTCTGCAACTAAAAAAGTGTTGAGGTTTTTTGCAAGTTTTCTTTAAGTAAACAAATTGGAAACTTAACCCAAATTTTGTCTACGACATTAGTAGGCTTTGAAATTTTCATGTTTTATACATCTTATATTCTTGATTAAAATTAATTTTCACTTCACTTCTGTACATTACAATATTAATGAAACCTAAAACATAATACGAACATTAAGAAAGTTAACTTAAAGTCTATAAACAAAAATAAATTTTCCTATCCTAGAAATATATGTACCTCCTTCACTATTAATGTCTCTCAATCAATTATATTCACATATTTGATATTTTTGTTGTAATTTTATTTTAAATTCAACCTAAGGAAAAACACTAGGAGTTTGAAACGAGTGGTTTTTATGAAACTTCTTTTACATAGAAATTTTTCTTCAACTATTTTCAGGATGAGTAAATAACACATGACAGACTTACAATTGTAAAATTAGTGGAATGTAAAATATAACACAATGTTAAAATGTCATTGCAAACAATTCATTAATTAAGCAAAACAATAAGGAAACCACAATGTCATGTGACCAAAAAAATTTGTTCACAAAAATAACATTTTTTTAATCGAAGATGATTTCCTTCAAAATTTCAATTTGACTTAACAACCATGAACGGATATTATAAAAGACCTCTTATCTAAAACAAACATGGAAGACTCTATTTAGTGTAGGGTGTACATTCCAGTAGTTCTAGTATTAAAGGATTATCTTAAACGATAATCTTTTAATACTAGAATTAAATGATTACGAAACAGCATAATCGATTATCTTAACCCGTAAAGAATAAATAAACTGAACAGAGTATACAAAGAGAATGTATCAGATTTTTGTTTTATTTTTTAACATATTTTATTAACATAATTGTAGAGAATTTTGTCCATAAAATATTCATGAATATAAATAAAAAACGCGTTAAAAATGTAAATTTCTGATAAAACTGGCTTCTCTTTTGAATTGTTCCCTTTTCCTACGATGAGGTAATTTAAATACTCTTATTTTCTTGTTTCATAGCAAGTAAATTAGTATTAGGAATCAATGGAAAACATTGTCAGCTTTGGATAATTTCATATAAATCCATCCATAATTTCTGTTCATAATGTTTTGTTTAAGAGATTTGTTTGTTTAAGAAATCAGAAGTTTTGTGCATTTTTTTTCTTTTAGTAATTTTTTATATCCTCGTTTAATAGATGATTTCCAGATTACTTGTGCAGTTAGATGTAAAATATACTACACATCCATACACCTGGTGTACAATCTATGACTGTTGAGCAGTCAGAGCTGCTCTATTAGTTAGCGTGTAGTTTCATAAATTTGTAGAAAATGGCAACCAGTTATCTGGTTTTAACTTCCACGTTAAACGCAGGCCATACCATTCGACTATATCAACCTTTTCTCACACACGTTAAGCGCGTTTTATAAATTTCACCATATCAACATTTCTCCTCCACGCTAAGCGCACGGTCATACGTTCCTCCTTCTTTCTTTTCGAACGTTCGTACAAATTTTACTTAAACTAACAATTTTTATAGGCAGAACAGCCACTTCACTGAAATTCATGTTGTTAAGTTGGAGAAGTACGTCTGGTAAATGAAAAGTAAAACTTTTAGATCAAACTTTTTAAATATTCTGTATAAAATGATAACTAAGATTTTTCTGTTAGATAAAGCTAATTTGTAAATAAGTTAACTTTTAAGAGGGAGAAGTAGAGGAATATTTTTACTCATTCAATACTCTTAAAAGTATATCATATTTTCACAATGGTATAGTATTAATAAGATGGATCTGGTAAACAGAATGGAGACAAATGCAACTCTTGCTGAACAGACCAGATAACCACTTTGCGACGTCAGCCTGGCGTCTTAACTAATGTCATAACAAAAACGAAAAAGACTAGTCAGAGATCATAGCTATAGAAGGATGCTCAATCACTTTACATACTACCTTTTGCATTTGGAATACATAAGCCTAAAGCAACAGATACTATATTTGGTTAGGTAATGTTCCTGAGTATTATATATACACCACCAGTTGATTTAAACACCGGTATTCAGTAAAAATTAAGACAAAAAACAGAACAATTGGCATATACAATTATATTACCCGATACACTGATTTTACCCACAGGGTGTCTACCAACATAAAAAATAATTTGTAGGATCCAATAATTTTTTTTTTTGCATTGAACTATTAGTCACTCAAACTAAACTGAAACAGCTTTGAGGTTCATTTTGACTGATGAATTCATCAGTACTGACGTATACGACAATGTAAGCGAACAATATGTTCCCGTATATATAATTGATTAAATAAAAAGGTATACGGACTAAAAAAACTAAATACGCAGTAAGAAAACACATACAAAAGATCACATGAACTTACTAGTATTTTGACTTTGAGAGCTTTAGGAGAAGCGCTTAATTATCTCCTGTGAGGTACATCTGCTCCTGGGCTATACCATCATAATTAATTCATCTTTATTCATTCATTTTAAACAAATGTATTTGTTTATTTTTTATTATCCAGTTCATTGTTTATTAATTTTAAATATTTACTTTATAGTTTAATTTTTTTCTTATTTATTTTTGTTAATAATTTCATTTTTCTTGTCCATTAATTGGCTGTACTGAGTGCCTCTTGAACGAGACTGAGTTCAGTTCTCGCTTGTCTTCGGAGTGGCTCACATTTTTCTACCTGATATAGTAGTGAGTTTTATCTTTTTTATGATTTCCAGTGACACATACAATTGTGTTTATATGTATATATAAAAGAAGATTTCACAGTAAACACTTCTGTTCACATTCAATTTAAACTTTAACACTGTCTGACTTTCTTACAGTGGTTTAGACGTTCATAGATGTATAATGAGATTTCAGAGTAAGCATGTGAAATAAAAATCAACCTCTAAACCACAGTAAGAAAATCAGATAGTAAAAAATATCTTTCAGACAAAACAAGTGATCGTCGCCAGTCTCACTCATACTTATATATATAAAAAGATTTCACATAAACACGTGAAATAGCAATCAGTGATCAAACAATATGAAATGGGAAAAAAAGACTATGATACAACACAACCAGTTGGGTTTTTGACTCTGACGAAGACAGTTTGTTACGATTGAAAGATCTTAGTATTTTTTTCCCATTTCATATTGTGGTTTGATCATATATATATATATATATATATATATATATATATATATATATATATATAATTCTTTGAACACAAAAAGAAACAAATAAAATTAGACACTAGGGTTCACATTCTATATTTAAACCCTTGTAATAGTCGTATTCAGGGAAGTAAGTGTTACAACGAAAAGAGGAATGCTTCACAGAATATATGCAGGTTCGGAAAAAAAACGAAAATTTATTATACGTAGCTGAAAAGAAAAAAACATGTGAAACAATAATAAAAATAAACTTTATATATGTATATATTCACTGTTTCATTCACTGTTTTGTTATTGAGGGCTAGGTCAAATAAAAGAAAAAAAAACTCCTTTCTAGGCCGAAGTTTCGATGTATTTGTACATCATCTTCAGGGCTAGAATTAGGGTAAGACTATAATACATTTATCGAAACAATCTACAACTACAGAGTTTATATATATATATATATATATACATATATATATATATGGGGGGGGGGAGGGAGTGCAAAAATTATCTTTCTTTTGAATTGAAGCGTAATTATTAACAGGAGCATATTTAGGATATTGAAGAGTTTTCCTATCTAGTGTTTTAAAGGAAGGCTTCCGGCTTGGTGCGAGGTTCACTGAAATTAATTCCGTGTTTGGGTGTGTTCGTCCCTGACCGATTAAGTAGCATGAGCACTCAGCGTTTCAGGGGTTTGTATAAGATATTATACTAAATAAAACTGTTACTTACGATTTCCTGAAAAATTAGTATGTTTTCTAATAAAGAATTATCACTTTGGAAACCATAACAAATTAGGATGATGGACTAAGCTAAAACATTCTGTACAGTAGTATACAGATAGTATATATATAGACAATTTCAGGAAATGAAAAACGTTTGAATAACAGTCTAATCGTAAGCGACAGATTGATTGAGTATACGCTCACTATTTCCTTGGAATAAAGTTCGACTTTCACTTACGGATAAATTCGACTCTTATCTTGACAGAGGTAACGAAAATAAAACATTCATTGAACCTCATTGAAGAACTGACAAATATATCATAGAATTTCTTTTCTAGCTAAGTAAACAAGTTTACAAAACCAGTAAATATAATAACAAACTCGTTGACAACAAATTGAGATTGTTTTTATGTTAATGTGGCTATAGTGTTTACGCAATATTAAACGATATGCTAAATAATCTAATCTAAAGATTAGTCAAACTTTATTGTTTTTCGTAAAGGTATAAAAACCGTTCTAGGTGGTTTTATATCTAAATAGCTCTCCTTTACTATTCTTTCAACTATTGGGGAAGTATGCACCATCTGAAAGGCAGTACAATCAAACATGACCGTTCTTCTTATAAATGGTCTTCTGCATATCTTTGAGTATCATTAATATCATTGTATGGAGCATTCATTAGATCATTCACAATTAATTACTGCAGTAGGAGCGATAACACACTGCCCTCAGAACCTCCTTTAGTGTTCACAACTGTAGCAACTACATTACCTTCAGTAATTATTATTTTACAACATGTTATTATTAATCCTCAATCAATTCAAGTTTGAGCATTAATCAGTCTATATATTAGTACCATTCATCAATACAAAGGCGTCCATCATGAGATCAACCTACATTCAAAAATTAAGCCAAACTTATATGTCTTCAAGAAAAATATTTTCGCAGAAAAATATCACAAAGGAGTAAGAAAAAAATGTCAGGTTTATCGAATTAAAGAAGAAGTATAATAAAATTAGGATTTTATTCTTTTTAGATGTATAATATTAACTAATTAAAATATTTCAAATTTGTTAGTACCCCTCTAAATAACAATTTTATATCATTCAATTCACTGGAAAATTGTTTAAGTCAATGTAAACAATATGAAGAAATGTGAATGTAAATCGGACCAGTACAGCAGGAGATCTATTATTTCATGACGAAATTTTAATTTTTATAGGTATTTATAGTAGTATAAACATAAATAAATAGTATATATACATATAGTATTTATAGGTATTTACAAATACCTATAATACTGGTAACATTACTATGTAGTAATCTGAATTTCATGAAAATATTTATATAAACTGCTAATTATATGGTTAATTTTATTGTTCTATAACCGCGGATGGCACTAAACAATATTTTCTGAAAATATAAAATATACCATAACATCTCTTTTAGTTAACGTAATTTTGAAAAAAAATACTTCGGCTTATCTCCACATACTGTGCTAGTTCTACTATAACTACTTTGCCTATACTGAATATAAAGTGGTGGTCATGAAAAAACTCGATCTTGAGATTTTGCGGATATGTATGTTTTGCGGCCCCCAAAGTTCTTTTTCGACGTTTTCTAGATGATGTGTGTGTGGGAGGGGTGTGCATATATGGGTATGGGTGTGTGTGTGTGTGTGTGTGTGTGTGTGTGTGTGTGTGTGTATGGGAGGGGTGTGCATGTATGTGTGTGTGTGTGTGTGTGTGTGTGTGTGTGTGGGAGGGGTGTGCATGTATGCGTGTGTATCCAAAACTTTGTAGAGACGCTGCGCTGCATACCGCTTGATGGATCTAATTCATATGTTACATAAATATGAGCCAAATAGTGTAGATGTCCCCAATTATTTGGGGATAATATTCCATTTTTCTCATCATGTCACTATTTTGGTCAAAATGTGTTATCAGACAAAATTTTTTCCTTCTAAAGTAGTAACTCTTAGACTTTTGAAACTTTGGCATTATCATAGAAGTGACAGAACCAATAAATGAAAAAAACCCTAAGATTTTTAAAACAACTGAAACATTTTTTTCAATAAAATGTAACAATTTATCCTTTTAATTCAATCTGATATTTTGTGAGGAAGCTACAAGTCATGCTCTTTGTCGTATCAGAATGAAATGACATTTATAAAAAGAATATTTTATGAGAATGAGTAGTGCAATTTATTTTAATAATACATTGACAAATAGGAACGTTATTGTTCATTTTATGATTTCAGTAAATGTGTTTTTTACACTGAATACATAGCTAGATAACAATGACATTTTGCCAAAAATGGAACATAAAATTAGCTATTTATAAAAAAATATTCCAATAAATTCAATTACGGAAAAACTATAAAAACTGGAAATTTATCCTGGATTAATGGATCACCTGTTGTAATTGTTGGATTCAATTACATATGTGTACGTTGTTTACATTGACTTAGACATATTTTTAGTGTGTGGAGTTAAATAAAATTTTTATTTAGAGGTTTAATAAAAACATTTAACTGTTTTAACGTGTTAATATAATATATAAGACGAATAAAATTTATAAATATAAGAAAACACCAATCAAACATATATTTTCTGATACTTTAAATGGCATGACGGATGGTTCTTAAAAGAAGTGTTTCTACCAAACTATAAAAAGATTTCACATAAACACGTGAAACAACAATCAATGATCAAACCACAATAAGAAATGGGAAAACAAGACTAAGATCTTTCAACCGTAACAAGCGGTCAGAGTCAGAGTCAAAAACCCAACTCCAAACTATATATGGTCCTTGAACAAAACTTTGTGTTAGATATAGTCCTTTATGTTTCTATGAATCCCATTGTCTTTAGGTAAGATTGAAGAATGGAAAACTTACTCTTTCTTTATTAAAAAACGGAGACTAATTTTAACCTACTTCACTGCCGATTCAATGAACCCAATATTCTTTTCTTATACTTTTTTGATATTGTTCTGACAAAATTGAAACACTATTAAATCTTGAAAGTTGACGGAGATCATGACAGAGGCCTTTTAATATATGAATGGTACTAATAAGTATAGATTAGTCCACAAAATCAAGGAAACAAACTACAGTATTATTGTTGAAGATTAATTAGTGTAAATATAATCCTGTCTCTACTTATATTGTGAAAACTAAAGAATGTTCTCTGGGAGATGTGGTATCACTCCTATTCTAGTAATTAGTTGTGGATAACCTACTGAAAGCTCTATATAATGATGGCTACGATATGCAGGAATACGCAGAAGACCTATTATTAGAAGACGATTAATGTTTAATGATATTGCCTTTCAGATCATGCAACATTCTTCTAAATTGTTGGAGACATGGAGAAATATCTGGGTATAAATCCACCAGTAAGGGTCTTTACACATTTGTGAAGGAGAAACAAGACTTACCTAAAACTATCAAAGTTTCGGACATACACTTAGATCAAAGATTAGATCGAAAAATCATGTAACTGATCCAATAGCTAAGGGAACAGAAACAATGTTCTACTATAGAAGATTATTTCGGAGAACATGAAGCTTTACAAGGTATTATTATTGGTCTGGTAGGCTTTTATCATATGCACTGTTTGGGTGATATATAGTCATACCCCGCTTTACGCGAGGGATACGTTCCGAAAAAAATCGCGTTAACTGAAATTCGCGTATATCAAGGTTTATGATTAAACATAGCCAAAATTTAATACAAAAAAATACAAATCATTTTAATTAATCACTTTAATTCTAAGAACAATTTATGCAATACATACTCTTATTTTTTACGAAAAAATACATCTATTGTATTTTGGGTAGCGTTTTCTTTACGTTCTTGTAAAATACGTTCATAACACCCAACACTGTTTTTAATTGTTTGACACACGGTCAAGACACGGTCATCATTATTGTCTATACTCTGCAATATGTCCAAACCTGAATAAATTTTTGAAAGTGCATTTTGTATTCCCCCTGAAAAAAAAACCTAGATCCCGCACTGCATCACGGAACAAATCAACACAAACGAGGGAATCCCCCATGGAACAAAGTTGAAAGACGGGGAATTCCCAATTTCGCGTTATAGTGAAACCGCGCATAACGGGGACGCGTTAAGCGGGGTATGACTGTACTCGTAAAAACAAGGGGTATAAGCATAACTGGATCAATTATTATCGGTACTACCTCCTTGTCAAACGCTAACAAACATCTACCACTTAAACATTTACATCAAACATAATTCATGTTCAGCTTATTTTACAAAATGAAGAGATATCTATGAGAGATGAAATATCAAAAAAAAATAATATAATGAATCATTAATAGTTTGACTTATATGTTGTATGGATAGAATGCCCTTCGTAGATTATTTTACGGGGGGCCTCGAAGTGAATTAAATGATCACTTAGATTGAATGCTTTCTGACTTAAATAGTCTGATATACAGATGGTTTATATATAATTAATGAAAACAGTATAGAGTTTGATTTTCATTTGAGTACCAGGTAACAAGGAGAGGTTTACAAAGCTTCATTGCAGCTGATCTTACTTTCGTAGAGAATACTATATCTTCAAAGGGAAAAGTTAAAGATACATGTCTTTAACATCTACTAAAAATTCATTTCCTTAACTACTATGAATAAAAGCTGTATTTGACATGATACGACGAATGCAGGCTCTCTCTTTAAAAGAGGTACGAATATGTGGTCACATTATTTCTGAAGGCGAGCTAATCGCCTTGATACAGATTTTTATTAAATCATAGGTAAAATTATAAAAGTGAGGGATGGATCTCCATTTACATTTATGAAAGTCATTGAAAAACTTAAAATCCAAATTAGTTACAACAATAGGCTCTACAACATGACAGGCATGACGATGGAGTGTCGAATTCCATGAGATTCAGGCCCTCAGATTAATAATTTTAATAACATATCAGATTAATTAATAATTACAAATTTCTTATAGCTGATAGTATTATTATAGAAACATGTATACAAATGGTACATTATTTATTAATGTATATCTATAATTGCAAAAAAATGGAACAAAAATCAGTTGGTTGTCAATTAGTTTGATATTATGTTTCGCTTATATAAAAGTAGACTGTAGGCTACTCTAGATTTTTAGGTATAATTTCATTTTGATACTTCAAACGGTACGACCTTTATCCCCCTCACAAGCCTTCAGATCTAATTATAAGTCAATACTTTTACATTTTATTGAAGAATATACTTTTCCATACGCTTTAAAAATCCGAAGATTTTTTTTATTGCATTTTTGATTACCATAATAATGGAAAAATTTCAAGGCTCTAGAGTTAGTTGTTAGGAGGAAACGATGTATAAAATCACCTTTTGCAAAAGAAAGTGCCTTTGCCCAAATATTGGGCCCAAACAAGAGAGCATACCTACACTATAAGGTACATTATTGTGTAAAATATGAATTTGATACATCAAATTTTGTGAACTGCAGCGTCTCCACAAACTTTTGATACTATACTTTACTTATAGTAAAGGAAAAATAACTAAGGTCCCTAGTCTGACAGTGAGAATCAGAATATGATAATGCTGAAAGAAGCACACTTAAAACTGTCACTATCAACACTTTATAAAATTATCAGTCAAGTAGGCCTTCATTAAGATGAATCGTGTTGACTGAGGTGGACTTTAAATTCAATTCATCAACCTTCAAGAAATTCTTCCTATAGGAGTAAGTTTACATCAGTAAAATTTTAAATTCAAATCTAACAAAACTATTAAGACTCTTACTGGGTAAATAGATAAAACAAAGTTTCCAAACACAAAAAAGAAGCTTTTTTTACTCTACGAAGTGTTCGAAACGAATAGAATAAAAAGGCTTCTTTTTTGTGTGTGGAGACTTTGTTTTATCCATTTACCTAGCATGAGTAAATACCACACAATTACGGACTGCACAACTAATGTATTAAGACTCTCTAAGACAGAAGTTGGTTGCAGTGTCTTTGTTGTGTTCGGGAAGATTATCTAGTAGACTATGGCGAGGGTGATATTGTAAACATGGTTCCTTGTCACCCGTCCATCTATCTGTTTATTAAACTCCAGTATGAAAGTGAGCAGCCCCTTTATTAGAATATCAACTATTTTTGATAAGCTTTTAAGAGCAGAAAATTGATTTTCTTCGGTATCTAAAAAATTTTAGTTTGGTATCGTATTTTTTTTTATGTTGATGGACGTATCAAGTAAACATTAGCTATGACGGTCATTTCACATCGTATACATGAAATTTACTTTTTTTCACTTCATTGCAGTAGACTTTAATGACAATTAATTAACATCGTATATGCTCAAAACAGAGGCTCACGTAAGATTTTGCATACTTCTCTTGAAAAATCAAGGGTCAAATAGTGGATTTTAACTATTAACAAAAAACGAACCACTAAACAACTGCTGACTACATGTAAAGTCGCTTTTATCCGATTTATTTATTTTAAACTAGACTAAACAAAACATTAAAACAAACATTAAAAGAAACATGCAAGTATTTAATTTTCATGTTCAATGAGCTATTGTACAGGGCTTTGTACAATTGACGTATCTTAGCATAAATATAGAGTTACTTGAAGTATTTTACACAAAAATGCTTTCACATCTAGAATGATTAACATGTACATTATGGAAGAAACTGTGGTATGGTGGGGACTGTCTGAAGATGGGAATTCGAATACAAAACTTTTACCATGGGAAATCGAAAATCTTGTATCCGCCGTTTCTTGGAAAGTACACAACATGTACTATAGCAAATACTATAACTTTCTAATGCTATCTTCAAAATAAAAAAAAACGAAAAAAAACATTGATTTTGTGAATTGCTGGAACACGAAAGAGTAAAAAATTATGCTACTATGATAATCTTTCAGAATTGAAACTAGATACAGATATATGACGAAATAAAACTGCTGCTCCGATAATCACTAGTTAGGACCATGATATCTCATTAAGAAACAACAGTATTTATTTATATTATTTTTAAGAAACAATAATTTTCTTTTTGTAGCAAGTTTTTTTTGTGGACTCCGTATTACAAAGGTAAAAAAAAAATGATAATTATTATTTTGGGTGTAACTGAATGCAGTACTTTAATGCCGAAGATTTCCTACAGATTTTATATTCACCAGAATAACACGGAATAGAGCACAATGTTGTTTCAACCTCTTGTTTACCTTAAGCCAACAACATTAACAGAAAATGGTCATAGATACGAGCCTACTCGATGTTTATGTAACAAGCCATCTTTCAACGATAGAGCACTCACACCTACACCAAGGTGTCATATTTGTTCATCTTCAGTACCTTGGGTACTATTGTATAATAACGTAATATGCGCATTTTTCTTTTACGATTACTATCCCTAAATTATTTATTCTCCAAATGACTGAAGCATATTAAATCAACATTTAAACTATTCTAACAACCTCTGTGGTGCTAACAATACTAAATCACGATAATGTAATTTAGTACACCATAGGAAAATGTGTGATTGAGAAACGCTTTTACGAAGTACCAGAATCAAAACAGAACATACTATTTTTCAAATTGATAAAACTTTATTAATTTTTAACCATCTACTAGGATTATCTTCACCACTGTTACTGTTAATATTATTTACTCCATGCAGGTTTTGTAAGGACCACATGTATTATTTTGTATTACTCCTATGCTAGCCTTTCATCTTTGTTAAGACATCTTCAGAACATATTTTTTATAATAACAGCATATTTTCTCCTATTTTTATTATTACTAACTTATTTTATTTTTCAAAATAATCAAAGCAATATATAATTTAGTAAAAGTAGACCTGGGAGAATTTAAAAACTAGTAATTTTGACTCACTATTTAATAATAAAAGATAATTATTTAAATTTTTATTTCACTATTAACTGATATTTCAATGATCTATTTTTCTCTAATTTATTTACTTCATAATTAATTTTTAATTACTTCATAATTATGTTGACATCACATTTTATAAATATTGTTTTTACAAATATTTGTTAACTTGTTCTAGGACTTTTTTTGTTCTCCACAGTTTTGTGATTCTGTCAGTCTCAAAACAATGCTGTCTCAAAACGTTTCATTTACATTGATTTTATAATTAATATCATAAAACTTAAATCCAATACAATGCTATAAATATACTAACATTTTCATAAAACTTATTTATTTAATAATATTAATAAAACCACAATTTTTAAGAATACTAATAATAGTAATATTGCCATACTATAAATAAGAATTGATTAGATTACGCAGTGGAAGATAAATAAGTAAGATAAAGTGTCAAAAACAATAAGAAAAACATGTTATTTACATTATTTGCTTTTTTTCTTCTATGTTCTATATTTTTTACGCTAGCAAGTAAACCTTTATTTCATGTGTTCAAACTGTTATTTTTTGGTTGAATTTTCTTTATTTTTCCTTTCTTGGTACCTTATATAGTAGAAATTTTTTCAAACTAATTTGATAAAATGTTAGGCTTCTTCAACAAGAATAGGTGTTGTTAAATTATAACTTCTTAAAGTATAAAAAAAAATGATGTACTACATGCGATTGCATAGGTTCTAAAGGGCTTGACTAGATCAATGATGGGAGGCTGGGGCCACTGGTTTAGAAATCAATTTAAGAATTTCTTAACAGTAGTAAGAAATATCTCCACGTGTCGTCCAGACTTTAAATGATTTAGATCCTACGAGAATGGATGAAGACAGAATAGCAAAATTATGCGAATTGAGCCATTTTATTATTATTAGATTACCTAATTTACAAAATTAGTTGAGGCCAGAGAATATGTTAACAGATACGGAGACGACCTCAACAAGCTGATGATTGAGCAAGGATTATTGGACAGCTGTATCTGATCTTGAGGGCAGTTCAGTTGCCACATAGCTGGAAGTCAGCCAATTCACTCAAGTTCTCAATTAAGTATCACACAAATCGAATTTTACTGTTTTGCATTTGAGCCAATATTCAGATAATGAAAGTATAACACTTGGAACAATCTTTCCTGCATGAAATTAATCTTATAAGCAAAAAAATAATATTTACATTTGATAAAAAAAAATTATATTTTAGGATGTTAATTTGATTACTTAGATATTGTTTATCTACGTAAATTAGAGAGCATATAATAAATTAGCTTCTAGAAGAGATACTATTTTACAGGAAAAAATCTAAATGCATTAATTCGTCTATTAAAAATAATGGTTGTTATACTTCTGTTTATTTAAAAACTCCAGAGAGTTTTAAATATTAAATAAATACATGATTTAATTATTTAAAAATAAATCATAGTTTTTTTTTTAAAAATCCTGCTTCGTGCATTTTGGACCCGTCCATCTTCATAAGCAACTCTTGATCCTAAATAGCGCAGTGTTCGAAACTAGTTGAGCGCCAAATAGGATTAGGTTTAGTTTTTATTTTCTAGGCTTTTTAAAATATGTTTTAAACCTAAATAAGAAGACCAGGACTATCAAATAGTAGTTCAGAATGGGACTAGCAACACCACATCATAACAAAAAATTTGTTCACAATTCCGAAAATGAAATAGACGGTAATAGTGCAAATATAAACGACTGAAGAATTTGCGAGGTGGAATGGAAGGGCAAGGGAAATAACAGAAACTTATGTTGGAAGGTATCAGGGAAGCCAAGGAACTAACTCAAATGAAGAAGAAAGCCCACACAAGGATGAGAAAGAAAAGAGGAAGATCGTTTAAAACAGGAGGGTGATTCAAAAGTGATGTCCGAGACTTCGATAAATAAAGAAATAGTAGTGTGAGTTGAAAAGTTGGAAAATTAAGAATATATATATATATATATATATATATATATTACTGGCAGTACTGTTCGTACTATCCTTGGCTAATACATACATATTAGTGGTATTAATATTAGGTGGCCGGGGCTGAACATTTACGTCGGATAGAACGAGATAACGGGAGTCGATTCTGGTACAGAGAAATCCTCCTTGCTAAAGACAGAGAACCAGGAATGGCCAACTAGACCATTTTTACGGCTGGCAGAAATTAGTATAGCCCTTATGCACGGAGTGAGGGGTCGGCAGTCAGCTGACTGCATACTAAATATGAATCGCCATCACGAGGACGGGCATGACTCCGCGAATCGTCCCTGATCCCGTCTGATTATGTTGGTCTCATGCTGGTTGTAGCTTCAGACAAAGATTGTTAAGAAGACTTGGTTGAGCGCTGGGTTCGCTTAGGTTCCCTCGCCACTGTTTAAGAAGCACGAGGTTTTTCAACCCTTTTATTATGATTGCCATGGTTAGCAACCATTGGTGAACTAGAGCACTGCTGCCTCTAAAGGGTTGTTATTAATCAGTTTTATGGGGACTGTTCCAGACAACTGCCACGATGGTTTTCTGAGCACTGGGCTCAAGTAATAATCACTTAAGGACGACAAAGACAATCAGCTTCTAGGGTCGTCCTCTGTAGTGAACCAGTTGCCACATCATATTAACAATATTTATACCTCTGCTAAGAACTGCATTCCTCCATAATACAGATATTATTTTAGTACTATTAAAAAATTCATTATATCGATATGAATTTCAGGATAATTAATTTAAATTTTAATACACATTTGTCAAATTTTGTTCTCAAAACGTTTAACTAAAAACATTATCATGCTTCATCGGCTGTAGCTTTAGCACGACGCAGAGTAACTTTGTTTTATGCTGTACTAATTAATAAATATGTTTAAACCTTCATGGTTTAAATATGAAATGTGATAATTAAAACAGGATTGTTTTCCTTGAAGGTATATTCACTTCCTCTGTGAAGTAGTAATTCATAGTTTGTTTTTTTAAAGTTCATTCCTTTGCTTCTCAAGGAAGTTTTAAGTAAAACTGAAACACTGGGTGCGGAAGTTGGATTTGAACTAGAAAACTGACCTACTCCCGAACTGACTTACTCATTTACTTCAAACAGTTAAAACCCGATATTAATGCATATACTAATAAAACGGAGAATAGAAATGACAAGAGAGTAGGCTTTTTAAAGGAACTGATACCGGTGGAGGAAAGTACAAGACACACAGAGGTAAATACAAACTCATAAAAACGATTATTATGAGTAAATACCACGTAATAACCGATTGCGCTATTAATGAATCATAACAGACAATTAATTTCCAGCCAGTCCCAGAGTTATTGGCCATAAAACACGTCCATATCACCAGAAAATATATTGTGTATTTCAAATTACTACGTGTAAAATAGTATAATTTTTATAAAGAAATATATAGAATAACTGAAATGAAAACTATTATAATTTTATCGATTTTAAAACTAGAGTCACAGGTATTAAAATCAAAACATAGAATAAGTTGATATTTGAATTTTAAAGTGGACTTATTTCTATAATCAATCATTTGGAGTACCCAAATACAGTATCTTCATATCTAAATTTATTATAACGTTTCTTGAAACAAAATTTGTTTAATAAAATATTTCCTAAAAATCCTTTTTGTTGCTGTGATCAAACCAAGGACAAGCTTGGGTTTCTCACGATATTAATTTCCAGGTTCTGACTAATTGAATTCACTATAGAAGAAAAATAATTGGAAATTTCCTCTTTTGCATCTCATAGTTCATAAACTTCCCACTCAATCAACTTTATTGCTGTTTTCGTAAAAACGAAAATTATACGCAATGATATTCTTCTTCACTCCAAATTTACAAAAAGTTTTTCAAAAAACAAAATTTTCAAAAAAAAAGTTTAATTTAGGGTTAAAAAAATGTCGCTATTGTCTTTAATATCTTTAGCAATTTAATAATCCATCCATAAAAAAAATAAACAATTTTTAATAGGATGGTAATAAATTTGTGTTCAACTTAAAAAAAAAATACAAATTGGGAAATACAAAATTAAGTTTTTTAGAATCTTCATAATTTATTTTTTCAATAAAATTTACTATAGAGTTTATTGTAAGAAGACGTAGGAATAAAGACTGACTGTATAACTATTGGTTACAGATTACAGACACTCACTTTCATCAGAAGACCGACGGAGGTGATAAAACGAGACCAATACCAACCTCCCCCACTAAGCACTAATTTCCATATTCATCGGCCACGATATCAACAAAACGACTACATCTGTCCACGTAGTCGTTATCCCATTAATTAAATTGATGTTATTGTAGAAGTTTTAAACACAAATTATAGGTTCTCAAGCATGGAACACGACAGCATACAAAACTACGGCTCTTTTTACTTTACTGTAAGAATGACCCTAAATCATAGTGTATGTATGTATGATGATAATATGATTTATTATGATGACTATGATAATGATAACAAATTATGTTGATGGATATACACGTTTTATAGTACCTTAAGTCCATTTTTGATATTTTCAGGATGATATGTTAATGTGGGTAGATGGGTAAGTATCTAAATGTTTTTTTCACTCTTCAATTTGTGCCATTTGAAAAACATTAATATAATTGGTCAGATACATATTCTATTTTTGAGTAATATAAAATACTTAATGGAAAAGTTACAAGTTTTTTAGATTAATACAAATGCTAATTTTCTCCCACTACTACTTGTATTCTAGCAATTTAAAATTTCGCATTAGTATTGCCTTTATGTGAGTAGTGAACGATAAAACTTAACACAATATTTTTTTCTTTAAAAGAGCAATATAACTCTTAAAAAGACAGCTATCTAGTTCGTTTCAATGATGTACAATTGTCACATCTGTTTTCCTACTCTTATTAAAATCTCAAAGTTCAATATAATTAATTTATTAAAAGTAAACTTTTTTTTATTTATTAGGACAAGAATCAATAATCAATTTAAATAATGAATATTTTAAGACATGGATCATTCACATTATTTAAAATAAAATTTATTATAAATAATAAACTGCTACCTTTCCATAACAAAGGAAAAATGCATACCTTCCTCTATTCCAAACAAAGAAAGAACTAAAAAAATGAGCGAATCGAGAAACTTACGTTTTTTCAATAAAACAATGTATGCAATAGGTTTTTTATTAACATCGTAAGTACCTGTGACAACTTATAAACATATTTGAAATTGATTGGCAATATTAAAAGGTGAAATATTGAATATAAATCTATCAAAAAAAGCGTTCTGAAATTATAATGTAATTCTAAATTTTATTGAATAATTTAAAATAATGTATATAAGATCTTATATTTTTACTGAGCAAGCTTTTTTATTATCAATATTTATCAAAAAGTGTTTCGTACAATCTTACAACCGTAATCATAAATATTGATTACAAATATAATGAATAATAACATTAATAATTTTCATTCCAAGTCTACAAATAGTTATCTCTGATTGTTTATTCTGTATAGAGAACTGAAATAATCTCATACGAAATCAATCAGATATAATCGGTAAAAGGTAAACGTCTAAAACATAAACAACTATGAGCAAAATGCGTTTCTGGTTCTTTGGAAACACGATTGAGAGTTTGCCAGTGAAGGTAGATCAATGAACTCTAGAGATAGAATAGGAGACTATTTCAATAATGCCAGCCTGACACCCTCTCCTCTCCAGTATTAATCACTAATTTGTCTCTTGGCCTCTCAAGGTTCTTTAAAGTTTCTGTCTCAAAGGGAAGTTTTACTCATGATGACTATTGTATATTCGAAAAATGTAACCTTTAAAAATATGGTACCTGCAGTAGTATAAAAATGGAATTAACTAGTTACTGAAGAGAAGTTATTTAGGAATACATATATCAGAATAACCCGAAACTGTCCTGAACCACATACCACCCATCGTCTCTTTACTTGATACTGCATCAATTCATGGTGCCTTAACAAACTTTTATTTGAAAGTGTCCTAAAAGTATTCCACTGACCGATACCGATCTATATTTCATAATTTTGATTACTTAGACCTCGTAACAACCATAATTGACGTTTAAACAAATATTTGAACGATTCATTCAGTTGCTATGTAAAATTATAAATTCACATTATAATAATTCAAATTAATTTAATAAATTAAGTAGAAAAAATTAAATGCTTAAGTTAAATGAGAAGTACATATTCAAATGACTCGTTTTTCTAGATGTGATATCTTATACAATTAATTTTTTTAATTTGTCCTATTGTTTTAACAAAACGACTTCAGATTTTAAGTTCATCAATGACTTTCATAAATGTACTTAGAGAGGTTTCTAATATGATTTAATAAAAGTCTGTACCTTTTTGATTAGTTTGCATTCAGATATAATGTGACCACATATTCCTATCTATTTTAGACAGAGAGCCTGCATTCGTCGTATGATGTCAAATACAGCTTTGATGTCAAATAAAAGAAATAAAAAAAACAGTTATGATATTAACTGTTATTTAATTATTAATAGTAATTAAATAAATACATTTCTAATAGATCTTCTAAATACATTGTCAAATTCCCCTTTTGAAAATACAGTATTCTTTACAAATGTAAGTTCAGTTGGAATGAAAAAACTAAACTGGACCCAGTTGTTAAACTATTTGGTCAAACTACTGACGTTTCATTCTATTAATTTTTTTGACATTTTATCTCCCACAGAGGTCTTTTCATTTTCAAAATAAAAATAAAACAATTGTTTTTTATATAAATGTCTCAGAAAGAGATGCTTATTAGACCTTCAATCCCGGAGGTAGTTCAGATAGACATTGATCCAGTTATGCTTATACCCCGTGTTTTTGATTATCACATAAACAATGTTTATGATACATTGTTTCATGTTCTATGAAATAATCTCCTACAGCAGAACATAGCTTTTGGTCCCTCTGTCAGTCTAACATGGCTTTTCCTTATTAATTTGTCATCTAAAAAATCTGAAAGAGTATGTCTGTAACTGTGATAGTTTTAGATTAATCATTTTCCTCCTTTACACAGATATAAAGACCGTTTTTAGTGGATTTATACCCACCCGTACAAATTTCCGTTGTTTCCGTTGAAACGATTGCAAAGTCCTGTTAGAGTCTATTTCATATTGACGTTAACTAAGTCGCAAGGGGGAACTTTATCTAACGCAGGAATTCAAGTTAGTGAGACGAAGTTTTCCTCACATGGTCAACTGTAGTTTACTTGCTCATGGGTCAGAGGTTCCTACTGTTTGTTCTTCCATGAACCTGAAGGACAGACAGCTAATGTATTGTATACAGAGACATTTGTTTAACACTGTACTAATAATATTTTCTACTATTCTATAATTTCTAATTATAGTATTAGTATAATACTATAATTGGTATGGTGGTATTCCATGGTATTTTGGAATACCAAGAAAATAGAATTTTTGATTCCGTCAAAGACCAGTACGTTTGCTAGTATACAATATATGCTAGGATAATACCAAAGTTTCAAGACTCTAGAGTTAGTAGTTTAAGGGGAAAAATATTGTCAAAACCACTTTTTATATATGCCATAGAATTACGTAACTTTTTAACTATAAAACTACTCTAAAATAGTCACATACCAGGAAATAAAAAAGTGTGTAATAAGCTATTATAAATGATTAAAATACATTTTAAAGTACGCATTTATTTATTTCCCAGCCAAAGCTGGATGAAAGTTTCCATGTCTGCCACTGGACAACATTCTGACCAGTGAACAGTGGAGTCTAGCCGGCTTGCACCGTCCAATCAAACGTCTTTCTCCGTTGAATATGGTCAGTAAAAATTACTCTCCTTATAACAGGTAGTCAATTAAAATAAAAAAAATGAGTAAGGAAGCACTTCAGTTGATAAAATAAAATTAATTAATAATCGGAGTATATTAAGTTCTGATACTACATTTTGTATTAATTACATCTGCAATAGTCCTTTTTGAGACTTCCAATAATCCTTTTTATCCCAATAATTTTAATCGCATCTTTCACTCTATTTTCTTACCAAAGTTTCTGGTGATTTCAACTCTGCAAAAAGGATTTGTAAAATAATAATTTCAGCGTAAATTATATTTACAAATATAATATTAATAATCTTATTGTAGGGCTCACATTACGAGCTATTTATATGAAAGTCAAAGGGACGTTTCGATATAAAAGACAATTTATAGAACAATGTTTCTACAAGTTACATATTGTCCAGACGAAATTAAATCACTATATACTATATATATATAATGATATGAATTGGAAAGAAGATAAAATGATTGCATATGAAAGATCGGAGTTGTTAAGAAATATTATTGAATCCTCTCTGATTGAATTTAATAGATCAAATACTATAAACACTGCTATCAATTTGATAGTCATCCCTCACCTAATGGTTATAGTGCTTTTCACAAGTATGTTTTAAAATGTTGTCTAAAGTAGTATCTCTTATGACTGAGTTTCTTATTAACTTTAAAATTTCATTTTTAAATCTAGTTTTGCAGTAAGAACGTGAAATAAATCCTTCATAACATCCTTGAAATAATTTGAGCGACCAAATAGAAGACTCGCATGCCAATGTGAAGGAAAAGTTAGCTACCGTAAAAATGCTAATACCTATTTAAAATGAGAACCGCCAATACTGTACCGGAAATGCTCAGTGACTGCTATCACAAAACATTTATTTTGGCTATAATCAACAAATTAGTAGTTCCTTTCAAAGTATTCATCATTGGGGTATACAACTGTAATCTCAGCTCTATGTCGGTATTGAATTTTTTTTTCAAACTTGCTTTTACATACGTATCAGAATACGTACACCCACAGATCTTCAATCCATTCGAACACTTGAGTCTTGGGACCAAACCAAAGTTGCTAAGTAGAGTCATCACCGACGATGAGTCATGGATTTTCGAGTACAAACTGGAGATGTAATACTGAAGAATTCAGTAGTACAGTCTGACGTCGCCAATGCCGAAAAATGCAAGACAGTTAAAGTCCCAAATCTAAGCACATCTATCGTACATCATCCACTACCAGTTGTTGCAACAAGTCCAGGCAATCAATCAGCATGGCAATAAATATATATTGTGCATTTGTTTCGTTAGATGTGCGAGAATAGGTTGAAGTTGTGGCAGCACAACTCGTGGCTGCAGAACATATCACACACTTCTCACCCCAGAAAACATCACTATGATTGTGGAAACTCTCTAATCAACTGAAATCATTTCTTGAGTTTTTCCTCCTTCAAAGAGGTCATAAGGATGATAGACCTGTTTTGAAAACATCAAATGTTCAAAAGGAGATATACCTATTTTCAAATGGGCCGTGACGACTGTGCACCAGGGAATCCTCGAAGAATGCCTCTGCGAGTGTATAGAAGTATGGTACAAGGATCGGAGCGTGATTACTTTGAAGGGAATTCTCGCAGTTTGCATTAGAATTTGATACCAGTTCTGGATTTGTTCTGACACTTCAAAAGTATAAATACGACAAAACTTCTAACTATTGACAGTCGTTCAAAGGTATCAACTATTTCCCATGAAAAGGGAAGCTTAAGTACACCTTTATAAAAGTTTTGTTTAAAGAAAGCATTAAATTATTTATTATAATCTTCAACTTGTACTTAACGAATATTAATTTCTGAATTATGAAAAGACGTAAATCTAACCTTGTTGAAAGCTAGGAAATATCGTAAGTAAATTAAAATTAAAATGTAGTAAACCTAGCAGTTGTTTTGGTTTCAAAATAATTAGTTATTGAGATTATTTTTCAAAAATATAAACCACAATTTACATTTTAACAATCATCAGAAGACTATTGATGAATAGAAAACCTAACAACAGGTGTTTATTGACTTTTGCAGTTATTAATATTAATGGAAAATTTTCAGTCTTCAATACTTATCTCATTACCAACTTCCATTACCATTACCAGTACTTATCTCACACATGAAGTTCGTCTGTTGACTTCATTAAGTACTACAGGCGAACTCTTGTAAATTAACAAACAAAACTAAAAAGTCTTCTTATTTAATATATGGAGACAAAATTATTTATATTAATTAATGAAACAACCGTTTACCATGTTGATCTGGGAGAGTTTCTGTACTGGTTTCAGACGCTATCCATCTTCAAGCGTCCAAAACCAGTACAGAAACTCCTAGAACGACATACCAGGTAAGACGATTATTTTATTGATTAATAAAAATTGTTCTCTCCTCTGTAATACTAACAATATGCATAAAAGAAATTATTTTCTCAGTAAAAAATTATATGCATTATACCATACATTCGTCTACCTCGTATTGATGATTAGATTCGGTTATGAAAATATGCAAGTTTTTGTACATTTAAAAAATTACGTTATTCGTTATTTTTTAGGGCTCAAATTACGTTATATTTCGTTACGTTGCAGGTATATTATATGTCATGAATCTAAATTAAATAAAAATAAATTAATCATGTAAATATAATAATTTAAAGAACGATATACCATCGAACTTGGTAAATAAATTTACATTTACATTCTTTTTTAATTATTGTTAACAATTTCTGTGATACTAAGAATAGTAATGTTAAGATATTATATGTTTAGAGATGAATTAGATTTGCCAAGACTATGATAAGGAATATACTAGCGAAAAGTCTCCACCAATATTTTATGAAATGAAACATTTCTTCTGTTAAATCAACTTACTCGGAAAAAATGAGTATAAAGCCTTCATTATTTCCAGGAAAGCAAATTTTACTTAAAAAACACTACTTGTTCAAAATGTTTGCTATTATATATAATTCAAAACATGAACAGTCGGTTACGACAAAATATCAAATGATTATAAGGAAAGAATACGTAGAAACAAGAACACAAGTCACTTCAATATTTCCACCTCGTCGTCATAAGGATAAGGAGAAGAAGAGGAAGAGGTCGAAACATTCTCGTGAGTTGTGTTGTTGTTTCTATGTTTTTTTTTCTTTTAATTTTTATATATATACGGTATTATATAGAAATTTTTCTTTAACTTTTCCCAATTTAAGAGAATACCAGTTACTGAACAACTATATTAATATATTAAGCTAACAGACTTTGTTTCATGTCATATAAAAACCTTAATTATATTATCTTTTATAGCATATAATTTTTTGTAAATTATTCACATTTTTTTTTAATAAAACAAAACGTACTCTGTTTGCAACCGACGAAATGTAGGTGGGTATTTTCCTATCACTAAATTAAAGACTGAAAACTTGGTTTCTTAACTAAACCGTAGATGATAAGTAAGTTACCTTCTTTCTATCGTCTGAATATATTGTTTACTCCAGAAAGGATTTTTTTAACCCCAGTCTAGAGTTTTGGTCATATATCAATCTTGAACAGTGGTGGAGTCAGATGTTGAAGTTAAAAGAGAGCGATGAGCAAACTCACAAAGGCACCACATAAGACATCTCATGGATTATTTTTTAAACATATTTATTTTGGGCTCAAAATTATAATACAACTTAATGGTCTTTAAATAATTTCCCTTAAAATTAAAACAGATTAAAAAAATACGCAGAGATGCGAAGCATTATGGGAAAGTTAGAAACTAGCTAAGTTATCTATTACCTCTTCTACCTTCCTTCTCATATCTCAATTTTTATATTATATATCCATGTCCTTCGATTACTTCTGTTTTAATTGAGAGGAGAACTGTTTCAGACAATCACCAATATCAGAGTCAAGATGGAACTTAGTTTCAGCCGACGAAGGATCGTTAAGCTATCGCTCCAGTTATTGGATACGTCAGAAAAAGAAACTTGACTTCTTTGTATCTCTCTCTCTCTCTCTCTCCAACATTTGAATATATTAAGTTCTCGAAACACATTGCAAACAGTTTTCAGTTTTATCATTGACGTATATACGAAGACGTGTTGGCAAGACATTTTAATATTTCACCTTCTTGTTAATATAAAAATACGTTTTCTTCAAGACTCCAATCGTTTTTGAGACCCTTCCACATTAATTATAAAAAAATTGAATTTAAGGTATTTAGTTAGAGTAAGAAAAAAAACAATTCAATCTGAGACAATATAATGCCTTCGATATAAAAAAAATGTTTGCAAAGTTCTTCAGTGTCTTTTTATACACTAAGTAACTTAAAACACATGCCAAACCCAACTGTTCACCAAGCAGCAAAAGAGTAACTTTCGTAAATATACAAACTGGATGTAAAAAATATTCGACTTTAATCCCACTAGTTAAGTAAAACACTTAAAAAATATTTGAAAATAAGACATTTTCGAAAATGTAGTCTCTATAAACGATTACTCCTATTATTGCCCCCCCCCCCCCCTCCCTGTAAATGGGCTACTCTAGTGCTCCCTCAAGAGCTCATAGTAGTCGTTGATCACAACATACGCTCTATACCAACCCGTTTAACTTTTACGTCATAAAGAGCAACTGAGTATTTTGTCCTTTTAGTTGTAATCATGAAAGATGGACAAATCACAGAACTAATAGGACAGAGTTCTACGAAGTAATATTCTTCAAATAACCTCACTAATTAGCTAATTGACGTCACTAATAGCTAATTGACGTCACCGAAGAGGTTTCATCATCAATACAAGTTGACGATTGCATTTAAATTATTTCTATTACATGAAATTTAAATTATTTCAATTTCTTAAATCATTTAAGTTTTTCTAAATAAATTCTACTAAATTAAACTCAATAAACTAATCTAACAACTAAGAATATCATTAACATGTTAGTATAAAATACATTTTTAAACAAAACAAAATTAAACTTAATTAATTACTATTAATTGTGGAGAATGATTAACTGATTCTAAGATAATTAATATTTAAGAAAAGATAAGTAGTTATAAATTAATGGGTCACAATAGCATATGCACTTCACATTAGTGCCAACTTTAATTCAATTTATTTATCATCAATAAGGCCAAAAATATTGATACACGGAATGAATATTCACAAAAATATATTCTACAGTCAAATATAAGTTAAAACAGTTATGACTACATTACCGTAATATATAGTTGCAAGGATGATTTTTATTGAGTAAACTTGACTAAATCAGTAGATAAATGTTCTTTTTCTCCCAACCAACAATAAAAATAAGAAACACAATAACACTGTGAGTGAAAGCACAAAGAGCGCTGATGTTGGTAATATTTTTCCTGTTCCTTGTATGAAATTTGTCATTATTTTGCTGCTGATGGTCAAGTTTATTCAAAAAAGCAGGCCCTATGACTTACACGTGAAGGTAACAAATCGTTCATTTAGTTTATAATCTTGTTTGGACTATAGAATAAGCTTTAATGATTATAATGGTGCATATTAACATTTTAATTCTGATGATGTTAAACACATTTGAAGAGTCGTTGTCACTAATATAAAGTGTGTTTGGTGAAGACCATGAATTACTTCTTCCTTCTTGTGAGGATTGAAGCAGTGATGAATATCTGGATCTAACCCAGACACCAATACATCAGAGACACCTACAATTTTATATTTTTCGTTTTTTGTATATACACGCTGTGGTATCAAAATAATATGCATTTACCTTTATAAATCAACACAATTTCACGAGAAAATTCTAATCGCACAAATAATACTGATTTTCACTACCAACGTTTAGCTTTATGTAAATAGATCGTATTATAGAGCAGGGGATAAATAATAGAACATCGTCTATGTCGAGTGCCAAATTCTTGTTTTCTATTAGGCCTGAAGTTGCTATATAAATGTAGCAAAACGTAAAAAATATAAATAGAATAGAAATAAGTAAAAATTCTGTCCCAAGCAGAATCAATGTCTGAGTCTCCAACAGAACCAATGGCATTCTGTTTGAGATTGGCAAGGTCCTTGCTGGCCAAAACATCTCTGATTCAATCCACTTTAAGTCGCCAATTGTGATTATTTTACACGTTAATTGTGAAAGCTATATATATATATATAAATAATGATTTTAAGATATTAAATGGTTAAAAAGTGATACTAGGACCCAAGAGGATTCTTCACCCTCGCAGCTCATTCTTCGAGAGAAGATACGCTGCCAAATTATAACACATATATACAAAACTCCTACAGTTTGACTATCTTCGTCATCAGGAGTAGAATTTTACAACTCGTGAAAAGATTTTCCACCAGGTCAAACAGTGCTGTTCCCAAACGAATGAAAAAAGGGAATAGCAAGGAAGAAAATGGATAAAAGTAAAATTAGATTATGTCAAGTAAAACAAGAACAAATAATAATTAAATAAGTAATAATAAATAAACTATTTAAAAAAAAAAATGCTTTCGGTAATAATTTAGATCACTATTAGTAATGATGTAGAGCTAAGTAGGCAAATATCTGTGACTCTGAAGCTCGTAACATTAGATTAGAATAGATTTGGCAATCTGATCGTGGATTTAGACACATAAGCAGTGATAAAAGCTAACATCGTGGGATCTTCCATTGACAGTAATAGCAAGATTGCTGTGTTGACCAACGGAGACCCTACGACAATCAATAAGCAAGCTCAGCATAGTTGAAGCCAAGCCGAAATGAAAAGCATAACACTGAATGCAGTCCAGTCAATAGACTAGATTGTATTGAAGTAGCATTGCCCAATGTAATATCTTAGTAAACAAATAATTATGTTTGAAGCATTGAGGGCGAGTGTAATGGCATAGCAGATATTTTGAAGAACAATAGGGAACCATTGAGCTTATGATTAGCATGGGTTCAAAGAAGTATATAGTGAATGTATAAAAGAAAAAGGAATTGACAAGGAAGGAAATATTGCTCTAGTTTAAACATGAATAAATTTACGTACGAAGGGCCAATCTAAGAGATTATAAATAAGATATATATATATATATATATATATATATATATATATATATATATATTTAAATCTCTACATATGTAATATATAAATTAAATTTATGTATAAACCATCAGCTATTCAATTAAAAACCTTGGGCTCATAACTGCAAAATGTTTGTTAAAGATATTTGCAATATCTAGCTGAACGATTGTTTTTAATTTGAACTGAGTGAAAAAAGCTCCAGACTAGTTAAGAGAAACGAGTGAAATTGAAGTGGGTAGGCGTTTTAATCAGGCAGTTCAGTCAACGTCATATGGTAGAAGGTAAGGTGAAAGGCTATATTGTTCTGGTCTGAATCAGCCTTCGACTTGCAATTCCGTCACGAGTGAAATTTCTTTGACCTACCCCAATCAGGAATGTAATAATAGAAACTTGTTTGTTTTTTCTTTCAGAACGCCACCAAAAGTTGAGAACATCCAAGGCCATTGAGAAGGAAGCAAATATTCCATATAAAGATGTTTTAAACTCTTACAATTTAAGAAAAAAATTTTAGCATTCTGCAACTAATTTCTGAAAACAGTGGAGAAACAGAAACCTGGATCAGACAGATGAAAATTATTTCCTTTTTTCAATATATGTTATTGATATATATTATGTACTATAAATATATATTTATATTATATACGTTTTAAGCATACGTAAAAGAGACCAGTCTCTTTTACAGATCGAAAGAAATAGTCAAACAAATAATCCATTTGCTTCAAAACTTTGAACTTAACAAAGAAACTGATGAACAAATGAAAAGAATAATTCAGTTTTTAACAATTGAATTAAAAAACTGGTGTCAACAAAGAAGAAGATAAATTTTGAAAATGAATAAAATTACCTCTTTATTAATTTTCAAAATAGAAAATAAAACATGTCATTGAAATTAAAGTCCAATCTATTAAAACTGATGTTAACGAAAAATTATAGAATTTTTTCCATACCTTTAGTAATCTGATACTGAACTTTCTACACTTGCTAGAATGAACAATTAGTGTGCCAAACCCAATTTCGAAGGTCAATAATTAAAACACTGTAATAGCCCCATCCAAGTTCTTTATATCGCCCTTTGATAAAACTGACTTCATACCTGGAAACCTGTTTAATCCACGTTAATTGTCTTCCTACAGACCAAAAGTCTAGGTCATTCTCAAAAACTATCCAACAACATAGATTTGTCTTTTACAGTTAGTTGCACTGCACTATTATTTTTGACAATTTCACTTATTAAACGAGAGATAACGATTTATAAAAGTTTTCAAACTAACCAAAATTGGTACAGTTTTATATAAACATTTACGAGTTTGATGGAAAACAAAAGGTATATTTTTTGCAAATATTTCATTGTATAAAAATCATACATGAGCAGAAAAAAATCGACCTATATACGAATCTACAGAGATTATGTTTTTCCATTCTTATAAAAAATGTTGAACTCAAATACAAATAATAAGGTACTCAAGTAAATTGCTGAAACTACAAGTAAATTTTAGTTGAACTACACTTACAATAATCATAAGGTACAGTTTTATAAACCACAACGAAGGTGTTTCTAATGAAGGTAGAAATAAGTTCACAATACCTGAATGTAATATTATAATGTAGTGTTATATATTGTTTGTTTATTCGATTATACATTTTAGTTTCGTATACTGTAGTTACAAACTCCTTTGTATTGCTAAAATATTTATTCATTTTTTTAAATTACGTATATAAGTTCATCCCCTCCCCCGAATATGTAGTTCTTGGAATGACAATTAACATTAGGAGAGAATAAAATTGTATGACTTAGGCGCTAATGTATAAATAACGACGCGCTAATTTATAAACAAATTAATAAATATTACAACGATATAGGCGAGAAAGTACCTCATAAATGTTAGTTATCCAGAACAAAATTATACAAAAATACTACTAAGTCCAGAAGACACGATTAAGTCAAGAGAAGAAGTCACGATTAAGTCACGATCACCCACAGAAGATTAGTTGTTCACAAAGGAAAAGATCAGATAAAAAGGTCAGGAATCTTTGAATTTATGAATAAACCGACCAAGAAAGATAAATCAACGATACTGATAAGTGGATGTCAATGATATTAAAGTTAACAAACGACCGTTACACAAAACTGACCTAGCTTACAAAATGCAGAGGAGAGTTTTCATTTACAACATTCTAACACTTTCTCTGTGGACAGTTATAGACTCGAAAATAACAATGAACTGAAAGTCATGTGTGAATATCTCATTTGGAAATGCTAATTGTTAGCACAAACCTCATGTTTGTGACCGACATTAGAAATATTTACATTCCAACTGTCTTTGTTTTTTTTAAAAAAAGGATTGTTATCTTTGCTTGAATGAAGAAAAATATATTTAAAAAAATAACTATTTATAATTGGGTACCTCTAGAGTGAAAAAAAAGTTGCTTACAAAAATTTTTTTAATAACAAAGGAATATTTAATTACTTCTTTCCACATCGATCACATTGTTAATGGTTCTGCAATTGAATGTAATTAATAATGACCCTAGAATTTGTCGAGATTAAAAAAATATTGAAGAAGTCTTGTAGAGGATCATAGCCGGTATGATTAAGACATTTGCTGAAGACATCTTCTAATATAATCTTCAGTAAATAAAAATATAGTACGACATACAACTGCAATAGTTGACAAGCAACAAAAATTCCTAAAAGCCTCTATACTATAAACAATTTAAAATTCCTATTAAAGAATTAAAATTCTTCTCTACAAAGCAGTGGTTATAGGAAGATAAGGAACGATGACGTTACTAGGCTATTGTTTGGTCCAAGAATTCCTCTACAATCATCCTAATTGCAAAAAAAGATGAGTTTAAAAGATTTTGCTTGGATTATGTCCAGCCTCTTCCAATCATACATGAAGATTTGAATATACTGTTAAAAAGCTGGAAGCCTTTCAACTTGCATTAAAAACTTGTAGTTTCTCTTCAATTAAAAATTTATCCTCAAGATAATAAATAGAATAATTTTACAGTTCTTTATATGTACTATTTAAATTTATATTATATATATTCAAATTTATATGTACAACAGGGATAATATAGTTTCCTGTAGACATAATTGCAGAAACATAATTTCCAAAAAAATAAGCTAAAATGATGAGGCACTTAGTAGTAAGATACTTAATTTTGTCGTCCATTTCATACTTTAGGTCTGTTGTAACTATTGTATGGATATGACGATATTGACACATACTAGATATGTCTATGTCTGTCTTAATATACAAAGCTTATCTAAAATCTCAGTCCACAGAAGTAAATGTTGATCTAAAAAAACCCTGTCATTTTTATGTCGTGCTGTTGTTGATACTATTTTTTTTAGAGTCTAATTGTAAAAGAATAAAGACTACTCTAGTTCTTCAACGCACACCAACACAGCATGATATGGTTTATCACTAATTTCGATAAACCATATTTTTCAGAATATTACCATGCGTATTTTAGCTAAATTAATTATTAGTGAAAATATATGTTCACTTTATTAGAACATTTATTTAAAGGCCACAAACGAAACTGTTACGTTGATTGCAAAATTGTATATAACACGATTTAACCACTGATTCATTGTAGTTTATTAAAATGTTGAATGACCGCGATCGCACTGTAGCCAGTAACTAAAACCAGTGACGTTTACCGGTCACCAGAAAAGAGTCAATAGAACTCTTTTATTCACGTAATTAAATTTCAGACGGATTTTCCAGGCCTAACTTACATTTAATGTGGTCCAGCAAAACTTGTTTTTCTTCGTTAGTGGTGGCCAGTTGAAGATTTTTAGACCCCAGTTTTGTTGAGCAGGTCCTTTCTGGAAACGAGGAGTAATCTTCCTGTTAAAACACTTGTAGCATTATTTACTAAACGGGCAAAAATCGGGTCTTTCAAGTTAAACATTATATGAGTCTTAAAACATACTCTCTATGCATATTATTTCAGTTTAGAGTTATTTATGTTAAAAAGAATCAGATCTATTAAAATTCAAACTTATGATTTATCGCACTTATTCACTTTTTTCCTATTGGATTTGAATAATACTAACAGATCGGAATCGTAAAGTTTCAAAGTTTCTTAAAATTTCAACATGCTGGTTAAGTCTTAAACATACTCCCCTAGTTTAATTTACTCAAGTTTTCTGCTTCATTTTATGAAAATATCATGGAAAGAGAACTAATAAACTAGTGGACAACTACACAAGCTAAACCAACGGCGACTAATAATTACTACTTCTTCAGATCTCATCCTGAATTAATTGGAATAATTTTTTTCTGGTGACATTAAATAGTCAGTTCAAACCATAATCTCCTAATCTTTTAATAGTGTTTAAATGATTTTCGGACCTTTGACCTGATAAATTTATGAATTGAAACACTAGTTGGTTTGGTGTTCGAACACATTAAGGGCACATAGGAAGAGATAATACATAACATTCATGAAGGAGATTTCTTTATGTATATCTTTATATGTCCTCGGAAGGTCTGTAGAGAGTCTAGTCAAATTTAAGACTACAATGGTGTTAACAAAGCATAGTTGTTGCTACGATAATCAGTCATTTGTAATTTAAGATTGTTTTAAAGAAATATTAATTTGCATGGAATACATTGAAGTTCACATTTGATCAATAAATAATCAATCCTTGATCCACTTATATCTGTACATTGAAAGGATCCCGACAGGTAGGTAGTAACAAAAACAAACTCATTATTTAGTAACTTCAAGCTTTCTTTGAAAATGTAGCGTCATCAGCTTCCTGGTTTTTATCTACACTCATTGTTTCACAGAAAAGGCATCAAACCACTCCCAACGTCAGTTTTTTCCTTTAGATACCTCTTAGCTTATCTTTACCCCTATGGCCTGACCACCATTACTACAAACTCTTCCTTTCATTCTCTACTCATCAGCCACTTTCACCGCTTTGAATACTATTACAAAATCGTAATGCTTCGATCACTTACATGTTCCTAATACCTATATATACATATATTTTATATAAGATCTATTATTAACTAATTAATTCGTTATACTTTTGCTTCTTAACTTATCTAGAAATATTAAAAAATAGTCCTGAAACTAAATCAATTTGGTAATTTATTTTAATTTCCAGTCTGCGTTAACTTAGTCCCCGGTTTATCTTTAACTTCTTTAACTGATAACACTTACGATAATCTAAGTCAATACGAACACTACACGAATATAGGCACAGTATGGCAAGATGCCACGAACCGTGGTCAGACGGTAGCACAAGTTAGTTCCTCTATCATACATAAACGTTGATTAGCATTTATGCAGATTTTGTTAGAATAATCTTGTTAACATCCCACCACAACTCACATGACTGAAAATAACTCAGCCGGTCCATACTCTTTCACTCTTTCAATTTATTTTTTAAAATCCTATTTCGTGTTGTTATGATTATTTTATATCGTTTTCTCATTTTTATTTAAAACGCTACTAATTTATAACCATTGAATGTAAATTTCACATTTGTTAATGTAATCGGATTAGGGTTTTTTTATATCCACTCAAGAATTAATTTACCAATAAATACTACTTTCTTTGAAAATAGTAAATAATAGTTTAAATTGCATATAATATATACTGAAAAAATTAATAGTCTGACCCAAATGTTTTTAATTATTTTTAATAATAAAACAACCAATAAATAAAAAAAAAACTTTCTTTACTTCGGACAACCATTTTCCAAATATATTAATGTTATAAGAACAAAAAAATTACAAAAAAACTAGATAATTTACAATCCATAAATAAAAAAATTGCTGATACTTAAATAATGATAGCAACAAATTATTGTGGAAAACTAATATCACGTTTAACCAGAAATTATTCCAAATATTTGTATAAAACAATTATTAAAGTTTCTTGTGGAGGCTAAGAAAACAAGAAACAAACGAAATAACCGTTTAATCAAAACAGTGTCTTCGTTTTGTTTGTTATAAACGTCTGATTTATTATGTTACCGACCATTTTCTGATATAATGCAACAAAGAAGTTGAACTGAGCATAGCTACTTAACGTAAAAACGATGACTGATATTGGTTGAAGACCTAAATTATACGAATTGATTAGAATTTATGTGTTCTCTATTTGTTTTTATGTAAAGAATTATTTAGCTTTTAACTTTAACTTTTATTACCCAACACGAGTTGATACATTTTACTGATTGGCACAACTATGAAGTATTTAAACTGTAAAATTAATTAAGTTCAAAAAAATTAAATTCTTTTTAGCTAAAAACTATTCAGCAATGATTGCAAAAAAAATGTTTTAAATTTCTGGAATATGATGCATTTTTTAAAGTATAATCAAATAATTTGCATTACATGAATTATAACATCCATAAATATATTATATGAATGAAATGGATGAAAATTTAAAAAAAAAAGTTAAAATAGTTTGTGATAGTTTTAGAGTGAAGTGTGAAGGTTTTTTCCCCTAGAACTATTTGTTCAGAGTTGGAATGGGGTGGAGTGGTGAAGGAAGGGCTGCAGGTATCAGGCCTACCCTGGGAATCTCCTCCCACTCTGGTGCTCCTGTCTACACAACGCACAACCGTCCTCCGACTCAGCCCCGCAGCCCTTTTAATACCATTCCTTTTACCTATATTCACAAACCAACTACTTTACTTTTTTTCTGTTATAATTCAAATATGATTTAAAACCAGAAATATATGAAAAATTGTTAAACAACAATTGTTAAAATAACAGGAAAAAAATGTTAAGATTGTTTATTAAGACGTCATGGGGGTCGATGTGTTTGTACAAAAGATAAAATCTTGTTACCTGAGTCTCGTGAAGCATGTAATACCTGAGTCATGGGTAGCAATTCACTGAATAAACTTAAGTGATTAACCTTACAATTAGGTAAGAAGCAACAGAAAATTTAATATGGTTTATCATTATTTTTAAACCTTATCATTTCAATGAGTACGAAAATATTTATAATGAAATCAAAATAGGAAAATAATGAAGTTATCAAAAAGGTAAACTCAGATAAATAAGTTTAATAACACCTAATTAATGAAACTTGAAAGAAATCTCTAGGATATTTGATTGAAACTAAGAAGTACTAATCAAGACAAGTAATTATGGATCAGGATTTCGAAATGAATTCAAGAAAAATAGTTAATTAAATAGAGAAGTGCACAAATATAGTTAGGGAAAGAAGAATAGGTTTGAGACTGACATTGACATGCAGTAAAGTTGAGTAAAAGAAGGCAGGTATAGGGAAGGAGGTGGTTTGGGGGACGTGAAAGTGCGGGGTTAGATAAGGCGACTCACCAGATGTAACGGCGCCGATGACCGCCTCTCAAGACATCCAAGCTAATGGCCTGACAAGCCCTAGTCGACTGACGACCACGGCCTCGTACCATCCCCCCCTCGTGGCTTTTTTTTTAACACCGTCTCTCATCTCGCCACGTCCGCACCGGCACACACACACACACACACACTCACGCTCACTCACACTGAGTACACGCACTCACCCACATGACACCAATATATTATCCTTTCCAACTGTTTGTTTTCTCAACATCCTCAGTCCCCAATCCTTCTTACCCTCCCTCATTCACTTGCTAACCCCCGAGTTTTCCCTACAATACTACACCTTCATCCATCAACATTCCACAACACCTACCATTTTAAAATAACCTTAATCAGTGAAAATCAGCTTCAAAATACTTTTCACCCTTTTTAATATTGTTTTTACTCATTTATAAATTCCATACACTTTTACGAAATTGGCAAATAGTTTTAAACCATAACAATGTTCATCCTTTATCATATAACAATACTTAAGAAGACAACATTTTATTAAAAAATAATTTAAATTGCAAAAAAAAGTTGTAAAATTTAAAAAAAAATGAAATTAGTGCCCTCTTCATTCAAAGTTTTTTAATTACAATAATTCAGAGCTTTTATTTTATTTCAACATAAAACAACTAAAAATTAACAAGAGTAAATAAATTCATTTCAGATGCATCTAAGCTTGAATAATTCTAATATATATGTTTATCTAATAATTATAATACATAATTATTTATGTTTTACGCTTTATTTGCTGTAACTTTTCTTATAAAAAAAAGTAACTTTCACTATCAGACCCAGGACCTGAGTGCACCCTCAAGCGCCTTTACGGCATAAAAATAATAATTATTATTATGTGTATTACTATACATAGTTTTGATATCTTAAGGTTGTTATTGCACTATAATTATTTGCAGTAAATTATTAAATAAATAGAAGTCATTATTTCTATAGAGGATAATATAAAGTGAATAATACATGCATAAGTAACACCTAAACGTCTTGTTGTGTACCATCCCTTTCTGAAAGTCCGAAACCAGTTGAGAGTGCCATACAGCATACGAAGTAAGACGAATTACGTATTTATGGTTTACTTTGATAATCATTGTACTATAAATAACCAAGTCAATTATGAACATAGTTGTTGACTGTTCGGCAGAGTTTTAAAAAATAAGCTAGTTATTTAAATGTAAGATAAATTTCATTACCAAACCACTCTATGACCTGTAAAACTAATCGTCAGTAACTAATGTTCTGCTTCTTGTATATGTATATACAAATATTGTATAACGAAAATACAAAAAAAATTGTTTACTGAATCACATTTAGGTTCTCAGAGGAAATTAAGAATTTAATGTTTTTTGTCATCAATTGTCCAGTTCACAAGACATAATTTGAAGACATCTCTTAAGGATTAAGATGGCCCTTATGGCGACTCCGTAAACTATAAACACTGAAACTGTGTTTGTGACTAACTATAAAAAAAAATAAATTTTTCAATTTACTAAAATTCTTAAAATTTAAGAAGAAGTAGTTTGGTTATATGCAGAGTTAGTTGAAATATCTAAATTTATTTTTCTGAAGCATTATCCGTCTGCATTTTGAAATTACCTGAAATTGAAATGTCTAAATTTCTATGAAAATAATTATTTAAAAGTCTATGAGAAAACTCATCTCCAGATTTTGAAGGTGATTTTAGACATTTTTTTCCCTTTCAAACTACTAACTGTGAAGCATTGAAATTTTAGGATTAATATAAAACTGACAACTACGAGTATTATGACCTGACAAAAACTTCAGATTTTATTCAATAACCAAAATGAGTTTTACAATAAAATGTAAAAAAATTCACTTATGATTGATTTGTAAAGCTGTCAACCACAATACAGGTCACACCGTTTGATGGAGCATGATGAAATTAAACAAAATGATAGAGCCGCATCAGTAAAGGAACTGAATATCTTTTTTTGAAATTACCCTGAACTTTTTCGATATAAAAGGACCTTTTTATCGCACGCCTTTGTTATGCATTCAATCAACACGAATCATGGGTGTATTCAGAACTTCAGAATGGATTAGTACAATGCTAATGAAAGGAATAATTTATGTAAGTACAGGATATACTAAAAGTGATATATCCTGTATATATATATATATATATATATATATATATAATATTGAATATGATCGCAGTTTCTGCGTTAACGACCTTTTTGTTAACGCAGAAACTGATATATATATATATATATATAAAATAAATTCAAAACGAAGGAAACACACAGATTAGACACAGGAAGCTACTCGGTGGAAGCAGAAAGTAACTGACAAAAAGAACGGCACTACACGTGCTAATCACAATTAAAAGAAACGTCCAGCGGACTTTTTTAAATAAAATAAATTCAAAACGAAAATTGTGATTAACACGTGTAGTGCCGTTCTTTTTGTCAGTTACTTTCTGCTTCCACCGAGTAGCTTCCTGCGTCTAATCGGTGTGCTTCCTTCGTTTTGAATTTATTTTATTTAAAAAAGTCCGCTGGACCGTTTCTTTTAATTGTGATATATATATACTCAAGTATAGTATATATATCATATCTATATATAGTATATATATAGATATACTCAAGTATCTACTATACTATAGTAGATTGTGAATATCTACTAGATACTCTAAATAATCATAGTTATGATATGGATTGATATGCGGATAACCTTGTATTTATAAGAAGAGGAATGCTTGATTCTACTGTTTTTGTGTCTATGAAGTCAGCTCTCCAAATGTTGAATGATGGGTAAAGAAGAAATGTCTGGATATAAATCAAGACAAAAGGGTCCTTATATCATTCTTAAAGACAAGGAAAGTAGGTGTCAAAGACACTTTGAAAGCTGATTGAGTGGCAATTATGCCACTCAAACGTATAGAAATACCTGAAGTTACTATTGATGAAAGATTATCTACACATCAACACTTTCTCTACGCTTTCAGTTCTTGATTGCTGCTATATGACCGATGGTTTGATATGCACCAGCATTGTGGCATTCATAGATTAATGAAAAAGGTAACTAAACTATCCTTAATAAACCACAAATAAAAGGCTGTCGAGGAATCACCGGAGCATTGGTCACCTGTCCTACATCGCATTTAGAAGCATTATAGATATTTCTATCCAGAAAGAGGCCATCTGGAGACCACTGAGGCTGTTTGGAAATCAAAATGTCTCTATGGAAGATAAAATGTTCAAAAAAGTGATGGAACTAAACATTAATAGAGTGACTGAAATTCTTGCAGATGAAAAATTAATAACAAAACTGCAATTTGAATATTTCTAAAGCTCTGTTAAGAGTAAGGACCATCTGCTTACTCTGTCTGGAAGAAGCAGAAATCTTCGAACACAATCTATTGTTCGAAAACATTTTATCTTCCATAGAGACATTTTGATTTCCAAACAGCCTCAGTGGTCTCCAGATGGCCTCTGGATAGAAATATCTATAATGCTTCTATATGCGATGTAGGACAGGTGACCAATGCTCCGATGATTCCTCGACAGCCTTTTATTTGTAGTTTATTAAGGATAATTGTCAATGTAGGCAATCGCTTTTAAGAGTTAATAATTTCTGAAATAAAATTGTGACACAGATATATTTGGGAGATACTTCTCTAAGAAGAATTATGAAGTTGACAAAGAACTGAAAGTTGATTTTAGAAACGATAAAGGGAAGTACAATCGGACAGATATCCGCGATGAGAATGAGTCCTATAAGAAACTGATAAAATGGATTTACTCGCATTTAAACAAATGAAATCATTAATTCTATTATCTGTAAGTTTGATCGCACTTAACCAGATAATTTGAAATTTCCCCTACACGATAGCCCCACTAAATTAAAACAAAATTTAAATAGATTGTCAACGAGTTTGGTACGTTCAATATATTTGATTTATAGTAAAGTTGAATATAGGTCATTTCTACAGTGAATTTGACCGTGGTTTTCCTCACAGTATCCCTAATATTTCTAACAATAAACTAGTTCTCAAAGCCTAAATATTGACTCTGTAAGATGAACTACAATTAGAAAATCTGTTGGAATTAATATTTTGAATGCCTAGCTTATATCTAAACCATATGATCTAAGGAATGATATTGAAAATGTTGACCACACTTACCTATCTTTTTGCAATGAGAATGTATTTTATACTTTCAAATAAAAATAAAATATTATCAGTATTTTTATGAGTTATCATAAAAAATAGTATGGACATGAATAAACTGAATCCTGCACATAATCTTTAGTATTATGTTTTTTAATTGTAATTATCATAAAAAATAGTATGGACATGAATAAACTGAATCCTGCACATAATCTTTAGTATTATGTTTTTTAATTGTTCGAGTGATCTTATTTTGTTCAAGGGTTCCTACCAAAAGTGGTAGGTAAAAGTGATAATGGTAAAAGTTAAAGACTTTAGAATTAGTAGTTTAGGGAGGAAAAAAAATGTCTAAAAACACATATTGACCAACAAATTAACTTTCCCATCATGCATAATTGTTCCCAAACTATTCAACACAACTACATTATGAGGCCAATTTTATTCGTAAAATATCATCAAAGATTTTGGACCGTAGCGTGTCCACAAAGTTTAGGTACACACAGACCCACCCACACATACAGACATCATCAACAAAATATCATAAAACGACTTTGGGGACCTCAAAACATGTAATTCCGTCAAAATGTTGAGATGAATTTTTTTCACGATCACTTTTACTTATAGTAAAGTAAAAACAGAATGAAAGCTAATGACCGCTGTCCTATGGCAGACTGGCACACACTTGCTCAGAAGTAAAACTAGATCAGAACTGTACCAGAACAAATGTATACGGAACGGCATTGATTCTGATATAACATTGTAATAAATGTAATATAATTATAACATTTTATATTATAATCTAGAAATATCTAATGAGAGGTCTAAAATAATCCAGATCTATAACTTAGATGGCAGTTTTAATCTAAATAGGACGGAAATAATCTAGATCTAGATTTAAATAATCTAAGTTGGTAGCCTTGGCTGCAGCTGTATACTTCAATAGCAAAAAAAAGCATTCTTAATAATGATGTTTACTTGATACTATTTTGACCATCGGTTTCCAAATAAATTCTAATACTTTACAACCTGCCATTTTATGCAGTTCTTCCATGTTTAGAAAAGTCGCAGAAAATTAAGGTACATGCCTCTTTGACTATACATGAATCATAGTTTTTGTTCTTTTCAGTATAATGATATATTTTTTTATCTTCTGCACAATGTTACTGAGAAATAAGAATTCCATAAAACTTTTCAGGGATTGTTACAATTTCAACATTACAGTATATTAATTAATGTATTTTAACATTAAAGTAATTTCTGTTATCATATGGTACAAGAATGAAGTAATAATTTTTAAAAACATGTACTATTAAGTGAATATTATTTAAATTCTTAACTCTTTAGAATTAAAAAAATACAAAATATTTTATTTTAACAAAAATATATTTCTGGATTCACTATATAATAAAATTACATATACATATATCAAGGTCTCCCTCACCACAGTAAGGAATTCAGAAATGAGACTTAGATCTTTCAACCAAAAACAACTAGTCTTCGTCTGAGTCTCACTCGAACTGATGAAGACCAGTTGCTTTGGTTGAGAGATATTAGACTTATTTATGAAATTTGTATTGTGGTTTGGAAGTTGATTTCTATTTTATGCGTTTACTGTGAAACTTGTTATATATAATTTCTATTCAAATTTCATTTTTATTCATCAGAAATAATAATGTCTTGTTGAATTTCAATATTCAGGTTGTTTAATGAAGTCAATTTATATAAACAAGTAAGTAACAGAATAATATAATCTATATTAAAACTTAAATTTCAGTCTTGAAGAATCAAAAAAAATCTACAGCTTCTTGATCATTATTTCATTAAAGACAAATTCAGTTGAATTGTGCCTGATAAGGTCTAATGATTTTAACATTTTCATAAAAATAATTTAAGAAATGAATTTAATACTTTGTAATAGACCACCAATCCCATTACGTGACAAAATCTAGAAAACTTTTAACTAAATTTTGTAATTTTTCACTAAAACCCTGTTAGTATTGTGATAAAATTAAAATAATTTAACACAATTAATAGATTTGCTAATGCTTCTGAGATTTGAAAATTCCTTCATTGACCAGTTTTAATTTTTTTAAGAAAATTTTTCACGACGGAAGAAAACCTCTTCTTTGATGAACTCAAAGGTGATGTAAAATAAATTAGTTGTTGCTTTCCAAATCATTTAAGTCAGTATTTCAATAAATTGTTTAAATAAATGCATATTTACAGTCATATTTGCCATGCCTTCTAAGGTATTTTATTATAATATGCTTCTTCATTATTATCTAATGAATTCATAATTGTCTTATGAATCATTCATAATAATTTCAAATATTGATATAGATTCTATAAAAAATTATTCTACATAATAATTTTCAATATTATCCTCTAAAAAATTAGAGAACTAATTAAAATGTGCTTTTCTTCCCTTATACAGCAGTACATAATTTTTAATAATATTATAAAAATTAGTTTTCATTGAAAATTTTGATTTCAATACTCAGTCTGTATGAAGGTTGTTCAAATATTCGTTTGAAATACAAAATGTATAATACAGAATATTATTTTAGTTTCAGTTTATTTAACCAAGAACATCATAAGTGAGATTTCGCTACTTTTTAGAACCAGTTTTTAAAGTCCACACTATAATATTCCAAAAGAAAAAACTTTTAAAAGTATTTCAGAAACAATCAAATCTTTTTCAAGTGTTTACCTATGAAACGTTATTTAACGTTAACTTGCAACTTATAATTATTATCCAGGCACAAAAATGGAATTGTTTCACCGTATCAGTTTGTTTAAATTTATGGTTATGTCTTATTAGAATCGTTAGTCGTTATAATCAGTTGGGAGAGTTTACGCTACTAGTCAGCATACCACGTAAAGTCTTATTGTTGAAAATACATTTTTATATTGACTTTGAAAGCATATAAAAACTCATTTTTTCACAATTTTCTACAAAGTTTCATCTCTCCGGAATGATCATACAACCTGCCCCACTATATCCACTATAGGGCCGATGACGAACGCTATAGAAAGGGTCAAAACCTACTGAACGCCATTCTTTGAAAAAGATACAAAACCGTCGGTACCAAGCCTGTACGATGTCAAATATCCTTCCTTCAAGTATCTTTTCCAAATAAATTTTAGTAAGGTAGTATTTAGGATTTTCGATATAGAATGGCGTTAATAACCGTGTTACTTGATATGCCTATAATCATAACTAAAGAAATACAATATTTCAATTAACTTTAATCACTTAAAATCATTGGAACTCCTTTCCGATTCTAATTTGTTAGTCATTTAAAGAAAAAAAAAGAATAAATTTTCTGTTAGTTGGATAAGGGCCGTCAAATATACAAGGTGGCATAAATTCTATCAGCAATCCAGCTAATCACAACTTACAAATAAAGATATTGAGTTAATTGAACTATAACCGGTCTCCAGCCGGCTTTCCCTTTATAGATATTAAACGTGGGATGCATATATTCCGTCCAAAATAACCGGAAGAAGGAAGTAATTTAAAATCTTGTTACCTACAAATCTTCAGCACTAATTATACCCTATTTAATAACAAATCTTCATGTTTCTAGAGTATTGTATTGATCAGTTTAATGAGAAATGTACAATTTGAAATTGCAGAGAGATTTATTTTTCTTTTGTGTTAAAACCACATTTTCAGTAAGAGTTACCAGGATGATGAACAACAAACAGAAAATATTAAGAAACTTTTTCTTGAACATAGTATACTTAAATTCTATTGTTTTGACTATTTTTTTATCTTGTTCTTCATGTTTTGGTAAAATCTTATTGGCAACTGCGATCTTAGTCAGGGAATGGGTACTAAATTTTATTTTTTACATATCAACAAATACGTTAGATAATATCTTGAAAACAAGCAAGGACTCTGCGTGCGATTTCTGAATCGGTATCCAACAGACCCCAAGGCGCCGCCTGCCTTAGCAAATCTACTACCGATTCGTCATTCTTAATATATAACTTCAAGGTTCTAATCTTTAATTGAAGGTTCACGATCATGTTCCACACCACTTCATTCTAGAACGACAATTCCATATTTCTTCCTGGATAATTCTGTTAGTAAAAAAAAATATGAATATCCACTCAATTAAATTCACTGGGAGGATATTAAACCAGTCGGGAAATTAACATACGAGTACTACTCATATGTTTGAAAAAATTACACTTTATATTCTATTAAATAATTTGAAATTTTTGATATTATTAATAATTACAGGCATTGAACAAATTTTTAGTCCAAACAAAATAGAGGACCTTAGATAAACTAAGATTGAAGCAGATATCATATTATATCAGTTAAGGGTTTAATTCATTATGTATATTATTATACTGAATTATTAATAATTGCATTTTTTTGTTGAGAGAATGTATAAGTTAGCATTTATGATATATTTCATTCATTAGATTTTAAGTACCAAGTTGCTGTTACATTAGTTTGTTAAGGAGGTGTTATAGTTTCCTAATTTTTTAAAAGCATTTTGTTATATTTGAAAGGGTTTGATTGTGGATGACGTTTTCTAAATCTCTAAAGAACTAGTAAAACCTATTTTTAACAGTGGTAATTTAAAGAATTGTAATTTTGACCCTGTTTATGACAAGACGTGGATTTAGATCGAATAACATCATAATTTTCACTCATAATAGCAGTTTATTTACTAGAAGTACATCGCCTCCTCTTCTATGTTTTTGTAACCCGCACATCAACATCAACGGTTATTAATACCATCTTATCCAATCAAAAACACAAAATCATGACAACCCAGACAACCAAGGGATAAGAGATTGAAAGCCTCCTGGCGAAGACAAGTCACCTTACTGACAACTCTCCTTCTTAGGAGTTTACCTTCTATTTTCCTTCTTGGGGTTATTAGTGTTATTGCCACGTTTGACGTAGCAATAGCACTGCTAATTAATTGTGTACGCTATTTAGATGTATGTCCTACCATCAAACCAGCACTACATCTCGTATAATGATTGTTTTCTTCACTAGGTAAATTAAAATAGTAACTTTATCAGCTCCATATGAAGAAAATTAAAAAAAATAATTGACTTAAAAATAGTATATAATGCATTGATTAAAACCAAGTTTGATGGTCCGTTATAAAAATTTTTCAGAATTGGTAACAACTTGTTCTATTAAATTCCATATAAAACAACTCGAAATCACATTTTTGCTCGTGGCTATACAGCAACTATTAGTTTCAATCATACAATTAAAATCCAATAACGTTGTTGATAACATTATAATAACTAAAATTTAATATATTTGATTAGTAATCTATTCTAATTACATGATTACTTTAATTAAGGTCATATTTTCAAAGGTGCACTATTTATCACAAATTTGTTTTCTATATTCAGCGTCAAGAAAATTCTTCTACAATACATTGCATATGATACAAAGATGGACTTCCAAATAAATGTATCAGTTTATGTTAGGACTGCGGAGACGAACTCTTGGAGAAACTATACTTCTAGGATAGAAGAGGTCTCAGAGGGTATCCGTCTTAGTAAAATCTTAGTTATAGATCCAGTTATGCCAGAGTATATCTGCAGACAGAATGGCAGGATGAACTCCAGCAATGAATCATTGGAGCTTTTAATGGAGGCACATTTTCCAGGTTGTGAGTTGAATAAGAGGAGGATTCCACTCTCTATTAAAAGGTGTAATATTGGTTGCTGTGTGGTGTCAAGGTATCACCTTTTGTCGGCTATCTCCAGGTTCAAGGGCTTTAATTTACCAGGGTCAGATGGTATCATAACTGCGGAACGTCATAAGGCTTCAGTGACTGTTGTCCCGTGATTAAAGGTCATCTTTCCGGTGCAACATATGGATTGATTAGAACATTTTGTTAGACAAATCCATCATACCATGGAAAGTATAAGAAATACAAGTTTGTTTTGCGTTGATTTTTTACATTTAAGAATTTTATTCTTCCAACATATATTAACTCATTCAAACATTTACATTTGTTTATTAAATCTCTAAATAACAATTTTATTTCAGTCGATTCACTTAAAAAATGTCTGTCAATGTAAACAATGTAAAAAATGGTAAACAAATCCGACAAGTAAAGTAGGTGATCCATTAGTCCAGGATAAATGTTCAGTTTTTATAGCTTTTTCCCTTTGCAGTAATTAAAATTTTAATTGATATGTATTGATAACCTATACAAGTATCTATTTAAAAACCATAGCAATAAGCTTGTAAACTTGTAGAGTTAAAACAAGAAGTTTGAATTGCTTAAATCCTCAGCTGTGATTTCACTTTTGCCATTAAAGCTGTTTATACAAAAAAATTTGTAGTTTGAGAATAGTCGGAACTCACAGTTCTAAGAAAGTTGTGCCAATATGCTTTAATAAAATTCAAAGAATACTTATCACATACAAAATGTTAATTTCCTATGAATATTATTAGTATTCATAGAAATGTAAAAATATGCATAATATACATATATTTATTTACTTAAATGGTAGTAATAAATAATGTATGTGTGATATAACAACTATGAAAATTTAAAATATTACTCTCGGTTCTCACTAATGTTCTATAAAGATACTGGAAGCGAGTGATGATTCTATTCTACGAAACGGAGGGCATGACACATGTCTGTTGCCACATTTAAAGAGCCTTCTTTGTGCAGTTGGACGGAGTTTAGTTTTGTCTTCAGAACGGCTCTTGACTCTTAAAATCAACCAAAACAATCATCAAATTATCTACTTTCCTCCTATATTATACTAACAGTAGACTTTTCATAAAAACAACTTCAATTTGCGTAACAAAAAATCTGATGTGGCCTGCATTCATCTTTACTATAAGTAAAAAAATTCAATCTGACATCATAATGATATTTGCCTGCTCAGAAGCTTTCAAATTCAATCAGAAGTAAATATGTTTACACTTTATTGAAAAAATACTTTTTTTGTTGTTTTCAAAATTTAATAATTTCTTTTATTTATACTTTCTCTGATTAAATCATGAATGTGTATTTCATAGCTCTGTCTTAAAGTCCTATCTGTTTATCCAATATAGCCTGCCCGAAATCATTGCATAATATTCTCTAAAACTCATTTTATTTGGAATTAATAGTCATATTATCCATCATATCTCGTATAATATCCGGAGAGCTCGACCGGTTTCGGGTCCTTCTGGTTCCCATCTTCAAGAGCAAATGAAGAGTTGCCTAAGTAAGCCTCAGGAACATTTTGGGGGATTAAGGTAGGGTGGTTGAACTCGCCTTCTACCTGGCTAATCCAGGTTGGTCTGTTAGAAAACAACTTCAAGATTCTATAAGAATGACCAATTTGGATATTTATGGCTAACTGTTTTTTTGAATTATAATTGTTTGTATTTATTATAATTTAAAATGGTCCCTTTCTCTCCAAATAATTTGTTCTCTTATTTTGTTCAGCATTTTTAATAATTTCTTCTCTGTCTTCCTTTTGTTATTTTTCTTGATGATCTTGTTTACATCCGTCTTGAGTTGGCTGTTAGGGTTCCTGGTTATTTTCTTGAATTTTGTAGATCCGTTCAGAATATAGTCTCCTTTTTGTTTGTACTCATGACGGTGCATTACTACGTATGAGCTTTACTTGTCTGTTCGTCGTATTATCATATCTGGATGTCGTCTCAGTTGCTTTACTGTTTCATATAGTTATTTGGATAGCATTGAACTCTTTAGAAACCTCAAAAACGTTTGACAATACCATCATACCATGGATAGCATCAGAAATTATATACAGCAGATTTTTTACATGTCATAATATTATTTTTCTTATATCTGATGTAAGTTATTAAATCATTTCAAATTTTTGCATTGAACCTCTAAACACCGTATTATTTCAGTCGATTCATTGAAAAAATGTCTAAGTCAATTTAAACAACGTAAATAAATCCGACAAGTATGTCAGGTAATCCAGTAGCCCAGGATGAATAGAACTCAAGCGTTCCCGAATGCATGTAGGAGTGAAAAGGTTCCATTATCCCTTTTCGGTACTGGAAATAATTACTGTTCTCCATCTTATCTGCTCATTGTCAAGCAGTTTTCATTTTTGTGTCAAAATATTGTCAATGTATTATGTGAAATCGTCGTAACTATTAATATAACATTGAATTTGAGGAATAAAAACGAAAAAGACTAAGGGGAGTCACTCACATGGAAATTAACTGATTGACAGACAGAATGAATTTGGCAAATAGAAGAAATCAACTCCAAAATGATAAACTGAGCAACTGCACAATAGCCTTTAAAAGATCATTTAAAGATAAGATACACATTCTTAAAAAGATAATGTGTTGTAATACTCATTAATTGAACATTTTTTTTTAAATACATAGGTACTTTCAATAAATGTCTCATATTGCATTGTTATTTTTTCATTCAATCAAAAACGTTAATTCTGTGCCATGTGACATTATTTTTAAAAAAAAGAGGTAAACATATTTAAGAAGAATGATCATTTATATAAGGTCGAAAACTTAAACAGGTATGTCGTTCTAACATGACATAAGGACTTTCACCTAGGATCTAACGTTTAGTTCATGTATTTCATAAATTTCACTGCCCATGTGGTCATATGAGTGCAGCATTTTATACTTCATTTAATATAAGAGTTGTATATTTTTTGTAATTTTTTTTAAAATAAATATAGTTTTAACTTACTAGTTACATTGACCTAATAAGATTACTTAAATGATATCAATCTACCTCAAAATGGTGAATAAGCTATACTACTGCCAAACAGATGATGGGTTACAAACACATAGCGGCTATTGGTTTGCACATTATTATCATTTTAAAAACACTGATGTTTTCAGTTCATTATTATAACTCAAAAAATTTCAATTTTTTTTATTAATAGTTGTAATTCATCAATAAATCAAATCTTATCCTCAATAATCTTAAATAATTTAACCTTAAAATATATATTCAACAATAAAATCGTATTGAATGTACAGAATTATATTATTAAATATATGTAGTACACAATAGATTTACATGTGTCTTTTGTATTATAATAATACTACTTTTCTTTATCTAATTTTGGTTAAATAGCGTTCAAATAGTGTTGAATGTATGTCTTTGAGATAAGAAAACATTGTATTAAATTAATAAAAAAACATTTTACAAATGTTTATAATTCAAAAATTAGAAAGTTTCTAAGTAATGAATTTGTCATCATGAATGACAACTTTAGAAGTTTATAATTTATATTATAGCTTTATAGTATTATATACAATAATATAATTATAATATATAGTTTAGAAGTACTATATTGCACTTCTCCTAAGTAAAATTCAAGAAATTAAAGTCATCTAAGCATTACAGAAAATCATGCTTCACATTTTAAAGAAATATTTTGAATTATTATAAACATTTTTAATAAAAAAAAAGTTCCTTTAAAATGTCGTGAAGAGTAATTTAATTTAAACAACCTAAAAAAAATAAATAAAAATGTGTGTATAAACTAATAAGTCATTTATAGAAGTAAACAAATTACTTTTATGACTAGTTTTCAAAAAATTAAATAATTTTTAGATAAATTACTAATATTAATAAGCAAATAAGTGAAAACGCAATGGTGCTCTAAAGGAACTATATCATTAAACTTATCATTTTTGATATGATAAGTTTGACATAAATTGTAGCTATTTATTTATATTATTTAAAAATTATTATTTTATTGTTGGTCTCTGAAAACAGTTGAAACCAAAAGTAACAACTGTAAGTGTGTTTTTTCCTTTTATTTGTGTTTCATTACTAACATTAAACTACTTGGTCTGTTCCGAATCATTTTGACGACATTCAAGTATTTATGTAACAAGATTTCACAGTAAACACGGGAAGTGAAAATCAACATCTAAACCAGAGGAAAAAAAACATTAGTAGAGTAACGAGATCTTCCAACCAAAACAAGTAGTCTATATGGTTTATAGCTAGCAGATAAAGTTTACTTATTTCTTCTTGAACACTGACTTGCTTTTCTCAGCCCTTCGTCTCCTTTCCTTGAATTTGGCACCCATTACAATACTTCCCTTGATCCTCTCCCTTCTTAATTCAACACCTGATGACCTACTCACTTGTTCCAATATGAATTAGAAACTGATGAAGATCACTTGTTTTGGTTACCTTAGAGACATTTCTGAATTTCTGATTGTGGTTTTGAAGGTGACATATACACACACTAAAGTAGTTGATTGTGCCTCTGCCAATGACTTCGTTTTCCTATCTTTTTTCCTTGAAACAGTACAAAGAAAAATGCAAAATTTTGAGTGTAATTATGTATTCTGCGTACTCTGTAGTTTAATTGTTAACTTTTTATATGTAAACATCTAAGCCAGAGTAAGAAATTCAGAAATGGGACAAAGATCAATTTCATCCATCCAAAAAAACTGGTATTTGACCAAATCATAAATGCATTAAGTCTGAGAAAGTAGACATGTGGTGTAGTATAGAGAGAGGGGGGGGGGGGTACGAGAGATATTTCATAGGACATAAGAGGTAGGGAAGGAAACAAAATGCTGGCTAAATCTGAGTAAGCAAAGAACTTCAGCAGCGAATATGAAGAACATGTTGACGGGCTTATTATGCAATTTTATTATATACATATGATTTTAAGTTAAAACAATGAAACAGAAAATAAAATCTATTACTTAAACTTGTTTATCATTTCAGCTAGATCACTTATTCTTGAGAATAGATGAATGAAAAAAAGAAGAAGACCAAGTTAGTTCAATGTACATTGCAACTGCGATAAAAATATATTAATCATCTGGTAAAACAGGATATATAACAGTATAAAACAGTTACCATGGTCGAAATTTCTAACGGTGGCCGTAAGAAAAGGATTGGTAGTGAAAACGTAAACACTTCTAGTTTCGCCTGCAATTCAAGTGTTCTCCCAATGAATAACCACCATTCGACATGTTGTCTATATCAGGAGTCTTGTTCTCTTATGTGTCTTGTGTTAAGTTACATATTTTAATAACTCTGTATATATTTACGCACTTAAATATATATATATATATATATAAATATTAAAACCGTCCAAACCGGACAGATATATAAATGAAAAAAGTCGCTCTCTGCCGGTACAAGTGAACGCACTTACCTCTTCTTCTTCCCTTCTACTCTCTCCCTGACGACGAACTTCAGTTCAAAATATCGATCCAGTAAGTTTTCTCGCTTCTTCTATTCGTTGTCTTTTTTTCATTTATATATATATATATATATATATATAATTAAAGTTACAGCTAGAGAACACAAGAAAAAAGACGAACACTCACGAATCTCGATAATTTCGGCGTCTTGCCGTCCTCAGGAGAGTAGAAAGAAAGAAAATAAAAGGAGAAAGAATGAAGGAACGGATACGTAAATGCGTCCACTGGCCGATGTAAACTGGCGCGATACAATGACACGCAGTGCAGCCACCTTACCAACGTGAACCAGTGTAGGCTGTGAGTAAGTAAAATTATAAAAGTGATATTTAAGTAAAAGCGAGGAGGAAAGTAAAAAAGAGAAAGAAAAAGGAAAAAAAACATAAAACTAACTAAAATTAAACGAGGGTAAAGAAAAGAAAAAAAAATCATCTGATTAAATTTAGACCAGGGGAATTTCTTGCACCCAATAACCAAATGAAGGCTTCCTCAGAAGCCCTTAGAGTGGTCTGGGTGTCATCATTTGAGAGTTTTCTTAATACTTTAACCCTGAAGCAATCGTTGAAGGGGAGGTTATGGAGATTGGCGTGGGTGGCAACAGGCAGCTGCTTGCGTTGACCAACGGATGACCTGTGACCATTCATACGGAGGCTAAGTGACGTGGAAGTCAGGCCTACGTAGAATGAGTCACATTGTGTGCAGTCCAGACGATAAACACAATTGCTGGAAGTGCAGGAACTAGCAAAGGAGAGAGGGTATGAATGGTTGTTCACTGTCGAAATGAAATGGCTGTCAGGATTGATGATGGGACAGGTGAGGCATTTTCTTCTGCCACATTGCTTTGTGCCAAAGTGTCAGGTGCAGGCCTGGAGCGTTTAAAACTTCTATGGGAGAAGATATTGCCCAGAGTGGGGGGTCGTCTAAAGGAAATCCGGGGTGATTTGGTGAAAATATTGGAAGTGGTCGGAGAGGATGACAGGAGAGGGAAGAGTTCCTTGATGACTAAGCGTAACTTATTAATTGTGGGAAAGTATGTGGTGGTGAGGAAGGGGCCATTATTATCGGAAATGCAATTATTTCGAGGTGTATGAATGATTCCAGCCGGGATGATACGCTTATCAAGAAGATGTTGGGGGTAGCCTCGTTCAAGAAATTTATTTTTCAGTTGACTAATCTGGTGTCATTTGTCCTGAATATTGCTACAAATTCTATGGATACGATGTGAAAGGGAACGTGGAATAGACTTCATAATGTGTGGCGGGTGACAACTGCTGAAATGGAGATAATGTTGAGGATTGGTTGGTATATATATATATACCTTGAAAGGTTTTCAAGAGTTGTTTGAAAACTATAGTCTTGTTTTCCCATTTTTTTATTGTGGTTTGATCATTGATTGTTATTTCACGTGTTTATGTGAAATCTTTTTATATATATATATATATATAAAGTCGTTTTATATATATATATATATATAGTCGTTATCAGCCTTTGGAGCGATTCGCATCTATTCCTGACGATGAGGACATCGAAATATAGTAGTGAGTTCAGTGATTTCTTTTCTATGTGTTTTTTTGAAAATTCTAGTTTATATATATAGTGATGTCAGAATATAAGTGACTTATCTTTAAATAGAAAGAAATTTTCTCAGTAATAATAGTCTCATTCTTTGAAAATGCATTACTTTGAAAGGTTTCATGCACTTTGTTTTTATTTTGCTCATTTTAAGGGAAATAAAATAGATACAGAACACATGCACACATAAACACACACACACACACACACATCAACATGAAATGGGGAAAAAAGACTAAGATCTTTCAACCGTACAAGCGGTCTTCGTTAGAGTCAAAAACCCAAAGATCTTAGCCTTTTTTCCCATTTCATATTGTGCTTTGATCATTGACACACAGACACACACACACACATAACTCAACAATTATGAGGAATTCGTTAGTCTCTAGGTTCAAATTATACTTTCAAATTCAATGTTTCGGTTATTTATAAAACCTTTTACTTGAAGTTAGAGCTTAAAAATGAATTACATTTAAAAACAAATTACATTTTAACTTTTAATGTGGTAGTTCATACTTCTTTACTGTCATAATTTCACACTTTTATATATTAAAACGGTTTATATAAAACTGAAACGTTGGCATTAGTTTAATTTGAACCTGAAAAATGCACAAGTTCCTGATAAATGTCAATTATATATATATATATATATATATATATAAAACAGATTCAATTATATATTGAACACACGAATTAGAGAACACACCTATATATATATATATATATATATAATTAAAATACCACCAGAAAACATAAAAAGATACGAACACTCACGATTCTCGATCATTTTGACTTCTTAACGTCTTCGGGAGAGGAAAAAAAGAAAAAGAAGAAGAAACAGAGGAGTGGAGACGTGAAAGCGTCCACCGACTGATACAAAGTAATACACAGTGTAGCCACGTTACCAACGCGGACCAGTTTAGGCAATGAGTGAATAAAAAATGAGAGTATTTAAGTGTAGGAAGATATATATATATATATATGTAAATTTGGTAGTAGTCCTTCCTTGACACACACATTATTCAAAATTACACCAAACTTAGCTGACACCTGTTTCTTAACAAGTTTCTCAACTTTTTGTAAATAACACTCTCGTTATTTCGTCTACACAGTAAAGTACATCTCTTATAGTTGACATGTTTGGAATGGTCAACATTCATCATCAACATTATTCACGTCCTGATGAATATATATATAGTTATAGAGAAACATGTATCTTTCTTTATGTGTATTTGAATACAAAAATGTGATTCAAATAGACTTGTTAAAAACTATAAGCTCACTTGCTTACGTAGTTAAGTTACAGGGCACTTACTTGTAGTCAAAATATCTACTAAGGTATGAGTGTTTTTCTGTTATGTGTCCTACGTTAACCTACAGTTTTATGAATAAATAATCAGTGTGTCCCAAAAAATGTATGCACATATAAGCTGCTGATAACTGGATTGTTTGTTTTTGTTTTGAAAATGTTAAAAAGTTTTGAAAACATTGTAAATTTAAAGTTACGTTCCAAGATTAGCCAATTCTTTTAAAATCGGTGATCTAGGCCGATGAGTAGAGCATTGCAAGTGGTACCTGGAGAGATATTACGAAAATGTACACTTTTCCACAAAGATTGTGTGGAGTAATAAGGCCACATTCAAATTAAGGGGTTTGATTAACCGACACAATGCACCTACTAAAGACCTGAGAGTCCACATGTTATGATCAACCACCATGTTAATTCACTAAGAATTGCAATGTGGGTCGCTTAACTTGAATAGAATTAATTGGTCACTTATGCTTGAACTTGTTGCAACAAATCTGCAGTCATATCAAGTACTGCAGAACTCTTTGAAGAAATAGAGTTTTTTTTTTGAGTGAATGAAAAATCCCGACACTACCATCATGATATTAGACCTTTCCTTGGAAAGATCTAGCCAAACAGGTGGATTTCATGGAGGAGTTTTATTGAATAGCCTACACGTTCATTAGAACTCATACCATTAGGTTTTTTTATGGTCATGACTTTAATACTGCAACAGTCATGAATTGAGAACAACCATTCAACGTAGATGTATGCAAATATTCAGGGAATTGTTTCATGTTATGTGGTATTCTATCCTCCACGTTGTCAGCAGTGTTGAACCAAAACGGACAACAGTTTGAGAACAGGCAGTAACAAAACAATAGAATGGTGTTTGTAAATTGTTTTACGTGTTTAAATGAACGATTTATAATACACGCCTTGTTTACAATTATTTAAAGTGTGTATACATTTTTTGGAATCCCCTGTATATAACAAGATTTCACAATAAACACGTATATTAAAAAAAGTGTTTTCCCAATCATTTGGTTATATTGAAAGATATTAGTTTCTTTCTAATTAATATAATTACTTAATGAATTTCTAAAATTCCTACTGCGGTTTAGACGTTGATATATATATATATATATACCCATATGGGTATATATATGAGTCGTTGTCTGCCTGCGGAGCAACTCGTTTCTATCTTCCTAATGACGAGAACACTGACATATACGAGGTGGTTAGAGGTGGTAGTAAGTTTCGTAGGTAGTAAGGTTTCTGTTTCATTTCTGAGTGGTTCTTTGTGTCAATACCTACTTTATATATACGGGTAAGGGGGGTACATATATCAAGATTTCACATAAACACGTAAGAAATAACAATTCAATGATCAAACCACAATTATAAAAATGTGTTTGAATCAATTAAAATATAATATAATAATATATAATATATATATAATAATATATATATAAATAAATAAATATATTAATAAATAATAAATATATAAAATATACAATTTTTTTAACTATAATAAGGCTAAGACATCATCGATTTTATTTTATTGTCATATCAATGAATGCCTAATTTAAAGGTTCTCTTCCGACAGAATTGTGTGAATATTTTGAGCCACTCTCTCAATGTGAGCCACTTGGAATCAGCTGAAGTTTTTCAAGTAATTTGTTTTTCATAATTTCCTCTTACTAAAAGTAAAATTTGAGTTATTTTGGTTAATACTTAAAATAATATTTCATTAGTGTATTGACGTTAAGATTTCAAATCATGACCGTTTCCACTTGGACTATTACTCCTTGAAAGTCATTGTCAAAACACTGTAATTAAGTATAGTGACACTATGATACTATTCAAAAAGATAACTTAGAAATTTCATTTGTACGAAATTATTAAAAAACCAATGATTTTTTCTTCATTTGTGATAAGTGTCATAATTATAGCTCAAAATTGAATGGCCCGAAATATCACAGAACAATGTGTCTTAACTATGGCTTCCTATACCATGTAGAGCCAATTTAGTATAGATGAATATTAAATGGTATTTACGGTCATATTTATTGTTGAAATGTTGGTAATATTAGATAGATTAAATTTTTTATTCATGTAGGCAATCAGTTTGCTGACAAAAACAGTTTGCTACAGTAGCTATCAAAAATCGGACTTTTGAGAAACTTTGACCTCTGGAATCAAAGTTATCAAAACTATTGAGTTAATTCTTAATCAACAAGTTTGAGACCCTTAGATACAAACTAAATATTGTTAAAAATAATAATACTCAGCGGACTATAGTTAAATAATATGAAATAATATTAGCTAATATAATTAATAATATAAGTAATATAAAATTAGTGATATAAATTGAGTCGTTGTCTGCCTGCGGAGCAACTCGTTTCTATCTTCCTAATGACGAGAACACTGACATATACGAGGTGGTTAGAGGTGGTAGTAAGTTTCGTAGTAGTAAGTTTCTGTTTCATTTCTGAGTGTTCTTTGTGTCAATATAGTTTATATATATACTATATACATATATCAAGATTTCACATAAACACGTGAAATAACAATCAATGATCAAACCACAATATTGTGGTTATAATTTTTTTACTATAATAAGGCTAGAGACATCAGTCGATTTTATTTTTTAAATTGTCATATCATTGAATGCCTAATTTAAAGGTTCTCTTCCGACAGAATTGTGTGAATATTTTGAGCCACTCTCTCAATGTGAGCCACTTGGATCAGCTGAAGTTTTGTTCAAGTATTTTGTTTTTCATAATTTCTTTACTAAAAGTAAAATTTGAGTTATTTTGGTTAATACTTAAAATAACATATTTCATTAGTGTATTGACTGTTAAGATTTCAAATCATGACCGTTTCCACTTGGACTATTACTCCTTGAAGTATTGTCAAAACACTGTAATTAAGTATAGTGAACACTATATATACTATCTCAAAAAATAACTTAGAAATTTTCATTTGTAAAAATTATTAGAAAAACCAATGATTTTTTTTTCATTTGTGATAAGTGTCATAATTATAGCTCAAAATTGAATGGCCCGAAATATTCACAGAACAATGTGTCTTAACTATGGCTTCCTATACCATTAGAGCCAATTTATATAATGAATATTAAATGATATTTTATCGTCATATTTATTTTTGAAATGTTGGTAATATTAATAATTAATATTTTTTATTCCTGTAGCAATCAGTTTGCTACAAAAACAGTTTGCTACAGTAGCTATCAAAAATACGTTTTTGAGAAACTGTTACTCTGGAATCAAAGTTATCAAAACTAATTGAGTGTAATTCTTAATCAACAAGTTTGAGACCCTTAGATACAAACTAAATATTGTTAAAAATAATAATACTCAGCGAATATAGTTAAATAATATGAAATAATATTAACTAAATTAAAATTAAAGTAATCACCAAGTAAGTAAGAGCAATTAGTGGATAAAGATTAGGTTTAGTCCGACCATATTACCAGCATAATTCATAACTGATGTTTTAACTGAATTTGATTATTAACCGGTAACCAATACTTAAAAAATTAATTTCAAGGCAAAGAGGTTTGCAAATTGAGTGGGACAGTCAATCCGGTTGGTTGAAAAGGCAAGGTCATCGGACCTCTAGTCAGTCGCTCAATGAGGTAGCAGAACTGGCTTCAACGAATTCATCAAGGGAATAGAGACTAGATCATCACCTGACCCTCTTAATTAACTTATGGGTCAGGTAAAGAGGAAACTTTACACAGAAGTCCGTTCAACTCTCTTTGGGCTGACTTAGACTTTGAGGCGTCCCTGACGTCTCAAACTAAATATTAACTTTCCATTAGATTTATGAGATAACATTAATATGTTAAGTTACATTTTGAAAAATATGGTTTATTGTTTGAACAAATTTTGCATGATTTATTTATTTTTTTTTAAATAAAAGCTTTAATAAGTAAGTAAAATTAACATAATAAAGGTGCGAAAAATGCCAAAAGTAATTTCTTCAATTCTCTTAGAGAGGAAGCATAAAATAAAATACATTTTAATTTTAAAAGACTGATAACAAAATTTAAGAGTCAGTTCAGTAACTACTTATCTATAAATTAAATACAATTTTTCGCAAGTTCTGCATAGGAAACAGAACTTATGATAATATGCCTGTTAAAATATTTTGGTATAGTGTAATGATATTAAATAGTATTAAGAATGTTTATCATCAGTTGTAATTATTTTTTATTTATATTTAGTTAACGAGAGCTGTATATTTATAACTTAAACTCAAATATAAAACAATTCTTATGTTCCTTAATTTAATACCGTGAAAAAATGCGCAATTCTTTAACCTACCCGTATCCACTCAAGGAATCACTCGCATGCAGTGTTAGTCTAAAGCAAATTAAAACTTACCTATTGAAGTGCTTCTCAAAGCCAAGAGAGCTAAACAGAATCTGAAAAGAATTAACGTACTGGTTAATGAAAAACAAAAATAACAAACGATTAAAAATAAAATGAGACGTAACAAAATAAAACTTAATGGAAATTAAATAATTCTACACCGTTCATTTACACTCAGTTACTTAATTAAAATTGTTTTTTATCAGATATGATAAATAATATTAAAAAAAAGTAACTTATAAAATAATTATAAAAAAAAAATAAAAAATTTTTGTATTCATACAAGAAAATGTTAATCGTCGATTGTATGAAGAGCGAAAATTTTGTCATTCAAGGAAATAAATCCTTGCATTAGTAACAATTTTTTCTCAGTTCAAAGTTGGTAAAATGTTTAAAATTAATAAGTCAACTATGTATATATATATATATATATATTATTATTATTAATATACATTAAACAGTCCGTTAACAGAACTTATCAAATGATTAAGAGAAAAAAGCCTTGATAAACAACAACAAAACATTTTAGTGTTTCGACCTCGTCATCGTCAGGATGAGAAGAGCTTTTCTTCTCAAAAAGTGAGTATTGCAGCTGTTTCTTCATGTTTTCTTCTCTTAATCATTTGATAAGTTGTCTTAATGGACCATAATAACAAAATTTAGTTATATATTATATATATATATATATTATATATATATATATATAATATATATATATATATATATATATATATAAATATTATTATATATATAGAAAGTATGTGAATTAAAAATTCACAACTAAAATATAAAAGGAGGGAAAGCATTCTAAGCGTTTCTGAGTACTACCTCGTGACTGACTAACAAAATCAACCAATTCACAATTTTTAGTGGTGATTAATTTAATTATTGAGTTACGTGTGTTTATCGTAACATTTTTACATATATATATTGTATGTGGTAGGTTTTGTTTTTGAGTGCTAGTTCATATAAAAGAAAACCTAGGTGAAAAACAAAACCTACCATATAGGTATTGATTACGACAGTAACAATGTCTAAAGAATACCTATTGTTCTGGTTGAAAGACCTAAGTCCTATTTCTAAATTTCTTATAGTTGTTCATACTCTAATTTTTATTTCATGGTTTTTGTGAAATCTATATATATATATAATATACCAAACGTTGCTTTACTAGTGTGTTTGGTGTCTGATGATGGTTAAACCAAAAATTAGAGACTCTTTAAACAAGATTCATGTAATACTTCGCCAATATTTATTCCTAATTTTCTATTAGCTTATCCATTTCACATATTTATACTCGTATAGATATATTCGTATATTCTGAGGAACAGTCTTTCGTTTAAACAAGATTCATGTAATACTTCGCCAATATTTATTCCTAATTTTCTTTACTTATCCTTTCACATTTTTTTTAGTTGTTTGTGCTCAGTTTGAGGAATTTGTTGAATAATTCATGATCTTAACTTACTATATTCAAGCTTTAATAAATAGTATATGTTTATGTTAATGTATGGCACCGAAACATGTTGCATAATGACAATATATAACGCATGTCTATATCATGAATTATGAACAAGTATTCATCGAAGTTCCTGAAACTAAATAGCATATGCAAATAAGTTAAATATGGCACCGAAACATAGATTATAATAGACAATATAACGCATGTCTATATTAGAATGATATGAACATTATTCATCGAATTCCTGAAACTGAATGCAAGCAAACAAAAAAAAAATGGAAAAGATAGATAAAAGAATAGCAAAGAAAAATTTTGAATTTAAAAGAGAAAAATAGTTATATACAATTAACTATTAAATTAGCTTACTTTAACTTATATGTATGCATTTTAACGATAAACTTGGAAGAAATCAACATAGAAAACAACTTCAAAAATTATGGATGGAACCAAGTATTTTCCACCAATAATACCCAAAATCATAAAGTATGAAAATATATAATTCCAAAAGTGCTGAAGCAAATGTAAGGTTTCCCAATAACAATGTGATCTAAAAATCAACATAATAACCACAATATGAGAATTTAAATATCCTTCGGCTAAAAAAGAAAACATTGTTTTATTAATAAAGCCAACACCTACTTCTTTGCTTTACATAAACACGTAAAATAACAATCAATGATCAAACCACAATATGAAATGGGTAAAAAAGACTAAGATCTTTCATCCGTAACAATCGGTCTTCGTCAGAGTTAAAAACCTAACTGATCTTTCAACCGTAACCCAACTGATCAGTTGGGTTTTTGACTCTGACAAAGACCGCTTGTTACTGTTGAAAAATCTTAGTCTTTTTTCCCTTTTCATTTTGTGATTTGATCATTGATTGTTATTTTGCGTATTTACCTGAAATCTTGTTGTATATATGTATATATCGTAGGTTTTATATATATATATATATATATATATATATATATAAAGATTTCACATAAACACGTGAAATAACAATCAATGATCAAACCACAAAATGAAATAGGAAAAAAAGACTAAGATCTTTGAACCGTAAAAAACGGTCTTCTTCAAAGTCAAAAACCCATATATATATATATATCTGTGTATAATGGCAGCAGTTCTTCACTTAATCATGTGGTATTAAAATTATCAGCAGCTTCTGCATTGACCACTTTCTTACTGAAACTCTCTAGTTTCTTTATCACTCTGCGATGAGACTCTGCTAAGCTACCAGAGTCTCACCGGAGAGTATTAAGGAAACTAGAGAGTTTTCAGGAAGATAGTGGTTCAATGCAGAAGCCGCTGCTAATTTTAATATAATATATATATATATAATATATAAATAACAAGATTTCACATAAACACGAAAAAAAACAATCAATGATTGTTATTGATTGAGAGAACTACTCTTCCCTCCCACTCCTTGGAACCCCTCACCATGGTGTTTCTGCATCTGGTGTTTCAGTTGGCTCTGACCAAGACCGTTTGTTGTGGTTGAAATATCTTAGTCTACTTTTCCTATTTCATTTTGGTATGATCATATATATACATATATGTCTGTCTGTGTTTGTGTGTGCATAGGGCTTTCTGAATAAATCACTTCTTCCATAACATACAATTTAAAATGCTAAAGTGAATCTGAGATCATAGAATCGGTAGAGATACTTACTTGTAGGAGTATCAAATAGAAAGAACTGTTTAGCTCTCAATAAGGTCTTAAAGGTATTGAAACAGAATGCTTGTTTCTATTCAGATCTAAATAGATAACTGAACTGAAGATCTTATTTCTTACTGTTGTTGTTTATATATATATATTGTAAACAGGAAAACGATCCAAAAGGACAACAAACGTAATATATATATATATATATAAAGATTTAATATAAACACGTGAAATAACAATGATCAAACCACAAGGTTGAAAATCTAAAAATCAGGTTGAAAGATCTTAGCCTTGTTTTCCCATTTCTTATTGTGATTTGATCATATATATATATATAGAAAGAGAGAGAGAGAGAGAGAGAGAGAGAAAGAGAGGAGGAGATTGAGTGAGAAAGATAAACTAAATTTACAGAAAAAAACTCATATACGAGATCACATAAACTCACTACAATATTTCTACCTGAGTTGGTGCAGTCGAAATATAGTAATGTGTTTTGTGATCCCCTGCATGTGTTTTCATTCCGTCAATTTAGTTTATTTAGTTTGTAGAAACGTTTTAATTAATTGCTATGAATGTATATCAACATTTTAGAAACAAGACATGAAAAAAGTTCAATCCATTAACCACATTTCAACATTTAAAAACTAAGTTCCTCAAATTGTTCAACATATATGTATAGAGCGCTTGCAGTTTCCAAGTTCTATAACTGTAATATAATGAGCTCACAATATAATTAAAATTTAGATTCTTAAATCATTAATACTAGTCTTAGCACTTATTGACAGCAGATGTTTATTCAATAAAACATTTGTGACTGTTACTTCTTAAAATTCGATTCAAAAATAACCTCAGGAACTATAATGACAATACCATGATAGTAATTTGAGTTATTATTTTGGTACGAATCCATTTCATTTAACTTATTCTGAAACGATTGGTTACTAAGTATTTTTGATAAAATCGTTCTAAATAATCAGTAAAGCCGGAATCAAAGTAAAGTTCAGTGTCCTTAGAAACAGGATTTGTAAGCTGCTAAATGCAGCTTAGCATCTTTAAATATATTGGACTTAATTAAATCAAATAAATATTACCAAAGATGACATAAAATTGATGCTCGTTTTCTTTGAAACATAGACATTATTTAACTTATAACTACAGAAATCATAACTCTTCTAAACTTAATAGATGAATGTCATCCTCTCGTTGCTAAGCAACAATTGTTCAGAGAAAAAAGGTAGGAACATTGAAACTGTTTTAGTTGACATAAACTGAATACTACTGCCAAGTGTATTCTCATTTATTTGTTCAAATTGTCGTTCTCAATTTATTCAGTTTTGCGAATTCAGTTTTAGCAAACTGAATAAACAAAAAACAAATATAATATGTTAAATAGCAATGCATATAATTTTATTGAGTTAAATTTATTTATATTTTTAATATTCGTATTGAATTTCATCAAACAATGAATATGGAGATGACATATGCAGACACCTAAACTGCAGGCATAATATATCTTGTTCAACACATGATTGCTTTGTTCATAGTAATTCTTATTAAAGAAATGCTGGAAAACTATCACCAATAAACTTCCATAAAATTCCCCAATCTGAAAATGAGTTATATACAATTACTATTCTACTTTTAAATTTAGGTTACCCTGTGGTTACACTTTTTAATTTTAATTCAGAAACAAGAAAAAAATCCTTCCATAAATAAAACAATTTGAATGATAAATAAGAAATATTTAATCTATAAAGTTTGTTTTTTTCATCTTCAAGTAATAAAAAAAATAAGTTATATTGAATAATTATATTTGATTGTATTAATGTTAGCCCGTTTTAGGACGCTGGGTGCATGATGCAACCAGAACATATGTTGCACCTGGTACATTACAGGTAGTACTTGATAACATTCAGTTCAGTACCATTTAAGTTTTCAGTTCACTGAATACATTCAAATATATATAAAATATTTTTTTCTTACTTGTATGAAAACTAATAGAAATGAATAATGGATATTGCATTGCTACTCTCAAACTAGAAATAATATTTAGAAAGTGAAGAAATTCCGAACAATAGTGAAAGGCAATGAACAAAAAAAAATTAATGACTGAATATTTCTGTTATAAGTGGAAGTTAAAGTACCAAAGAGAGACATGTTGAAATAAATTTAACTTATTAAAACTAAGAAGAAATTAAGTTGTTAAATAATAAGATGTACAAATAAATAAATGTTTGTAAATGTTAACTATTTTATATAATTTAATTCATTGATTATAACTCACTCATAAAATTTACAATGGCTTTTCATTTTGAATATTTCATAACAATATTTATAGTCAATAGAAATGCATATGTACTCTTTTATAGCAACTTATAACTATAAATATTGGAACAACAGCAACAATTCAATACTGAGCTGTTTTTGAATTTGTCAAAAAGTAGACCAACTTATATAAACAAAGAATCCGTTTGGCGGTCTACTTGAAAAAAGTTTGGTTTCTTCTTTTTCAGTATTAAGAGATTATTAAAAATGATAATAAAACATTGACATAAAACAATTAGTTGATAATAACTATTATTAGTTCAATTATTTTTCAAATTATTTGTTTTAATTACATTAGTTTTCTTTGCAATGAAGAATAAATGAATTTTAAAATTTTTTTACTTTCAAGTTTACAACTTTTTATAAATGAATAAATGTTGATGAAGTTGAAGGTTAGTTTTACTGACCTAGGTCAAAGTTAGGTGTGTGACGTGGAGGCTTGGTGTTAGTTGTGTGTGTGGATGTTTGCGTGTATATAAAGAGACTGACTTTGAGACGGGGGTTGGAGCAGGGTTGCAGAGCGAGGTGAGACTACGGCACGACAGTGGGGTCCGCAGCTACACACACCATCTCTACTTATACCGATGCCCCTCAGACCCGCGCCCCTCCCCTCCTATCGATTTCATATATCCTTTCATCATCCACTCATCCTGTATTCTATCTACTGATTTTTTAGTTTCTCACATGTCCAAACCACTCAGAATCAACTACAATCACCAACTTTAATATTTATTCAACGAGTTGTCCAAGAGGTATCAATATAATTACAATGATTCCACACGGTTTACTGTTTAAAATGAACCGATCATCTCTTTTTTAAGACGGAATATTAAACTCATATTTATATACAATGAATGAAACTACGAATACAAAAAAATCAAAGAAACAGTAATTATTACTATTTCCTGGATATTATTTGTTTTCAAGTCATTGATAATTATAGTAGTCTCACAGAAGAGTTCTGCCAATAGGACAAAATAATATTTTCAAATAAGTGGTAAAGCAGAAATAATTTAAATGAATCGAAATCGCACATTTATACTTGTGCACTAGGGAACTTAAACTAAAATGAAATTTATATAAAAAACTAAGCCATTAAGCACTAAATGTTCAAAGTTGATGCATATAGAATTGATGTGCTTATCAGTAAACCTTAACTGGATAGATTGAATATTCAAACCATGAAATGGGTAGTTTTTTTCATGTTGAGTAGCAGTAATTGTTTTTGAATTTGGAATTATTAAAATGTTTCTAACATTGGCGTAGTGATCAGTATTATATACAAATATCGTCCGGAAATCTGCCCTGGAGGCCCCAGTCAATGGAAGATACTCTTCTGAGGTGAAGAACTCAATGGTTCCATTGAGCCTCCCACTCCTCCTACGAACTGCTACAACTACAGATTCTTTTGGCTTCTGCGAATTCGATAAGCAATGTCGGCCCCTTATAACTACCATCTGCTTTCCATAAGCTCTATAATTTTCTATAGGTTCCTTGAATACATTTACATTCTATTTTCATTGAATTAAATGTTGATCCATATATTTTGCACCAGTCACACTATTCATCCTGTAATTGTAGCTTATTAAATTGTTGGGCTCTCAGTACATGATTTACTCACATTGGTTAATCAATCCAAATCTTTAGATAAAGAACCTCTTTTTTATAATATCAAGGCGTTTTAAACATGTAGTGTTTATTTCCAAGTTACATCCACAATGCAAATTGTAGTTAGTAGTTCAACTTATACACGACAAGACAACACAGTGAATAAAACCGGCTAACGAATGGCACTACTGGCTGGATGATTGACATAGAGAAGGTTCTTCAGAGGATCAGAAATGAAATTGTGGGGTTGTTTAGAGAGGTGAAAAAAAAAAGAATGTGGCAGTGAAGTAGGTATTCTTGCCAAAATGGTACTAGACTCTAGGACTATTTAATTTTTTTAAAAAAAAAAAAAAACAGATATTAGTCCTAGATGTGGAATTTTCTAAACTTACTTGAACATTTGAATAAATTTGACCACATGGCACCAGAAATTATGAGGCAATGAAATCTCGAATGATACATCGGTTGGTATATTAAAGTTAACATTTGCATAGAGATTGATACGTTTTAAATATTGCAGAAACAGTCCATGACAATCCTCTTCAATAAATGATTTAATTATTTGATGGACATACTTGTCTATCATCAAAACTTTTCCGAGGATAGACTAAATCATTAATGGCCTTGAAAACAAATTCAAATATTACAATTTGATCTAATAGTTGAAGAAGTTTAATGAGCTAGATTGTTTTAGAAGTCATTGCCGTAAACTAAAATCTCAACTTCAAACGTTTTTAAACAAGTACTTGAAGTTCAGGGTTCAGGGTCGAATCCGGCAAATTACTAACATTTATTTTTTTAGTAGGATGTAAGAAAAATTATGCATGTAATAATAATTCCAACGCCACTACTCAATGGTAGAACTCATTTTGTTCTTAAAATATAGTTACTCAGGTACTAGTAGTATTAATTGTTTTATTCCCTCTGATGAAGTCAAATGTTTAAAACTACTAATCGTTTTAAAAGTAAACAATATATAAGGGTCGGCAAGTGAAATAATGGAATAGATACTTGAGATCTGGAAATTGGGAGTTGTCGATAGGGATGGGTAAAATCATTGATTTATGTAGGACCGGAACTCTATTATAAAAATAAAATTACTGGTGAAGTGGATAAAGTAATAAAAGAATGGAAATTGAGCCTACTTCACCAACATAAAACTGTTTGTTTCATTTTTTTAAAAAGGAAAACTAAACTAACTTTGTACGAGTTGTTTGTTTGTGACCTATACCTTAAAAGCATGGACTCTTCGTACGACTGACCAGTAGTAAAACGTTATAATCATAATAAAATGTTAAACATTTTTGAAAGGGATATCATAAGGAAAATCTATAGACTATTATGAAAAAAGAGAGAAAGAAGAAGAAAAAAAGTTGAAAACTTTATAAAGTATATGGTGAGGAAAACGTACGAATTATAAATCACGAAGAATAAACGGCTAGGCTATATGAGTAGTTTATATAAGAAGAGTAAATGATGAGAAAATGACAAAGAGGATTACTTTAGCTAGTATGAAGATAACATAGAAGCTAAAAGAATCCTTGGGCATCATCTTCCTTAAACAAGAGGAAAGTATAAAATGAGAGCAAAAAGTGTATAATTCCAATTTTATCTTCTATGTGAGTAAAGAAGCAAGATAGTTCTCTGTAATAAAACAGTTGACTACATATTTTATTGAGAATATATTACCTCAAGTTTTGACCCAGTCTTCATAGCAGATGAACGTAAATTGTCACCCTAAATCAGTGATACTCAATGTTCTTTGGCATGGTCACAATTTTCTTCGTTTGTACTCTCAAGACCCAAGGATGCATTGTTTTGCGTTGTAAAAAAGACAAGATCATATTTCTCATTAATTACATATTTTATTTCATCAACATCCCTGAGAAAAAGGTATTTTTAGACCCTACTAATATTTTTTCTTTCAAAACTTATATTATCTTTTTTATATTTTCCGTTTATTGCCACATTTTTAAACTAAAATATTCAAATAAAATTAGAGCTTTAAAATAATTATGATTAAAAAAATTAAAAACAAAATTAGATTAAAGCATTAAGAAATTAAAAATACAATATTATAAAAATTGCTATTGTTATTATTTTTATAACAGTATTTATCATTTTATAGCAATATTTAATTTGAATACAATACTACCAAATTTTCTAATAAAAAAAATCCAATGAAGAAACCAATTAGAAAATTACATTTACCACAGCTTTAAAACTATCATTTCAAATAACTCTTTAAAGTATATATGCATATATGAACAATGAAACAATATTACGAAATTCTGAAATGTGACTAAGATCTTTCAAACTATCAAGAGTTCAGGAAGGAAGAATAAAAGTTATATACTGTCATCCTTGTGGACAATACTGAGTTAACACTGAGTTTAACTTCAATAAAACATTACTAATGTTTGTAGCATTATCTATTAAATTGAATTAAAGAGGGGGATAATTTTTCTTTACAGCATCGATCTCCTATACGTAAACACTTTAGCACTGGTCTAATTTATATCATGATTCTCATTATTTATATAGAAAAATAAAATATTACTTTCTCTATTTCTAATGACGTCGTTTTGGTGTTGTTAGACACGCAATTTTAATGATTTACTAGTTTGATTTCTGTACATTCTATGCCAACATTTATATGGAATTTTATAAATACCGCTATACTTGAGTTAGAACTATATTAAAGTCAAGATTTGAAGCAAAAACTATGACATTGACAATAAAAAGGTTTTCTGTTACTGCACTGTAGATCGGTTTTTCAGCACCCTTTAAAGCTTTGTCAATATAAAAGGCGGGGTATTTTAATAAGTAAGCAATAGAAATTATGTTGTTAATTTCATCATTAAGGAATTCAGGTAAGCAAATTCTTAAAGTTCTCAAAAATATATGTGTAATATCATATATTTTAACATTTCAAGTCCATATGTTTTCACATGAACAGAATCAAGTACATTGGTGGGTTTACTAAATATAGTAAAATGTAACTATTTAGTCAATCTATGGGTAAGGACATCTATGAAGGGCAATATACAATTTATTAGACAAATGGATGTAAACATTTTAGTTCCAAAAAATTCTATACAAAAATTACTCAGGAGGGGAGAGGAAGAACTCATTCTAGGACAATATTTTTCTTTGTAAATGTTATGACCAATTTATGAAATATTTTGTTCCATTGCGTTAATATGTATGTAAGCCAAACCGGTAAATCATTAAAATTCCATTTTTAACAATACAAAGACAACGTAATTAGAAGTGAAGAAAGTAGTACTTTGTTTTTGCATATAAATAATGAGAATCGTGCTATAAATTTGACCAAAGCTAAAGTGTTTATGTATGAAAGATCAATGTTGTAAAGAAAAGTTATCGAATCTTCTTTAATTAAATTAATAGATCTAATGCTACAAACATTAGTAATGCTTTATTCAAGTTAGACTCAGTATTCTCCGCAAGAGTTGACGGTTGCCATATAACTTTTACTTATTTCTTCCTGAACTCCTTTGTTTACCCTGACTAACATTGCTCAGCCTTTTGTCCCCTTTCCTAGATTCTTATCGCCTTTAAAATATCTCACATGACTTCCTCATTTCTCAATACCACACCAGTATGACTTCCTTGTTTTAGTTATATATATATATATATATATATATATATTATATATATATATATATATATATATATATATGCTTTTTACGTTGGCTTGGCTTCAACCAAGCTGAGCCTGCGTATGAACAATCACAGGGCGTCCGTTGGTCAGCGCAGAGACCTACCCATAGCTATCCATGCTAATTCCCATGACCTCCCTTTCAATGATTGTTTCAGGGTACAAATCCTCAAACAAATCCCCGAGTCTAATCCCCATGTCACCCTTAGAGCTTCCGAAGAGGCATTCATATGCCTCCTTGGGGCTCGTTCTCCTCCTGGTCTCAACCTGTACCGTTAATTATTTTTTATTTTTTATTTTATTTTATTATTATTATTATTATTATTATTATTTTATTATTATTATTTTATTATTATTATTTATTTTTTATTATTATTATTTCGTATTTTATATATTTTTTATCTTGTTTTCTAAATAAATATTGGAAGAATTTCTATTTTTCCTCTCCTCCGCTGGGGAGCAGCATTGCGGTGGTTCCACGAGTTACTCTGGAGGCCAGTAGTAGTTTGCTTCTCAACGCGAGTACTTCGCACTTCTTCCCGATGACGACGAATGTCGAAATATCGAAGTGAGTTCTGTAGTGTCTTTCTGTGTTCTTTTCTATGTGTTAAAGTGTATATATATATTATATATATATATATATATATATATATATATACATTTAACGGTAAATGACAAACACAGAACAAAGGAACAAACACACTTACTGTCTCTAATTTTCGGTTGAACCGTCATCAGGAGAGTTGAGATAGGGAGACACCAAGCGCACTTGTGAAGCGACGGTTGGAGACCAACAGTGTTGTCACACGCGTACCCGGTTCAAGTGGGGTAAGAAAAATTAACTAAGAATAAGCCAAGAGTGTTTGTTCCTTTGTTCTTTATTTGTGCTTTACCGTGAAACGTCTGTTGTCCTTTTGGATCGTTTTCCTGTTTACAATATATAAATAACAAAACTAAAGTTTATCGGGACTCGGTCAGTTCTTCAGGTTCAGGTTCAAATTAAACTCTCATTCCCAACGTTTTGGTCTTTATTTAAAACCTTTTTTATAGGCAGAAGTATAAATTTTGAAAAAGAAAAACTAAGTATTACATTACAAATTATTTTACAAAGAAAAATAATATGTGGATTTTAACAGCAACTGTAGGCTGAATGAACACGTGACACTATATATATATGAGATTGAATTTACGGCCTATTGTTTTTTTAATTAATTTTTTTGATTTACTTTTCCAAAGCCCTTAAGAGTCTTTTAAATTCACGAGAAACTAGGTACATCAACTCACCATACGTTTTGTTTTCAATTTCACAATATTTTTTAATCTCACATGTATTAAGGAAGGACTGTTTCCTAAATATTCGAATATATATATGTAGTATAGTAGCAGTTTGCTTCTCAACGCGAGTACTTCACACTTCTTCCCGATGACGACGATGGTCGAGTCCTGCAGGAAAGTAGAGCGGTGACTCATACATATAACCAATTAAATGAAACGGTTCCACAAACTAAAGAAACTATATCCACTAAAAGAAAACACAGAAATGAAACAGGAATTCACTACTATATTTTGATGGTCTCGTCATCAGGAAGATGGATGTGAGTCGTTCCGAAGATAGGTAATGACCAGCTGGTGTCTTTGAAGAAGCACTCAAACTTACGGAGGGAGGGGAACAAGGATAGATAAAAGAATAAAAGAAAAATAAATAAATAGCGAATGAAAGCATTTAAATAATAACTATTAACGCAGTGTAAAAACACAACTGAAATAAAAATAAGTAAGTAAACAGAAGATTAATTAAGAGACTGAAATAAATAGAAAGAAAATCAAAGACTAAGTTTAAGCCCAGGAACAGATCTACCTCCCAGAAGACTAATAAGTGCTTCTTCTGAAGCTCTTATAGTCAGTTATCTTGGAATCAGTTATCTGCACCATGTATATGTATATATTATATATATATATATACCAATTAAAATAAGCAGTGACACATAAACTGAAACACAACAAAGACTCACTTTTCAATATTTCGACCGTAATGGCGGTCGTCCTCAGGAGAAGAAGTGAATTGACGGAGGGACGACAGTCAACTCATATATATATATATATGTAAATTAGAATTTATGTTTTGTTTATTTAGTGTTGTTTATTTTTATTGATTTTATACTGTGTGACGGCAGGTTTCATTATGTCTGAAGTTATGATTTATGATTGTTTCCAAAAGTAAAGAAAGGACTTTTATTCAATTCTATTATTTTAGGTAAGTTTAGAGACCGCATTATTTCTTAAGTTTTCATTGTAATACATTGTTTTTTGTGATTATTTATACTTGTAAGAATCTAATAAAATCTATTATTTTAGCAATCGAATAAATGTCCAGTTTATTGAAGAATAACAAATTACAGAATTACAAATTGAATTCTGTAATTCAATACCACTTTACTCGGTACGCGTGGATACTTACATCGACCAGGCAGTCAGCAGATGATTTCATCAAACTCATTGGTCCACTATCACAAAATAACAATATAAAAATATTACTGGTAGATCAATACGGAGCATTTGACTCAGCTAAATTTAAAAAATATTTAAGCATAAAAAAAATTGAATTAATTTTTACATCTGTAGATAATCCACAATCTAATGGATTAAACGAACGCTTAAATCAGACTTTGGTAAATAGAATTCGATGCAAATTGAACAGTGATGCAAACAACAGAAGATGGACAAGTGTTGCTGAGTCTTGTGTTAAAGAATATAATAATACACTCCACAGCTCAACAAAATTCTCACCGGCTTATCTCCTGTATGGTGAAAAATCAGAAATTGTACCTACTTCATTACAGACTAAATCTAATTTGGAAAAAGATAGGTTAGAAGCATTCGAAAATTCTCGAAAAAGCTTCGAGAAAAACAAAAAAAGAATTGATAAAAATAGAAAAAAATGTAAATTTGAAGAGGGAGATCTAGTTTTTGTATCAAATGGTAACAAATTAAATAGAAATAAATTGGATGAAATAAGAAGAGGACCATTTGTTGTTAAAAGAAGAATTTCACCATCAATATATGAAGTAGAGTGTCACAAGAAGCGAAAAGAAACTAACTTCTTCACAGCTGTAAGTTGATCCCTTACTCTTTTTCCACCTGGGAAAAAGAGTCACCCACCAGCGAAGGTGTAAATTAGAATTTATGTTTTGTTTATTTAGTGTTGTTTATTTTTATTGATTTTATACTGTGTGACGGCAGATTTCATTATGTCTGAAGTTATGATTTATGATTGTTTCCAAAAGTAAAGAAAGGACTTTTATTCAATTCTATTATTTTAGGTAAGTTTAGAGACCGCATTATTTCTTAAGTTTTCATTGTAATACATTGTTTTTTGTGATTATTTATACTTGTAAGAATCTAATAAAATCTATTATTTTAGCAATCGAATAAATGTCCAGTTTATTGAAGAATAACAAATTACAGAATTACATATATTATATATATATATATATATATATATATAAATATTTAAAGGACAATCAACGTTAAAATTTAAACTACACACAACTTTAAGTTAAATAGATACACGCAATTGCAGTCTCTAATTTTCGGTTTATCCGTCATCATGAGAGAAGAGAGTGTTGTGGTCCACTCTTTGACTATCAAAAATAGTATATGTAATTCCGAATAGTTAAATAAATCAATTAGGGAATTAGGGACCTCCTTTAATCTTTGTTAAAATAAGTGATTTGGATTAAATTGAAACCATATATATAAGACTTTAATTATGAACATTTTTTTAAGGAAGATAGATAGTGGTATCAATAACTAAAAAATGCCTATCTAAGATAGTTATGGGGAATGGGAAGGGGTGAATTTTCATTTAAAATGGCATACGTAAATGTATATGATAGTCAATTTTCTAAATATATTCTTTAAGGAAGAAAATAGAAGTGATTCCGAATCTTTAATGGCGGATGGTGAAAACACGAGAGCCAATTAAACAGCTCATTAGAATATGTGCCGGTTGGCCAACGAAAACGAACAAAGTACTGGGAATAGCTAAGGAAGATAAAACTGAAATAAAATGATATGAACATAAAATAAAAAAAAAGTATTTTAATAAAGAAATAAAAGAGAATAAATAAAGAAATAATATAAAATAATTTTTCAAAGAGTTCTATGGAATTAAAGTTTGACGAAGAAAACTATGAATGATTGCATTCAATAGTAAAATAGATGATACTGTGAATTGTTTATAAAGCCTCATAGTAGCAGTTTGTGGATAATCCACTCCATGACTTTCAATAATATTGCAGCAGTAACTTTCTCAAATCAGAATACAATCTTTGAAAATTGTTTCTGAAACCAGCAAGCCATGGATATTTCTGCTAGCATTATCTATTTTTACATTATTGACTCGTATAACTATGACATTTCTTTCTGAATGTAAAAATGACCAACAAAAATTTAAAGCATTTACAATATCAATATTGTAATAATTTAAATTGCAACAAATTTAAAATGGCTGTATATTTACATTTTTTACTGTCCTATGAACTTAAAATTAGGTGGTCAGGCAGATTGAAATTTTGTTTCAGGAATGAGAGGTTTATTAGTTTTTTATGTACATATTTCTGCTTAATTTTCCAAGTTGATTCTACAAAGTGAATCAAAAATTTTGTTTATTCAAATTTATTAGTGTAGAATATCTAAGTTGGAAATTGATTAAACAGTTGGAATTTTGTTATAAAACTAAACATTTTAGACTACTTCGTATCCCTGTAGAGGATCGTAAAATTGGAAGAGGTTAGAATGTTTTGCTTGATTATTTTTTGAAACTGTTTTTCAATGAATTTGTCAACGTTGGAAAAACTGTATTTATCATTTGAATCATTCATTCATATTTTCATAGTTTAAACATTTTTTTTGTTACTTTTATGGAAAGTGTAAACTTTTCCTGGACAACTTAGGCAGATCTGTATAATCTCTCATGGATCTCTATAGGCAGATTTCCATCAAATCTCAAAAAATAATATTTTTTTCCTAGTATAATACCTTCTAAGAAAGCACAAATAATTTTAATTTGGGTATAATTACTTTTAGTTTTTGGGATTCTCACAAACACATGCACTCACACACACACACACACTTATCCTTTGACAGAATCACCAGTTTAATGCAAGTGCAATATCAGTTCAAATGGCATTAGTGTTTATTGCTTGATTCCAAACTTAGATAAAGCTTTAGGGCAAAAAATTGTTAGATACAATAATTTTCGGTAATACCATATAAACTGATACCTGAATTTAACCCTGCTTTCTGAATTTTTTTATATTTTTTATACATGACTTGATTCATAGAACACAGTTTTAGTTTATGTATAACTCAAATAATGGAAACAAGGAGTTAGTTGTCTCAAGATAATAGAAATATCAAAATGTATATTGACAAAATGCGGTTAGCTATTAATCAATTAGTAAAATGTCTTGATGCTCATATTACTTATTTAAGTAAATAGTGCACTATGTTTATATGTAAATTACATTATTTTTATGAATGTAATTTGTAACTTCTTTTAAGTAGCATTTTTTATAAGCATATGCCTACTTCGGATATCAACAGCTCTCTAGATTATTTTAATCACTATACAACAGAGGAAAAAATAGAAGAATAAACACTTAGGTAAATACAACTAAAAACAAAACCAAACCAATAAAAAAACAATATTGGTGAATGAAACTATGCTAAACTATTACAATAGGTTCCATATGCTAATAGACGTACAACCTAAACTAAAACTACACTAAACACTGATGTTAAACCACCTCGCTTAGAAACTTGGGATGATTATTGTTTTCTATTTATATATCACGCCCTAGTGATGCCACTGGGCAACGGTAGTATCTCCTCGTAATGAGGAGTACTCTCAGCTAAAGGGTGAAGGTTGGTGATAATGATTGACTGAGCCGTTGCTCCAGGAGGCGAACATTAGTAGAGCCCTTCTACTGAATGGTGCGAGGGTTTGGAGTATCACCTGAATGGAGTCAGAAGACTATCACTGCGGGGATGGCCACGGCCTCAGACTGAACCCATCATGTGTTGGTCTTAGCTTTGCCGTGGCTGTGATCCAAACCAATCGTTTGATTCAATATCCAATGGTAAGTTTTAGAGACATTTTCCATTTTGTGGCAGAGTCTCCTTTCTCTTTGTGTTAGAAGCAGTACCTTTCCTTGTATTATATGGAAACTGACTTACAGCCCTGAGTTTCTTAGTAATGGACATACCTCTTTCAGTGGTTGGGGGGGGGGAGGGGGGCGAACTCATAACAACCCTAGGGTAGTCCAAAAACTGATTGATCTTCGTAGGAGGATTGGCCATCTGTAGCACATCGTATACAATGTATATTATAAAAAAGAAATAAATATCCCTTATAAAAGATTAAGTGCAACTACCCTTATCTTTTTCGTGTACCCTAATGAAACCTAAAAAATACATCGTTTTCTCTAGACTGATTTGCTGTAATATTTGGGATAAATTAAAAAATTTTGAGAAATATCGTTTTAGAGGATCGACTTCTATAATAAAATTTTTAAAACTATTAAAATGTGATGTTTTATTTATGAAGTTAATCAAATTTGTGGGAACCAGAATAATTCTGTTTAGTGTATTGCTTCACCGCTAGACCGGTTATGGAACCAGTTCGTCTACCAAAACTGACTTCCGATTGTCTGTTATACATACGGCCTCACACACTACCAGAAAGCACAGTATGAGCGCTAGCTGATGAAAACTTGATTACGCCTAATTCAGAAAAAATCTTGCTAAAATAAATAAATTAATTAAGGCAAACTTTCATTTTAGGAATTAATTATAAAAAAAGTTGTAATATTTAACTTAAGAAGCAAGTCTTAAGAAGAAAAAATCATTTAAGTCTCCTGCATTGAATTATATGCTGAAGACGGAAAACATTTCACCATGTGTTACTATTAACAAGACTGAAACATGTCGAACAAAACAAGTTCATGTTTAATTTAATATGTTGAAAAAATATACAATAATTACACAAAAGGAAATTTTAGAAATTAATATACCTGCATCTAAACAACATTTTGAAAATTGGAAAAATAAAAACACAATAATGACCTTGCCATAAATTTCTTTATATATATATATAATGTAACTATAATTTGTGGAAATCTGCTTCTTGATAAGTTTCTCTGTCTTCCTGAATAACGATTTCGTTATTGCAGCTAAACTAGATAACGCACTTCCTTCCCACAGGCAACATGTTTAAACTCTTTCCTATAGCCATCTTCGGAACAAGAATGATTATGAAATGTTTCATACAGATACCAGCTATAAAATTTTGAAGTTATTTGGAACACAAGGCCAAATAGATCCGGCCCAGGTAGTAACAACGACCCCTTGGGTCACTCACCCCCAGCTTTGAACAAACAGCCTTAATCCTCCTAATTGACTCTACCATGCCTATATAAAAGGAAAAACATTTGAGAATCATTCTCGTCCCAAAGATTGCTCTAGGGAAGAGTTGAAAGATGTTGACTGTAGGTAGTATGTTATCTAGTTTAGATGCAAAATAACGAAATGGTTATTCAGGAAGACAGAGAAACTTATCAAGAAGCAGGTTTCCGCAAATTATAGTTACAGTTTTAATAATATGTGCTTAAAGGAAGGACTGTCACCAAAATTTACAAATATATATATATATTTAAAAACCTTATGTCCGACTTCACTTTATTTAGCTTTGTTGAATATTTTTCCAAACTTCGGTACCTTTTCTTCGATTCAGAGTTTCTCAAATCAAATATTACATCACCATACGTCTTTAAATTTACATTTGACATGTTTCGGTGATTTCATTGACCATCTTCAGAAATAAACAATTTTACTAAATAATAATTAAACCAAAAAAAAAGAGTTAAATTACACTAATCACGTAAACATTCTAAGAAGGTTAGACAGTCAGGTTTGAGGTTGACAGTGTTGGTGTCAGATTGTGTAGGTCCTCACATCCCTCAAAGGTCCGATGTGTTTCATCTGCTGCAGTGTTTTAATATCTTTCGCTAAATCTTAATTTAATTTCATGTCCTGGAGACAAGATGGTGAACCGAAATTAAGATTTAGCCAAAGATATTAAAACACTGCAGCAGATGAAACACATCGGACCTTTCAGGGATGTGAGGACCTACACAATCTGACACCAATACTGTCAACCTCTAACGTGATTAGTGTAATTTAACTCTTTTTTTTGGTTTAATTGTTATTTAGTAAAATTGTTTATTTCTGAAGATGGTCAATGAAATCACCGAAACATGTCAAATGTAAATTTAAAGACGTATGGTGATGTAATAGTTGATTTGAGAAACTCTGAATTGAAGAAAAGGTATCGAAGTTTGGAGCATTGATTGTTATTATACGTGTTTGTGAAATGTATGCAAACCTTGTTATATATATTTATATATATTAACGATTCAGTTCTGTATAGCTAATGACGAGGCCATTGAAATATAGTAGTATGTTTTAGTGATTTCATTTCATATATATATATATATATATATATATATAAACAAACTTTCACAATAGTCAAACGATCTTAATCCTATTTAAGAATTTCTTGTAGTAGTTTATTTGTTCAATTTTACTTCTTTATTTTTTTTTGATATGATACATATATATTTAGAAAAAAATAGAACGAACACAAAAAATTAATAAAAACTAAAATAATTACTCTTTTACCTATGGAACTTTTTCATTTACATTCCGATTAAAATTAAGTCTGGAATTAATTTAACTAATCTTCATTTAAGAGAGCATCATGACTAATTGTTTATAAATTCTTCCAAATATTTTTCAAAAATATTTATTATGTAATGACTACCATTATGTATGTAGTACAGATTAATTCTGCTGTTTAGATTAGTTTATTAGGTGAGGAATAGGTTTTATAAGTAAATCTTGTAGAGTATCAAATTAAGGTTAAAAAACCTTGCTGTTCGAGTTATAAGTACCATTAGTTCGAGGTATAAAACTTGATAATATTAATAGATGTTGTGTGTGGAAAATTAAGAATATCCATAAGATTTATAAGGCTATTGTTCCAATTAAGAAAGTAAAGCAGTCGGTTACGAGTCTATGATTTGAATCAATGGTTAAAAAATCCATACTCTAATAAACTTGAGTACGTCAATTAATTTAATTTAGGATTATAATCTAACCTTAATCTAATTTAGAATTCCTGATCAAGAATGACTGGTAGTATGAACAAGATTAACACATTTTGAGTTAAAATTCATCAATTGTTAAATCAGCCCTACTTTAAGCTCCTAGAAGAGTACTGAAAGTACAAAAACCATTAAATTTGGAATCAGAAAAATAATTAAAACTGGAATTCAAAATACGATTAAAATATTATTTATAAGATCATTTTGTGAGTAATTATACATTAAAATGTCAATAAGATTGTGAATATTGTCAGAACTACTCTTAGTCTAATAGTCATGTTCAATTTTATTATAAAAATCTGGAGTGGCTTACACTCAACTTAACTGTAGTAAACATCATATTATACTTTTTGGGTGTATAATATATAATGTCTCATTTAGGCATAATATAAATGTCTAAATGCGAGATGTTTATTAGTCTTTCATTCCCGGAGATAGTACAGATAGTGATTGATCCACTTATCAAAACATATGCTTATTTTTTTATACCCCATCACTGATGCATATAATATCTTCAGTATAACTACAGCAGTAATAACAATTTTTGAAAAGCGAAAGAGTAGATTACGTATAACGAAATAATCTCTTACAGAAGAACATGGCTGTTGTTCCAATAGGCAGTTGTTCTCTTACATAGTTTATCTGACCACCTTCTACATTGAAGATTTAGGACAAATTTTCCCATTTAAAACTTGAAAATATTCCTATTTTGTCTGAAAAATGTTAGAAACATGTAAGAAAATATGTCCTTTTAATTAAACTTTTAAATTAAAATGTAGAATAATTTCATTAATAAACTCAAATGCCCCTATGGTTTAGCAATTTAGAGAAAAATTATTTTTAATTATTCTCCGCATAAAGTTCTATTTTTTGGTATAGTTTTATTTTGATCCGTCAAATGGTATAGCTTGAATCACTCTCACAACCTTTCAGATTGAATTATAAGTAAAGATTTGTACATTTGATTGAAAAAAAATTTCCTGTTGTTTTTGAAAATCTGAGGATTTTTTGTTTAATGCTTTCAAGTCTCTAGAATTAGTAGTTTAAGAGGAAAAAAAGTTGTCTAAAAACATATATTGATCAGCAAATTAACTTTCTCATCATGCATAATTGTTCCCAAAATATTTGATGCATCGCAGATTTTGGACTGTAGCGTGTCCACAAACTTTGGATACACACAGACCCACACACACACACACCAACACACACACATATATACAGACATCATCGAAAAAACGTCATAAAACGACTTTGGGGACCTCAAAACATGTAATTCCGTCAAAATCACGAGATAAAATTTTGATACAATTTTTTCACGATCACTATACTTTACTTATAGTAAAGTAAAAAAGTTGAAGAATCACTAAAGGGGGTTTTTTTTTATTAGACAGCGCATAAAATAGCCAGAACTGTTATTCCAACTTGGAGTATCACCTAAACAGGTAGATGACTGCATTAAAAAATGTTCTTCTGGAACCGGTTGAACAGGTTTGTCTTGACAGATTAATTGTACATTGTGGTTCAGTTGTTTAACTAAATTAAATCAGAAATAAATAATAACCTGTGTGTTGTACTAATTTGGTTAATGTCGTCATCGCTCATTAACATGACTAATACTATTCCAAATATATAACCAAACCCCCAGCATTGTAACATAAAATATTGAAATATTTCTAATAATCAAGGCTAATATATTCAAATTTTTATACTAAATGCATTGATCTAAATATGACTTGCAGTCTACTCTAGCATTTTAAAGGTTCTTCTATAGTTACTTAACAATGCTTATAACAGCTTTTTTTTATTAAAAAAAGAACCAAAGATGTTTAAAAACATTTGTAGAACTTTGTTTGATATTTCCATGTTTTTAATAGAATTTATAATTTAAACAGATATTTAATAAACTTTTTTCACAACCTTATGAAATTTATGTTATGTTTTATACAACAGTATAAAATATGATTAAGTGTATATTAATATTCTTGTTTAAATTACTTTCAAATCCAAGGTTTAAATTTCATTTGAGACCTTATTCAAATTAAATAAAATACCAGATGCACAAAATAAAGGAGTTATACTAGAATATACTCACAGACACTAATCTATAATAGAACCATACACAATATTCAAATAACGCAAACGTTATGTCGGCTTAAAATGTCTGGTTCGAATAAAAACTGAATGTTGTATTACTCTATTACACAGTCCAAACAATTATCATTTTTAATAAATATGTAACTGTAGATTATAACTAGAAGTAAGAACTAATTTGTGAACTTAAATTGATTACCATAGATGAATAAAGTTTTTCGGATATTCATGACCATAGGAATAGTTAAAACCTTTGCTTGATATGGTAGACGAGTTGTCGAACTGGGCTTTGCCTTGACAGATAAATTTTATTACCAGCCATGCTACATTAATCACTCTTTAAATGTTTCGATGATGGGTTTTAAGCGTAATGCCTGGACGTTAAAGTTGTCCACAGTTCCACCATTAGAAGTTTTGAAGCTCTCTTAGTTGTCATTCTTAAACTCTTTGCCAAGTTTCATTTCTATATATTCACTTCACATATTTATTTTTATACTTAAACGTCTTATAGAGGTATACGAATATTTTCCAACAGCTTTTTTTCTTTTGGGTATCATCGTTTACACTTCATAACACTGAAAGTTTTAAATATAAATAAAGGCAATGCCAATATGAATTACTTATATTAAATTGATTCATTATATTTTTTTTAAAGGACTTTTGTTTGCTGACAGGTGAGTACTAAAATGTAAAAAATCAGGAGGTAAAGGTAAATAAGTATAATATCCTCACTCTAACATTACTGCTTTAGCCTATAATCAAATTGACCTACCTAAAACCTTCACAGGGTTTAAACCTACATTAGGATGTAAAGTTTCAAAAAATAAATTAAGACGATTAGGAATTCATAGCAAGAGCTAGTAATATAGAGAATTTTACACATTTAGTAAATCCCATCTTACATTTCATACTATTAAATTGGTAAAACATAGATTATAAATAATTATCACAGGCTAGGCAAATGGCTATTTTCCCCAATAATGGTTGAAATACCATTAAAGATTACTCAAGATTGCCACTGAACATCAACAGAACAGAGAAAACAAAATTTAAAAAAAAAAGGAACCCTGATGTTTTTCTTATATTCTACGTAACACTATCTTTATCACAATAGAAAAAAATCTGGAGTGGCCTACACTTAGCTTTACTATAAGTAAACATAATATCTAACTTCTTGGGTATATAGTATATAATATTCCTTTTAATCATAATATAAATGTCTAAATGGGAGATGTTCCCATTTCAAAAAGTTATTTCATTTTATTAAAAAAAAATATTTCCTGTTGTTTCAATAACCTAAGGATATTTTTCGTTTATTTCTTTTGTAGCCACAAAGATAATGCTTAACTTTTAAGACTCTAAAATTTGTAGTTTAGAAGAAAAAAATGTTGTCTAGGAACAGGTTTTTGGCAAAAAAAGTCAGGGGTAACTTTCCCCTCATGCACAATTGCTCACATACAAATGGGACACACCTACACTATGAGGCCCATTTTGTGTAAAATATAAATTTGATCCATCAAAGATTCTGGATCCCATAAACTTTGGATACACACTCACCCACACACACAAGCATCATCAAAAATACTTCATAAAACGACTTCTGGGACCTCAAAAGTTGTAAATCGGTAAAAATCTCGTGATCGATTTTTTCACGTTCACTATACTTTACCTATGGTAAAGTAATAAGCAAGAAAAGAATAGTGGAAATAGTCATATTCATTCAGTGTGGTTTCGTTTCGTCAGTATATCATATCTTCTCTCTTGATGACGACGATTCGTCGAAATGTAATGAGAATATATATATATATATATATATATATATATATATATATTTAGTATAAATAGGCAGCAGATCCTCTTTTAAACAAGTATCATTAAAATTAACCGCAGTCTCGGCATTCACGATCTTAAGACTGAGAGATTCGATCCTACGAACTAACCTCCTGCTAACAGGGTTCAACTGGAAAAGGAGTTGGCCAAGTGACATGTAAAATTAAAATTGATGACTCATGCTTAGTCATTGCTATAAATAGATTAAAAGGATAGTACAGGTTAATATAAAGAGAAGGTCAAAGGTCAATAATGAACAAGAAACAAGCGATTAGAATAAAAGAGTTGAAAGGTCAACGGTATAACAAATATATTCTAATATATATATATATTAGAATATAAAACTAGATGACATCAGTTTTACGACAAAAATGTCGTAAATTAATTTTAACAAAAATTAATGACAAAAAGAAATAATCGAACAAGTTTTTTATAACAACTGTAAATCTTTTTACAATTTTTGTTTCAATTAAATGTAAAAATTTTGACTTCTCATTGAATCAGAAAACTTGTGATGAGAATAGAAGTCATGGTGTTTGACTGGTCAGAATGAAATTATACCAATGAGCAGCACTTTATATGAGGATGCGTTAAAGAGTTTTTTGTTTAAATTACATTACTAAGAAGCGGCGTTAGGGCACATTTCATGATTCCACAAAATGTTTTTTAACGTTAAACGACTGATTAAATCGCAATGAAATTTTTCAAAAAAATTGAACGTAAAAATATCAATTCATAAAAAAAATTATTACATTCCAATTGCCGGAATGATATAAACACTGAAAATTCATCCCTGAACAATAGATCACTTGATGCACTTGTCAAATATTTTTAAATTTGTCCACATTTTGTATATTGACATAGAAATTTTTTAAGTGAATCTCAATTATGTATCACATCTATTATTCCTAATTTATATACTTCACTACTGTTAATGGAAACAGTATTTGATATCTGACGAACAACGCAGACTGTGTCTAGAAGAGCCAAAAACCTTTGTTCACATTACATCTGAATGCGAGCCAATCGTATTTGAAAGGATAAAGATTTTTGTCGAATCATAGAAAAATGTTAGTACTAAAACTATAGAAGGGAGCTATATTTCTTATTTACATTTATGGAGGTCGTTAAAAAACTTAATATCTGATGTTCAATTTAGTTTCAACAATGGAATGTACAATATCATAGGTATAGACGCAGAGTGTACGAGTTCAATGGCATTTAAGCCCACAGTTGGTCAAATTGATCAATGATTTCAAGTTTTTTTGACTGACGGGTCATAAATTAATCATGCAAAGTATGTTAATAGTTTGATTTTCATGCAAGTACCTGGAATCAAGGGAATACCAGAATATGAGGCTGTACACAATCTGGAAATGTTTGGAACCAATGAAACATACTGAAGTTTCGAATATTTTTGCACCCCACACCGAAGGTACTACTGCACTGCATCTGAAAAATAGATCAAAAGATAGTATTTAAAAGCTGGCGGGAAAAACAGGGTCCAGTTAAGTTCAATAACTCATTCCAACTGAATTGCATTTGTAAAGAATACTGTATCTTAGGCAATATATATATATATATATAAAATAAATTCAAAACGAAGGAAACACACAGAAAGACACAGACATACCTCACATTGATATATCGACCATCGTCGTCATCAAGAGGTGTGAAGAGCGAATAAATTATAATAATAAGGTATAATAAACCAGATAATTCACCTTAGATCTTATTCACGTCCTGATGATGAATGTTGATCATTCGAAACATGTCGACCATAGGAGATGTACTTTATTGTGTAAACGAAATAACGAGAGTGTTATTTAGAAAAATTGAGAAACTTATTAAGAAACAGGTATCAGCTAAATTTGGTGTCATTTTCAATAATGTGTGTGTCAAGGAAGGACTGCCACCAAAATTTACGAATACATATATATATATATAACTTAAAATTACACAAAGCACGACACAGAAAAGACAAAACAAAGAAAACTTACAGAATTTAATATTTCGAACTGTTGTTCGTCATCAGGAGAGTAGACAGGAGGGAGGACGAAGTGAGAGAGATCTCCCCACGTCGAAGAACGGAGCGCGAATCATATATATATATATATATATACAAAACTAAAATTTATCGGGACTCGGTCAGTTCTTCATGTTCAAATTAAACTCTCATTGCCAATGTTTCAGTTTTTATTTAAAACCTTTTTCATTGGCAGAAGTATAAATTTTGAAACAGAAAAACTAAGTATTACATTACAAATTATTTTACAAAGAAAAAGAGTCTGTGGATTTTAACAACTGTAGTCTGAATGAACAGTGTCACGTGTTCATTCAGACACATATAAATTTGAAACAGAAAAACTTGAGTATTACATTAGAGATTTTTATAATAATAATAATAATAATAATAATAATAATAATAATAATAATAATAATAATATTACTATTGTATTATTATAAATTAAATAAAATTTATTTTAGCATTATTTGAGTAATTAAATTTTCGAGATTGTTGACTGCAGATCACACGCAGGACAGAACTCGTAGTAGTTGTGTTTCAGCTGAGATTACTTCTAATTTTTACCCCGGAATTTTTGTGCAGAATATGATTCATTGTAAATCGCCTGATGAAGGTAGATAAATTCTATTTCAGTTAATAATAGAGGGAACTAAGATTAAACTGATTTCAATGAAGTGAACCATCAGGAAACAAATAATTAAATTTATTACATTTGGAAAAGAAGAATGGAGTTAGTTGTCGTGAGACGGACATGTTTCCTTTCAAGAGTAATTCATTTTTAAGAAATGGGTTCCATAAGCAGAACTGGTAAACAGAATGTTGCGCTGAAAATTATAGACCGACATGCTAACGGTAATTATATAATAGTCAATTTCCTGACCAACGTATTTCTCAGGGTTTGATACGGTCATAATTGAAACAAACTAATAATCATTATAAAGCTTAGCCTGAGAATCATTCATTTCTTTCTGTTGTCTCCAAATTATGGAAAAATGATTTTAGATTTTCAATGAGCAATTGAATTTGGCTTTGTGTTTTTAACATGATCACAGGTTGGAGTATTTACTTTTATTACCTACGTGACATTTTGGTCATAAAAGGAGTACAACTCTAGCACATTCAAATTTACTAGTCAGTTAAATAATATTATATATATTTCAAAAATACAATATAAATTATTTAACATTTAAAAATATTAGAAAATCATTACAATGTTATTATCATTTTATGGATAGAGTAAACTTTTGTATCCTCTAAACGTTTATTTACATAGTTATGATAAGCTCGTTCCAAGATGTTTCCCTTTACAATTTCAAATTTCCAATAAACATTCCTAATATGAATAGTTTTTTTAAATTGGTAATTTAGTGAATTACAAACATGTATTAAATTCTTAATATCATATATATTTTTTATTACTGGCATAAATAATTATTAAGCAATAAAATAATCCATGTTCCTCAAGTGGTTTTTAATTACAGTTAAAAATTTTAACATATAAAATTGATATTATTCAATTGAGAAATATACTCCTACGGACTAGATGAGCCTGAATTTCATAGGGCTAACAATTAATTTCTACAAAGCTTGGTTAGAACCTTCTAATTATTTTTCTATTTCTGTTTCTATTTACAACGTATAGCAATAGTTTATGAGTCGATTAAATACTTTATCGATAGTAAAGAACTACATGTGATGAAATAAGAAAAGGAAGGCTATCTCATGAAAACATCTGGCTAAATGAAGTGGCAAATCAAGTGAAATCGCATATTTTAGCACTTTGGTGACAAAATCATTGCAGGAAAATCAATTGAATCAAAAAACAGATTTTTTTTTGCTGATCAAGATTACTAAAAAATATTTTCTACATTCTTTCTTATATTCTTTCAGTTTCTTAAAAACTGAAGACTTTTTTTAAGAAACTTGGAACTACTAGTATGATCCAGAAAATAAACTTCAATCAAGACGGTTACATACAAAGGTTAAATCTCGCTTTGTTAACGTCAGGGCAGAAAAGTCAGGTCAAAAAGGTATGGGTACATTTGCTTGGGTTTTAAAGACAGTCCATTGGTATAATTTCTAAAAAGTCAGAAAAAAGTTACTCAAGTGACAATGAAGGATCTTTCAAAAATTTAAAGATGTACTGGGGCAGAAACCCAGATGAGAACTCTACAAATAGATTTTGTTTCTCCATGACAATGCTGCAGCAAATTCTTTTAGGAATGTTAAGGCTCTTTTGGATGAACTTCGATGATTGACTCATACAAATTCTTATTATAGTCCTGATTTCGGCTTTTTTGCTATTTTCTATTCCCAAAATTATAAGTTCCCCGAAAAAGCACCCGTTCCAAATCCTTTCATGCATGTTATTTATCTGGATTGAAGGGCAATTTTACAAGAAACTGGTATGGAGATGAAACTTGAATACAAAAGTAGAGCTTATGTAAAAAAAAATAGTAATGGTATTTCGGAAATTAAAGTTTTTACACTATTTCGTTAAGAACTTACTGACACAGACTGGTATCTTGTGTTTACAAAAAAAAAAAAAAAAAAAAAAACGTCGCTACGGTGTAGACGTAATATCAACGCTATGGTAAATATTATAGAAATCCTAGTTAATCAGTTTAATGATTTCATTAATTGTAATGTGACTATGTTTATTTGATGAGTATTAAAAAACTTGAAATCACTGATTTAAATGGAAGAAACATATCTCACTTTTACTGGTTATAGGCATGATTTGCGACAATCTTTAATGCCATAAATGCAATTTACTTGAATTTACATAGAATGTGATCAAACATTTGAAAGTCTTATCGATACAGAGTCTGCATTATTCGTATGACATTATCTGCAGATCACTTAAGTGGTATATACAAGAATGATGTCGGATTGAATAATTAATATCAAGATTTTTTAATTTTCATGTAAATTTATGTTTATTTGAAATAAGCTTTCTAGACTAAAAGAGACCCAGTTTACTCAGACACCTTTCATATGTTTTCCATTGCATCTATTCTTCAACTGTATTATTGCAAAAACCGAAATGATGAAGCAAAAAGGTTTCAGCCCGTAAAAGCTTTCTTTGGCTCTAACCTTTTCGTAACCGTCCGCTGCCTCATTACCCTTTACTCGTTTGTAACAATATTTCCACCTGAGAAACTTATTTTACTGGTTATACTATTAATCTTTGGCTCATCAATAAACCAGAAAAGAGTCCCTTACTTGAAAACAGAAGACTTACAACCGCGGTGTTCATTTGTGATCACTTTGATGCACTTGTAAAATATTCTATGAGAGGCAGTGTATTTGGCAACATATAAACCAAATTATTAATGTTCTGTTCTATTAAGTGTTTGTGAATTTTATGTCAAAAAGAGATATAAAATAAATTTCATATAATAAAAGGGTCTGAATAAATTTCAATAATTTGGAACTTTTTTTCTCTTGATAAAAAATATCTATATAAAAAAATGACCCCACTTTCTGCCGACCACCTAGCTAAAGAAGACGATTCAAGCAATCTAGAGTATAAATTTTATCCACACTGAAATCTTCAAAAATGGGCAAGAATGAAAAGGTAGAGATTGAGGGAGGGACAATGGCAGAATACAACGAAAGCAAAGGGAACAAAAGACTTTCAAGAAACGGATACTATAAAAAAAATTTGGACTGGCCTACACTCAACTTTACTAGAAGAAAACATAATAAGAAACTCATTAACCACCAACTGATGTTTTGTGCTCTTTACATTTAATCAGTATGTGTCATTTGTTTAATATGACTGTAATCACTTTATTAGTTATTAGAATCGTGAACATGACATCTGATAACAATGATTTATGATAATGACATTGACAATGATAACAATGACTTCTGAAACTCATCGGACTCGTAGGCTCTGCAGTCATACTGTTGTAACAACCTATGACATACTGTTGGCATGCCATTGTTCTAACTCAATTTAACATAAGATTTTATGTTCATTAATGACTCTTATAATTGTAAATAGAGAAGTATTCCTCACTTCTAAAGCTTTAGGTAAGATCTGATAGAAATCTTTGTCCATTCTGAGATGATTGATCGAATACAGATATAATGTGATCGAGGGTTTCTACCTCTTCTAGCCACAGAGTTTGAATTCTTTGTATGATGTCAAATACAGCTTCCATTCATAGTAATAAAATAATCATTTAAAAATAACAATACAGAATAAGAGAAAAAATTGAGATAGCATTGTTTAAGGCCAGAAATTACTAAGGCAAATTATGAAAAATAGGTATAACTAATAAACTAAATAAATGTTTTCAAAGATATTAAAATACGTTTCTTGAATTATCTTATACAAATAATCATATTGATTCAGTATTATTCAAAACTCAATAGGTAAACTTTTGCATTATGTACATGGTGTTAATTAAGTATTTTATTTTCCTGGTGAAGTGAAAATAAATATAAATTACACAGACTTATAGAAGAATTAGCAAAACAAGAATGGTTTAAAAATAATATAAATGATGTTAATAGCGTAGATAGTCTAAATAACAATTAATGCACTTGTAATATTGAAAAGAAAATTAATACAATATTTCCACTGACCTTATGATATTCAATACCTTCTGTATTCTTGCATTGTCATTTAATCAACTTAAACTCATATTTAAAACATATATTAAACTAATATTTCTATGAATGTACTCTTTTAAACACAGATATTAAACTAAATTTCTCAATAAGATCACATTTGAATTAATTTCAAACTGTTACAAATAACATTGACGTCGAATAGAAACGCAATTAAAAATTAAAATGAGGTGAAAAAATGAGAGCCAATGATTGGTCGAAATAATCATACGATAGAAAAGACATGCGCATTATGTACTGTTGGCGGGAAATGAAGGGACTTCATTCTGCGTGAATAATTATTATATACTAAATAGAGACCTACGATTCTTAAGTTGTATTGAATTCAACAATTTTAAAAATTTCTTTTCACCCAGTTTATACTTTGATAAGAGGAGCTTTGTTTTACTGGCATTATTTAATTTTATGGATTCCGTATTATAAAGTTTTCGTTTTATTTGTACCAAATCGTATAACATTGTAACAAATCTGGAGTAGCCTGCACTTAAGTTTGCTATAAGTAAAAAAAAATACCGAACTAATTTACAACATAATGATTTTTGCCTCCTCAATAGCATTCACATGCAATCATAGATCAAGATTTTTACATTTTTCTGAAAAAATACATTTTTATTGTTTTAAAAATTTGACAATTTCTTTCGTTTACTTCTTCTTTAATGAAGTCATGAATATCCACTTTAAATCGCTGTCTTAAGGTCCTATCTCATTATCCAATATAGTGGTGTCTAAAATCATTGCATCTTATTCTCTAAAGCACATTTTAATTTATTAAAATCACTATTTAAAAGAAACTGGAGTGGCCTGCACTCAACTTTACTATAAGTAAACATAATATCAGTGTTCTTTGGTATATAATATATAATGTCTCATTTAAGCATAATGTAAAAATTTAAATGGGAGATATTTATTAGTCTTTGTTTTCTGAGGTAGTACAGATAGTGATTGATCGATTTATCAGATCAAAAAAAAGCTTATTTTTGTACATCCCACAGCTGATACAAATAATCTCATTAGTATAACTACAGCAGTAATAACATTTTTGAAAAGCCAAACTGAAAATTTCTTGACACGAAATGATCTCCTACAAGAGAACATGGCCTTTGTTCAAATAGCCTGTGGTTTTCTTATATCGTTTACTTCACCTCCTTCTTCATTGAATATTTGAGTCAAATTTTCAAATTTAAATCAGAAAAATACCCTTATTTTCTCTGAAAAACATCATAAACATCCAAGAAAAATGTCGTTTTAATAAACATCGTCAAAAATGTCGTGATTGAAGGTCATATCAATATATAAGCTTATTTTTGTACATCACACAGCTGATGCAAATAATTTCATTAGTATAACTACAGCAGTAATAACATTTTTGAAAAACCAAAGTGAACATTTCTTGATAAGAAATATTCTCCTACAAGACAACATGGCTTTTGTTCAAATAGCCCGTGGATTTCTTACATCATTTACTTGACATCTTTCTACATTGAATATTAAAGTAAAATTATAAAATTTAAAACAGGAAAACACCCTTTTTTTCTCTGAAAAACTTCTTAAACAGCGAAGAAAAAATGTTGTTTTAAGATGATTTATAGTTAAAGATGTAAGATAATCACATTTATTAATCTCTGAACGAAAGATTTCAATTTTGAATTATCTTTTACATTTTCGGTCTTTTATAGAATTATTATACTGGGAATTTTATGGCTTCTTAGTATTTAACAAGATCATTTTCCTTCCCCTTTGTCAAATAACATATATACGAATTTTTTCTGAGTGAGTGTTATCATTTTCCTGCACTATATTACTTCTCTTACACCTCATATAAGTCAATAAACTATTTAAATTGATTCTTTATAAATATCAATTTTATCTCAGTGGATTCACTCAAAAAATTTCTAAGTCAATGTAAACAATGTAAAAAAATATAAAAAATTCGACAAGTATAGCAGGTGATCTCTTAGTCTAGGATAAACAAACAGTTTTTATAGCGTTATTGCTCTTTTCCGTAATTGAAACTTCATGATTTTTATGAATTGCTAATTTTTCGTTTCATTTTTGGTCAAATTTTTATTATTTTTTAATGAACCGTTGAGCGTCAAAAAAAGATTTTCTGAAAACAGAAATCGTGCTGTAACGTCCCTTTAGCGAATGTAATTTTGAAAAAGAATATCTCAACTCATTTTCTACATAATGGTCTATTTTTAGGCATAGTTTCATTTTGATCCGTCAAACAGTATGGCTTGTATCGCTCTCACAAGGTTTGAGATTGAATTATAAGTCAAAATTTTTATATTTTATTGAAAAAAAAATATTACCTGTTGATTTAAAATTCTAAATATATTTTTTGTTTGTTTCATTTGTAACTTCAAAGATGATGTCAAAATTTCAAAACTCAAGGGTTATCAGTTTAGGAGAAATAAATGTTTTCTAAAAAACGGTTTTTGACAAAAAAAGTGACTTTCCCATCATGCATAATTCTTCCCAAACAATAGGGATCATTTTCCCTATGGGGCCCATTTTTGTGTAAAATATCAACTTGATCCATCAAAGATTCTGGACCGTAGCGTGGTAACATGCAATGCTAACATACTCACCCACCCACCCACACACACATTTACATCATCGAAAAAACGTCATAAAACGACTTCTGGGACCTCAAAACATGTATTTCCGTCAAAATCTCGAGATCGAAATTTTTCACGATCACCATACTTCACTTATAGTAAAGTAAAAATGACGCAATTCTATACCGAACATAGAATGTTCAAAAATACCTTCATAGGATATTCTGAATATTGTGACTGGGCAGGAAACTACCCACCAAAGGTAGAACATCTTATATATGACTGTGATTTAATAGAAAACAAAAGGTCTGAACTAGTCACAAGAGGGAAAAGATAGTTTCTATAAAATGAAGACCTCATAAATGAAGAAATAGCCAAGGCATTCGAGGCTTTTGTGAAGTGTGTATATAAAACTATTTTAGTTCTATAGAAAATTATATGTATTAATTTAATCTACATAAAGAATAACTTAAAATGATGTTAAAGATATGAAAAATTTGAAATAATTATCAATATTGAATAAATATGTAAGTATTAATGATCAAACCACAATAAGAAAATGGGAAAGCAAGACTTTCCCATTTTCTTATTGTGGTTTGATCATTGATTGTTATTTCACTTGTTTATGTGAAATCTTTTTATATATGTAAGTATTAATACAGCTATACCTCATCCAACATGGTTAATTGGGACCAGGAAAGGCGGGGACTTCAGTCGAATCAGCTGGTCTGTAGGCTAGAAACCAAAAATAACCTTTCCTAGTTCTGAACAATACATTATGCATTTATTCTGTACAATAGTTTATACTTATATTATTCCAATTTGCAATAATATAAGGCTAATAAGAATCTACTGTAATCTTACAATCAAATTAATTTTAATTTCAATACTGCATGATAAGGAGAAAGGCATGCATTTTTTCAGCTTCCATGACAATTAATTTTTTTATGAAGCAGATGAAACAGATTTTTTTTTAATATTAATGCTTATATTTTTAATAATAAATGTGGTTATACCCCTAAAGGCCGTGGTGTCTAAAACGACACAATTTAATTATTCTTAGTATTTGAGCAAGATTTATTATTTTTTAACTATTTGGTATGCAGTACTAGCTGGCAGTGGTTTTCTCTCTGATAGGACAGATCAAATTACGTTTATCAAATTTCTGAGAAAAATCTGATATGTGATATAAATGTAAATAGCCAACAAGATTTCGTCATTGAAATACATTCATTCTCCTGTAGCTACTGGGTAGTATGATAAAATACTAGGTTGACTGCTTATTTGTGGTGCATGAAAAAAGTATACCATTCTCAGAAAATAAATATTTATAGGATAGCTGAAGAATGATGAAACAACCAGGCTGAACTTTCAGCATTATTAAAAGCCATCAATTGGTTGGTCTCCAACCGTCTCTGAACCAGTGCGCTTGGTTTCCCTCTCTTATCTCTCCTGAAGACGGTTCAAACCGAAAATTAGAGACTGTAAGTGTGTTCTTTAATTTCTCTATGTTTCTTTGTCTATATATATATAAAAAGATTTCACATAAACACGTGAAACAACAATCAGTGATCAAACCACAATAAGAAATGGGAAAACAAGACTAAGATCTTTCAACCGCTTGTTACGGTTGAAAGATCTTAGTCTTGTTTTCCCATTTCTTATTGTGGTTTGATCATATATATATATATATATATATATGTTGATTGAAATAGACAGCAGCTTCTGCATTGACGATCGTATAGCTATTCTGTTCAAGTCTCCTGACTATTTTACGATGCTCAGGATAACCTTACCTTACCTTATAATTATAAAACGTGTTGTAAGGTCGCAATGCAGAAGCTGCTTTCTATTTCCCTGAGCACTGTAAAATAGTCAGGAAACAGGAACAGAACAGCAGCGTATTGAGTTATTGAAGTGCTATTGTTAATGTAACAAACTGGAGTAATATATGAACTTTTAATGATCAACCAATTCGCGGTATTAAATTTCTGTTTTAGTTTACATTCAATAATTTAAATAAATTAATTGAATAACAAATATCAAACAATCTGAATTACTGCCATATTTAAATGATGAAAAAGAAATATGTATTCATATATTTGAACCATCTGAAGAGTTATAGGCAAAAAAACTACAACAAAACACCTTGTAATATAATAATTGATGGTAAATATATTTATGTACCATAATGATTTCCAATAGATTAATCATTTTTTATATAATGATTATTAGATTATTTTTATAATGAGAATTAATAGATTAATTCTCTAATATTTTATATTTCTAAATAAATTGAATCCCTATTTCTGAGATGCCCACACATTTTCATATCATTTGCTTATCTTTGATATTATTTTCCCACTCTTTCCTACTCCTGCAATACACCACATTATTCTCATCTGTTGGTAGCTGAATACTATAAATGATAAACTATAGGTATTGTTTAATATGTACGCATCCTAATAGTCACTTTAAAGCTACTAATGAGGCAGTTTATATTATTTGAAATACTGTCTCTATACTGCACAATAATCAGTTTGGTTAATAATTCTCAAGAATCTGATGTTTGGTTATATTACTTTTAAATAGACGGGTTAAACTATGTATGTTTAACTTCTGTATTAATGTTTAATGCATAAGTGTTACTGTAGAAAAATTAAACTAGAAATATACATTACATTATTTTTTTACTATATACGTCAAAAAATGTCATATATCGACAACCAGGAGATGGATTATGCTAATAACTAATATATCATTAAGAAATCAATAAACTTAGTAATAGTGATAAATTATAAGATTGTAAAACATAATCTAATAAACCTAATAAATAAATACATATATTAATTTTATACGTTTCTTTACATATTGTTCATAGTGTATAAATCTGTATATGTCAATTTCAAAAAAACTGAAAATTTTTTTCAATAGAATGTAAAAATTTGACTTGGGATTCAACCAAATGAAATTACACCTACAGATAGAGAGCAGCGTGGGAGATGAGTTGAGGTATTTTATTTCAAAAGTACACTAATCCAATGGTTGTTATAGTACATAGTATGTATGTTCTCAGAAGATTTTTTTTACACTAAACTTATCAAAGAACAATGAAATTCTGCGAAAAATTAACAAAAAAATATCAATTTATAATAAAATAAATAAATAAAAAATTCGTGAAAATTCAATTGCCGCAAAGAGCAATAAATGTATAAAAACTGAATATTCATTCTGGACTAATGGACAACCTCCTATACTTGACGGTTTTTGTTACATTTATTTACATAGTTTACACTGACTTGGAAGTTTTTAAGTGAATCGACGGAAATAAACTTGATGTTTAGAGGTTTAATAAAAAAAATTGGAAAGATCTAATGACTTAATGTGATATATAAGAGGAATAGAATTCAACATGTAAAAATCAATGCCAAGCAAAATAATTTTTTATGCTTTCACAGTATGATAGAATTGTCTAAAAAAATACTCTAATATTTTATATGTTGCAACCCTCAAGAAAAGTAGTTTTCTTCAATCAGATGTAGTTTTCTTGTGCTTATGAATCATATTATCATTGTGTAATATTTAAATATGTATGAGGAATAGACTTTTTATAACTAATACATATGGATATAAATATATTAAAATAAAGGAAATAATTAAATTGATTATCTAGAGGTGGTTATAAATAGGGTGGAGTTTGGTAATAATTTATCATAGAGTTAATATCATATCTAAACTCTAAACGATAGACCCATCATAATGGAACCAAAACTTCATTGACTGTAAGGGAGTTCGATATTATGTTGACTTACTGTAAAGTTAAGTGCAGGTCACTCTACAGTATTTTTTTTATGAAAGAGTAACTACATAAAGGTAGTTCACTTCTAACTAAAAGAAAAAAAAGTTGGTCGACAACCAACTTTATGGATTCATGGAATCATAAAATATTCCATGATTGGTGCCCCAACGTTATGTTTTTTACTCATAAGCAAGCAGTCCAGGAGCAATCACGGAGTCAAAAAATTCAATTGGATAATGAACTGCTTCCTAATCACTAATCACTCTGCTTACTGACTTGTAAGTTCTTTCTCCAGCTTGATATAGCGTAAGAACTTGTTCGTTGATTCCCCCCACTCTGTTCATTAGTAAGAGTTGAAAATTGCTCGTTCACAAAGCCAACTATTCTGAATAGATAGTAGATCTCGAACTTTGAGAAACACCTTGTCAATAAGCTCTTGTTGGGAGCTTAAACACAAATGAAAATAAAATGAACTAACTATACCTACTTCCTACACCTGTATATTTTCAAAATAAACATTGAGTTTACTTGTGTCAATATTTTGCAGCAAACGGACAGACAGAATTTTTCTAAGGGTAGATTCGGTTTCTCTAATGTATGAAACGTAAAGATAACTTGAAATAAGTCAGTTCTAAGCAATATGCAGACAAAATCTATATTTTATTTATATAGATATCAAATTACCTCTTCTGCAGACAGATATTGGTTCTACAGGTATCCACTCCTGATAGTTAAGGTAGTAATTTTTTTATATATTTCAAAGATTAGTTACATAATGTCCCTTTTGTTAATGATATATTATTTTTATTCTATATAAGACTTTATATAATCTTAACATTTGTCGCGTGAAATTTTGTAACTTTTCATATACTATTTTTTAAACATTCTATTCCTAGGAAACCTAGTAGTAGTAGTAATAGTAAAGTTTTATTGTTGATGATTATTTCAGAAATTAACCTCTACATAAATATTGAAATACTTATCTAAACTATGTCAAGTGGTAGCATATTTTACCTAAACATCGTACGGTCCACACATGCAACTAAAAATTAAAAAATAACTGAAAAAAATAAATAATATATCATTCCGTAAAATTACGTTATATTAGAAAAAAACAAACATTAAGAATTATATTGATTTGAAGGTTCAGTAATGGACTGTTTATTTTTGAGCAAGTCAACGCTAGGTTATTGCATGTTCGTATGCAGCGTTAGTTTTGTGGCTTTGTTTTATATAATCGACATCGTTAACTGACGTACGCTAAGAAATCAAATCAGTCATCACTGCATTACATAACCTATAATGACGTATACGTAATACCAAAAAAAAAAAAAAATAGGAATTACAGTTCTTAAACTGTTGATTGTTAGAGAATTGTACTAGTTTCAATTCTCTGAACTAAAATTTAGGTATTCCTCACTTTTTTTTATAACTTTTTTTTTCCACTCAATTAATAAATATTTTATATAAAGAAGGTTATTTTTAATTTTTATGGGAGTAATACAATATTTACTGTTATGAATCTATTAATTATGCTTTATTACATAGTCTTCAATATTTGTTGCTCTTCTTTAAATCTCCTTGACTTATTATCCATATATCAATGCTACCTGCTATAATTTCAGCTCTGGTTTATTCGTGCCAGAATCCATTTTTTAAATATTTTAAAATTCTTTTATAACGTGAGTACATATGATGTTATATGATCATATTAGAATTGTTATTAAAAATATATCAATATTAAAGAGTAATAGTAAAACAAAAGATTTTTTTAATTTTTTTTTTTAAAAATTAAGGAGTAATAGAGAAATTAAAGATTTTTTTTTAATGAGGATCCTTTCATTAAACTAGGGATTTTTTTTACTTAATCAAAAAAGCATAATGTAGAATATTAACTAATAGGAAATAATTCAATGTATAGTTCTTACTGGAATGTTATTTAGAGGAGAACAGAAAAAAAAGCAAATTGATTTCTAAGTAAACATAGTGCAATAGAATTTGAAATTCTCAGCCGTTTTGGTTTTTTATTAGGAACTGGTTTAAAAAAAAAATTAATTCTATACAAAATATTCAGGATTACTTTTAAACATAACTTATGTATCAAAATAAGTTTTTAGGGCAGATAAGATATATTTAGAAGAAAACATGCGCCCATTCGTATAATGTGCCCATTTGTATCTTTGTGCGCTCGTTTACACTTCATTTTCTTATATATTTTTTGGGTCTAATATTTATCTAAAATATTTCAAAAATAGTTTATATGTAATTAAAGAAATTGTTAATGTATAATATTAACTTTTTGTATTAATCAAAAACTAGGTGACACGGTGAACTTCGTACGGCCTAACAGTCAATGAATGTAGTGTTAACTTTAGCTAAACTTAATTCAGTATTTAAATATGAACACAATAGCTGATCTGTCAGACGTTGTTCTGTCTTACCTTAAATAATCAACTTGCACTGGAATAAAAACTAAAATAAAATGAAATCATTTTCCAAAGCATAATGTTTATAGTAATGAACAACGATTTTAATATATTTTAGATTAGATCATTAAGCATTTTTGGTCGCTTTGTCGAAAAAAGTGCGACAGTTCAAGTGATTGATTGAATTATATTTATTAAAATTCATTTGGGAGCAAATATTTTTTTCCTTCTGATGCGTAACATATAAATCAGGGTTTTCCGACGCGTTGGCAGACCACATACAACCGTCCATGTAAAAAGCATGGATTTTCCAAATTCAGTCAGGCACTTTGTTTTGTTGATAGTCATAGTAAATACGAGTCGCACCGAAAACTGCAAAAGTTTGAAATCGAAAAGAATATCTGTTGAATCATTGGGATGCATGGCAACACTACATCATTGCCTTTAAATTTTCCGTTTAAAATTTTAGCATATAGATTATGTTGTTACCATTACAGTGTTATAGTGGATTAATGTTTCGTAGAAGAATAATAAGCACACCAATTTTTAATGTCAGAACGTGGTGGCATGCCTTGTAAATCAAGTGAATATAGTAATTCAGTTGGATAATTGACAACTTTCTCTTGATTTATTCCAATACAGATGGACTTGTACATTCGGTTGTTCTGAAACGACCGAATTTGAAGAGTATCTTTGCCCATACTTCTGTTAAGTCTGTTAATCACAATGGGAATGAAAAGCCCAGACATCCCAGATCTGAAATTATGCTATTACTATCCTCAGATCTTCCTTTGCTTCTTCTCTATATTCATTCTTATTTCTTTCTCTTAATTTGTTCTGCTTCATTTTATTTTACTTGTATCCCTTTTCTTCCGGCTAATAATTCCCAGAAACACACGGAATACAAGTTAGATTTCTATTTATATAGACAACCACTTTCCATCCTAGTTTAAAACTATGCATTATTAAAGAAATAATATAAAATAAATAAATTTAGAAATAGAGTTTGATTTTCTATTAGAACATAGTATTATTAACTCCAAAAAACACCCAGGCATGCGTCCAACCATTGCCGAAAGTTTCATCGCAGTCGGATGTACGGTTGTCCACTTTATTGCCCATTATGGATCTTCAGAAGCCTAATCTACTAACTGCAGTGTGTTGAATTTTTGCAGTAATTATAAAGGTAATAACAGTATAAACTGAAAAAAGTTACGACATTTTGCTATGAAATAAAAAACATTAATTTATGATTGAATTTGAAATCTTGTGAACCACGATTTTTAAAATATCATGAACTAGTTAAATAAGTTAATTTTACATCTAAAATGTTTACAATTGTTATACTATTAAGAGGATTACTATGCGAAAGTATAAATTTTACTGCACCATGTTTATAGCATACCATATATTGTTATTTACTCCATCGTATCAATTTGGTTAAATAATGGTAAAATAATTATAAAGATCTGGAGTTGCCTACACTCAACTTGACTATAAGTAAACACAGTGCTGTGGAGTCAAAGTTGAAGTCGGTTAATTCCCACCAACTCCAATTTCAAGAAACATAGGAATATATGACTCTCTGACTCAGCTGATTTAGGATCAAATTTATAAAAAACAACTAGACGCTAGATGCCTATTCCAATGTATTTGAATGTATTTGTTCGTTACATTTAAACATTATGGTTGCTTTAGTTACATAGATATGATGCAAACAAGCACTATTTAAAAGAAAGAGGAGAGGGAATGAATGGTTTTTTTTTTATTTCAACTATGATCACTAGGCTATACTACAAAAATAAGTACGGAAAAATGAGTTGCCTACACTCAACTTGACTATAAGTAAACACAGTGCTGTGGAGTCTATACAGATTTTAAATGCATTCACGGCCTAGAGAAGTATTCCTACTTCTACAGTTTTAGGTATGATTTGACAAAAATCTTTAATCCTCTCGAATATAGTATATTCGTCAAATAGTATGAATTGTATCCCCTTCACAAGATTTTAGATTTTAGATTCACTTCTAAGTCATATTATTTTCATTTTATTAACAAAAAATACCTTTTTAGTTGTTTTAGAAATGTAGAGATTTTTTCATTCAATGTTTCTCTAATTTTCATGTTAATGTCAAAATTGCAAGACTAAAATTATTAGTTTTACAGGAAAAAAAGTCTAAAAACCCATTTGGCCAAAAAAGTAACTTTCCTATCCTTCAATATCGCCCCCCAAAACAGTAGGACACATCTACAATATAGGGTCCATTTTGCTATAAAATATAAATTTTATTAATCAAAGATTGTGGACTGTATTGTGTCCACAAACATGATCCCCCCCCCCCCCGCACCACCACAATATTACCCACCATGCAGAGACGTCATCAGGAGAACACGTAAGAAGATTTGTAGGGCCTCAAAACATGAGTATCAGTGAAAATATCGAGATCGATAATAAAGATATAAAACCCGAAAAGTAAACATAGACTAACAAACACCTGCTGTACCTGCTGGCCAGAGTCTAGAATGGCTGTCTACAGATATCTATATAAATAAAATAATGATTTTGTCTGTACATTGCTTAGAACTGACTCATTTCAAGTTTTCTTTACGTTTCATACATTGGAGAAACCGAATCTACCCTTAGAAAAATTTCTGTCGGTTTGTCGGTTTGTCTGTTTGTCGGTTTGTCTGTTTGTCCGCAAAACTTTGTCACAAGTAAACTACGCTACCATAAGACATATAAAGCTGAAACTTTTACAGTATATTTGTGTAGGTCTAACTTAAAATATAGGCTCTGAATTGATTGGAAATTCAACGTAGAAGTGAAGTTATGGACGTTTAAAGCAAAAACGTTTGTCACAAGTAAACTCAGCCACCATAAGACATGGCGAGCTGAAACTTTGACACTGGATTTGTGTATGCCTCACTTAAAATATGGGCTCTAAATAGATTCATAATTAAGTACAGAAATGAAGTTATAGGGCTTTAAGCGTATTTTTCTAACTTCAGAGGCAAGTTTGTTTTGAAAATACACAGGTGAAGCAAGTAGGTATTGTTAGTTGATTTTAATTTCAATTGAGCTTATGAATATATTGCGTATTTGACATCATTGAAATGGTGTTTCCCAGAGTTGAGGATATACTATCTATTACGAATAAATAGTTTTGTAAACGAGCAATCCTCAACTCTTAATATGAACAGGCAGGAAAAATCAACAAACAAGTTCTTACGCTATATCATACCGAGGAAAGAACTTACAAGTGAGTAAAGAAATTGGATTAGTGATGAAGAAGCAGTTCATTATCTAATTGAATTTCTTGACTCTGAATTTATTTCTCCTGGACTGTCTGCTCATGAGTAAAAACTTCAAGTAGGAGCACCAATCATGCTGCAATTTAGTAGCAGTAACAAATTTCATGTTACGAAACATGAGTGCCCCAAAACTGTGCAACGGGACACGACTCTGAGTTCGTGCTCCTCACAGATATGCCATAGAGGCGGACATAATGACTGGATGTGGTATTGGGGAGTCTGTGTGTATACCACGCATATCATTGATTCCGAGCCACTGTCTGTTTCCATTGAAATGATTGCAATGTCCTGTCAGAGTCTATTTCGCAATGACGTTAACTAAGTCGCAATGGGAGACTTTATCTAACGCAGGAATTCATGTTAGCGAGACCAAGTTTTTCTCACATGGTCAACTGTAGTTTACTTGCTCAAGAGTCAGAGGTTCCAACTGTTTGTTCTTCCGTAAACCTGACGGACAGACAGCTAACGTGGTGTATACAGAGGCATTTGTTTAACACTGTAATAATAATGGTATTTTCTACTATTCTATAACTTCTAATTATGGTATTAGTATATATAATACTATAATTGATATTTTGGAATACCAAGTATAATAGAATTTTTGATTCCGTCAAAGACGGGTACGTTTGCTAGTGTTGGAATAAATCCATGTCTAACACCCTTTCAGATAACTAATTGTTAGACATACAGTTCTTAGCATGTTTAAGGCGTTCTGGATAATATTACAGGATGGGAAATGAACTTTTAGTTTGTTTATTACAGTACGGCTACTAGTTTTATTCCACATGTCAATTGATTTAACAAACATAAAATATAATATCAGGCATTATCTTGCTATGAATATTTCATAACTTTACAATGTGGAACGAGTAAATTGCATTAAAAATGGATTATTTAGTTAATCCATAAACTATAAAAGAGATTACAGTAATATTGTAATAGACAATTAGTGTTTTAGGTCTACCACAACTTAAGTTTGAACACTAATTCTTAGAATTGCTTAGGAGTAGATCCTCAGAGAAGTGCACTATCGCTCCTATTCTAGTGATTGGTTGTGGATGACTTACTGAATATTATAGATAATGATAGGTGGTTAGAGATACTGATCGTAAATTAATAATAAAAAAGTATATAAATAATTTGATTTTCATGTGTGTACTTGGACACAATATCTGGGGAATGAGTTAGTAAACGATTTTGAAATGTTTGGAACCATAAAACAACCTGTAGTCTCAAGCGTTTTTGCAACACACATCTCCGCTTTCACAGGAGGGGAACTGACAAATAGATCAAGAAGAAAGCAGTTAATTGGACCGGTGGCGAGAACGACCGGGTCCAATTTAGTTGTTCATTCCAACTGAACATCCATTTGTTAAGAATACTATATCTTAAAAGGAATAATTTAAAACTATATATCCAAAATCCTATAGGAAATTTTGTGACTTAATTAATTTGATTGGAAGCTGTATTTGACATCAGATCAAGAATGCAGACTCTCTGTCTACAAGAAATAGAAACCCTTTATCACATTATATATGAATGCCAATCACATTTGAGAGGTTAACAATTTTTATTTTATCATATCCAAAACAATAGAAGTGAGGGATATTTCCCTTTATACATTTATGAAGGTCATAATGTAAATAACTAACTTTTCTGTACACATTAATAGGTACGTCAAATTGCTGTTATAAGAAGTGCCGAACTAGATGGAATTACCTTCGAGATTCTACTGTAATTAATTCTTTCGTAGAACGTGGAGTCTTAACCACAAATCTACAGTAAAGTTCTATAAAATTACGACTGCTTCTCACATAAATTCAATAGTATAATATGCATTGGTGTGTGTGGTATTCCATGATAAATGAAAAATATAATCATATTAGCCTTCATAGACTACAAAGACATGTGTGTCCAAGGATAACCGGAGAAATGATCACCTGCACTACCTTCAGCATGGATAAGTTATTAGCCTCTTTTTTTTAGACATTTTTAGCAATAAAAAAAATTTGCAGATATTGAAATTAGCACGAAATGGAAATTGCTCTTTCTGAATAATGTTCACAAAAATTCAATAGAATGGAATATTATTAAATTAGTCTATATGATGTCAGATTCACTGCTTATCATAGAATATCTATCTTACAAGTGCGTAAATGTGATCACAAATAACCACCGTTATGAGGAAGGGGTTATAGCAACCTGGTATCAGGACCTGTTATCCTCATGAATTAAAGAATGAGCTCTTATTTGGTATACTTATGGTTCAAAAAAATTGATAGTATAACCAGTAAAATAAGTTCACTCTCAGGTAAGTACCTGAACATAAGAGGGTACAAGGGAATGAGGCAGTGGACGAGTAAGAAAATCCTTGTGTCAATCTAAATATCTACGGCATGAATCCTTTATGCATCACATGCTTCAGGTTTTGTCATGATGCAGTTAAAGAATGGATGAAATGGAAAGTAGATAAAAGGTGGCTAGGTAAACTGGGTCTCTTTTAGTCTAGAAAGCTCATTTCAACTTAATATAAATCTATATGAAAAATAAAAAAATATTGATAATAACTGTGCAAGTATTTAACCCTCTTAAGCTAAGTACAATTATGTTATACGAATAGTGCGGACTGTGAGGAAGAGGCTTTGAAGCGTTTGAACACATTCAACGTGAATGAGAGGCAGTTGCCTTCAAGTGGTTAAAACTTTTCCCAAATCTATCAAAACCAATTATAGAGAGAGATACTTCTTTGATGACAATTATAAAGTTCAGTAAAGACTTAAAATCTGATACTGATTTTAGAAAGGAGAGAATGGAGACAATAGGAAAGATTAAGCACCAGTGCGCAAAAATTTGATGAAATTCTGTGTCTACGTTTAATAATTTATAATAATAGCAAGATCTAAGATCCTTTTATATCAATGATTTCAAATCATTACTAATCAAATGGATATGGTCCATTAAAATAAATGAGATCAATTAATTGATTAGCCATGATTTTGGTAAAATTTAACTTAGCGTTTGAGAGGACGTCTATACCATAGCCACATTAAAATGAAAACCATCTGAATTAGTTATCTATGAGTTTGTTATTATATTTACTTATAGTAAAGTTGAGTTTGAGGTTACTCTACACTCTAGATGTCATTTTTGACAAAATATTAAAATTGAACCATCAAATGTGTGGCCTATTGCGTGGTCACAAAGTTTTGGATGCACATCTACACATACATACACACGCGTACACACACACACACACACACACACACACACACACACACACACACACACACACACACACACACACATTCATACAGGCACAGGCACAATCATAAAAATTTCAGACATGGCCGGTCAAAATCTCGAGAGGGATTTTTTTTCATTTAGAGTAAATTAAGAATGAATGTCGCAAAATATGTAATGAACAAATATGTATATATATATATATATATATGCTACTGAAATATGACTTTTGTTTATTTTGATTATTACTTAGGCAACTTCATGATTGATTTACAATCCAAAAGTTTTACTTGGAAAAAACATGAGTGAAAGTAGATGAATGAAGTGTTGACCGTCCCTGTGAGAGAAACAGTTGGGAGTCAATTGTACGACTAAGGAAGAGCGGGGGCGCGCTGCAAGACGCCCCTCGGGTATTCCCTGCTTGTGCCCAATTAAAATGACTTATCACTGGCAACCGGATCTACTCTGTCCTGGTATATCTGACCTTTCAACCACCATACCTAAATTATAACCAAAGTTTCTTCAAATTAAGTTCATTCAATAAGTTTGCTAAGTTTTCCCATCATTCTTATAAATACAAATTGGTTATCAATCAACTGAAATGTTTCAAGAAAATAGGTCCCTTAATGAGAAAGTGCAATTTTTCAACTGTGCTGGCCGCCAAGGTCAGTGGCTACCTAATTGAGTGTAATAAGACAGTGATTGTGGACTGTGGACAAGGTTCATTCGTTAGTTGGCCGCATACATGAATGGCTGTTATTTATAGAGGCTCGCGGACGGTGTTCACCGCTTCATTAGAGTTGGCTTGTAGAAGGCTTCCTTGACGTCAGTCATCCAGCCAACCCACTGCCTCTCACCCTCATTGCCACTCATAATAGACACTAAACATAATTGTTTTTACAACTCTTATTAGATTTTCTTATAAATGATGTAATTTAATCGACCATATAATCATTTAGTAATATTAAGTAAAACATGATTTATATCACAGCATTCTAAAGCAATGGTTGGTTAAAACTTAAATGTCATAAATAAATAGAAGAAAAAAAAACATACTGTATGTTAGATTATTCAAAGAGTAATAAAAATATACAAATGGAATGACTAAGTATTTATGTCACAACCATAGGGTCAACTGCTGATTCAACTAACAGGGTTACATTCCCCAAAAATGACATAATATATATTCGAAGGTAAGTTTTGATTTACTGAACTTAATGTATGACAGACAATTTTTAATAACATACTTGAGGCCTTGATCTATCAGGGAATTCCAGCTATAATATAAATGAATTTCAAAAGTGGTAAGATCGAAATGTCTTGATAGCCATCTTTGAAAGTCATACGTCAAATAAGACCTTGAAGTTTAATTTTATGTAAAACGAATGGCCGGGGCAGTTCTCTCCTTTCACAATCTTGATGTAATAATATCGATATATAATATAGTTATCTTGATATTTTTTATAGTAATAGATGCCATTTATTGTGCAGTTATCACATTAATGTTTAATTAGAGTTTATTTTGCGATGTTTATATTTTTTTAAAACTATGAAGTGATATATACAATACTTTAATATAAGAACATGTTTAATCAAACAAGTAGATGAATTATCAAACTCATGAACAATCAATTAAATGACTTCAGTTATTTTAATATCGCTATATATTGTTTATCAACCAAAAAAAAGTTTGATTGTTATAGGGCTGCCTGATAAGTTCCTACAGATGGAACTTAATAGTTGTCTATTTAAGTTCAGTATTCCACCTTTCAATGTTCGGTATTCCAAAATTTATATTGACTCTAAACATAATGCGATATTAAAAGTTTCTGGAATGACCAGAATAAGGAGTTAATGACCCGTTTTGACATAGAGAAGGATGAAGTCCCTTTCTCATGCTTAAGGATTGAACCATTTCTCAAATGGTGCAACGTGTGGTATGTTTAAAATATTTTCCATAGATACCTACCCAACAACATGCAAAGCAAATATGGTCAAAAATGGATTCAGGAGTTCTCTTGACCAGTAAATCTGTAAAATACTAAATATTGTTGTCATGATCACCATAATATATACTAACTAAATAAAACATGATCATCTGTATGCTAAGATTCAAAAATTCTCATCTTGGATTGGCCCAAAAATATAACTTATATTGAAATTATATATCATTTAATTATTCTATCATAATCAAAAATATTATTTCAACAAATTATTATGATATGTTCACTGAATAGTTTCAAATAGTTTCTATCTTTCCTTTAAATAATCGTAGGAAAAGAAAAATATTTTCTACATCAACACTACGTACTAACAAATAACGTAACACATAACAAATACGTAAAGACACAAAGTATCTTTCTATAATATGTTTTTTTTATAAATATCACTTTTTATAATGTATAAAAGCTATTTTTTGTTTAATTATATTATTATATATCATAAACATTGGCGAGAATCGAATTCACATTTCCTCCAGATTCAATCATAAGTCTAAATGTGTACATTAAAATAGAAAAATAATCTTTGGTGATATCAGAAAAATCAGACATTTTTTGGATCATTATCAATATCAATATAATAATAACTGAAAAATTACAAATCTCAGTTCTCATTCCAAATAAAAGGTTAGTAAAAAAACTAGTAAAAAATATATATTTTCTCTTTAAATATTCAAATAATTTTCATAAGTCAATTTATTTTTGTGAGAAAAGAAGTACAAATTGGTATATATATATATATATATATATATATATATATATATATAAAAATATTGATAAAAGTAGTTTAGTTTAGTTTTATATATATATATATATATATATATATATTAATGTAAGGGTTTTATGTATGTCAGTGTTTTTCACTCTGACGAAGACCGCTTGTCACAATTGAAAGATCTTAGTCTTGTTTTCCCATTTCATATTGTGGTTTGATCATATACATATATAAATCAATCTCAAGCCAATTAGGACCTCTCCTAGGTAGCTGCAACGACGCCCTAGGTCACTCAACCCTCACCGATTAGAAAAACAGCTTTAATCCCCCCCAACCCCAGCAACACATTCCACCTTTCTTATATATATATTCATTTATATATATATTCATTTCTTGATGATGGATGAAGACAGCAGAAACATGTGTTCATTTAGCATGTCGATTGGTAACTTACTATATTCTGTGGATACAGTAACAAGATCGTTATTCCGGAAACTCGAGAAACTTATGAAAAGCAAGTTTGAGTTAAATATGGTGTAATTTTTAACAATATATATATATATATATATATATATGTTTTAAAAAGTACATGGAACAAAATAACACGATATAAACAATATTTTGAACTAAAGTTCTCTACTAAGAGAAAATTAAACGAGAAGATGAACTGAGAGATAAAGGAGCAGTAGGCTTGATACGTCTGTCTGAAAATTTCTTGGAACTGTTGTTCAAAATATTTCTGAAGTTCGTTTTATTCTGATCTTTGTCCAATGTAATTTAATCCCGTTAGAACATAATTTTCGTATTTTATATATATATATCTCTTATATATATAGAGAGAGTGAAAATAAGATCTCAGTGAGAGGAATAACACACTAAGATATTTCGACATTCGTCATCATCAAGAAGAGAAATTTTCCACTCTGAAGGCTAGCTTGATTCCAAGACTTCCTTACCTTCCGAGCTGCTAACTTTTTTTTTTTATGATGACGGGTGTCGAAATGGCTCAATGAGTTTTGTGTTACTTCTCTCTCTTTTCTAACTGTGAATTTTGTACTTAGTTCGTTGAAAAGTTTTCAAGTATTGCCTATATTTCTGCGCATGTGTTTGAGTGTGTTTCATTAAATAATGAAAGTTTATTAATTATTTTGTACACCACATACCATTTTGTATTACTACAATTTATTGAGTTACTTTTTCTTTCTCACTATTTTACAGGGATAAGATGAGTTCAATAAACATTCATTGATTTTGATTCATAGTGATCTGATTTTGCAAAACACCTACAAATTAATTTTCAATCAATGAATATTTTTTTAAAAATTCAAAGAAAGTTTGTTCAACTTTGTCAAACCTACAAAATGATCTACGCAAAACAGAACAGAAAAAACTGGAGTGACCTACACTCAATTTTCTATAAGCAAACATAAAATCAAACTCGTTGACAACCAGCTGATTTTTTTCGTTTTAATGTGGCTTTCCATACATATTAATTAATACTGTATCATTTTTTTTACAAGAGCCTATACTCATAAAGTATACTTAATGGACTCATACTTAAAGGACTTTGAAATAATTATCATTCTGGACGTGTTATTAAAAATATTAAACTAAGGGTCTAAATCTCATTGGACTAGAGCACTTTAAGTTATTTAATGTTCATAAATGAAATAGTGAAGTATTCCTCACTTCTATAGTTTTCGGTATGATATGACAGAAATCTTTATCTCCTCGAATCCGATAGGCTCGGATTTCAGATGTAATGCGGTCAAAGATTTTTACCTCTTCTAGACAGAGAGGATTCTTCGTCTGACGTTAAATAGAGCTTTCATTCAAAGTAGTTATAGTAGTAGTAGATATAGTATTCTTCACAAATGGAAGTTTAATTGGAATTCTAAACTAATTTAGACGTGGTTGTTCTTACCACCTCTTAACTGCTTTCTTCTTGTCTATTTGTCAGTTCCTTGTGAAATCAGAGGTGTTTAAAGCAAAAATTGTTGAGAATACGGTATATGTGTGTGATTCAATTACACATGGTATCATTAGTTTTACCATAGCATCTTTCTAGTTGTATTAGAAATTTGAGGATTTTTTAATTGTTGAGTCTGTCACTTTCATTATAATGCTGAAGATTTCAAGTAGTAGTTTAGAAGAAAAAAAAATGTTGTTTAAAAATAATTTTACCCAAAAAAATGACTTTCATATCATGCAATATTGCCCTCAAACATATAGCACATCTAACATACACTATAAGGGCAATCATTGTGTAAAATATGAATTTCATCCACCAAAAGGTGTTGACGGTAGCGTCTCCACAAACTTTTGTAACACAATCATCCATCTATAGACTCACACACACCCAAACATCATCAAAGAAACGTCAAAAAAGGACCGTGGGGATTTCAGTACATGTAAATCCGTCAATATCTCAAGATCGAGGCGGATTTGAAGGCAGAGAAGATGGTGAAGTTATAAGGTGGCAAGGTGGAGGCTCTTTAGCCGGCCAATAAGCTGTAATTGCGTGTTATCATCAAACCAGCCTGAGTTAAAATTATAGTGACCTGGGGTAGAGTTGAGGACCATTCTTCACTGAATCATGTAACCAATCATTAGTTTAGGTATTTTAGCACAAACTATTCCTAATGAGCACAACCTATTACCATCCTAGAAAACTATACCACCAGATAATGCCTTTTTTTCACTTTGCAGTAAGCGAAGTATAGCACTAATCAGGACAAGCTAATGGCAATAATAGCCGTGCTGAATACACTGATTTTCATGAAATTATCGAAATTAAGCAACATTCGGTTGAATAAGTTTTTAGATTGGTAACATTTCGTATCTTTTGCATCCCGTCAATGTGGTTTGCCCATCTTAATGAGTGCCAAATCATTAGATGAGCTATACTTAAACGAGCCTCTTTAAAGCCCTAAAGTTTCTATAAGGGCATTAGGAAAACCTTTTTGGTGATCTTAAATTTTTGACAGATTATCCTATATATAGGTTTCAGAACTCGTGATTATTATTACAAAAGAAGGATTTGAATATATTCATCTTAAAATTTTTTTTCGCAAACTTGCAGTTAATGAACACTAAACTATAATTCTCTTTACATGAAAAAGTAACTGGATAGTTTTAGGGTAGTATCAGAGAATGGTACAGGTAAAAATATATGTGCTTTTCGTTGAACTACTGTTCATATAGGGTTAACATTCTGTATTTGAGATTCTCACATTCATAAAACAAATGATAATAAACATAAAGCATTTTAGCTCTCATAAATTATATAAATATATTATATATATATGTATAAAGATTTCACATAAACACGTAATTTTGATATAATTTTAACCGACATCTCATTTTATATTATTTAATAATAATAAATATATAAAATAATATTAAATTATATAAATATATGGTAAAAATAATTATATATACATTTTTGTATTTGTAATTATGTATACATTTTTGTTTGTTTTCTTCCTGATTTGGGGGTTAACCCCCAAATCAGGGAGTTTATTTATCACCTGTTCCCTTACATATATTACAGGTATTCATTTAAAAATTAAAATAATAAAAACAATTCTATTACAATATAGACATTAAATGTCAAATAATTAAATTTAGAAAATTACAGTACAAATGTATACATAATAATAAGTAATGAAGATTCAAGTGATGAACGGGATTTTTTTATCTTGGGATAGAAAGTCTTGTGAAGAGTATCCCCAGGGGAGTACGGTACAATGTAAAATAATCATTAAATTTAAATCATAATCATTAAATATTCTAATAAATTTAAGTATTGCAACATTTATTTTGAAAGATCTTAAGATTATCTAATAGTGGTTGGAAATGGGCTTCCATTAAATTCCAAGTATTATTTCAAGATCAAAACCATTCAGTCAATTGTAATTGATCTTGAAAACGTTTCTAGCCATATTAGAATTAATCATTTAATTAAAGTTATTTTTCATTACTCTACTAATGGTAAAGTTGAGTAAAGATACCTCCATACTTATCCTTATACCCTAAGAATTATCTCTGTTTCAGTATCGCTTGTTCTATTGAGGCTCTTAATACAAAGATTACTCCAGAAAAAAATAAATTTTCAATGAACTAATATATTTAACATTTTTTAATTTAGAAAAACTACACTTGTTTGTATTTAAACATTTATTAGTGTATTCTTAATTCAAGGATTTATATCCTTAATCTTACAAAAAAAACTGGAGTGGCCTACGCTCATCTTTAATATAAGTAAACATATAGAACTCATCGACAACCAACTGATTTTTGGTATATATTAATGTGGCTATCTTATAGACGCAAAATCAAACTTACAGATAAGCCAAAATGTAACATTTGTTTATATATAGCTATAATAATTTTATCAGTTATAGTAAACTTGAAATCACTATTAAATATTTTTGATTTATTTCTTTTGTAGCCTCAAACATAATGCTGAAATTTCAAGGCTCTACAGTCAGTAGACTAGTATAAAAAAAGTCGTCTAAAAACAGGTTTTTGGCAAAGAAAGTGACTTTCCCATCATTAGTAATTGCTCCCAAACTGTACAGCACATCTGCGCTATGAGACTCACTTCACACACACACACACACACACACACACACGCACACATACACACACATACACACACACACACACACACGCGCGCGCGCGCACACACACACATACACGCACACACACGCGCACACACACACACACACACACACACACACACACACACACACACACACACACACACACACACACACACACACACACACACACACACACACACACACACACACACACACAGTGCTTTTTAACTCTTATATGGCGACTTAAAAAAATAGTTTTCACTATCATATTATCACCTTGAACGTTAAAGTTATTGCTTATGAATCTATTACTGGGTTTTGCCTAAAGTGATAGAAATTTAGTTTCCAGAAGACAGTTCTATCTCATGTGGAAGGCAAGCACCATAAAAGGTTGGTCAAAATCTATTCACAGTTTTTGTTCTATTATCTAAGTAACATTTTCGTTACTGCATTACTAAAAAATTATATTATACTCATATTCTCAAGTTATTCAATTTTCCCCTCTTCTGATAAAAATATCTACGAGAAGGAGACATTTAACAACTTTCCTACTTACTCTGTTACCCTTCGACATGCTTGTTATTGTATTTGCTTATAGTCACCATTAACAAAATTCGTCAATATTACCGAAAACAATGAGGTTATTAAAGAAACTGAAATTATATGTGTGATACTAAGATTCCATAAGGTGTATTGGAAAATATTATTGTTTTCCTTTACTTTTTTCAGTTTTAAGAATTTCATTCTTGTAACATATAATATAACTATTTCTATGAAAGTCAATAATTTTTATTAAACCAATAAGTAACAATTATTTTTGACTAGATGCTGCTAAAAAATGGCTAAATCAATTTAAACAAAACCATCAGGTGCAACAGGTCGTCTATCGTTCAAGTCATTTATAGCTTAACGTCTTTTGAGATAATAGAAATGTATGATTTTTGTTGTAGCTTGCTAATATTAAGTGGATTTTTTACACAATTTTCTGAAACCACAAAATAGGTTGACAATATTTTCTGAAACCATAAAATGTACCATAACGTAACTCATATCAAAACTTCGATATAATCTGAAGAAGAACACTACATATTGAACACTCGTAGTTTTTATAAACATTTGAATTATTTTAGCAAAGATTTGAATTATTTTCCAGCATCAATTATTGATCTAAAAAATTACTCACACATATCTTTATTTCAAAGATATAAGTTATTTAAATAAAAAAAACACAAACCTAACTGAAAATATTACCCCTCATTTATAGCAGTTTAGGAAATTAAGACGATTTCATAACGAAACGAACATCTAATGATTAATAACGAAATTTGTTCCCTCGATGAGGGCAAAGATCTATAAAAAAAAGTAAACATCAATTTAGCAGATTTATAGCGTTCCATTCATTACTTTTGTTATTAAAAGACACCTTTTTTCAGATATTAATCTGTTCAACGCCGGATGGTTTTTCCCGTTTCTTTCCAGGTCCACTCTCCGAGGGAGAGAGCAACAAGGAAGTATGTTTAGCTTGTCAAACTACTCTTTTTCTACCTATAGATTTTCTAAGAGAATAATTTACTCCTGCCCACTATTGTAGTGCCAATTATCAACGCTCATAATATGTCTTTTTTTGTGAAGATTTTTATTTTACTTTCTTTGGGCAAATTACATCTTCAGTGGAAGTTCAATTTTATTTGTTATTATTTATGTTCCTTACTAGGCTTTCCCAGAAATGCTTTGTGTCCTATTTATTTTATTGTTTCCACTTCGTCAGAAAGGGTTTTTTTTTTTAATATTTGTAAAAGAAAACAATTTTAATAGTAAAATGTTATATTTCTTATTCTTATTGCAAAAAATGCAAAAAAAAATAATACGAACTTGTAATTACTGTAAGAAATCGTTAACCAAAACAATGCAAATATGCTAAAGTTCTTTTGTTTCCTTAAAATAGAGGGAGTTTATTATAATTTTCATGATCTGCATTCATCTCTAATTAAATAATAACAATGTATTTAAGAATTAGCAATAATTAGTAGTATATATTACCACAAAATATGTAGTCAAAATAAAATAATAAATAATGAAGTAAAAACATCTACAACTGAATATGAGTGAGCCATTATAACTGAATCAAAGTAATAAAAACCTATGTGAAATTAAGAAGTCGTTATTTATTCGAAATATTTACTATTTATGAATTGGGTAGCCATACCTAATTATTAGCAGAGTAGGTGAGTAAATTAAGAGTGACTAAAAATAAATTTAAGAAGAAGATGTAAAGAGGAATTTACAGAGTGAAATCGGAAGTCAGTGAAGGAAGATGAAGAGTGAGAAGGCAGAAGATCGAAATGATACAGAGTGATAAAGAAGAAGTAGATTAAAGAAAGAGGGAGAGTGAGACAAATATATATAATGCACAATGAGTTGGATAATTAGAACATATATAAATAGTTATATACATTTAAGATTATATCTTAGGAAATCTAAAAGTGTCCAGTCAAAAAGGAGACGTCCAGTGTTTTAATACTTAAGTTTATGCAAGTGTATGGAACTAAGGTAGTGATTTAAAACAAATAAAATAACTTTTAAATTGACCATATTCTATGAGGAACACAGTTAGACCATGGCTATTTAAATCTAGATATTTATATGGTAGTCTACTGTGTACTGATGGCAAATATTGTTTGGCGATACCTCTTTCAACGTGCCATCCATTATTCTGCCACCATCCATGTTTTAATGGCTTCGTCGACTCCTCAGCAAAGGATTACAACATATTTACAAAGATTTCTCTAGTCCAGCTATTTTTGTCAAAACATTTGCTCATTCATGTCTCTTAATGCTAATAATGTTTTGATCTGTTGGAATCAGATAGCTATTCTCCTCTATTAAATTTATTAAAAAAAATATTGAGGCATGAAGAAAATGTTCATGAAGTAAATGATAGCGTTTTACACCAACTAAATACTTCAAGGTTAGAGTAAAATGTGACGACTTTATTCTTAAATCTGATTCAACACATACTTACATCTGCTTTATTTAAAAACAAAGAAAAGTAAGATTGTTGAAATCCTATGGCATGAGTCTTGGCAGTTCTAATATTTCGTCGGATATATAAAGAATATTATTTTCTTTTTGTAATCACCTAAAGTAGTTTACAAATTACAAAAACAACCGCCACACTTATACAAAACTGTGGCCTACGTAAAAGTTGCTTATAAAGCACTAACATTTTGTTAGGTGTTCTGTTATCGTACCTTGGTGCCAGGTTACAACCCTGAATTTGCGAAAAACTGTTGCAACGATCTCTCTTGGCTGCATTACTATCTTTATTTGACCGTCCAGATGTTGTCCATTCTCAGATAATGACTGTTTCATTAGCTTTCTTTTTCTTTCTCTTGTTTGTATTATAATACATATCAATAGCATGTGGGTGTTTTGGTGAATGGAATAACCAGTTTGGTCATTTATCATATACTTGTTTTATTTTTATCATCTATAATTCAGTATTTTTAAAAGTACAAAATGTTTTAATGAAAACCCCAATCACAACCAACATAATTTTAGAGGAGGGGTTCTCACCCTCCGGTCCATTTAGCTTTTATGTTTTGGCCAACACAAGACATTCTAATGAACCACCTCTTCTGTTATTATTCACAACATGAAATTCACTTTGAATATCTATATATAACATTGCCAAATGTAAATTGTATATGACTTTCTAGCTTTTCAGAAGATGACTATTTATTAAATCCTACTTAAAAGCATTTAAGCAAAGTGACAAGATAATCTTTTCATAGATTAAACTTTAAACTTTCAGGAAATATTTTTATCACATAGGTCAAAGTGCAGTAGTATTCAACATGTTTAAATATTGGGTTATAATGGTTGGTTAGCAAGTGTAAAATGTAATTGAAATTGGAAGATCTCACTCTTCTTTCATTAGCAATGCTTATTTTTAGCTACTTTACCTTAGTCAACCGTGATATTACTATTTCTTGTCAACCTTTGATTTCAAATGCCTGAAAGTTGATATATAAACTTGTTAAGAACTACATTTGAACCCAACTACATTGAATGCTTGCCAGCTTCTCTTCACATTGCTCTAATCTACATACTTTTATGAGTATTTGAAAAGGAAAAAAGCAAATAGCGTGTACAGAAATCAGCTGACTGATTCTCACTTTGATGATGTATTAAGAGTAGCCTGTAGTGATCAAAAACCTTATTTGACTGATGTAGCTAAAAATATTTAATCAATATCTAAATTTACATTAACTTTAGACTACATGACTTTATGACTAAATTTGTTTTTCTGCAAACATATCTTTAAGTATTTTTTATTCTCTGCTCGTTATGAAAATAAATGAATATTATATATATATATATATATATATATATATAATATATTCTAGAGTGTTATGCTGACTTTTAGTGAAATTTGATTTATTTAGTTCCCTTGAGTGAACAGTGTTGAGGTTACTTGTAATGTTACCTTATTATTCTAATCGAAGGTTTTGTCCGGCTAACATTGTTGTTCTTTTAAATAATGTAAATTTCATTTTCTTTGTTAAAAAAATCTTACTTCTGTAAGTAATATTATTTTATTTATCTCTGAAATACTTCTGCTTGTAATATTCATAAGTTGTAACAAACCATTTTCATATTGTGTATATTTTTGATGTTGATATGTGATTTCTTATTATCCTTTGTAGGCCTATGAAAAAGGTTTTAAATAAAACCGAAACGTCGGCACCGAGAGTTTGATTTTTTATCCTAGAAAATTGACCGAACCCCGATTAGAGAACACACCTATTCTATCAAACGGTCGATATATTATTGTATCTGTTATATAATACATATAATATTTAAAATAAAAAAAATGAACTACGAGAAAACTATCAGAAATTGACATCAACAAAGTAAAACCGCACGAGCCTTTATTCAGGGTTAACGGAAGTAGTTATTTTGTAATATATTTACATCGTACCATTCTAAATATGTTAGGGCTTTCGCAACGAAGTAAAAATCTTTTTGCAACTCAAGGGAAAAAAGGTTGAATATGGATGTTTTAGAGCCACTATAAGCCAGAAAAAATGAGATAAATATAACAAGAATAGATGTACATATAGAATAAAGTTAAAATGGTTTGTTCCAGGGGGATATTGAATAAAATTGGTGATGTAAGTTTTATATATCAACTAGACTGACTACGCGTGACCCGTTGGGTCATTCAACACCTTCCTTTTTAATGCAATCATGTTCACATAAATGCAGATAAACTCTACATTAATTCATTTCTAATAATGTTAAGACAGTTCTCTTTATTTACATTTTTTGTACAATATGAATTTTTAAAAAAACTTTAATTTTTTCTTTCTGTTTGACCCTACTGAGAGCAACATGTAAAAATTAGCCATATTGAAATACTGTTTTACATAAGTGAACTATAATTTTCTGTAGAGTCTCTTCTTGAGACTTATGGATAGTAATGGCAAATGTTAACTGAATTGGAAATCGAATCCTTAAAAAAGGAATGTTGTCCTCTTCAGATAAAACAGTTTTCAATCTTGGAATTATATAACTATTTCCCCTTGACACCGTGATGTGATAATTTTATAAACAATAACATTATCATAAATTTCATCACTTATTAGTCTTGTTCTAATACACAAGTGCAGTGGATCAATGTTTCTTATAAATACACATGACAAGAACTTCTTGTTTTTAGTTCTAGCTTATATTGGAGCAATCCAGACAACTCCAGAGAGTCAAGAAATTCTTGAGGGTATGCTTGGGTTCTGTTCCTACACAAACCAAGTTATATGACAGATATTGTTTCATTTCTTCTGGGAAGTATTCATTGAACCTATGATTAATGTCACTGTGTGTCTCGTTAAATGGAACTTATATAAAATTTTCTGTGAACAATATTTGTGGGTTGGCGAATAAAGGGTACATGTATTGAATACAGTAATCAACACTATGTGCACGAATTACCTTGTCTTGGGGCAGTAATAATCTCTTTATTTCCATTCTTTTCAACCCTGTCTTCACCAATATTTATCAGAAATTTAGAGTATTCCCCATATTCTTCTTGAACTCTCATAGTACAAGTTAAGTGAAGTTTAGAAAATTTGCACCGCATGTAAGACTGATACAAGTATTACAGATATCAGCATCAGATCCTCTCTTGACAACTGGAAGAAGTTGTCAATTCCTGAGAGGCTACAGCCAGTGTAATTAGCCCGGAAATCCTTAATTTAGAGAGAATTAGTTTTATTTAGGACTTTTCTGTACCTTCCGATGCATCGGGAGCCTTACTCTATCATTTTTATTGAAATAAATATATCAAAAGAAGAAAATATTGGTATTATGACAAACTGTTTTTTGATTACGTACACAATTGTGTGCTGTTTATATTTTACTTATATTGATTTTATAACTTCTAAAACTTGTTAAGTATAATAAATATTATTTATTGATATATTAAATAATTATATTCTCGTCGATTATTCATTAAATTTCCTCTTTCTATATTTATTATAATTAAATCATTATAATTTAGGTCAAAATACTATTATTTAGTCTTTCGACATAATTTATATTAGGTTTTGGAAGGTTTTCGTACAAAAGTCTCTTTGGCACAGAAGATAGCGCGCTCGACCTACAATGCCAGGGGCGTTGGTTTGATTCCCACAAAATTCCTAATATTTTATTCAGTTTAGAGCGTGTGCAAATATTTATACAAAAACATCAGAGTTTTATAAGTATATAGATCAATTTCTCTTATGACGAAAATTGCTTGCACTACGCCGGTTTTCCATCCTGTTAATCTTCAATAAGCAATTAACAAAAACCACAGTACTATCACTATGAAAATAAGTAGATAGACATAAATATCACTACATCTAATTAAATTAAAAAACAATCAAAACCAATCTCCAAACATTTACTACTAAAAACATGTTAATAGAGTGAGGTTCAAACTGATGTTCAAATAGTAAAACTATTGCAAAGAGTAGTAACAAAGTAAACCACCTCTGCAATTAAATAAGTCCCTTTTATATCAAGTACTACAGTTTGAATTTGCTTGATTAATCCGTTAATAATGTTCAATATAGATGTGATACAATAGACTGTGAAAGGATGAAGTCATGTCTATATATACTCTTATTAATCTGGAGTGCCAGACAAGGGAGCCCTGGTCACTTGATGACGGACTACCTGTCCAGCAAGTTCTGGCCAGCCTCTTACATCTACGTCATCTTCTATATTAAACATAACCGGAAACCGTGACTAAAATCCTTTCTTCCAAAATTTGGAGTGCTATATACTGAACAAACAAATTATCTCATTGAAAACACTTATTGATTTATTTAAATTTAACAAATCTTTTTGGCTCGATTCTTATAAACAAATTTCAAAGTTAATATAATTCTAGGTAAACCAACTTGGGAATTTAAATTAGTTTCGTGTTTCTAGAACCAGATTTCTTCTTAAAATGGTCCTAAATTATTGAACATTTCATGATAGCGTATTAAATTTAGATAGATGCATTATGCTAAAAATATGTAATATTATACACTCAGTAGTATTACAAAAAGAAAATAAATTTTACATTCACAAAATCGACTATAAAACACCTTATCTGTGTTTTAATTTTAAAAAAACTCTACGTCTCATCTTCCTGTATGGAACTATTTTTGCATTTGATTCAATTATAATTCACCAAGAGTTGTGTTGTTTCTGTTCACAATCTTTCAAATTCAATTTTAAGTTAAAATTTTTATATAGGACTAATATATTCTGTTATCAAAAAAATTATTAAATTTGTTCGGTGAATGCTAATTAACCGAACTTAAATCAGTTCTATACTAATTATAAATTACAATTATCAATAGTAAGTAATTCAGGGGGGGGTTGGGACTAATTCACATAATGAGCATCAAAGTGCGTTTTCTATGAAGCAAAATTGCCCACAAACGGTAGAGTGCGTATTTATTATAAGAGCAATTGGATGGATATAATATCAATTTCATCCGTCAAACGGTGAAAATCTACTTGATTTTAAGCAGATTCAAAGGAGAAAATCTACTTAAAAAAATAGACTGAGTAGATCTCAATAAATCCGTAAAAATAATTAAATCGATTTCTTTCATTATTTGCTTATAGTAAATTAGTAGTATTTTAATATAAATTTACTATCATATATCTAGAACAACAATGCCTTTTAATATTTTTTTATTGATGTAGTCTTTAAAGCCCTAAATGCTTTCCCCAAGGTAATATTGTATAACCCTACGTCATATTATTCAGTGATTCTATATCAAAATTGTTACAGTTTTGCATTAGTCAATGTTATTAGTGGAGAGTCTTTAACATGACTCTACGTCCTCTTCAAGGGACGGAGTGAACAAAATTTTCAATCTTCCACATGAATAGTCATGGATTTGATCGATTCGAAAGATACTTATCATAAGTCTAGAGGGGAATTGAAAGAGAAACAGTTGACACCTTAATCAATTAAACCCAACCTTAAATGCTGTAAGAATAATACATAGGCTCTTTCTGATAAATGGTAGATTACAGTTTTCTTTGTCTATTCATTCTTAAAATGTATAGATACATAATAAAATTCAGTGTTTTATTATCATATAAAAATTGCAATATGATATATAGAAATAATTATATATAATGCATGTAAAATAATAATGAAAATTTAAATAAAATAATGATTAGAAGTCAGTGATCAATAATGTAATCATATTTCATAAAATTGCCAATATACATTTATCAACCTTTATAAACATTTAAAAACTGCATTTGAAGTGTAAAAGAGAAATTGAAGACTTTCCCTACAAAGATTCTCTACTCAAAGTTTTTACGCCACATATTATTACAATACTCCTCAAAAGACTTTATTTTAATTTGATATTTCTCGATGTGGATGGCACAATGATTAGTTTAGATATGTGGCACAATGATAGAGAGGCATTTTGTTCGAAATGGTGGCAAAGCAGTGGACCTGTCAAAAGTCTGAGTTTTCTACGATACACACACACACACACACACACACACACACACACATATATATATATAATTTTTAATAGTTATTTATACATGTTTGTGTTTTTCATCATGTGTTCATTGTAAAATTCTTTTATCTAATTGTATATGTAACTGTCAGACATAAAAAAGATGTTATTAAAAAAAAAAAAACACCGTTTTCCTATTTTTTCTGTCATTGTAATTATTATTATTATTAGTAGTAGTAGTAGTAGTAGTAGCAGTACGGTATATGTATATACACATTAAAAAAATCTGCCATCCTATCGACCATCTAATAGAATAGGAATGAAATTGTGGCGGTCATAGGAGTGAACCTGCCAAAAGCACCTGCTCGTGGCAGGAATACCTACTTGTTAGTGACTTTATAACTAATATTTACATGGCTACGCCAGTGATACTGTAGAACCTGCTCCTTGCATATTGTGTATTTAATATGTTTAATATAATACGTTTGTAAAGAGAAAACAGTGTGTTCTATGGAAGCAACTGCCCTCCATAAACCGAATGAATGAATGAAGATTTTGATCAGTCTTTCAGGTTCAAAGAGACAGCATAAAAAGTTTTTTTTTTTAATCATTAGACAACGCTATTCGGTCAATTTTCTGGTTTATATGTATATATAGGTATAAAACAATTAAAAATTTGACCATATTTTGTTGATACTTCTCTTTGCTTTACTGTAAGTAAAGTATTGGAATCATCAAAAACGTTGATTTGCTTTGAGGTCCCAAAGTCCTTTTTGAAGTTTTAGATTACTTCTTTGTGTATCTGTGAGCGTATGAGTGGGTGTGTAACCAAAAGTTTATGGGCAAGCCACAGGCCAAACCGTTTAAAAAAATCATATTTTACACAAAAATGGTCTTTATAGTGTAGATGTGCCCTAATGTTTTTGATAATACTGCATCATGAGAAAGTCACTATTTTGGTCTAAATTTAATAACTATAGACAACATTGTTTTCCTCCTAAACTACTGACTCAAGGGAGTTGAAATTTTGGGATTATTAAGAAAAAAAATTTGATAACACGCCTTTGAATCTGTGTTCATTTTAAAAAAATTTTATCTAATTGTGTATGTAACTAACTGTCAGATACATATACAATTCCAATACATATCAGAACAAATCAACAGATGTTACAATCCAAAAATATATAATAGAATTAACAATCTGACGCAAGAATAATTAATGTTACTACAGAATCTACCACAACTGAAATTGTTTACACCAGAGACTATCCTCATGAAGGTGTGTCTTCGCCCCTATGGTGGTGATTAGTTGTGGATAACGTACTGGATACTCTAAATAATCAAGGTTAAGATATGCAAATAACCTTGTTATTATAAACAGAGGAATTCTTTATGGTACTGACTTTTGGCTTTACAAAGTACTATTCCTACTGTGATATAACATTTTTATTTAACGCATCTATTAATACAATTAATGGTATCTAATACTTCATCATTTAATTGTGTCTAAAATGAAAGAGATATCCAAATTAGCTGTATCAGCATGTCCTCACTACAAATATAAGTGTATACAGGGATAACAGGTGCAACGACCAACGAACAACCTATAGCATGGAAAAAATATTAAACCCAAAATTAAAACAATTTCAGTATGGATGAAGACGGAAGCAGATACAAGTGGCTGAAACAACCAGGTATCTGCTTCTTATACCATATACATATATATAAACCAGAAAATTGACCGAATCGCGTTGCTTAATGAATCAAAAATAAAACTCTATGCTGTCTCTTTGAACCTGAAAGACTGATCAAAATATCAGTATTTTTTCATTCATTTCATTCCTATTCTATTAGATGGTCGATGGATGAAGGAAAAAGGAAAACAATTGAAATAAATGCTCTAAAGTTTTTCACTTTATGTCATCAGAGAGCAAACAAAGTCACATTAGTTGTCAACGTAAGTGCAACCACAAACGCGTCCGAGTAGAAAGAAGGTAGACAGAAGTAAACGGTAAAATTAAGAGGAGAGGTGAGAGATGGGAAGAGATAAAATAAACATGGAATAAATTAGAATAAAATGAGTAGCAAATAATGATGCAAGTTGAAATAAGGTTAGACGGTTAAATTAAAACACAAACTTGGATCTTTAATAATAATCAGCTAATAATAATAATTATAAGTTGGAACCTTAATAATAATAGTAAGTAAAATTTATTATTGATGAGTAATTCATCAATAATTCAGTTAGATAACCGTCTACCCTTATTTCAACTTGTTTAATTTTTACTAAACATTTTATTCGACATTTGTTTATTTATTCGCTTCTCTCATCTCTTCATAATTTTACCTTTTACTTACTTACTTCTATCTACTTTCTTTTTGATCGAACGCCATCGTGGTTGCATTGTCAGTTGTCCACTATCGTTCTTCCAGAGCACTGTGTTCTTCTTCTCTTCCTCCTGACGATTGTTAAACAAAAAAAAATTGAAACTGTAAGTATATAAATTTATTTAGTTTTCTTTTTAGAACTTTTGTTGTTTATTTTCGATCGATTTTCCATTTATTCAAGAATGTATATATCTAATGTGTTGCAGCTACATATAATGTGTCTTTTTATACCTACATATGACCGATCTGGCGTGGACGTTGGGTATGGCTGGATAGGGTTTGTTGCTCACTTACCTGGGTTGTCCAGTTAAGCTACCACTTTCTTGTAATCAGATTTCAATTTGAAATTTACATCAGATGTTCCGAGTTCTCTTCCCCCTCCTACCTTCCTCCTCACACCCATCCGACAACCCAAGTATCCCGATGAAGTTTCTTCCTGGTTTCAATATCTTATACCATATAGTTATTGACCATTCACATATATCTTGGAGTAATATATCGGTTTCAAATCCAATACCATTGAATAACAAACTCAGGGTTGCTTTCTTTGAGATCGTTTCTTACATTAAGGAAATTCAATACTAAACATGGATTTCAATAAAACCTGCTGACTTTAACAGTTGTGGTAGAGTGCTCACATTGGAACAAAATGACAAGTTTCATGAAGATTTTCGTTTAACATATGGCAGATCGGAAAGCATGTTACATGTATGCTAAATGTAACACATAAACTTTCATTTCACCAATTAAATTACTCTAAGACCGCTTGATCGATGTAATGAAACAAAAAATTGGTACTTCTTTGTCATTCTAATATTCGTAACCAATACATGATCAGAATTAGTTTCATTAGTAGACTCTTAATCATATAATATGGTGGTGAACTGTCAGATAGATGAAAAGATGAACACACTTCACCCCAATAGTGTATTCCACCCTCTCTAGGTATGATTTTTAGACATAAACATGAATGTTTTGAAAAATACCTTCTTATATTTGATTCAAAATGTAGAAAATACATTTTTTTAATAGCTCTCACAATACTTCTGATAGTAAGATTAACACATCAGTGATAAAATTAACGTTTTATTACTTAAATAACAAGAGGATGAGGGATTGATGCCAGGCTTCGATTCTATGATTCAATGTTGGGCTTGCATCAAATGATAGAGGAGTTTTACCAAGAAGCTGGAGTGTTATATAATGTAATCAACATTGTTTCAAAGAAATACTACTTCACCTCTAAAGAACCACTATTTTTTCTTCTTCATTAACAGTCTTACTAGCGATTGGTTATTAGACGACGATCTACCCCGATACACATTAGCCCAGTAACTGAATTCACTAGCTTAAAGATTATTAAGTCCTCTGAACAACATTTGGTAATATGTTTATATTGTCTTCTCTAACATTTGAGAGGACTTCACGGATTTTACCATGGGCTTCATTCATAATGACATTTCTCCTATCAATAATTCTTTAATGGGGATGCTTTATTAGGAAATCGTAAATTGTAACCAATCTAAAAAAAGTTTGCTGTCTCGTGAGCTTGTTTCAGTAATAACGATCCTTTCTCCCTTTTCTCCTTCCAGCTATCACCTGTATTTCTTAACACTTTTTTTCGCCCATCAGCACGATTTAGAAGCTTTTGTTGCAAATAAGGCCTAAAGTTCTGCAGCCGGTTATGGCGGACTTAGGTTTGTTTAGCCGGTCTTGGTATGGTTAGTGTTGTATGCTTCACCTTCGTCCCACTGATTCTTTTTTTTTCTATCTCCTGTTTTGATTTATTCATGTTCCTTAGCCTTCCGACCATACCATGATAAAGCAGAATAGGTTGATGTTTTTTAACGTGGAGCCCTTTCGCCACGTCACGAGAACCAACCGTCCTCTCACTAATGATACAAAACGAAACGGTCCTCGTGAAGTGCCCAAGGTGGAACTAGCGTAGGCGGGCTTCCACGACCTACATCAACAAAAGCTTATGGCAGTTAGTCTCTAAAACGGACTGAGGATTACTTGAGGATAGGGTTCATCAAAGATTACAGGGGGAAAATTAAATTGGAAAAATACAAGGGTAACAGTTAATAACGAGTTGAGAGTTAGCAAAGATTAGGTAAGTTAGGGGAAGAGTCAGAGGTAGCAGGGAAGGTGCAGAGAGAAAGTAGGGGAAGCATCCAGACGGTAGCCCGTCGCGACATGCCGGGCACCCCTTATCCGCTACAAACCAGCCACAACAGTCCCGCCCGAATACATATGACCAATAGTCTCTAAGAGACTGATAGTTTCGCCAGGGCAGAAAAAAGTCTTAAAAAAGACAGGCACAAAGCCGGAAGAAGAAAAGATGCCTTGGAACCTCGCCCCAAGACCAGTGCGCGACTGATTGAGCTTGCCACCAGCGGACACCAGCCCATACAGGGACCCCAAGGTAGCAGCTAAAGCCACTGTTGTGCCCACAGTGAATGGTACCTGTTACGTACAAGAGCGGACCGCCCCCAGACCTGCGCGCAGTCAGGCAGGCTTGCTACCCCCGGACTCCAGAACAGGCAAGTACCCCGCCCAGGTTGTGCCTTTCTTAGTTCATGTCATTATCCAGCCATGTTAAGCCCCCCCACCACGACAAGGTGAAGGCACGTCGGGGGGGTTCTTCTGTCTCCTACTTTTATCTCATTTCCTATTCTTTCCTATCTTTCTTACTTTCTATTACCTGTAACTCTTCTTTTTCCCTTTCCATTTTTTACCTCTAATGATTGATCACCTCCTTTACATTGAAACCGATTCCTATTAAGGCTAAGAGGTTTATGTTTATAACTCTTGTTGATGTAAGTAGTAGAAGCCTGCCTCCACGAGGTCTACCTTGGGTACTTTTTGGAAAGACTTGACTTGATCGGAAAACGGAGGATGGTTTTTCTAACTAACCTAAGGAACTTTGGTTAGTTAGACTTGGATAGATATAAATCTAACCTAGGAGAAATGCCTCTGTACCCCTGGGTCATAAAAAACTAGCTTTTTCCTCAGAAGAATAACCTAATACCCTGAGGAGGTAGTTATATTTGAATATAGAGGTAAGTGTTACAATTAACTTTGTGTCTCAGAGGGTATATATGTACCTTGGGACTAAGTCTCATGTTCATGTGTATCAGGCTGCCCTATTCTGCTATTGCCGATGCGTGCTTTTTGTCTTTATGCGTGACATGGTTTAAAGGTGTCACTTTTAAAGTAAACTTAAGTAACTTGTCACTTTTAAAGTAAAAAAACTGGGTTTAGGTAAAATAAAATAAAAAAATCTAATCAAAGCAATAATAGAAAAAGGTAAGGTAGAAATTAAAATTAAAAAATAAATGAAACTAAATTGTAATAAAATGTGATTATAAAACCGTAAAGAAAGATCCTCATAGAAAGCAAACAGTAATAGAAAATGGTGAAGGAAGAATTGTAATTGAGAATATAAATTAAAATAGACAAAACTTAAATAGAACTAAAAATCACATAAATATTATGTAACTCAAATAAAAGATAATTATAATAAGCAACATAATAAGGACGAGAGTAAAGAAATAAATAGAATTCAGTAGAAAAAAAACAAATACAAATAAAAAAGTTTCCTTTTGTGTTTTGGCGGTAACAAACTGATGAATGATGGAACTAAAGTTCGTTTCGTTTAACTCTCACTTTTAATGCACAGAAGTGCCAATACACCGAGGCGGTGCTCGATTATTCTGTACCATTCACTTCCTTAATTCGAGTAGCTGGAAAATAAGCGTCCACTGAAGCCATCAGTAACCGATAGTGGCCATTAGTAACAAATAAATTCCAAAAGCCACTTTAATATTGGAAAAGGTAGTCGAAGCTCCACTTTTGTGTATCAATTTGATCATATGTAGAGAAATACCTGTTAACGCCTCACTGCTGTATTTCTTCTTCGTCTCTTCGTTTTACCAGCACATAAACTGACAGAATCCTGAGTAGAAGTGAGAAGAATGATCAATTACATACAGACAAGACAAACAAGTTTTTCAACTGCATCCGTCAGACATTGGGTCAAACTCAGTCAGTACACCAAACCACTGCTGACTAGTTCAATTTTAAATTTCTGTCATACTTTTCAAGGCATCATCAGCACTTCTTTCACTAATATACTTCTTGCGTTAAGGTACTCGGCGTGTTTTCCTGTCAGACTTTTAAGGGCTGTCTCTACAAGGGCCAGATGCTCCCTACTCATAAAGGTCAAAGTTTTCCCTGCAATTATTTATTTAAACATTAAGTTAAAAGACTTCACAACACAATGCACTTTAATCACCAAACTTTGCAGGAACTTTCTGTGTTCATTCAAGGACTGTAAAATGTTCAAAAATTCCAAAGATCACATGAGGGCTTCTTTTATGGTAACCATAACCTGAAGTAAATACTTCAGCCATTTATGGCAGTAAAAACCTGAAGTATGAAACAGTTTCAGTACAGAAATACACTGAAACTGTGTGGTCTGAACACACAGGACAATCCAACAAACCGTTGTAGTTATTTTTCAGAATTTCCTGTATGCCAGCCATATTGCTGGTATTGTCAGATATTTGTCCAAATAAGGTTATCTGACAAATTTGTTGTTAACTGTAAACGCTCATACGCACTTGGAGAAAAACATCACCTTATGGTATATAACAAACTTGAAAAGATGCCTCTTAAGGCAATAAATTCCATGAAACCCAAGCAAGTATGGTGTCGAAATGTTTGCACTTGATGTAAAAATCATATTATATATCAACTTTTGAAATTTATCTGGCTGTGCAGCCGAAGGAACGCATTCCATCAGCAACAAAAGTACAAACGTAGTTAAAAGAATGATTGCACCAATTATCAACTCTGACGGAATCAGCAGAATTGATTGAGCGGCATCACGCTATTGGAGTTGTTTCTGAAAAAAATCTCCTTTGTCAGTTTTTGGAAAAAATAAATGGTAGATACCCAAAAATTTGAAACGTATTCGTCACATAGCTGAAAATTCAGGTATTTTTGCTTTTAGCAAAACAATCATAATGGTATCATGTGTCCCCCAGCAAAAAAACAAAACAAAACAAAACAAAACAGAAGGGTATTTTAATATAAATCTTATTTCGGTGCACATAGAAACATAGCTTGAAAGTTTGGAAAGTTAATAAAACCTGAACCAGTGATTTTCGACAGTTTGATGAAAGGAGGTGTTGATGTTCTGGACAAGCTCTGTGTGAGCTACAAGGTCATAAATTTAGCTGCTATAAATACACAAATATTTTTTCAAGGAAACGGTAATCACACAAAAAGTGGAAGGTTTTTCTTAAAACAATTTGCACATTATTTAGCCTGTGGGTTGTACATTTAACATAATATATTTGCTCGGAAGATGTCATGTCGTTACGTGAAGTTACAAATATATCAGTACCACTGAGGAGACCACTGAGACCAGCGATAACGAGTGTCCTAAAGCATGAAATCGGAAACAAAGCTCCGACAACCCTGTTTTGATAACTTGAAAATAAAATCTGTTAACATATACTATTATATAATCTATACAAACACTAATTTTAAGTTTGAAAATCATTTTTTAAACATTTAAATTATGCATTATTAGAAAGAGAATCACATATTACAATATTATTTTGATAAAATATTTGTTAATTCATCATATATATTATTTCTTCTTAACTAAAACCATTGTTGTTTTAGTTAGGAAAATGATTAAGGTAATAACTAAGAGATTCTTAAATATGAATCTTATGCATGCAATATGACTGTCTTACAGGGTGGCGATAAATGGAGGATTAAAGAGAACTGTTCTTTATTTAAAAGAATAGTTTAATTTTTTTGAGTCCCTAAGACATATGCCTTGTGTGGCCTATGATTACCTGCCACTGTTTCGAGACCCACCTTCCAATTGTTTTACTGTGAAACGTTATGCACTGTGTCAATACCTACTGCAACTGTTTTTGCTATACGTCACTCACTTCACTGTCATCAATTCACTTTGGTTCGAAAGTTTCTGAACTGTTCAATCCACGTATGGAAATTTCCGCGGTTCATACATGTTTCATCATATTCTAAAATCATTCAAGAAAACAATTCAGTTGATTTCTCACCTTCGAAAATAAAATAACTGATAGCGTGAACATTGTTAAACTAATATGGAAACTTCAAGTGGACAGGACATCTTTAAATCTAATATTAAGATTACAAACAAAGCTATATTTGTACGTCAGCTGTTCTCAGTTCATATCAGGAAGTGACAGCCTAAAACAACAAGTACGAAACTCCCACTGATTACTTGATTTCTCTATCAATTTGTCTCTTTAATTAATTAATGACCCTCGAATATATAGGAATATATAAATAAATATTAATTATTAATAACTATTAATAAATATTAATATTAAATATTAACAATTAATATATTAATAAATATTAACATGATATCATGAACTTTTGACAATTAACAAAGAGTATTGCGACTCTGTCGAGAACCGTTACAGGTCACAAGGACTTATTCCCAATCCAGTATCTCATATAGTGATTTATCCTAGTATTGTTTTAATATTTTTAGTTTATATATATATTTGTAAATTTTTGTAGCAATTCTTCCTTGAACACTTATTGAATATAACTCCAAACTTAGCTGATATATGTTTTTAACAAGTTTCTCAATGTTTCTAAATAACACTCTCGTTATTTCGTCTACACAATAAAGTACATCTCCTATAGTTGAGATGTATATTTATATATATATATATATATGTTATAAGATTCTTGAAGGTTTTTAGGTCTTATAATTTAAACTATGAATATGAATAGTGGGTCAAAAAGACAAATTATTATACTCGTATATATATATATATATATATGACAAACTTACGATAACTTATGAAACGATTAAGAGAAAAAAAACATGAATACAGCATCAAAACTCACTTTAATACTGGCAAGCAGAGATCTTCTTCTTCTGATGATGACGGGGTCGAAGAATTGAACTGAATGTTGTTGTTGTTGCTTCTCCTTGTTCTGACCTCTTAATTCCTTGATATATATAAATATTTACCCAAAAAGAAATGACGTTTAGTTCTTCATGATGATGACGATTGTCGAAATTTGAGGGGAATTGTGTCAATTATTTCTATTTATTTAGGTTTGACAGCCGTCATTCTGATGGCGCTCTACGGATCTCTTTTTTTCTTATTCCTGATGACGGTTAAACAAAAACTTGAACTGTAAGCGTGATTAACTGCTGAGTATACCTTTTTAGTTTATTTTGAACTTATATATATGTTGTTCACGCGTTCATGTGTGTGTGTGTGTGTGTGTGTGTGTGTGTGTGTGTGTGTGTGTGTGTGTGTGTGTGTGTGTGTGTGTGTTTTAGTACATATTTACCACCGTGTAAGATATTATAAGGCCTTTGATCAAAACGCTATAATGAATTGAACTGAAAATTTAACAATTAGAGAGGGGATAAAAGAGAAAGGTGAGAATGAGCCAGTATCAAGAATCTATGACGTCTTTGTCTTGGAAAATCCCATAGCTGAGTGCCTAATTACTAGTCAAGGTTCCCATCTAACACATGATCAATTCTGTAAATATTCGTACTAATAAATGATAATTAAACTTGAGAATTTATTTTTATTAATGGCATGAATAACCTGAAAAATTAAATATTCTTGTTTTATTAATATTAAGCAGGTTTTAAATAGACGGTATGTTTGTCAATACACTTTATATAATTGGGAGAACATTTTTCTAATATGGAACATAATCTCAATACTTTTCCTTCCTTTTTTTATTTTTTTTATCTCTTATTTTTGAAATATCGGGTTCCTATCAAAGTTATAACTTAATAATAATTGAATTAAAAATTATGAAAAAGATTTGTATTTCATACAATGAAATATTTTCAATTAATGATTGAATTAATATCTTTATTTCTTTTATTTTTATATTTCTTTTTATTTATGAGTTTCTTTTTTTGGGGGGGGGGGGGGGAGCTAGGCTATTTTAAAACCATAATCCAACATTTACAGGCTGTGGAATTTATAAATTCATTTGAGTCAGATCTTCAGATAAATAATTTTTATGCAGATTTCCTGTTCAAATTATCTATTTCATATCATTTCAGTATTAAACATCACCAGCAAAAAAAAAAAAAAAATTTCCATAAAATGATTTCTTATGACCTTATACTGCTTACGACCAAAAACAAGCAACAATAAACGACCTAAATATTCATATAGTGTGTTGTATTGCAAATTTTAAGTGCATATATCATTCCACTTACTGCTTCATTACCCAATATATGTCTAAGTGAAAAATCATTAAACTGAAGCCATTTTAATAATGTCTTATATTGAACTCTCCAGTGGGTTTATGAGCATTAATGGTATAAGATGGTAAAAGGGAGGCAGAAGATGGCTCTGGAGGAGGGTGTGTGTTAGGCGATGACTGCGGGGTGAGTGGCAGACGGCCTGTCGCTGCTCTGCCGCGCTAGGTCACTCCGCTCTTTCACAATCCCCGGTCAACTCATTCAGGCTTGCGTCACTCTTTCGCCTCAACAACTCCATTAAAATAATCACCGAAATGAAAAAAAAACTATATCACTATTCCTTTTCTTCTGGTTTAATTTCGATTTGGATTTCTAAATTCTTCCATATTTAATTCTTATAATTGTACTACATTATTGGAATTATTTCACAAAATAGTTGTAATCCTTAATTCAACCTAAAATAACCTTTTACTTACATAAGAAGTAATTTGACGTATAATTCACCATCAATTTTTGCATTTACATATATGAACAGTGTTCAGAAGAATAAAACGTCAAATTAAACAGAAAGAAACACACAGAATGAACTGACACACCTATCTTCTATATTTTGACTCTCTCGTTATTAGGAGTAGAAATGTCCCACTTGGCAGTCAAACAAAGACTGACATCTAGGAAATGATACTCCCAAGCAAGGAGAACAAAGGAATAGCAAGGGGAACAAGTGTAAAAGTAAAAATAAACCAAATATTGAAGAAAAAAAATATCAATGCATATAACAAATCAAAAATTAAATGAAAACGTTATAAAAAATCTAGAGTAGTCTACACCCAACTTTACCATAAGTAAAGATAATATGAAAATTCCTGAAAAAATTTGAGTTTTTGTTTTATTTAACTAGCTATATATATATCAATGATCAAACCACAAAAAGAAATGGGAAAACAAGACTAAGATCTTTCAACCGTAACAAGCGGTCTTCGTCAGAGTCAAAAACCCAACAGTTGGGCTTTTGACTCTGACGAAGACCGTTTGTTACGGTTGAAAGATCTTAGTCTTGTTTTCCCATTTCTTATTGTGGTTTGATCATTGATTGTTATTTCACGTGTTTATGTGAAATCTTTATATATATGAAAAAGACAAAACATAAAAAAACGAGAACACTTCCTGGATAATATTTCGAACTGAAGTTTGTCATCAGGAAGAGAGTATATAATATATATATATATATATTGTATATAGTAGTAGTAGTAGTAGTATAGTAGTATATATATATTATATATATATATATATATTAATATATATATATAGGTGTGTTATCTAAACGGAATTTAGATTAAGTTACTAATTAAGTTATTCAGTTTAAGTGTATTTAAGTTACCTATTAAAAATTAGTATATTCATTAATTAATAAACTATTAAGTAACAATTAAATAAAATTAAACCGAACAAATATAATGTATATAAGAAACCTAAGGAATTATTAAATTATTTATCAACAATTAAATTAAAAACAGTAATGTGTTTAATAATTATTTCATTACTATTTGCAAGATAAATTCTTTTTTAAGCTGAATTTAAAAAAAATAATTTTAAGCTATATTATTCAATACTTTAAAACAAAAAATTGTTGTAAAATAACAGTTTATTATACTGGCTTTGAAACATTGATTTAAAATCATTTTGCACCTTTACATATAAAGTTGCAAACAATATAGTATCTAAAAATTCATAAAAAACTGAATATTCAGTGATATTGTAACATAGTTTTACTAATATTTGCGATATTTCTTTCCATGAATTATTAATATTACTATTTTAATTTGTTTTTCTATTATTAAATTATCATATTTGAATTGCATCTATTGTTATTAATATAGAGAAAATCAATTAATTTAATTTTCTAAAATGTTAGGAATAATAAATGGAGGTGTATTACATCATTTTTTATAGAAATAACTTTCTTTAAATTTCACTTTATTTGTATATTAATTTAAATGAGTCAGTTTTATAAGTATTTGAAAGATTTAGTGGCATTATTTAATTAAAAATAACTTATGTTAATTAGTAAAGACGACTTTCCCTTTTTTTTTGCATTACTATAGTGTAGCGTAAATTATTTCACAACCTACTTTTGTCTGTTAAAAGTAGGTTGATATCATTTAATAGTTATAATTTAACGCAATGCAGAAAAAAATAGATGATAATTTTAAATTGTGTACTAATTTTTTTCTGATGTGTACATTTTGATTTTCTTTTCTTCTTACTTTTAAAACACTTCTACGAAAAAAATAATTTCCAGTGAATGCGCATCACTCGGTAATCTAATTTATGAAACGAATGCCATAATGGTTTGAAAATTTTAAAAGAGATTCGGATTTCATTTTCAACTAAATACAGACCTATCAATTTTAGTGAGTTGTATTCAACAAAAATGATTCTATATAATCGACACAATTTTAAATAACATTTTTCAATAGATAATTTTATGTAAAGTTCAATAAAAGTATGTCTTACATAGTTCTATATTGAAGATTTAACACAAATTTTCTCATTTAAAACTTGAAAATATTCCTAATTTGTGTAAGAAAATCTGAAGTAGCCTACACTCAACTTTACTATGGTATAAGTAAAGTGAATGTCAAACATATTGGTTATATAATATATGTATGTCCCATTTAGGCATAATATAAAAGTACGAGTGGGAGAGGCTATTAGTCATTCATTACTGGAGGGAGTACAGACAGTGATTAATCCACTTATCAATATATAGTTCAAAGATGGGTTTCTTGAGGATTTTTTTTAAAGAAATTACACTCCTGTTTATACGCCGACGTTTTTGGGTCTTGAAAAATTCTAGAATATGATAAACACACAAAAAAGGGACATTTCAAAGAAATGATAAATATCTAGCCTTAGTCTGATTTACTCCAATCTCCTTCAATAGTTCTGTTAACTAGTTGAGGTTGAAATTGGAGGGGTAGCTTGTTTTTGCTTTCTGCTTATGTAGCCTTCCTTTGTCTTGGCATCTGATATGATGCTGGAAGATAGAGGCAAGGACCGTAAATAGTTTCTTCCTCAAAAACAACCCGTTTTTTAGTTTAGTTAGTTAGTTTAGTTTTTTCCCCTTAATTTCGTTTATTTTGTTTATGGTGCTGTTTTGTAATTTTCTTGTTTACTTTTTTATTGTCTGTTTGTTTCCTTGAATTCTCTGTAAGTGGTGTCCTCGCAGAATTATTTTGTAATATTACCTATCTGTTTAAAATTGTGTTTGGCCTTAGTAATTAATAATAAGTAATTATATTTAAACAACACATGGTTTCTTTGAAAAAATGATAACTCTGGCTATTTTTTGTTTTTCTGTGGTTTCCTTTACTTTATTTGGTGTTTTATGGTTTATTGTGTTTTTTGTTTTCTGTTAGTTGATATTCCGTGGATACATTTGTTTTCACTACTTATGTCGTTAATGGATTGTTTTTAGCCTTGAAAATGTCAAACAATTTTTGGAAAAACGTCGACGTATAAACAGGAGTGTAATTTCTTTAGACCAAAAATCCTCAAAAAAACCATCTTTGAACGTTAAGAATCCGTGGTCGAAAAGCTAAATCAACATCTATGCTTATTTTTTTACATCACACGACTGATCTATATAACATTGTTAGTATAACTACAGCTGTAATAACATTTTTGAAAATCGCAAGAGTAAATTTCGTGTTACGAAATAATCTCTTACATGAGGACATGGTTTTTGTTCCAATAGCCAGTGGATCTCTTACTGACCTCTTTCTACATTGAAAATTTAAGACAAAGTTACCCATTTAAAACTTGAAAATATTCTTATTTTTTATCTGAAAAATTTCAAAAACCTCTAAGACGTTGATTTTTTACATGTAAAAATGTTATTCTTTTGCATCTCATATTAAGTTATTAAAATATTTCAACATTTTTCATCAAACCTCTACAGATCAATATTATTTCAGTGGATCCTAACAAAACATAATGTAAATAAATGTAAACAAATACGGCAAGTAAACTATTAGTCTAGGATCAATATTCAGTTTTTATAGCTTTATTGCGCTTTGCCGTAATTGAAATTTCATGCAGTTTTTTTCCCTAAATTCATAATATTTTTTCAATTTTTTGACAAAATGTCATGGTTTTTTAGTGAGCTATTTAGAGTCAAAAATTTATTTTCTAAAAGAAGAAAATATTCTGTAACGCCCCTTTCGTGGATATAATTTTTAAAAATGTTATCTCGTCTCATCCCACTGAGAATGTTCTATTATTACGTATAGTTTAATTTTGTTATAAATTTAAATATCAAGACTCTGGAATTAGTTGTTTAGGAGAATATAAATGCAGTCTAAAAACAGGTTTTTGGCAAATAAAGTCACTTTTCCATCATTCACAATTGCTCCCAAACAATACGATCCATCAAAAATTCTGGACCGTAGCATGACCACAAACTTTGTATACATACTCACCCACCCACCAACAAACACAGACATCATCGAAAAAACTTCATAAAAGGACTTCTGGGACTTCAAAACATGTAACGTTTTTTAACATGTTACGTTAAAATCTGGAGATCGAATTTTTTAACGATCACTATACTTTACTTATAGTAAAATAAAAATGAACATTCATTAATGAATAAATCATAATTAGTAATAAATAAATAATTAAGTTTATGATATCATCTAGTGCTAAAGTGGCAAATATGTACCTCCTCTGAACTCATATTAAGCTTTTGAACAAAGAAGCTTTCATTGGAGATAAGACTGTGGGAACTAATTTGCATGCATAGTGATAAGAAGTTAACCGACTGAGACCCGATAACAATTAATATATAGGCTCAGCTTAGTTGAAATATATTTAAGACTAGAACAACATGTGGGCTAAAAGAGATTCCATTTGTTTAAGTTTTTTAATTTAAAACAAAAATAACAAGATCAGATAACAGTATGGTATGAGTTTTCGAACTTCTGGCAACCGTGAAGGTCGAAATATTGAAAAGTGAGTCATGGTATATGATTTCTTTATAGCATGGGACTTTTGTTGTTTTGGGACTTTATTTATATATATATATAAATATTGATAAAAGTATCAACCGTGAAATGGCAAACAAAACTACAGTTTATCAGGATTCGGTCAGTTTTTCAGGTTCAAATTAAACTCTTATTGCCAACGTTAAGGTTTTTATTCAAAACCTTTTTCATAGGCCGAAGTATAAAATTTTGAAACAGAAAAACTAAGTATTACATGAGAAATTATTTAAAAAAAGAAAGATAGTCTGTGGTTTTCAACAACTGTCTAGTTTGAATGAACACGTGACACTCGATACTCGACATGACAGTGTCACGTGTTAATTCAAACTAGACAGTTTTTATTGATATCCACAGACTATTTTTCTTTTTAAAATAATCTCTAATGTAATACATTTTTGTCAGTATATACATTTTGCGATAGTATAGCATCTGAAGCTGCAACAGTACTTACACTATAACCCCCAAACTATTGGTGGTAACCATCCAAAATCGTACAAGTAATAAAAATATAAATATAAAATTTTAAAATATATGCTATAGTGCCAGTAGCACAGCGGGAGATGGTTTGTCTCTTGATCCTGTAGCTCCAGGGTTCGATACCCAGCATACGACATTTTTCAAAAAAAACCCTATGCACTGGCACATTAGCCCACGGGTAATAATTCTAATTTTCAATCTGAAAGAAAAAATACTCTCATTGTTTCCTTTAGGGGTAATTGTGAAAACCAAATAATATGGTTTACTAAATTAGTTAGTATTTTGAAAACAAATTTTGTGTTTAATACTGTTGTTTTCAATTAACAAAAATGCTATCATATTTGTATTGGTTTAATTATGAAGACCAAATAAAATGATTTATTAAAAAAACATTATTTATGAAAAATGAATTTTCTGTTAATATTCAGTCAACTCTATGATATTCTTATTTACTGAATCCTTAAAAGTTTGAATTTTGAAATTGATTTCTAAGTGAAAGCTACTCTTTAAATATAATTATTCATAAAATAAACACTTTTAATAAAATAAACAATGTTTTTTTAAGTTTGTGTTGTTATTAATATCAATTAAAATCAAATTATGAATATTAAGTGTAAAGGAATAAAATTTATATTTTTACAGCTTCTAAATCAGTTTAAAATAAAGTACTGTAGAATGAAAATCAATTTTTATTTTGCATTACATAACAGCAGAAAATTAAATAAAAAAACATTCATTTGGGTAGGTGAATTAATATTCCATTCAAACTGGAATAGTATTTCAACCGTCTCTGTTTTTTGTTTTCCTTTTCTCACATATGTAATGAACTGACTTTTTTCTTCTTTTTTTTTTGTAAAAAATGAGTAATTTTACATATTACTTTTGTCTCCCTACTAACCTTGAAAGATCGTAATAGCTTCCTACATTTAAATAAAGAATGGTAATTATATTGTTCACATCCGGAATTTGATATGTGGTTAGTTTATTGACTTTTCGTGAACTGTTAACTCGTATCGATTATGCATAGTGTAATTTTTCAGTTAATACTACCTAATAGTTTGAAGAAGGGAATTAAAGTTCAGGAAGTCCAATCTGCATCCTGTTCCCTTTATGATTTCTTCCTTACAACAAGTCATTAATAAAAGGTTCTCTTTTCAGTATAATAATTCATTTATTACCAGTTAATATTAGCATAATAAATTTCGGAAGACATGATCCATTTTAGGAAGAAGTATATATTAGCAAAAATAGAAAGAATGAGTTCCTTATATTTTAAATTACTTCTAAGAATATAAGCAACGTTTTTAAAGTAGTTCAAAGTTTAAATGTGATGACAACTACAGAATTAAGTTTTTCTTTTGTTTAGTTATATTTGTCTTCTCTAGGAGATAAGCTGGGATCACAAATTTATATTATCACAGGCCTTATGAACTTATAACAATAATAATTTATAACTAGGAACATATATATTTAAAAATATAAACAAAATAAATTAATAACACGTATCTAATTTTTTTCTCCATCCACAACTTTTTTGTTTTGTCTACACTTATAGGTTTTCACCTTTTAGTGCTGGTCTAATTTTGGCGCCCACTTTAGTATTGGGTGAGCCACATTACCAGTTGATTCTACAATGTAATCCCAAATTTTGCCTAATACAAGTATATTTAGAGTAGAGATCTTTAACGAGTACCAGACATCGCACAGGTTCGGGAACAAGTGCTTAACGTCCTCTCTGAGGGACAAGGTGCTCAGATTTCTTCACCTCCCACATGAAGAAATCGAGGCCAGAGTGAGAATCGAGTCCGGGATCTACTAGTCCAGAAGCGAGCACTCAAACAACTGGGCTACCCTAGTTTCTAAAAATGCGACTACTTCTTCAATGTATAAATAGCTAGATATGATGTTAGATGGTATGTCTAAGTTAGTTTTGAGATTTTGAGTAGAGAGTATTTTTGTAAAATATATGGAAACAAAATATTATTGTTAGTAACAAATAGTGGTTAGTAACAAAAAAAGAAAAATAGAACATTTCAACTCGTAAATTGTCTACCTCACTCGACCGGTTTTGGGTCTTATGTACCTTCCATAGTGAAAATGAGAGTTTTCAGCGGGTATCCTATATTTATAACTCAAAATCGGTTCTCCTACTCAATAACTTACCTTATTATTTACTGCCTGACTAATTAATTAAATTTTCGATTTTCCCGCTTTCTATATCTACATTTCATTTATTTTCTTTATATTTATACTCGTATATTTAATTTTTGTATATTCTTTTTTTCTAAAAAAAATTAATTCTGTATTGTCCCTGTATTCTTTGTTCGTCTAAATCTTTGTTATAATTAAATCATTACAATTTAAATAAAAAATCGGTTAAACTTCGACCACTCTCGTGTTATCATCGGTCACACTCGGGCGTGTGACACACGTAATTACTAGCATATTAATATATAGGATTAGCTAAATTTCGACTTAACTAATGCTAACCTCAGTTTCACGTTTTTAGGGCTATATTGCCTCTTACAACGGTTAACAATTCTTGAATATTAATTTTAGTTAGGAACCATTTACAAACTGTTAGTATTCCAGTGTTCGTATTTAAGTAAAAAAAAATTATTTTTTACGGAATATGGCACAATACTCGTTTTCGTTGAAGAAATTTCAGTATAACTAGACAGCTCATGTTCCTATTCATTCCTCAGCTTTATTCTATCCAATTTTCTTAGTTTTCGTCGAATGGTGTGACCGGTGTCCTGATTATAATCCATCAGATTCAATTATTAGTCAAAAATTCCAACATTTTTATGCAAATCTAACCTTCTCTGTTCTTGAAAAAAAAACACATTTCTTTAGTTTATTGGTATTTAAATTTATTATGAACCGCAAAACTATATTTCTGAAAAAATTTTAGTTTCGAAGAAAAAAAATGGTGTCAAAGAAGACATTACGAGGAGTAATGTAGATTTTCCATGAGGTAATATTTCCCAAAAACTCTAGAGATCACTAACATTCTAAGGGTTATTTTTGGGTGTAATTCGATTGGATACACAATCGGTGTGACTTGTATAGTGTCCATAAACTTTTACATACACATATAGATGCTCACACATACACACATACAGATATCATCGTAAAAACTTAAAAAAATTGACTCAGAAGACCTCAAAACGTGTAAATTTGTTAAAATCTCGAAATCAAATATTTTCATTATTTCTGACCTACATTACTTAGAGCAAAGTAAAAACAAGGCACCATTCAGCATAACTATCATGAAGGCCACAGGAAAGAAGAATTGAAAAATTTAGATGCATAGACAAACAACATTAAACATTATTTTTACTTATCTACGACCTGCTAAGTCGCAGAAAAAAATGTTATAGGTCATCTCAAGTAAGCCATCCATTTATCAGCTTTCATGAGAAATTGTCAAGACGGCGTAAGATCCCATTGGATCCTTAGACGGGGGCGTACTTTTGAATAGTGACCAGACATGAATATCTGAATGCGCATTTTCAAAGGATAGGCTGAGAGATTATCCCGTACCTGTACCTGTTGTGACACTGGGTAGCCTATGACAATGGGAAGTGTTGGCAGGAATCCAGCCTTTCCTCAGTTTATGAAGTTTATGACGACTGGCGGTAGTCTATGACAATGGGAAGTGTTTCCTCAGTTTATGACGTTTATGACGACTGACGGTAGCCTATGACAATGAGAAGTGTTGGCAGAAATCCAGCCTTTTCTCAGTTTATGACGTTTATGACGACTGACGGTAGTCTATGACAATGGGAAGTGTTTCCTCAGTTTATGACGTTTATGACGACTGACGGTAGCCTATGACAATGGGAAGTGTTTCCTCAGTTTATGACGTTTATGACGACTGACGGTAGCCTATGACAATGGGAAGTGTTGGCAGGAATCCAGCCTTTCCTCAGTTTATGACGAATGACGGTAGCCCTGAAAAAAAGATGAACAAATATTAGATATCAGAATTAGTAATGATACAATCCGTCATACCTCGTAAAGTCACAGAAAACCTCGACCGGTTTCGGGTCCGTCTGGATCCCATCTTCAAGAGCACCTAACTGACTGTGAATTCACAGTCAGTTAAAATATTAGATACTTGGGCACTAATGGCTAAAAAAAAAGGAAATTGATTATGAATGAAATTGATTGGAAAAGTTCTGATAAATTACTAGTTTTGGCATAATGACTTTATATAAATAAAGGAAATTTAATGGTTACAATCGACTAAAACTGTGGTTTAAAATAAAAAAAAAACACTTTTCTAGGAGAAGAATCAACATTTTTTCATGATGATTTGGAGTGTTTTTATGCATAGCATTAATGTTTTGGTGAGAAATATAAAATAACATGACAGACAATGAGTTAGTCGGTTAAAAGTCAACATATATTTAATTGTTGACCATATTATATTATATAATAAAAATAAAAAAAAGATAATTTTTTTTTATAACAACTAAGATAGCTACGGTTAGCAGTACCCATTTTCAAGCATCCACACTGTAGATGAAAGTGATGTACATGTGTCAGTTAAAAATCATTGCAAAGCATTCATTATATTTTATAGATACAGTACCTATAAAAACGAAAATTTTAACAGAATCATCAAAAAAGATAATTTATTTAGAACTTTGACCTGAAACAGAGTTATAATTTTTATTGATAGGTTAGACAAAACAGTTTCAAAGAAACAACGAAACACTTCAATTTTCTATTGTATTTTGGATTAAAATCCCTTTTCTCTTAATTCTTCAACAATTTGAAACTGGATAAATTATCAGTTTCATCTGAAACTGATAATTTTTCTGAATGGATTATCATTCATATGAAAGCTAAAAAAGCTTTATTTAAAAACAAATGTTGTATATATTTACATAAATTATAGTTTACGTATATAATATTATTTTAAGTTGTTGAATGGGACGTATAAGAGGAAGTATGTCTACCACACACCATCTGAACCTATTTCTGTCCCTGGTAGACCTTCTTTAAGGAATCTTAAGTATACATAATGAAAACTTAGACGAAAAATTAGCTACACATAACCTGAAAACATAAGTCAATATAAAACTAAGTATATATTCCATTGCATAAATATTTTTTCTTATAATTTCAGGAAAGAAAAAAAAAATCATAACTTTCTTCTTAAAAATGTATAAACATGGATTGAATTTTAGTGTGCGAAATGCGAAATGGAAGAGAGAAAGAGGAGCAAAGATTCTCCAGTGATCAAATCATGTTCCAACGTAATCTAACCTCATGCATTATTTATTATGTGATCAGAACACACAACCAATGTCTAAATAAATTATGCTAAAATTATTACCTCTGAGTTGATTTTTTTTAAGGCCAACGATGTTTATTATTATCTTTGTAACTTGAAATAGGTTGAACCAGATAAGTGAGTACAAGCAGAGGTAAAATTCCATCAGGTGTATTTTGAAAAGTTTAAAGTTGATGCCAGTAAGCAATGTTTTATTGGAATGTAATGCATAATATTGACACCGATGATTGTTTTAATTATTTTTCTCTATATTGGTCCTCAAAAGCAAACTTAAAAAAGTGTTGATTTTATATTTTTTCTAAAGGGATTCAGATGAACTTTTTCTTCTAAGAAGGAGAAGAGCCTATTTAAAAAAAATCATATATTATTTCAACTATCCTTGACTATAACTTTAATGAAAATAATCATTCGCAAACATTAAGATTTTGGTAAATACAATATTCTTAAAGGAAATATTATTTTATATATATATATATAAAATAGATGTCAAGTTTTGTAACTGACATAGTCATCGAAGAGACAATATTTACCTTCACATTTGTAACACTTTGTCAATCTTCTAATTCGCAAAGAGTGAATAATTTTTTCTAAAAGACTGTAAATTCTAAAGGCAAGCATTGGTATAAGTAATTGAAATCATTAATTTCTGTTTTCTGTATTTATGCTCCATTTGGATATTTTAAAAATGTTTGATAAGCAAAATTTAGATAGTCGTATATACTCTTACAATAAGGCATTTTTTTCACTTCTATTATTTTGAAATGATTTTTTTACTTATACTGTTTCATTATTATAATCTTGTAGAGTTTAATGTAGTGTAAATACTTGTAATATAACTTGTAGTAAAAGGGTAATAAATACTTGTAAAAACTGAAAATTCATCTTAGAATAATGGATCAATTGCTGTGCTTGTTGGATTAATTTACATTTCTTTACTTTGTTTATATTGACTTCGAAGACTTTTCAGTAAAACAAATTTACTATTTACAGTTTTATTAAAAAAATTGAAACGTTTTAATTAGTTAATATGATATGTTAGAAAAATAAAATTGTTAAATTTAAAAATATTAACCCCTACCAAACATATTTTTCCTGATGCATTTCATGGCATGATGAATCGATGTCGATCAAGGTGTTCGACTAATGAAACTACATGTTGCACACTTAAACAAAACTTATTGTCTCATAAGTTGGTGTATTAAAGAACCCCATTTTCTCTGGGTATTATTGAAGTCTTGGAAATATACTCTTCCATTCCTTATTACAAAATGGATGGTAATTTTAAGCTATTTCTTCGCTGATTCGATGAATATGACATTTTTACTTTACTATAAGTAAAGTATAGTAATCATGAAAAAATTCTATTTCGAGATTTTGACGGAATTACATGTTTTGAGGTCTCAGACCTCGTTCTATGAAGTTTTTTTGATGATGATGTGTGTGTGTGTGTGTGTATGGGTGAGTGGATGGGTGAGTTTGTATCCAAAGTTTGTGGTCACGTTACGGTCCAGAATCCAGATATTTTACACAAAAATGGGCCTCATATTGTAGATGCTCTGTATAGTTTGGGAGCAACTATGATGATAAAGTCACTTCTTTTTGCCAAAAACCTGTTTTTAGACAACATTTTTTTTCTCCTAAACTACTAATTCTAGAGACTTGAAATTTTTGCATTATTTTTTCAAAAGCAATAAAAGAACAGATTTTTAAAACAATAGAAACTATTTTTGACAGATAAAGATGAAATTATACCTAAAAATAGAACTTTACGTAGAGGATGAGTTGAAATAATTATAAGTATGAGTACATTTTTTGTTTTCAGAAAAATTTTTTTGACGCTAAATGGCTCATTAAAAAACAATGAAATTTTGCTAAAACATTGTTAAAAAAAATTAACAATTTATTAAAATTTCAAATTACACCAAAGAGCGATAAAGCTATAAAAACTAAATATTCATCCTGGACCAATGGTTTACTTACTATACTTGTCTGTTTACATTTATTTACATTCTTTGTATTAACTTAGACATTTTTCCTCTCCTTCTCTCTTGTTACCCTCTTGTCTCCCTGGAGACCACTCCGTCTTTGTTTACTTTTTTATATATGTTACAAGTTCTGCTGTTATTAAATATTTCAACTGCTTCAAAATGTTAATAAACAAATATTTATAAAACACAATTTAGCATTATGACACAAAAATTCGTATCAATCATATTATATCTGCATTCGAGCCAATCAACTTGGAATGGATAAATATTTTCATGTAAAATAAAAAGTCAAATCATATTTATAACTATAGAAGTTAAAGATCCTTTTCTATGTACATTCATGAAGGTCATTAAAGAGTATAAAATGTGATGTTGAACTTAGTTACAAAATGGACTACACAATATGACAGCTACTTCTGCGGAGCGTACGAGTCCCATGAGATTCAGTTTAATCATTTTAATAACAATTCAGATAAATGAATTATTTCACGTTTCTTATAACTAATAAAATGATTAAAAACAAATGAATATATATTGATTATATATAATCATATATTATAAAATATATAATATATAATATATTATATAATATATATAATCAATTTAATAAAACAAATCATTAGTTGGTTGTTAAAGAGTTTGATATTACGTTTATTTATAGTATAGTTGTGTGTAGGCCACTCCAGATTTTTAATAAAACCATAGATCAACTTAATTTAAGAATTATTTTTTCCACTTTTGTATGTTTTTAAATTAAAGTAAAATAATTTCTTCATAATTATATCTTGGTAGTTTTCCTCCTCCAAGAATTTTGAAAACTGGTCAGAAATAATAGGATATCATTACATGACTCAGCTTGAGTTAGCATGACGAAGCCTGCAGACATGTTTGCTCAAGGTTGTGAACACCGGCTGGCATTAATTCCTGATTTACCGTTCGTTAATATTTGTATCTTGTCTGTATCTTCTTTAAACAATATTCATACAAAAGGAAATTGATAAACCGATACTGTGATGTTTCAATTAAAGACATGATATATGTTTTCACTTAATTTATAAATAATACAGTAATAATATTACTCATATTTCATCTTGTATTATTAGATATTCAAATAATTTATTTCTAAAATTATTAAAATAAAATAACCTTTTACAAAATTATTTTTTGGTAGATTAGCTCTGAATTAGAGCTTAAATAATAATGAACAACATATTTCCAGTTAATTCGTCTTTCCTTAAAAAAAAATATACTTTCTTAAATGACAATTAGTAAATACATATTTTCTGTAATCACTTGTAACGATACTGCATAACTCTTAAATCAATTTAACAACAATCTTTTTTTCTCAAAGTCATTGATATTGTACAATTAATAAGGTCGTATCTCATTTTTTTTGGTTAATTTTTTAAATATTTTTTTCTAATCACAAATTCAATTTGATTATTTTAAGAGTCGGTTATAATTAACAAATGCAGTCTAGTTGATCAACTTAATATTAAATTTATTATTGAGTAATCAATTTAATATCAATGGATCAATGCAATAAAAATTCCCATGTTTAAAATGAGATCAGTCTTTAACTTTTACTTAATACGAAAATACAAGTTGTTAAATTCATTAAACATTCGATTATGTCTTTGTATGAGGACTTTGATTTTAATATTTACAATAAGTTATTTTTTTAATTTTCAGAGAACTTTCTGGTACAAGTTTTTCAAGAGATTATTGAACCACCAGTAGTTGTTATTATATTATTATTTTTGTATCAAATTATTGTAATATATTATTGATATTGGACTTGGGATAGCCCAACTCAATAGCCAATCCAGGAAACCACAGCTATGCTGATTTAATTTGTTAAGAATAAATGATGATGATAATTATTGATATATCATTACCACCTTAATTCTTCCTCAAGAATTCAAAATATTCCACGCTCAAAGTTTGTTAGAGAATGAATATTTATCTACTATTGTACTGTGTGAAGGCAAATGCTTCACGTCCACTCTGAAAGACAAACACATAAAATGTTAACTATAGTTCATAAAAATCTTGGTATCTTTGTTATATTCGAAGAGCTTTCGGTTATAAGCAGAAAACACATTAACCATTAAACCATTTATATCTCACAAACCTCAAAACAACTATTACAAGCTTAGGAAATAAAAAATGCAGTTATTTCATTAAAGAATATAAAATGTGATGTTGAACTTAGTTACAAAATGGACTACACAATATGACAGCTACTTCTGCGGAGCGTACGAGTCCCATGAGATTCAGTTTAATCATTTTAATAACAATTCAAATAAATGAGCGATTTCACGTTTCTGATAACTGATAAAATGATTAAATCTACATGCAATATACTTGAAACGGATTATACTGTGATATCTATGAAAGTCCACCTACCAATGGGGATATCATTAAAGTAGGCTGTTGTTCACAAAGTATAAGTGCTCTATATTAAAATCTTAGGTCCTTTTCAACTGGTTTTGCACAGGAATTCCTTGTGGGGGATTCATGGTTTAAGTGGGCCTTATAAATGATTTATAACTAATAATTTTAGTTCATAGTGAAAGTACAGCCTCCGCTTAGATATAATGATATATAACCTTCCTCACCCGGAAGATTTTACAAGTAGTCATCAAATAGGAGTTCAAATATCAATCTTTTGTTCAGTTTCTCAGAAGAATTAAAAATTATTAACACTGGTATTATATTTTGTATTAAGTTTACCTTCGTGAATTATCATTATTTGACATATTTGCAATGGTTTCAATTATATTAGTATATTAAATTTGTGCACGGAAAGAAATGTTATAAGCAAATTAAAATATAATACCTGAGGAATTTTATAGTATTTAAAAGTACAATGTTAATTACTAATTTTAGGATCTCAAATTAAAAGATAATATTAGATCCGTCGTCCTCTGTCCTTCACTCTCTTTCGGCGGAGTCCCAACCATCTTGTTATTGTTGCAAATATTGTTTTTAACTTAAAACTGATTTTCTTTTTTAGAACTACACGTATTGCATGGATTAATTGTTTAAATGATAATTTAATTAGAACTAAAAATGGGATTTCCCTTTTTTTCCCTAAAGGGATACAAGGGAGGATAATAAAAAATAAGAAGTATTTCTACTAGTTTTTTATTTTTAACCTAGATTTTGAGAAAATATATTTATTACATACAGCTATGTCGCTACAATTTCATAGATAAATTTTTTGTACGTAATCTGTTTTCAACATTTTTTAAATAAATAAAAAGTAGCATCACGAATGTAGGTTCCTCCTGAATTTATTGTTATGAAATAAATTCTGCTTCCTATTTTTTACTTTTTTTTATTAAAATTGTTTTATTTTTTGCTAAATGTATCTCATCTTTGATTGGATTAAAAACAACCAAACAAGTGATAATAAACGAAGATTTATTAGACATTTCATTCAAAGAGTATTGAAATAATACTGGGGTTATATGTACTAAATCACTAGAGAGTAAATCAAAGTTCACAAGGAAAATGATTGCGAAGTAAATAGTTTCACAGAAAATAATAGTTTTAATTATAATTATAAGCTGCTCTTGGTAATGAGTAACATCTCTAAGTATTCATGTACTCTATGTTTTGCTCGACCTAAATGCTCCCAGTTTAGGACACTGTAAATCATTTGCCCTCGGTTCATTAAATGAGGTTTATTGAAATAAAGATTTGTCGATTTCTTTTTACATTGCAATTGGGCATATAATACGATAGACATACTAAGATATTGAACACTCCAACATTCTAAAATAGATGCCGCAGGTACAAAGGTCTCAAGATAAGAAGTTCCTTCAGCAATTCTAAAACTTGGTTCGTTTAGTCCCAAAAAGTTTAACATTGCCCTCACAACTACTTTGATTGCCTACAGTAATTAAGCTTTATACTTTACAATCGATCTTAAAGCAGCAGTTACTTCGCTTACCGAATGCTTATGGGAGCATCCATTAATACTGAATATTCTAATGACATCAATTGTGATATAATTTACTTTTAAACTATCAACTCACACAGTGGTTGTCAACGTGTTCCACATGGACCCCGGGGGTCAACAAAGGATTTCTCGAGGTCTATAAGCAAAATAGTTTTTGAGGGTCTATGATATGTAGTTAGTGCTCCAAGTTAAGTTTTTATGCTTCAGTCAGCATAGAATAAACAGAAATATATCAGAGCGTAACGAGCTCACTGTTAGATTATTCAAACATAATAATTGAAACATAAGGCCCAATATTCTAGTCAGTTTGTTATAATATTTTAAAATGTTCTATTACAATTTCTTTTATGTTATGTTCAAATCTACTTCTTTTACAATTTATTTCAGCATACTTTATAAAATGTCAATAAAACATATTTTGTTATTATTTTAAAAAGATTTTTGTATTTCGATATCATGTTGTAAATGTAATGAAATTAATTCATAGTTCCACTTTTCATTTACCTAAAAACAAATATTTGTTTATAAGTTGACACGTTACACGTTAATTATGTTTTTTAAGTATCGGAGTGTGAGAGAGTAAAGGGTCTACAGATGGTAAAATACCTCTCAGGGGGTCCAAAAGCAATCAAAACTTGAGAACCCCTGTTTTAACAAGTTATTTTCATTGTTTGATGATTATTGTTATTTTTTTTAATTGCCATACTAGTAAATATGTAATATAATGCTATTCATTGAAAATATTTAGTTTCAAGTAAGACTCTTTTTCGAAGTACTTGAACTGAACGTTGGGTTAGATAGGAGTCACTCCAGTGTTGGTGAATGCACAGACAGCAGATTAGTTCTTTTACATAGTTGTAACGTCTTCGTGATTGAAATATTCATTTAAGTCAATTCGTATAACCCAGGAGTCGTGGTGGTCAGTCATCTCCAGGATAAGCAACTAGCACGCTAACACAGTAAACCACCCGGATCATATCCTACTTGTTGACACTCAATAAAGTTTGGTGGCATGAGTCATAAGTTTAACACATGGCTGTATATTTGACAGCTATCTCGGCATTTATTGCGTTTCAGATTTTAAAAGGCAACCTTGAGATGGAAATAGTTTGTTACACTGAATACCCTCCTTGTTGGTCAAAATCCCTAACGTAGTGAGGCTACTTGGGAGTACGAAAAATAAAATCAAACCCTCTGTGGGAAAATTATTATTTTTTCTAAATGATTTAATGGTTATCTAAACATATTTCTACTATTATAGCTATATAACACCAAAAATGTATCTAGTAATAGAATTTGTTAGTAGTAATAGTAGTAGTATTGGTATGATGAGTAGTAGTAATAAACCATGGAGTAGTCAGGTGCCAACCCAGAAAACACCACACAGCCGCGTTGGTTCTACATCGGGAGTCCTAAATTTTGTGATAATATTTCTGTTGAGATTATCGATCTTTACTGAGAACCTTACATTGTACAGGCAAGGACTAACTTCTAAACATACTCTCTGGGAGACCACTTGCAGAAAAATTTTTCATCTTCCTCATAAAACAAAATTAAACAAAGAGTTTATTAAAAACTAGTCATCTCCTAGATCGGCAACTGGCATGCTAACTCAGTAAACCACCCGGACCTTAAAGTGAATCCTACTAAGACGAAATAATTATAAAAGAACTTGTTGAAGGAAAGCTTTAAACTACAACTCTTTGATTGAAATCGCTCAGTCAGTAGGATTATAGTACGCTTGTTAGTGACAAGCAAACTAACCTAGAAGACCAAGCGGGTTTGTGTGCATTTCGACAATGCAATTAGCGAAAAAATCATAAAGCATTCTAGTTTAGGTAAAGCCTTATACTGATATTTAATTTGAAAGCCTTCCACCAATACAACTATCAGCATGTGCATTTTAAAATTTAAAGGTTACATTTTTTACAAATTAGTGAACCAGCCACAATCCCACTAGAAGACCGTGGTCCTTAAGTCAGGCAACTACTGTGTCATTTTACACAAGGTCAGTTCAAACCAATACAACTATTTGATATCTATTGTTTTAGAGATGAGACCATCCATCACGTCCTCTTAAAAAAGCCAAATCGATTCTTTCTTCTTTGTGCGATGATATGTTTATTCTGAGGAAGAAAAATACTATAAATAAAATAGTAAAATACCCTATGTACCCAGACTTTATGGATACGCTGTATTTAGTTCAGGCAAACTTTTACATTACTGATACTCGACTTGAAAACCCCTCCATCAAGATGACTGCTAGTGTATTAAAAATCAAGTTTTTACTAAATTAAATTCTAAATAAAAAATAATTATGAATCGTACTACATTTTTAAAAATTGATGATCTCAGGGACAAAGCGACTTGCAGGCTTACCCAGTGAAAAACCGAGACCTGAAATATATATTCAACATAAATAAAAAAAAATTATAAAAGATTCTAGTTTAAACAATGTTACATATTTAAATAAATTGTACTGCCCATTCGTCAATGCGTTTGCAAGAATGGTTATCTTTTTATTAATTTAACCAAAAATAATAAAAAAAAAACTGATTGATTTAGGACTGATTGAAAGCTAAGGTGTGGGTGAAAAGTGGAGTTAATGTTGGTAATAGGAATACTGATCGGGGGCTAATAGAGGAGTCGGAGATAGGACATATGGAGGTCGACTGGTTGACTGGACGTCAAGTGGGTTAGGAGGAGCTGCTCTGTTATTACAGCCCAGACCGCCTGGCTCCCAGAGCATTCCGCTCTCTCCTCCCCACCAAGTCCCCACCAATCCTTCTCCTTTTCCTCATCTTACACCAATTCATTCCAAGCATTTCGGATTTTTTTTTATAGCTTATAAAAAGTGATCTAGCATTTCATTCTGACTCAAAAAATTAGAAAACATTTTTTTTTTATTTTATCACAGTCAGAAATCTTTCGCATTCTTAGACTTAACCACAATCTAGGATTCTTTTACAGCTTACTGAATCGGAAATTCTTCATCAAAAGTACATTGATATACAACCTGTTATACATTCATTTATAATGTAATAAGTTCAAAGAAGATTAGCTATTTATAATACCAAAGTAATAATGTTGAGTCAAATAATAATGTTGCAGTTAGTTTACCTGATTAATTTTCCAACAGGCTGAATTCATCTCTCATCTAAAAACTGGCTCATTTTTATTTTTATAAAAGGAAATTGAAACGATATCTTCAATAACACAGAACTCTGTAAAGGACTGAATTATTTGTTATAATTTATTTAGCAACAGAATTATTACGAATTTAATGAAAGATGTTTTATGATTAACCATTGTAAAATATTTAGTTTGCTATGAAATTATTTTTTTATTATTGGCTGTCTAAGTCTTCTTAACTTTTAGTCATTAAGACAAAGGCTAGTTATAAGTCAAAACAATTTCATTACCTTAAACTTTTTTCGCATTTTTCCGATACTATACTCAAGTCTGTTCCAGAACAGTTCTACTCATTTTAGTGGGTAGTCACCTTAATAGCATCTATACTAATTGGTTGCTCTAAAAAACAACTTTTTCAGATTTATATCTCAAGGCACTTCTAGAAAGATAAATATATTTTTTCTATGTTAAATTTACACATACTAACGAATAAACAGTCCTTTTTGCTAAATTTACTAAATGATTGGACATATACGCAACAATTAGTTAACCATTTATCTTGAAAAATAGATGTTACACAAACATGTATTCACATAATGTAGTTCTTCTTCCCTTTAAAACCTCAGAGCATATTTACTAGAGCCTGTTTAACGTCATTATCTATATTATTTGAAATTCAACATATTTATTCATATATTTTTTTATTTTCTTGTTCTCCAGTGGTATTGTAAAAAGTATCTTCACGATCATTATTTTACTTAAACCTGGTAAAAAAAAGGTAGATTTATTAATATTGGTTTGGGTTAAAATGACTGCGGCATAGTTGTCCAGACCTGGTATACGTCATTATTTCAAAACCGGTTACCAGGACATATCATTGAGAAGGGCGTTGCGAAAGAAGCCGTAAAGATCTAGCGCAGTCAGATAGGCCGAGCAGCTACAGAGGAGCATGCGAGGACACCCCAGCCCTCTACCACTCATCCCAAACATATCTCAACTCTGACAATAACCACAATAACGTTTGATATGGATTAAGAGACATCATTCAAACAGCAATTGCTTCAAACTAAATTCAAATAAGAGTTAAATCGACGACAATGCAAATGCATACACGCTTAGGACATTTACAAACAACATATTTAACGTTACCTGAAAATAACTGGATTCCGGATAAGGATGGGATAGATCACCTCTCTAACAGTAAACAACTGTCTTCAAAGACAACATTGTGCATTAAAATCTGTTGCAAGATGCTACATGACTTTCATTTACCTAATTATAAAGGGTAACAGATTTGTTAGAGTAGTTGTGGCGCGGCAGTGCTGTCGATGCTTTTGGTAAGTACTATTTTCTAAACAGTTATTCTTTTTCTAATCTCTCACCTTATCAATTTTACTGGGAAGATTAATTTGGATTTAGATTAATACATATATTTTTTTCTGTTTTTTGTTTAATATTGCTGCCAATGGAAACAAGAGCCCTTTAAAGGTTCGTTTCAAACCACTCGAAAACAGTTTTTTTTTAACTTTTGGCAAAGACAATTTCTGTCCTATGCACATTAAAAATCAATAATCAAAGGGGCTTAAGTCAAAATTGAGTGGACAGATTTTTAGCAAAACAAAAAAAAGGATAGAAAAAGAATTTTTTTTATTTAAAGTTCCCATAAAAAAAGTTATTCTTGGTGCCAAGATTGGTATTCTGTCCTAGTGATAGCAGAAAAATAAGTTTGAAATTTGGTGACTATAGTACTTTTCTTTTTTTGAAATAACCTGCTCACACACAAACAGACCTACCTGCAGATCCTCTTTTATTTCACTCAGGGAGTCTCAAATCGTGTTTGAAACTCAATTCAAAATGCTGACCCGAATGCAATACTTTCATGTTTCTATATTTCATATGGATGGTAAATGAAAGAAAAATACATTACTTTACTGCATAATATCATGGTAATTTTGGAAGTTTTACATATTTTTCATTATTTTATATACCTTTTACAGCAAAGCGGTAGTTCTGTAACTTGTCTTAGCAGATGCCTCGTTGGTATGAAGTTAATTCACGGTTCTCTTCTTTATTGGAAAGTTATCTGTAAAAAAGAAAAAAAGATTAATCATAAAGGTGTTTTTCGTGAATAAAAGATGTTTAATAACATTCATTTATTTAGCCCTTCAAGCTGTTTTAGCAATTTATAAAGCATCTTCCTAACAACGACAATAACCTTGTTTTTTTGTGATATATACCTGCTTCATCATAGCCTACCAAATATTTAGTTATCATGTGATACCATGCATTTTTCGTGTATTAGTAAAATTAAAAATAAAAGTTTTCAAATTACATTTATTTTGCAATGTATGTACTAAAATGCTACTAATAAATAATTATTCGGAGTATAAACAACCCATGCTCAAACTTTCTGCGTCAACACTGAAAGAGGTAGAATATTAAAAAAATTGTATTTAATCCTATTTCACTTAAACTATCTAAAATCAGCATACGCGTTTCTTTATATACATTTCGTTAAGCCACACATTTCGTTTTGAATTATTTTAAGAAACAAAGACCTAGCAAAATAGCAATGCTCTCATGGCACTCCGGTACCTGTTCGACCTCGACGACTCTCTTCTCTCCATCTCTTCAAGGGCAGCAGTGGCAATGATATATTTAGTAATCATGGCAGTATTAGATTAGACCTGATATTTACTACAGAACCGATTAGCATTGATAATTGCTTCTGTAGTTTACCGTAATAATCAAAGTCTATTTATAATGGGTTTCCAAGTGATCTGTTTTACTTGGTTGTATTATAAAAGAAATAATAATTAATAACTACCTTTAGTATTATAACTTTATTACTATATCAAATGAACTAAGAGATTAATGGTAATCAGTGTACATGAACAGAAGAAAAATGGGACAGAAATTAAATCGTTTAATTAAATATCAACTCTTCGGCTTATTTTATTTTATAATTATTATTACAATATCACTATTTCGTTCAATGAAATATTATTTCGAATGTAATCTTCCATCATAATTGCCAAAAAAAAAAAATCTAATTTTCGAGGACATAATTTATTTTTCAGGTAACTCTAACCCAATGCAGAGGGTTAGCTGCATATGTTATCAGCTTTCATTAGTCTTCCTTCCTAACGGTGCCATGCAAGGACAATTAATAAAGATAATTAATTCACATATTTCTCCATTCTATTTGAAGGAAGATGCTCTACTATCTTCAAGCCAATCTACTATTTTTATTGACGCTTTTGTGAGTCGTTTAAACGACTTTTAATACTCATGATTGCCTTTCTTCGTAAATTTTATTCAAAAATTATGAAGGAATAGAATTGTAATCCTTTGGAGAAAAATATTGAAGTCATAAATTTCATCAGCAAAGAGAAAAGTGAAAATGGTACCCCGATGGGTTGACAGGAAGAGGGATTTGACTACTGAGGAATCTGTACAAATCAAACAGTATTAATCGGGATATTACTCGTTATTAAAACGAAGAATACTACGTGTATGAAAGGCGTAGCTTTGGTTTTGATAATAAAACAACTTTACATGGAGATGTGTTCAATAATTTCCAATAATAAATAAATACCACATAGTGACTGACTGCACAACAAAGAACGAGGCAATACTGTTTATATGGTATGGTTCTATTTTTCAAGAGAGGTGAGTGTGTAAATTACAATATTTTTCTGTTTATGAGGATTTATAAAGTTTTTATAATATACTGAGGAGAATTTGAAAAAAAAAACGTTTCAAAAGTTGTTTAAGTGGATCATCTTTATGATGCCTTAATATTACAAAGTATTAGTACATACTACTAAATAATGCCTAGCCGTACACTTTTGCATAGTCATTTCCGTTTAAATAATATTGGAAAAGTCATTTCATCTATAATAGATAGTATTTATTAAATCCGCAAAACTACACTGTAAGACAATTTTATAGGTAGCAGAACGCTTGGGTTGATTAAACTGGATGTCAGTAGCTTCGTTTTAGTAGCACAGTTTAATGAAAGGAACTCAATATTATATGGGTACAAGATTAATTCTTCAGTTCCTCAACAAACTAACATAATAATCAATATATTGCGGTTATGTATGTGGTAGCTATGCTTAAGCCACAAACTTAAATAATCTCCATCAGGTTTAAATTGACCATTATGTACTGAAAATATATTATTTCTCTGAATAGATCAAAATAGATTAAACAACTTAACAAGCTTAAGAACAGAGTTATTAAATTTTGAAGAAGTGTATATTTACGGAGATAGTATAATTTCATAAAATACTAGTAAATTTAACTTTATATGAATTGTTTAAGGTTGTAACCTAAGGGTGGTCCCAAGAATGGCTCAAATATATTGCTAATGATACTAGTTAGTTAAATAACTAATACGTTATTGTTTAACCCCCATAATCTCAATTACCTCCAAGTGTTAACAAGTTAAATTAACTAAGAAATTGCATTTTAAAATGTGCTGATGCAATTAGGTATAATAAAGACATACCTAATCGTTGATACTAAGTTACTTTACTATAAGTATAGTATGGTGATTGTGAACATATTCGATCAAGAGATTTGGACCTTTGTCCGAAGTTCACACGAGTGTCAGGACGCACATAAAAATTTTGAAATCTCTTAAATCTTTTTTCTGATGTTTTCCTACTGATGTCGTGTGTGTGTGTGTTAGTGTGTGAGTGAGTGTGTGTGCGTGTGAGCGTCTGTGGGTGTGCGTGAGTGCGTATGTCGTGTGTGCGTGCGTGTGTTTATTATAATTCAAATTACATCAATATTAGCTTAATTAGGAAGCATTGGTAATGTCGTTGGGTTTTATACCTTCTAAGTAATGGACAAGCAATACAGTGTATTACATTAATTCGAATTTTTACATGAACGGTAACATAGTCTTATAACATGTAATAGTTATCTTATTTCTTAAACCAAATAGTTCTTTATTATTGCAATTTATTTAATCTATATCTATGAATATTTTATTCATGGATGACATGAAAAAACGAAAGTGTACCTATTCCAAAATTTTATATTTAGGAAGTGATCAAGTATGCCATTGTGTTATGATTGCACGCATCCATGTAGTTTTGTCCCGGTCTAGAAGTTGGCCGTCCCTTGTAAGATTGTCGACAGTTTGTGGCGTCCTTTTGTCACCTAAGCACTCACGGTTGACCATCTGATATGGTCAATTTAAACTTGATGGAGATTATTTAAGTTTGTGACCTAAGCATAGCCACATACATAACTGCAATATATTGATTATTATGTTAGTTTGTTGAGGAACTGAAGAATTAATCTTGTACCCATATAATATTGAGTTCCTTTCATTAAACTGTGCTACTAAAACGAAGCTACTGACATCCGCTGCAGTTATCCAAGAAAAATAATATTGACTCCTTATTGATAAATGTATTTGTCTTGACTATCAGCCGTTATAGATTATAGAAGATGGCAGGTATAAAAATTCAATTAGGGAACTAGAGCCGAGATATATGATGCCAACTAGTAGGACTTAGGCTGCGAAACTGTACCAGAGAAGTATTTGGAGGTTAAAAAACCCTTCAACGTCTCTTAAACTCGGCCCCTAATATTTCAATTACCACCGGCATATGAACTTTGGTCAGCAATGTAGGTTTCTTCTCGGTAACTGCACACTTTATAACAGAACGTCAATTGCACAAATGCGTTTGGGAGAAAGCCACAATGCTGCTGCTATAGCTGAGCATCTCGAAAGTTGCTTTAAAAAATGGAGTATAAGGAATAGAATTGTGGCAATGGTAACTAACAAAGCTAGTGTGATGATTGTTGCAGCCAAATTGTTCCATATCAGTCATATTCCTTGTGTGGCTCACACAATAAACCTTGTTGCCACTGATGCTATTAATAAAGATGATAGATTTGTTGTCATCACGGAATAATGTAGGATCCTTGTGACTTTTTTTTAAAAGCAGTCCAATCAGTGCTAATAAATTGGCCACAATGCAAAGAAAAATGTCCTTACCCGTACGGAAGCCGAAGCAGTAAGTAGCAACTCGATGGAATTCGACCGTGCACACATTAAACAGGATGGTAGAGATCAAGGCTCCATTGTCTGCGGTACTTTCCACAATTATGAAGAGCCCTCTTAATCTGAGTTCCGAATAGTGCGACATAGCAGATGACTGTTGCCCCCTTTTAAGGTTCCCTGAGATGTTGACTACGGAATTTTTTGGGGAAAACCATCCGACAATATCAAGGATAATTCCACTAATTAGAGGGTTGCGAACAGTTTTTATGAATTACAATCCTCACACTGAAGTTGAGATAAATTTTAAAAACCATTTGAGTTTGGGTATTTCCCTTCGATTAGGTAAATATGAGAAAATGGATATAGCTAGTTCAGTCAAAAGTTTAGATCCAAGGAAAAAAAAATTCGTTTCGGATCTGATATTAATACCACCCTTACATGAGTTGGAGCAGGCATATTGAATCATAGCGAAGATGGACCATCAAACGAAAGAGTGGCGGAAACTCCCTCAACCTCGTGTGTTTTGGGCCATTTTTTAACAGAACAAACTGATAAACAATACATTACGAGAGGAACACCTGCATTTAAGACAAAAGACGACGTGAGGGGTTATTTAAGTATACGGGTGGCCAATCTTGCTCCGTAGTACTGTGGGGAAAAGAAGAATTTTCAAATCCTCAGATGGCTAAAATAGCATGATATCTGTCTATTCCTGCTACTTCTGTTCCTTCGGAACATTTGTTTTCCAAAACAGGATAAAGAAATAGACTTAGAGATACAACTACAGATCAAATATTTTTCTTAAATCATGATTTAAAATTAAGTTTAGATTAATATATATATTTAAAATATGAATTAAATATTATACTCGTAGTTTAAATAGTTATTATTTACAAATTTGTAAATAATACAAATTATTTGGTGGTGTGAAATATCAACTACAATATTTTTCCTAATCATTTTTACCTATTAAAAATGAATTCTAACCTTAAGTTGTGTAATATAAGTAAGTCAGTACTTAAATAGTAATATATTTTTTTTTTATCAACGATGTTTTAAAAGTAAATTTCTGGCTTACAATAATTTCACATTGTAGAAAGCTGTAAGTTAATATATATAAGCATGTGATGGGATAAATAATGAGAGTGTAAGTGATCAGAAAAAAAAGGATTCGATAAGCAAGATATTGGATAACCGAATGAGTGCATTATATTCGAAAGTAGCCGTATTCGAAATTCGAATACGGTCTCTGAGAATCGAATTGGGTATTCCATATGCGAGATTATTAGATATGCCAATCTCTAAGTAGTACATGGCCTACTGAATACTCTATAATGATGGCTAAGACACGTAAAGATATGCAAAAGACCTTTCATTAGAAGAAGAGTAATGCTTGATGGTACTGCGTTTCAGATGAAAATGCTATTCCCCAAATGAAGACACATTAACTTAAAACTCCCAAAGTTACGGACATACTCTTGGAGGTTCTTTATATAAAATATTAAATTGGAAAAGCTATGTAACAAATCCACTGGCTTAAGAGAACAAAAGCAATGTTCTGCTGCAAGAGATTATTTGGTAGAACAGAAGTACTTAACACGAAATCATCGCTTTGGCCTCACAAAAGTAATGTTACTGCTGTTGTAAAACTAATACCATATATATCAGTTGAGTGATATACGAAAAACAAGCATATATAGTAATACCTGGATCAATTACTCCATTATGTAACACCTCCAGGATTGAAAAACTAATTAGCATCTCCAACTAAGACATGTATATAAAAAATGATTGATTAATTTGCTGTTTATTTTAAATGGAAAAGCCTCTAGGGGAGATGAAATATAAAAAAAAACTAATAGAAGGAAATATTAATAGTTTGACCTATATGTTAGTTAGATATATGCCTTCATACGCCTGGATTGATTTTAATAAAACGGCTGTAGTCTGATTTACTTAAGGGTCATAAATTAGTAATGAAATCTGTGTAAATGTAAATGGAAACAAGGGAATAGCTGGGAATGAGTTAGAAAAAAATTTAGGAATGTTTGGGACTATACAAATAGTTGAGTTTTTAGGATTTTTGCTCCACACACTTAAGATTTCACAGGAATGAAACAGACAAATAAATCAAGAAGAAAGCACTTATTTACCGGGAAGAGAGCAAGAACAACCGGGTCCAATTTAGTTTAAGAAGCTCATCCAACTGTATTCATATTTCAAAGTATACTATATCTTCAAAGGGAGAACCAAAACATCTATTAGAATTTTTACTTAACTGCTATGACAAGCAGCTGTATTTGACATCATACAAATAATGCAGACCTCTATCTGAAGAGGTAGAAGTAGAAACCTTGGATCACATTATATCTGAACGCGAGCCAACCACTGAAGAAAGGATAAATATTTTGACAAATCATGCATAAAACTATAAAAGTGAAGGGTACTTTCCTAACTGTCTTTATGAAGGTCATTTAAGAACTTAAAATCTTAAGTTAAATTTAGTTACAACAATGGAATGTACAATATGGCAGGTATGACCGGGGAGCCTACGAGTCCGATGGGATAGAATCAGATTGATCAAGATTCCAATTTCTTATAACTGATAAAATGATTATATCTACATGTAAATATGAATATTAAATATTATTTCATGTTAATGATACATTATTGATTAATATGTATGTGTAACCAATTTAAAATAAAACAAAAATTAGTTAGTTTTCAACGAAATAGATATTATGTTTCCTTATTTTAAAGTGAAATGTGTAGGTCACTCCAGATTTCTTTTACTCTAATCATATTTCTAAATAATGTTTTTTTGGACTTTGGCTTACCTATATTTTTTTACTTTGAGAGTGGCTTTTAAATAACGAAACTAAGTGATCTAATATAAACATGTATCATCAAAGAGGAAAGGAAAATAGACGAAATAGAAAATTAATGTTAAAAAAAACCTAGGACTGTATATCGAAATATGATATACGATTAATTCTTGAGTGCTAACCGGTGTCTTTTTAGCTTGAAAATTGAGCCAAAATCTTTACCTAAAATCTATAATTTGTATGCTAACTGCCTTTAAAATTTCCAACATTAATCTTGTTATATTGTGCCATTTATTAGGATATATTTATAGAGAGAATATATTTTTAGTAAATTATTTTTTCCCGCCTAATTTACACTTATTGCTTAATGATAAACACAATCGTGGTTTTGTGTATATATTCTGTGGAATCCATACTTTTAAGTTATTTTTTTTTCTTATATATTTGAATGTTAGACTATAGCAGTGATCATGCTAATATGTAATATTAGTCAAAATTTATTCATTAATAAAAATTACAAAAATTCTTCACGTGAGGGATCGGAATTTGAATAAGAGCAAATGTGGACTCAGAACAGGGAGATCCTTCCAATCTGTTCCGTATGAGATTTAACACCACCTATATACGTCCAGAATATTAATATTTCATAACTTGTATATTATGACTCCACTTCCAGATAATTAATTAGTGCCAAGAGTAACTAACGTTAGAGTAACGTAATTAATTTTTACGAAGAAAATCACGTTTATTTATCATGACGTCTTGCTTTTTCCAAATTTAATTATGTATCAACGAGACAACTAATGGAGCTTTATTATTCGAAGTTATCCTAAAGTTAAAAGTTAAAGTTAAGTTATCCTTAAGGTTATAATCAAGTTCTCAGATGTACCATTCAAATATCAAATCGTAGATGCATTAAAAAATATTCGTAATTACAATTTTCAAAGAAACCAACGAAAAAGTCTATACCAATGGTATGAAGCTAAAAATTTAATGACATAAACGTATATTTTGACAATGCAAACAAAAAAAATGCTTCAGAAACTTTATAAAACATCAAACTAACATTTAGGGAACATGGGTGGGTATTAGTTATTGTCACTTTTAGGCATATTTAGATAAGAGTGATGTACTCGTGAAACCCTCTACACAAATAACAACCTATAGTTAAACAGATATTACAGGAATTAATTATGGTCTTTATAGTTGTTTCAACTAATACCTGCTACGAGTAGATGAACCAAGAAGTTTGGGAAGCACTTTGCTTTTGAAAATATACTTCACATACTTTGAATAAAACACCCAGATCATAGTGTCATACTTCAATAATTAAATAAAGTAGTAAAAGTTTTTAGGAATAAGTGATCCATAAATTAAAATAAATTTCTTAAACATGAAGTAAATGCACAGGTTAACAGGTAAGTCACCAAAAGGTTTGAGGTATTGAGAGTTAAGAAAGGGCTATATAGTCAAATAGGAACTCCTAGCATTGTTTAATTAGGTAATACTACTTTCTCGACATGTTTAAATGATAATAAAAACTGCAATACTTCATAAAGATGCCTTAAGTTAAAAATTGTTTATACTCGTTAAAAAAAACCTGAGTTTTACAACCCAAAGGCAAATGAGTACTAGATTACCAAGGTAACCAACCCTCATAGCACACCACCACAGGGCTGGGCAACATGTGAAAACACATGACCAGCTTTCAATAAAACTACAACACCAAAAAACGGAACTTTATCAGAAACAAACACTGCCTTCTGTAGTAAGTTTGAATATCAGTTACGTTAGCATGATAAAATTGATGTTCTAATAAATTTAGACTAGTACAATTACAATACACTTAGCATTAGATCCAGATTATAAGGCTCTGTTATAAACTATTAGGACCTTTAAAAGTTCTCATTGACTATCATCATGAGGCGCATAACTAGCTCTAGATGTAAACTACTTTGAAATTAAACAAAGAAACAGAAGGAAGTCCTGTTTGAGTCTATCCAAGCAGATGACCTAGAAAGGTGAATAGGAAAACTCTGAAACCTTTAAACAACGCAATACAAATGATAAAAACGAATAAAACTCAATAGAATTATATATATATAAAACAAATAAATTATCACATCACTTAAGCAGCAACATATAAGGAAAACTATTTTGAGGTTTCCTTATTTTGGCACTATTCATTAATGAACCCTGTATTAAAAGTTCAATGGTAATTAACTTCAATGTTGCCTTTACTTAATTATGGAATATTTAAAAGGAAGATATGAAAAAAAAATAGGAATCAGGCTACAATAGCACAGATTTATTTTTAGTTTGTTGAAAATACAAATTACCCCTCAAGTCAAACACAATCAAGAACTCATTCACTGAGTGGATTCTCGTTTCAATGAAGATTTGGAAAGATTCTATGTTCCTTTCATAAACTGTTGACTACGTCAACGACAAAATTTAATGTTTCATTAAAAAAATATTTTCATTTCAAGGTGGAAAATATAACAGAAACTCTCAAATTAAGCAGTAGATATAAATTAGACTGCATCTTTTCATCAGAGATTTACTGACGCTACTCCTGGTTATTTAGTTGCACATTGAAGGAAAAAAAAACTTGGTAATCTTAAAAATCATTTACAACTTACCTTCGGTATTAATTAAATTAAATACATGAAATATTACTTAATGTGCAGTATTGATTTACTAATTGCCGTCAAGTACATTTATGTAAAACAAATGAACTGTAAATGCGACAAATTTAAATAAAATAATAAACACAGGAATAAACTAGTAAACCTTTATGCAATTAAATGTAATCAATGTGAACTATTTTATAAACTGTTGATTTCAATGTGCGACTGAGTTAATTCTATCTTTAGATTGAAAGAAAGAGTAACGGCTATAAGCAATCAATATTTGTTCTAGCAAGAATTGATCTTCACCTGAAATAGTGGCCCTTCTTGTCACATTTTCATTGTCTCTTATCCCTCTACTACATAAATTGATTAAAAGACTTTTTGGTAAATGTTCCATCGTCTCCACTGCAATTGGGCTAGTGGAACTCTTTCTTTTCAATTACCCTCAATTGGTAAACAGTAGTGACCCTAAAACCACTATTACTTATAAACTAAGTTAACCATTGTATAGTTCAAATTTAGTCACAAATCCGTAAATATCTTAAATTTTTCCGAAATAATTTTGACAGACGAATGAACTTTATATCAAACACACAAATATTACTGTATCTAATAAACGAAAGGTTTGTTTTAGATAGATATTTCAGGCTAACAAATTTCATAATTTATAACTTTCATTCACTCTCAGAAAAAATAAAATTCCATTTAAAATCAATTAAGCATCAAGAATTAAAGTTGAATGCTTATTTAATATATTATGCAGTCATATCACAATTTTAGCAGACATGGAAATGATCACCTACTATTTTTAATAAAAGTAGGTGAGAAAAAAAACTCAAACCAGTATACTACATACATTTTAAAATGGGCTCATTTATAATACAATTAATTAAGAATAAATGTCTCTTAAAAAAAAAAGAAATTAAGGAGCAAAAACTTCAATTTCATATAATTATCTGTCAAACTTATATTATAAATGCTGCTACTTTTAAATTAATTTCTGCTTATCTACCAACAGCTTTATTTACATTTATTTTATTCTTATAAATGATAACTTGGCATACCTTTAACAATGAACCCGAGGAACCAGAAATACAATTAAACGTGACTGACTGCTCTTCAAACGCCGATTTTAAAACTATCCTGCGAACAATACACTAAACACTGTTTGCACGTTTATTCCTATTTCATTAATATTTTCAAGTTATAGAGTAAAACCAATTATTAAATTTCATACTTATAAACATAAGGTAAACAAAATCATATTTAATTGAATAAACTGGAGTATATTGTAAAAGAAACCGTCTACACAGCAAGAAGCTTTTGTTTTCACTATTTAGTACATATATCACGAATTTTGTATTTCAAAGATAGGTCACCAATTGAAATTACAATGTAGGATAGAATGGTAACCCGAACAAATTGCACGTGCAAAACAAAACAAAAATATTCTCGACAATATATGCGGAACAATTACTCAAACAACATGATTCTGACTTAAATTAAACAGACAATTAATACAGAAAGCATTTTTAATAATAAAAAAAAATCACTTAAATCTCAAGAAAAAAATATCTCCATTTTTACAAAATATTTTCAATTGGAAAATGTAACTAACATTGGACGGTCTACAAAAATTGTTCACATACCCTAAATACTTAAAAAAAGTATATAAAAATTATAAAAGATCTGTGATCACATAATTATATGCACTTATAACAATAAACACACTTTTAGCTTTGTTCACCAATCAGTACAACAATACATTCAATGGAATCTGGAAATATCTGTAGGGTACCAACCAGTCGTTATTAACATCAGTTTAAATTTACAACTATAAATAGCTAAAGAAATTAAAAAATAATTAAACAAATATCTTTACACTGTTTCTTATCTTCTATTATAGTCTATATCATTTATTATAATAAAAAGGTTTTTACTTAAGACCTTTCAAGAAACATTAACATAATTTACTTACAGAGTATACAATTATTTACATTCACATAAAAATAATTAGCCACTTTATATATAAATATTATAGTTTCACATTATTCTATACTTAATGCTTAAATTATATACAATCAGAACTTCTGATATTATGAACATATTTTATATACAGCACAATGCAAGAAAGGGGGTCTTATTTTTTCGAAACAGAAGGCACACATATATAAATAAATACTATTTTTAAGCAAAAAATAAAATAAAGATAAAAATTTTTGTAAAAATGGTAGCTTGCCAACATGCCAAATTTAACTAAGCAAATTTGTTCACAACATTTGAAAACAGATTAAATATACCTAATAATAATACATTCATAAACATTTCATAAATGTTAGTTCTAACATAGGGAACATTACACTTCAGGGTTTGTCACTGAACACTTAAAATTGGAATATCATAAAAATGATATAATGGATTTGTAATCATATCGTTATAATTAATACTACAACATTAAGCAAAAAAAATAAAAATAATAATATCCACTTACTATAGAGAATAAGAAGCACTAACACGGTCAATTTGAAGTATTACGAAAAAAAGTTACATCATACAACAAATAAAAAAAAAGAATAACTATCTGAGCCATTAATAATAAATACATTTCCACAACCTGAAGTCACTAGTACGGGAACTAAACTTTACAATTTGGATAGATTTTTATTATACATACTACTACTATCTTAATTAAAGAAACAGTCATTTTCAGAATTAGAAAAAGAAATAGGTTTCTAAGAACTATGAACAGAAAAAATAATCTAAAATACCTCCAACAAAGTTCAAGAACTTTAAAAACAGTTTCAGGTTTTGATAACCAGTAGTTTAATATCCATGAATTAGTAATCTCAGATCTTATAGGTCAAATGTGTTCTACTGTACACTTCAAACTATACCTTTTCTTCCAGTTTAAGATAAATGAGTAAATACTTACTTGACATTCAGTAATATACTGTTGTCTTTGTGATTTATCAGTTTATATTAATAACATTTTAAAAGGTCTCAAATCTATCAAATCCTGAAATTTTTACAAAAAAAAAACAATAAAAAACCACCCAATGTCTACACTAGCGCCACTGCCACAAAAATGAGACGAAACAAAAAAAATACAAACCAAAATTAAAAGCAAGTGCTCATTTTTATTTGGTTAGTTGACAAAAAAAATAATTTCATTTTTTAAGATTATATAAAAATCTGCAACTAATGCAACTTATTTGTATGTATAACACAACTAACACAATCTTACTAATATACACGAAATTTAATTAGAAATGTTTTACATCTAAATCTGCTTATAAAAAAAAGTGATGAACTAGATATCAATTAGAAAGCAAATATTACATTATATTAACGGAATTATTTGAAAAATGCTCTTTACTGCTAGATCAAAAAATATAATTTGTGTTTCTTGTACTTTACCTAATTTAATATAGAATTAAATTAAAATCACATGAATCAGATCACATTGATGTTACTCTAACAAAAATAAAATTAAAAATGAAAAAATTACGCACATCAGTCAAAGATGCTTAATGCAAACAATATAATACTCTTTAATTCTAGTTATATGATTAGTTTTCAATATATAAAAATTGACTGCTTTCGTTATAGATTAACAGATTGCATACTTCTAAATAATGTTACCTGTTAAAATTCTTAATAACACAGAAAAAAGCTGTACTACAAATAAAATATTTACACACACTGGAAATCACCATACAAATATAATTAAGGAAGGAAGATATTAAATAATCACATGACAATATAAAATAACAGTTTTAAAATCATTCCTTTTAAGAACGATAGAAGAACTGTACACAGAAAAGTAATATTTCCACTACAATAAATTTTGAAATACTATTTATCAAAACTCTTTGAATATCAAATATTAGAAAGATGAGAATATCTAGTTCATTATTATAAAAAATAAGTCTTGAAAACTCAATGTGAACGAGTTTTTTTTAATAAATATATAAACATTTTGACAAAAGTATTGAAAACTAAAACAGGAACTAAATTGTATTTATTCAACTAAAGTTGCAAGAAGTCACCTGATCTTTTGTAAATATCAGGTGACAACTTGTATCAGCAATTTGACGGAAGTTTTCCAGCATAAATACATGCCACGTTTTCCAGTCTCTGAACAAGATGGCAGTTCTTACAACTTGGATCTGAATCCAGTGATTCCAATAACTATAAAAATACAAAACACAAAAAATGAAAAGAATGTACCAACTTTTTAACATACCAATATAAAGAAAAAACTTCATATTGCAACTTACGATTAACGTTTGCCATATAAATAAACACAGATAATTCAAGACTTGAAAATCAAAATGGTGTAAATACCAAACATTTTGTTATAGGAAATTGATAATCATTGTATAAAACAGTCAAAATGGTTACTTTCTCTCATTTCTATTAGGCCTAGTTACTGTTTCCAACATACTTTATTTGTCCAACAACACTACTTGATGAATGCGACAACTTAATTAATTATGCCGTTATAAACTTGCAGTAGAGTCTTAAGTACCGGCGACCGAGATACTCAAAACGGACCAACTGACACCACAGCCTCTCATAGTCTGTCTATCTGTCACAGCAATGATGTTCAAAACTCAAATCAGACATTTAACAATACCAAGCGTCTGGCACCCAGAAACGTAATGAGTAAGGTGGTGGTGACTTGTCTTCGTCTCTTACTTTCTAATTCTTTTTCTCTTTTCTCAAATTTTCACCTTTTCTTTTCAACTCATCAAACATATTATTTTCTATATGTAAATAACAGAAGTTTTAAAACACTATTTTTTAAGATTACAAGTACTAAGAACAAAAACCTCCAGACAACACAACAAAAACTAAATTTGATTAATGTATAGATCATAGATCCAAATAGATTGATTGCATCAGCCACTTTGTCAACTAGGCTTGTGGAAGTGTATCATAACAAGGTGCATGACACTTAAACCCCAACAATACCCACAGTGAGTTACTCACTATGCTATCTTTTGGCAGCAATATCAACTAAACCCGAATAGATACGAACATAGACATTTTTGATTGTTACTGGGGGTGCTTTATAAATCCTATTGAAACAACTAGCACGAAAAAAAATAGTACATAGACCGTTTTGATTTACAACTATTCAACTGTTCGTTAACATTAAAAACTTAATTCATATACGTGATGCTACATGCTCAGAGTTCATCGGAGTTGTTTTTTTTTACAAATTTACAAACCAAAATTACTATTTGAAAATTATGTAGTTAACACATGCTAACTAAAATTTTATTTTAACTAAACATTATAATTAATAGTAATTAACATTTATATTCTCAGTGGATTCATTCGAATATAAATTTCAATAACGTTAGCTAGTACAATGTTAATGTTCCTCAGCCTAAGTTGTAGGACGGACAACCATGAATTCCTTGCAAGAAGAACTATGTTCCTTGCAAGTAGCAAGAGCTACATTTTATGCTAAATTACACCTTTTTCAATAATGATTCCTTATATTCACAACTCCTTGGAATAAAAAGTAGAGATTACCATGGAAACAGTAAGACTCAAGAAATTTAATGCAGCAAAAAATTTTGTTTTGCTGTAAAAATAAACTCAGAAGGCAAAAACAGATAATCTTGTTTAAAATAAGATAAACTAGTGCTAGTGTTTAAATTCTTAAAAATCATCATGAGTTTTAAGTGAATTATTTCAATGGAAATAATTATGAAAAATGTAATTGCGAAATATGGATGGTTAATTCAGGAATTAAACTATACCCTACTGTACCCTAATTCTACACAAAAATAATTCTTTTCTCCTTCTAAAAAAATGTATAACATCCAATGGATTCTAATGTAACTTTGCAATACGAAATACAATGAGTGTAAATACTTCGCACTACGAGGTACATACAAAATAAAATACCTCTAAACATTTCTCTGACCACTTATAAAATAAAACGGCTGCTTAAATTGAATTTAAATTACACTGGACTACTTTGTTATATTATTCCTTCGATAGAGTGCCAGCTATCCTGGACTAATAATAAGCAAAAAACTTACTATGGAACTAATGACAGAACAATGAGTACATATTTATTGGTGTAAAACAAATTATAGTATCATTTTTCTCATAACCATTCACTGGCCTTTCCAAAACAGATTTCAAGCAAAAAAATAATTAATTTTAGCATCTTAAAAAGTTCAACTCAATAAACATTCCAAAAATCTTGTCCCAACACAAGGATAAAAAGTACTTTCTCTTAACAAAATACATTTCCTTTTATGATTTGTATAATGTATTGATATGGATCTCTGTGAAAGAGAATTCTCCTAGAAATAATTGTAGGTTCTAGTTCATTACTAAGAACATATAGTAGAAAAGATACAAACCTGGTCACTATATTTTGTAACATATATGTACAACTCCTTTAAAGCCGAAATTGTGTGAAAATTTCCAACCAAGGAAGCAGATAATTGCTGCATTGCCGTACTAAGTTCTTGGTCAGAGACTGATGGTAGTTTTGCAATATCACGATAAAATTTAACAACCATTTCCCTGTAGAGAGGGATATCTTTTGCAAAAAGTAATTTATTTGATGGAGAATCCTTTCCCAAACGATGGTCTGTCGTTGAACAAGAATCCATAAACGTCTGAGCAATTACTGACAAGCAAGAATCCACAGTTGCCGTTTTATTTATATCAAATATAAAATCTGGGTTTTTAATGAAATAGACCCAAAAACGTAAGGGAAGGCTGAAAAAGAAAGAACATTTCAAATCAGATATTTGCATCACTTTTAATGAAATTAATTAATTAAATATTAGTTTTTACCTGTTAGATTTCCACGCATGAATAACTTCTGGATCTGTAATATCATGTTGTCTAGCAGCATCATCAAATAAATCGAACAACCACTTAACAGCAGATGGTAAATCTTCATTTGCAGTAAGTACAGTTGTGAAAAAATCATCCACGAATTTCTGAATAGTCCCCTTTGTGGACAGTAAACGAGTTAAGAAAATTTCAGGAATAGCCTTATGACTGTGTTCTGAGGGTTTACTACTTTGATATGGATGGTCTTCGACAGGTTTTACCAAATGATAATAATGGAAATTAGTTCCACCATCTACGTCACCGTTTGATGTTATGATAGGGGTAATAGAATTATTAATATACGTAGAAGTACCTGTAAAGAATAAAATATTAAGAACAGATTAGAAAACCAATATATATATGAAGAAAATTAAGCAATAAAATATATTTAAGTGAAATAACTTTGACTAGGAGTTCTTTTATAACTAGGACTACTTATTATTTCACTAGAAGTGAAATAACGGTGACCCAACCAGAAAATAAAACTAAAAATGGCACAGGACAGAAAAAAACATTTCCTACTGATCAATTATGCTGAATTAGCAGTTCGTCATCACCAGAAGATGACGTTGGAGAGATGTACTCAGGTCGAAGAAAGTAAAATGAGTCAGCAAAACTATTCATCTTTTAACATCAGCCTGGTAAGCTTTATTAAACTTAAGACCACTTCAAAAGTAATTACAAACAAATATGTAAAAGTGATTATTAAATCAAATATATATCTCGAGAAAGTATCCTAGAGGTGGGAAAACTTTGTGTAGGAATGTCGCCACATTGGCATTTGATGTCTCCCATAGAATCCGCATCCCCAAAAGATGTATTTAAAATTTAAATGCTACATAACTTAAACAAAATAGGGGTCAGGTAAAGTCTAATGGTAGCCGCTTGCCACAACTAATCATAACCAGAAGTTCAGTGTTGGTCACATTAATCTAGAGCGTTTATGTGAGAAATTGAAAATCTTGTGGGCCAAATTGGGAGGTAGTCATTAAGAAAAAGTGCTCAGAATTCTCGTCTTTCACTAAGATTATTCTAGTCCAGTCTCTAGTCAGAAAAAAATTTCAAGATATGCAACCCCACCTTGCACTTTAGAATTTCTGATGATTCAGGTATCTGTTTTCCAAGTACCGACATACATTTAAAATATGTATCTTCAAGTCAAGAGGAAGATACGAGAAATATCAAACAAAAGGAATTATTTAGATTAATAAAGATTTCATAAGATAATTTTTGTATAATTACATTTTTCTTTGGAAAATGGCACTCCAACAATGTTATATATTGTTCTAAAACTGGAGTCTACTACAATTAAAGTCGACAGTTGCAAGCATGACTACGCAGAACTGATAGTAGTGATTTATTGGTATGGATTAAGAACAAAAGAACAAACACCGAAGTTTTATTATTATTTTAAACAAAACACTACTTTCAAATCAATTTGAAGATAAGAATGTGAACTTACAATTCTGACACGACTGATTGTAGTTCAAGTTATAACTATTGTTCTGATGAGGTATCAGAGACATAACAGCACTCTCTTTAATTCCATAATGCGCAAGCGTGTTCAACTTTTTCCATCCACCCATTCTTTTAGTTGTTAGATCCTCATCCTGAAGAGTCAAGTGACCTCCTTGACCATGTCTCCATTCTGCAATTACATTCCCAGGTAATATATATTTTAACATCCACGTTTCTACAATGGAAATACTAACAAAATGATACAATATAATTTCGTACTTTTTCTACTGATGAACAGGAACAAAAGTAACAAATTGAAACAATTTCTATGTTAATAGTTCGGGACTTTTTCTATCTTAATGTTTCTATTTTGTCCCGAATGATTTTCATCAATATTAAGTAAATTATTAACATTTCTAAAACAATGTTTGATCCTTTTTTACCTTACATAAAACTGCTAAATTTGCAAATTAAAAAGGTTGAAGGAACAAATAATTCATTTCAAAGTAGTAATACCCAGAAGCTATTTAAATAACAAATTGATTAATTTACAAATATTTATTATCAACATAAAATCTGAAATTCATCTCAAACATAGTGTGAAATGTATTTAAAATAAACAAATGCCATCTTTTAAAGAGGGACATCAGTTCACTTAATCCAATGTCCAAGTTTGTTAAATCTGCCATTCGACGGATGGATTGATGTTCGTTCTAGGTTCTCTTACATTGTTTATTACAACCTGTTTATTAAAGACAGCTTCTATCAAAAGCTTGACTAATTTCAGAGATGATGGTATTTTTGTCAGGAGTTAATCATCAAAGTCAACCTTGAATTTTGATCAAAATAAAACTCTAGCATTTCCCTGATGGGTAAACGGATTCAATAAAGTGGATGTATATTACAAAATATACCGTATACAAAAATTATTTACGTTTTAAACAAAAAAGGAAATAAAACAAAGGAAAAAAAGTAAATTTAAGCACTAGCTACGGTTAAATAAAGTCTTACGGCAGATAGCTTTTCACGGCCAATCTTACTACTCTGTTAAACATTGAAGTGTTTAAAATAATTCAGTTTTATTTTAAAATGTATTTAGTGTTTCATTTGGTAAATTTAAACCTTGTTTAATTTTCCATGCAATGTTGAAAATCTTAAGCTGCTCTGTAACTACTAACAAAAGTCAACATTACTTTCTTCAGCCTTCCAAAACTTTACTTTCATCACGCATTGAAATGCTGTCATCCTAAATTAATCCCAGCATTAACAACTACATCAAAATGTTTTGAACTGGTAAACTGACAATTCAGTTTCTATCAATTTACCAACAAGCTATTGGTCCCTGAACAATGACACCATGCATTCTGCAGAAGAAAATTTTCTCGATAATTAGGGAAAATTAGTAACATTTGACATCTCTAAGCTAGTGCCATTTTTTAACCAAAAAAATTATATTATTAGGTCAATGAATACTAGAATAAATACACCTAACAAACCTAGATCTAGACTCTGTACTGAAGGCCTCTTCGTAAAAGGAGTATTCTTAAAAAGTGCGTCCAATATTTTTTCTTTTACTTGTGTAATTGTGTCACAATCTAACACTTTACACTGAATTTTTTCATCAACATCATCCTGGACCACATGAACCGTCTGAAAAAACATTAAAACATGTTTAACTTAGAGTATTAAAATTAATGTATGAAAGAATCAACGACAAAAACAATATTTTAAAAAACAAGACAACATGTATTATAACTTCTTTAAAATAAGAATATTTTTTAAATATTTTTTATTTCACAAAAACTTGAGAATTATTACAATCTCTTAAATGAATAATTTCTATACTGATTTTTTACTAAACAATTTTTTTTATTGTTGCCAATTAAAACTAAATAATTTAATTAAACTGTTTTCTTGAGCAATTTTTAATGGAACAAAATGTGATCAACATTATTGCAACTGCTATTTCTATTCAAATAGTTTACATAAAATGCAGTTCAGACTTTGATCAAATGCAATATGAAAGATATACTTAAAACAACACATATTGAAAGGAATGTAACGAACTTACAACAAATGAGTGATCAATTTGTTCTCTAAGGAGTCTCTCTTCAGAAAGAGAATACCTCGCATCAAGAGTTACAGCATCAACAGGACCTTTTTCGATTTGGTGTTTAATAGCCTTGTACAATAGAAACAATGACGATCCTGCATAACGCTTCAAGTAACCATACATACAAAGAGCCATCCAGTTGGTAAGCATTTTCTCAACAACTGATTCAGTTCTACGCAACATTAATTGAGGATGTTTCGTAGCAACAGACTTTTCAATTAATTTTAATAGTAAATGTTTTAATATATCAGTCGCATATTCCATTTTACTCATAAGAACAACCATTAGCAATGATGCAACATTCACTCTGCAACAGAAAAAAATCCTATGCTTATGGAAAGAATAAGAAATTCATTATAACTATAATATACTCAAAGTTTTTTTTTTGAGAATTCATATACAAATTCTTATAACTAATTTACACGAGGAGACAAGTGGAAAACATTGAACAAGTGGTTGGTGTAAGATAGTGCGTTCTACAAAAACTACTTTCAATAGAGTTCACTGTTTATTTTCCTATGAGAAGTTACCTGATACACTAAGAAGTAAGTATCTAGTAACTTAACATTAAATTGCTCTTTCGTTGTTTTTGAGAACATGGATTTCTAGAGGCAGTTTGGTATCATCACATTCCTCTTCAATGCCTTCGACTATAAGGTGAGTGATTTGTTATCATCTGCATAGCCATTTGAAAGAGAGAATAGGAAAAGCGTTGTCGGAAGACGTTGCACCTTTATATCCGAATCTGCTATTGAGATTTTGTTTCGCATGTATACTTAAAATTCCTACCGGTTTCTGTTTTTAATATTTGTTTATCTTACCCTGCATAGAATATTTTAGAAGTTATATTTTATTTTAAAAAATAATTGATTTACTTAAAAATGAAACCTGGAGATATACAGGGTTCAATAACTAACAAAAAGAGAAGCATAAGCAGAGAGTCAGGAATCAAAAGGTTCAAATCACAAATACAACAGTACAGTAGAACCTAAGAATGCTAGCCTACGCAAAAAAATTAAAATTAGTATGAATGTAAATAATGAAATAGTTCCAACAGGAAAAAAACCTCGTTTTTTAATTGTGAAAAAAAAGGAGGAACATTCCATAACACTTCACCTTTCTTTATACACAAAAGTATTACAAGAATTATAGGAAAAGTTGGCAACATAAGAAAATTAAGAAGTGGCACACTGCTAGTAGGCTGTTAGTGATTCCCAAACAACAAAGCTTTTGAACCTCACTCTACTTGGCAATGTTGCTGAGGAGGTCGAATCATATCAACAGCTTAATACCTCTAGGGGAGTTATCTTCTGTAGAGACCTGTTGAATAGCTCAGAAGAGGACATAGAAAAAGAACTAGCATCACAGGGAGTCATCCTTCTTACCTTCAACACCCCAGTGTTAACAGGGAAAAGAAATGTGGCTTTCTACAACCTTAAAGTGAAACCTTTTATTCCACCTCCAATGAGGTGCTTTAAATGTCTTAAGTTTGGGCATATTGCTTTTCGATGTCGTGAGGTTTATAAAACTTGTAACTGTGAAGGCTAAAACATGACTAAACACCATCTGTAATGGTAAATGCAAAGGTGAGCATTACTCCAGGCACAAGAATGCCAAGAGCACATTTATCAGAGAGTACTTCAAAGGGTTAAGGTTGTTAACAAGTTACCATATAGGGAAGCAAAGAGTTTAGTAACTAGTCCTTCATAAGTAAAACCATTTATTTCATTTGCTCAGAAGGTTTCAAAAAGTTACTTTATGCCAGTAAAAGAAGACTTACCAACGAATAATACCCTGAAGGGTAATAAAAGTAGATGAAGAAAAGGGAAAATATGTGTATCAACAAAACAAAAATAATACCGAACAGTTAGAACCTTTTCAGGAGAAAGTTGACAGAGGGTGCAATACTCCAATGACATTAATAAAGGGATGACAATCAGATGTAGTCCCCCATCTCAGCAACCTCTTGGAAGTCGTTCTTAACCGGAAGTTTACCCAGAGAGTAAAAGCATACAAAATGAGGACTTGGAAGAAAAATTGTTTCAAACAGAAAGAACAAAAAGCAAGAAGAAAGGAAAGAATAAAGGAATAGAACAGAAATTTCAACAATAAATGACTAAAGGTGTATCTCATAATGTAATAACTAACTAACTAACTAACATCAATGGCTTAACTAACGGGCAACTAGACCTCAGATATCTACTGGGAAAACACAATCCATTAGGACTGTGTATACAAGAGACCCATTTAAAACCTGGACAGAAGTTTATTCTACGGAGCTACAAATCTTTCCGAAAGGATGTGCAACCTGTGGAAGGAGGACGGGCACATGGAGGTGTAGCTATTTTCCTCAAAGACAATATAACCAGTAAAGAAGTACAGTTAAACAACCATACATATCACCCTGACTCAAGCTGGAGTCAACAAGAACTTCGTACATTAATTAATCAGTTGCCAACACCAATGATGTTATTAGGTGACTTTAATTGCCACAACATATGGTGGGGCTCAGGACAAACTTGTCAAAAGGGAGTAGATCTTGAGGAGCTACTAGATGATACAAACTTATGTCTTCTCAATGACGGTCAGCCGACTCATTTTAGTGCTGCGACTGGATCCCTAAGTTCTATTGATCTTAGTATTGCATCTGCATCTGTGTGTCACAAAACATTGGGAAACTGAAGAATTATACCAAAATGATCATTCCCTATAACCATAACCTTAGGATCTAGTCAAGATCTACTTCGTAGATACCCTCGATTGAAATTTGATGGAGCAGACTCAGATGGGAAAAATATATGAACATTTTCAGCGTACCAGAGCTCACTGGTGACATTGATGATGATATCACAGCTTTTTCAGCTTCAATACTTTCGACAACAGAATTGACAGTCCCACGAACGAAGAGTTCTGTTGTTAGAAACTCAATACCTTGGTGGAACAGTGAATGTAGTGAAGTCAATAGATCCAAAAAAGAAAACTACCACCACAGAGAACTTGATAGAATTTAAACGGTACCGAGTGAAAAACGTGGAGTGATGACACAAGCGAAGAAAAAATCCTGGACTGAGTTTGTTTCGTCTATAACCCGCTCAACGCCACTAAAGAAAATTTGGAATAAATTTAAGCTCATTAGTGGTAAACATCGACCATAGGCTATACCAATACTAAGTAAATGGACATATGTACGCAAAAGAGACCATAGTTGCAGAGGTCCTTGGAGATTATTTTTCATATGTTTGTGGCAGGCACTCAAATGAATGTAAACATACCAAGATCTGAAAACAGAAATCATAACATGATCTACAACAAAGCTGTAGTAGATCTAAAAACCCTAAAGAAGTGCAATGTTGTTTTAACATGAGTGAATTACGATGGGCCTTCATTAAGACTAAAGATACAACTCTAGGACTAGATCAGATCTCTTATGCCTTCCTTCGAAATTTTCCGCATAAAGGTAAAATAATGTTACCTCTTTTATACAACCGTACATGGAGAACTAGCAACTACTCAAAACAATGGAAGAAAGCAGTGATCATCCCTCTTCCACAAGAAGGAAAAGATAGAAGTGACCCACGCAGTTATCGACCAGTTTCTCTAACATGTTTCTTAGGAAAATTACTTGAAAGCATGGTTAACAGGAGACTTATGTGGTTTCTTAAAAATCATTAATTCCTCAACATGTACCAAGCAGGATTTATAAGGGGTTACAACACCGTTGACCAAATTGCACTCTTCGAGAAGACTATCCCGAATGCTTTTCTAAATCAAGAGCACACCTTAGCAGTTTTCTTTGATATACAACAAGCTTTCGACACGACAAAGACAAAGACAATAATAAACAAAATGGAATACAGAGAAATTTCAGGGAATCTTCTCGAATTTGTTAAGAGAAATTAACAAATTCGAAGTTTTCAACTATCGAAGTTTTCGAGTGAGAATTGGATCCTCCCTGTCTAATGAAAAAAAAGTAAGAGACAGGAATTCCTCAAGGCTCTGTACTTAACACGACCCTCTTTCTTATAGCAATAAATGGAATTGCTGATGAGGTACCGGCAAAAATAAAGAGGTCCATCTTTGTTGATGATTTATGCCTATTTATAAGTGGGGAAAGAAAACGTACAGTATATGGGAAATCAAATGCAGGATGCAATAAATATTGTTATAAATAGAGCTAAATTCTTTGGATTCATTTTTTCAGAATCTACGACAGTGTCCATGCACTTTTGCAGAAAACGAAAACCACATTCTGTACCAAGTTTGTTAATAGGCGAATCAAGAATTGAATATAAACAAACACATCGTTTCTTGGGTTTAGTACTAGACACACGTACTAAGATGGAGTGCCCAAATCGACACATTGGTTGCTGAAAGTAAAAATCACTCAATATTTTAGAAGTGCTGTCCACCATTAAGTGGGGTGCAGAACAAGCCTGCCTAGTCCAATTAGTGAACTCAATTATTAGATCGAGGATCGACGATGGAAGTCAAGTGTATGGTTCAGCCAGACTATCCTGGCTAAAACCTCTGGACTCTCTTACTGCACAAGGGCTACGTCTAGCACTAGGAGCCTTCAGACCGAGCCCATCTAAATCACTGGATATTTTAGCAGGAATTATGCCTCAGAAATACAGACGAGATATGCTCACCCTTAAATATGTTGAAGGTCTAAGATCAAAGCCTAACCACTTTCTCCATAGCGACTTCTTAAACGAGAATGAATTAGACCAATATTCTCGTCTTCAGACCCGGACTCGACCATTAAATTACTGATGAAGAAATTCGCCATCAAAAAAGTGAAGGTTCTTTCTTGTGAAGATTTAAACCATCCTCCGTGGCTCTTACCAAAGGCGAATATAAAGATATTGCTAAATAAATATTGAAAATAGAAACACATAGACAGATGGATCTCGCACCCCAGCTGGAGTGGGCTGTATGATATATGCAGACAACTCACAGAGGTCATGGGGCCCTGCCTCCTGTAACCAGTGTTTATACAGCCGAACTAATAGCTTTATACAAAGCCATCAATTATTGCCATACAGAATCAGACTGAAAGTATTTGATTCTTTCAGATTCCAGGTCAGCATTGACAGCCCTAGAAGAACAAAATTTAAAAGATCCTATAATTATTAAGATATTTGATACCTCGACCTAAATAATAGGAAAAAGGCAAGTGTCATTTGCCTGGATATCAAGCCATGTCGGTATTGAAGAAAATGATAAAGCAGACAGAGCAGCAAAGGAAGCAACTAACAGAGAAACTAGAAATATAATAGCTGTGAGGCCGAATGACATTAGAAAGTACATTATACAAGCAATATGGACAGGGTGGAAAACCGAATGGAATAAAGAAACCACTCAACTTTTGAAAATAAAAGGATCAATTGGGACAACAATGAACACTGGTACAGGAAATCGAGAAACAAATGTGATATTAAACCGCCTACGTATACGTCACACGTAAGAAACACACAGTTACCTGTTATCCAAAGAGCAAAGACCCTCATGCCCAAAATGTAAAGATGTGTTGACGGTGGCCCTTTTAATTGAAGAATGCCCACAATTAGAGGAAGAAAGGCTCTGATAATAAATATTTCAGTGAAGTGGCAATAAAGCTATACAACAAAATACGAGGAACTAGAGAATCCAACAAAACCAGACTGTGCTTATGTCTTAGTAGACGATGAACTTATCAACTATAAATAAAAATAAAAAAAAACTAATCCGCAATAATAATTCAGATTGACCATTAACTTCCCTCTCCTAATCTTCGCTGCCACTTCGTTTGAACAGGAAATATTTGGGCCCAGTATGTATAGAATAGGCTTTTCCAACTCTAGCATGCACATTGTATGGTCACCCTTCAATGTACACACCATAATGGACATTTACACAGACGCCAGAGTTCTCATTGGAGGAAGAAGAACGCCACACCTTACCGGGATGGATATCACTTGCGGCACATCTATAGTAGTAAGCGTAGCAACAAATGGCAGAAATGCCAAGTGTGGGCGATGACTAAATAAGTTTAGTGCAAAAGGTAATTATTCAATATCAAGTAATTATCAGAAAAAAATGGATTACTCAAGCATACAGATCAAGGAGCTTAACCTCAATTCTTTGGTTGCCAAAAGTAACCCACCGATTGTTTAAGTCAACATTATTATGAACAAAAAAATAATAAACATATGAAATACTCACTTATCTCGAATGTTGAAACATTTTTGTGCTTCTAGAGTTTCAATAAACATTAAAATAAAATATTTATTATTAAGAAGTTGTTCAAATTGATACATTGCAGCATCATAATTTGTAGCTGGATTAGGTACTCGGGGCTGAAACAAATCAATAATTCAATATTATTGTGAGTACAACAGAGGTTCTTAGTAGTATTATATGAAAAATACACCGCACAAGTTAAGACCTAATTCAAAATGCACACATTAAAACCAGGGTTTCGTAGATACTGAAAAACATTCCAGCTCCGCTTCAGATTGAATTGCATGAAAACGTTACTTCTGCTGACTAATAAATGAAGACAAGATTACAATCACTGATCATAGAGTTTAATAAGCAGTTATTTTTAAGAATCACACAACAGGCCGAAATTTCAAGCATTCTGGTTGCAAGTATACCAATAGGTGCCAGTATACTCATCTTGCCGGCTTTTAAACCCTAATTAAAACATAATTACCTTAGGATTCTGAAGTATTGGGTGATCACAAACTCCTGGAAAGAATACTTTCATAATGTATCTACTTGGGTCCAAAGTTGGAATTCCAGTAAGTTCTAAATCTGCAGTTAAGTCAGTCATATCCGTTTGAAGTTCCGCAAATGCTGTTACAATTACGAATTCAATCAGTTTATGAAATAAACGTATAAGTTGTTAAAATATTAATATTTAATACCTTGTTTACACTCAAAACGAACATTGCTCTCCAAAGTATCCATTTGTATCTGAATTCTTTTATATTCACGCTCAGCTTGTGTACTTTTGCGTCGGTATAGCAGAACTATACAGCAAAGAAATAAAACACTCAGACAAACTGCAACTACAATACCAATGATGGCCTCAATAGAAAAAGCATAATTATGAGCTGGTTCGTAGCGTAAATGTCCAATTGTAAATCGCAAATTCTTTCCCAAACGAACCTGAAAAAACCTCTAAATAATAACTCAGAAATAATATATAATTGCATTAAAAAACGTTGTTACTGAAACATTGTATTATTTAAGAGTCAGTCCCATCACCAGGTTAACTCAAAAAATCAAAACTACGCAATCAATCAGTTCGTTTTGAATACTTATGATTTTATACCTTCATTATTTCATGCTGAAGTTTCTTATTTTTTTTTGCACAATTAAATAAGTGATAATAGTTGTTCAAATTACATGTAAAATAAAGTATAGATAAATTTTTTCCAAGAGTTACAAAAAAAGTATGCCAAAATCTGGAATGATCTGCCCAAAAACTATAGGTATCATCAACATTATAAAGGCTGTTTCTAGGTATATTATTAATTTGATCTATTTAAAAAAAACTTTTATAAATATTTTTAATTTTTATAAAATTAAGGATTTTAAAATAAATAATTTTATTTATAAACAAAAAACTTTCATTTATAATCAAAATAACTTAAAAAATTGACTCAGGAGACCTCAAAACTTGTAAATCCGTAAAAATCTGGAAATGGTTTAATTTTTTCATAATTACTAAACTCAACGATGATAGTATTTAATTATATTACTCACATTTAGTTTTCTATGAAATCCAATGGTTTCACGGCAATACTTACAACTACAAGAGGTAGTCCTTCATCAGTTAGAACGCCATTTTCATCTGTTGGAGGAGGCTGTCCAACAGGAGGGGAACAAAGGAGTTGCGTCATTGCCAACGAAGTAACGTTGCATCCAACTGTGCCGATAGTAACAGTAACATCACTTTCATCACAAGCAAAGCTTAAATTTTCACCCTACACAGAACAAGTTTATTAAAACAAATAATAAAGCATTTAACGTAATTAAGCTTTCAAAATATGAAGATGTACCTCAATAACCAACGTATCACCTTTATAAACCTTGTCATCAGGAAAATTAAAAAACTTTGGGTCATCAACATAAACCATTTGCGATCTTATATGTTTGAAATGTTTTTCAAGATCCCTCACAGCCACAACATTATCCATGATAAATCCTATCTTTAAAGCCAATCTATAAGGATGATCATTATTCTTTCCTGGGACAGATCTAGAGACCCGTTTTAAAGTCTTTGTACTATTGAATTCATTATTCACTGCTGGAGAAGGGCACTCCATTTGGGCACTGTTTAGTACAATACAAGCCTGAAAATAAAAAAAAAAGAAGAAATTTCAAAGTCAATTCTATTTAATGTACATCACTCCAGGAAGTACAATATCAATCTCAAATATATAAACTTTTGGTATGAGAAACTATATGACTTTCATATGTCATAAATGAGCACCTTTCAGAAATAAATATTAATATATATATTATTTAATTTACCTGTTACTCACAAACAAACCGACAGACAAATACATACACAAGGAGGAACCAATTTATGAAACCTATTTTACTGAACTCAGGGTACCTCAAAACGTGTATTTACCATAAAAACTAATGTCAAAATTTTGACCCAAACGCAATATTTTCATACCCTTGTATGTTATATAGAAGGTAAATAAAATTAACATAGTTTTTTAAGTTCATTTTGAATAATAGCTACGACATCATCATAAATAATAGGAATAATAGGAAAATTCATCAAGTTAGATAAAATACATTATTTTATACAATTTGATAATATTCTATGTATTAAATAATAAAAAAAATAGATTTATTAAAATTTATAAATTGATTTGTAAATAAGTATTCGTAAAAACTGTGAACCGAATATTGACAGGTCAATAAATATTAACGAATAATCAAGTCAAACGGTTAACAATGGAATGGGACATTGTTTAAAAATATACTAAAACAAAAAAGTATAATAAGGAAAATTTGCTATTGCTATACTCACGGTTTTATTAACCAATTTTCGGTTCCGTCCAGAATATACAACCATCTCTGGTTTTTGTATAGTATTTAAATTACTTCCGTGAACAGTTATCATTCTGCCACCTGATATGAAACTTTTCAATGGTTTGATTTCTAATATAATAGGATCAGGCTTATAGACAAATGGTGAAGGAGATAAACTGCGATTTGCACCGTCAATTATAACAGTCAAGGAATGAATAACTCTGGGAGATGGAGCTCTTGAAGTAACACACATTAATCGACTGTTCGAAGCTTGTGTGGCATTTACAATGCAAGGTAAATCATCAAGGTAAGCTGATATTTTACTGCCTATATTCAGATACTGTCCTGTAATAACCAACTGAGTGCCACCACTTTGTGGACCGATGGCAGGAGATAAACTTTCAACCTGAATATCCTGAAAAAAGAAAAATAATTTATAGCGGTGAAACATCTCTGTAGAAATATGCTCTTCTCATTTAAAGATAAGAAATGATCAGAAATATACCAACTAATTCAATAAAACCACACCATTCTATAAAATCAAATGTGTTCATATACTTTTTTTTTATAAATGCAACGCCAGGATTATTTTATTAACATTTTATCTCACATATATGGAATTATATATTTTAAAAATAAAAGAAAAAATTAAAACATTCGAATTATTATTAAGAATGATCATTTTTAATAACTAAATGAATGTGCTTTCATCAAATGCGTTATTTATCATTCCTTTTAAACAGAACTTTTTAAACGAACATTCAAGGAATCTCAATTGATCACAAAAATTTCCCATCAAATATCAAAGAACTTTAATTTAATTTCCATTTATTTCTGTCCCATCTATTTTAATAACTAGAAAAAATTCTAAAACTAAAAGTTGTTTACTAATGATAACAATCTTGATTATAAATTCACCATAAAAAAATTGCACCAAATTAATAACATAACTTAATTTTATTAAAACATTTTTCCTTTAGCTTTATTTTGGATAAAGCATTCATTAACAAACCACTAATACTGAGGAGTCCAAAGAAAAAATTCCAATCAACTTAGCCACTCTAAATTTATTAGATGTTCTTTTTCACACATAATGGACAGACCTTAATACTTTCAAGTAAGAAAAAAACATTACCAATACTCAAATAGATTTTTATTTATTTTTTTAAAAAAAAGAATATCAGTTCATTTTAGGACAAGTTATACTAATCACTTGGTGAAAAAAAAGTGATATATTACAATTAATAAACATTAGATTAACGAATTTTATGATTTAAAAACAGTGAATATTAAATTAAATCCATAAAATCTAGAAAAACAATAAGAACTCAATGGCAGAAATGATAAAGCAAGTCTTCATTTCTATAATGGCAAGGATACTTACTTTATAACTAAAATGGACAACTGATTCAGTGTATCCCGCTTGGTTACCAACAATAACAGCATCAACCTTTTCACTCTCTGAAGGTTCAGTTCGACAAACAATACGAACAGATACATCATATTCAACTAAGTTACAAGCTGTTCCTCCAATATGAATGCGTCCTAAAACATCCTCTTCTTTCAGACCAAGATTACTACCTTCAATAGTGACTAAAGTTCCTCCCTCAATTGGACCACTGAGAGGTTTTATCTAGAAATAATAAAAAAAAGTGTCAATATTATTATACATAAATAACACTTTATTTAGAAAATTGTTTACCATATCAATCCGTGGTTTGGGACATTCACTAGTAGGGGTATGATTACAACTGTCAGAATAAGCACATGTTGAAGAACACCAAGCGCAGTGGTATTTCGGATCTCTGGTCACACAAAGTGAACAATCAGCATGTTCTCTATGAGAACCAAGAATGTCACATTTATATAAGGTTAATGGAATAGTATCAACATGATGATTCCGGTTCCACACCAAACTAACTTCAGCTGTATATTCTCCAATATTGGCTTCATAAGAATACTACGAACAAAACAACATAATTTCCCAAATTAAAAAAAAAACAGATAATACACAAAATATTATTTTTGGATTACTCACAGTTGTTTTATCGCAAACTATAAGTTGGTGTTCCATACGAGCTGGAACCATCATTTTAGCTCCTTCAATAGTAACTATACACTGAAATCCTAAGTGACCAACTTGCGGTGAAGGCAGATTTTTAACTTCTAATACAATTTCCTTCAGGACACTATTGGGCAGTAACAATTCCATAGTTCCTTTCGCAAATCTTGGACATGCATTAACACCATGGGCGGCAACATGGACTGGGTTCTAAAAAGATAAATTTGAATAATCGAAACTGAATTGAGTTGGTAAAAAATAAACTTACACACAAGAACGAAGTATTTTTCATGAATCAAATGTAAGACATTAACCTACAAAAATAAATAAAAACTTAGCAATTTTAGCCGTACAAATAAAGTTAAAAGTTTTACTTTTTTCTTAAGCAATACTAATGAATCTGTGTAACCGACATTGCTTTTAATGGTAATAGGTTAGAAGTAATCGTACTATACTGTAACAATCTTAATACATTAGTACACATATGTACACCCCAAATGAAGTAGAGAAGATTAAATTCTACCAACCCAATTGATGAACCAATCTTAGTGAAATTGGGATCTCTATTAAACACCATTGCTTTCATTATATATGTTTTTTACATTCAAATACAAACTGTTATGAAATGATATTTCAAATCTGAAGTATTAATTGATGTTATGAAATAAGCAAAAGTTTTGCAAATAGATAAAACGAAAAGTTAATCATTGAATGGTTTGAATGTATCAAATCATATTTATTGGAAAACAAAGATTACATAAATACCAATTCAAAATTTTAAGTTCACTCAATTAAACAAATATATAAATTACTTACATTTTCCCCACTGATAACAGTTCTTTGGCAAGATGAAATGTTATGCGTGCATTTGTTTTCATAAACACACCAATTGCAAGCCCACTGAGATTTGACACAATCAGTACACCTTTCATGAGCAGAGCAATCATAATAAGCGAAATTTCTAGAAACAAAATCTTTGTTGGTTTCTGAGGATCTAACAGCCAACGGGACTAGAATATGATCCTGGCCGGCCGGTATCCCTGGGCGAGCAGTGATGGGGGGTGTGGGACAAACGAGACCTTGTGGAGTAAGACCAGCATCTACAGGGTCACCAGCACCGAACACACATCTATATTTTGCACCTGATGGAAGTTCAGGTAATGTTCGTATAGTTAATTGTACCTGAAAATAGAAATTAACAATAAAATATTCTAACTTGAAATATATCTTAAATATATTTGTTTTTTTTTTTAAATATGTCAGGATTTAAAAAAACATACATTAGTCATCTGAGTTATTGGAATTCTGTCAGGAAGTATTTGCTCGAAGTCAATGCATTGCTGACCAGAGCCAAGTGATAACCATCTTGGTGCACTATGACTGGCCTTTTGACAAGCACTTCTGATTGTACATCTAGAGAAAAAAGAAACATGAGTGCCACAATTAATAACAATTACGCAAACAAACCAGGGTCTAAATCAAAAATAGGTGAAACTTACTTTCTTTCTAAAGAACACCAACCACAATAAGGATCACGTGTTTCGAAACAAGATGAACAGTTAGTATAGGTGTTACAGTGTTCTACTGGCATCTTAAAAACCTGGAAGGTTAAATACTCAATCAAAATAAAAAGAAGACATTTCATAATCAATGAAGTCAAAACAGTGAAATCAATTAAATAAGGATTCAATCCTTAAATAAGGTTATTTAAGGATAAATAACGATTATTTTAATATCAAGAGAATTTATTCCAATTGAAATTCATATTTTCAGTTTTTATAATTAATTATAGAACAGTTTGTTTCAATCTCAGTTGTAGTGAATAATCATAAAAATCTTAATTTCGATTAGAATAAAGAAAATGTCAGAATTATCCACTACATTTTTTCTACATAATAGTCAGAATTTAATCCAACTGTACAAAATTCCTACAGATAAATTTTCGAGGAGAAAAACTCATGGTCCGCTACCTTTAGAAGTAAATTTAAACTAAAGAAGAACCTAATGGTTGCAGTTTATAACTATTTAAGACACATAAAGTGACAGCCTAATCAGATTACTGTTATTAATATAAAAAAAATTCCCTAAAGATTATTTATTTATTTATTTGAAGATAAGTAGATGAATAATGATATAATAAAGACATGTGAAGAAAATTGTTTCATTTTATTTTTTAATTAGATGGAAATTAATTTAATTTTTATTTAATTATTAACGTAAAACAATCCTACAAGGACAAAATAATTGTTTATTTGTTTCATTAGGGTAGGGATCATAAACTGGTGTATCATCACCTATGGGGCGATTATTTGGAGTAAAAGAACGAATCAGGCTAATATAAAGCAGTCTTCACTTCAGATGCTTCGATAACCGTTCGGATCGTTGACTCTCAACCATTTCTTTTTCATTATGACGAATATAGAAATTGTTGTCTCCCGCACCACTTCAACGTTCTTACCAGTGATTGAGAATCTACAAATCGTTGGTTCTGAAGATTTGTACCCAGAAATCCTATCTCTGTTGGGATCTACAAACACGTCCATCAATCGGAAACTTATCTAAATATTTAAACAGAATATAGTTATTAACATTAACTCGTATGCGCTACTGGAATAACCATAAACTAAAAATTAAACATATGCCAGGATAAGATTACACTGAACTCATATTTACAGGAGTTTATATGTTATGAAAGAAATAGAGAAAACGTTTTCAATGTTTTGTGAATGGCAGCACAGTTTCAGATAACAAATAAAAACCCAATATGATTTCACTTACTCTTTTAGTTGATAGGACAAACACATGGTTTCCAGATGATGATATTGACGTATCCGGAAGAATTTTTTGCCCTGGATCCAAACTAACATCTTCGTAACTCCAAGCTATAGTTTGACCGTTTACTAAAACCTACAAAATTTCACATTAAATTCAATTTCAAGAATTTTTCAACACCTTTTCTACTAATCCTAGTTGATTACTTCACGGTTTCTTACTCATAATAACACATTAATTACGGTGTTTCAGAATTAAGTTTATTAGAAGTGATACCATCCTTCAGTAAGTGAATGACAAAATCTATACATCTGTTCAGTTAATTACTAACACAATCAATATAGAAAACTCAAGGAAGTCATAAGAGATCACTAAATCAAGAAAATTAACAACTGCACTGAGTTTTGCAATAAGATAATTTATTTTGTTTTTTAGTAAATAAGAAACTTCATTACAGAAAAGTTTTTAAGAATAAAAAAAAAAGATTTTAATACTCAACCATGTAGTATTTTCAATTACATTTCATTTATAGTAATTAATACAGCTATTATAATATAATAACTTAACAATCTTAAATATTCTCGGTATATGAGTTTATAATAAAATACCTTTTTCAAGATTCCATTAGAAGAACCAAGAAATAAAACTGTGTGCTTTTCTGTGACTGTCACAGTTAGAGATGTAGCCAAAAATCCTGGTAACTTCAGCACAGCTTGAGATTTGATGGCGGCAACTCCCGATATTTTCAAACCAACTTCACAAAAATTTAAAATGTTTCCTGTCGTCTGCAATATGAATCATCATTAAATACAACCAATAGGAGACCCAATACACTTTCATAATTAACATATTTTAAAACACTTGGTTAATTGTCAAAGTTCCTAAACACTTATATAATAAAGTAATATTATTCTTTACATCTAAAAGCAAATTTAACAATTTTATTTAAGTAGAATCGTTAAATGCACAGCAATAATAATCTACATTGTTTTATACCTTTTAAATTAATTACATTTTCCTCTCAATGAGCTGATTTAATAAATGAACAATATGTGTTACAAGATAACTACTTTCGGAAAATATAATAAATTAAAATTTACTGACTTCAGTTATTTGAATTTCAATAATTTTGCTGGCTTCAATTTCAAATACTATCTTATTTAACACACAATGCAGCATTATTTCACTTATGCACGAAACTCCGTTTTATTAGAATACAATATAATAAATGTTTTAAAGACCAGTTAGAATACATACCCCAACAGAAGGGCAATTTCCATCTAATATCAGTCCAGACACATACGGCATATTTCTGTACTGCGTGCTTCCATTAAAGCACATATGAATATTTTCATTAAATTTAGCTTCTATTTCCGATATAGTATAGATGCAAATAGCTGACTCAGCCCTTGGTTCATTTGTAATGGTTTTACTAGGAGAAAACGTAGCAACAAAAATGTAACTATTGGAATCAGTTCCTAAAGATGCTGCCAATTCTTCACCAGGTTTTGAAACCTTGGCATCCTGAATCAAATTGTACAATACTTCATCTTTTCCTTCTTTAACAGTACACTGCAAGGTTACTTCAGTATAACTATCGTAATTGGCGTCATTAATGCAAACTCTTGCTAGTCTGGTGACATAACCAAGTTCTTCCTGTTCAGGGAGGTGGGATTGCTTCTGAACAATTACAAAATAAGCATAATCAGAGGAATTGAAACCATACACGTAGTCAACTAAAAAATGATCTCTGTATTTCACATCAATGCTTAACTGAGATTGTTTGGTAAAAGAACATTCCGCTATTTCCAATTTCGTTAGATCTCTGCTAGCAATAGCCGGGACATCATGACGATAATCACCATTATTAGTAAATGTAGTTCCTACATACAACACATTAGAATGGCTCCACTGATTGTAGTGTTCAGGTCCAATGAATGCATACGTTGAGGAATTTTCATCATTTGCAGCAATACTCTTAGGGAAAAACTCACCTGGAAGGGATATATTTTCAAGCTTAAACTTTTGACAGGCACCTTGCATAATAGATCCGCAGGCAATGACACTTCTCCCATCAGTATCAACCACTAAAATTTTATTTACATTATCTGTACTCGTTTTCTGAATGGATGGCGAATTACACCCGCTAGCATGACATAAGACACTGTCATCTTTTGGGCCTGTTACAACACATTCTTCTAAATTAAGTTCAGAATCCAATTGAATTATTCGATTTATACCCCCAACGTATATTTTTCCAGTCGTACGATCAATGGCCAAGTGATTCAGCTTCTTTATATTAGCAACAGAACAATCACCTAATGTACTGGATGGAAACTGAGAAACTATCACTTTGTACGGTCTATCTATGGCACTGGAGCCCACAATGATGTTAACGAGCAGTCCAAGTAAATGTATTCCCATCCTGGTTAGAGCATTATATCTAAAAAATTAAAACAAAATACTTCATATCTATATAAATAAAAAAGTAAAAAAATTTCAAATAAATACAGTTACCATATATATCATAACAACTTTTACACAACTATAGTAGAAAACAAAAAAAAAAGGGAGTTGAATTACATACTTAATACGGTCACTTGTGAAAAAGAATTTACTGAAATGGTGTTGATATTTATTAAAACTATGATCATGTTATGCCATTTTTTTTATTGAAATTTAATGTACCATCTTTGTTGGTAAAACATTCTCAAAAACCAAAAACTATCACAAACCAAGTACCCATTCAACAAAATTTCTTTTTCATTATGCTATAACTGTAAATATTCATTCAGAAAAAAAGATTACCAAAGAAGTAAAAAGAATCAAATAAAGGCTATCCTAAATGAATTTGGCAATAGTATTGAATAGTTAAGGCTGTTAATACATTAACAGGTACAAAAGGTAAAAAACATTATCCTTGCATTACTTATGCTGTTGATAAGATTGAAGGATATGATCTACAAATTGTAATTTTACAGGATTGAAATATCACAAATAATAACTTTGATAAAATATTTTATAATTTGAAATCCGTTTATAAATGGTCCTCATGATTTGAATTAGAAAAGAAAAACTCTACGAACTACTATGTACAGAAAAAACTAATTATGTTTTACAAGTAATCTAAGAGGTAACTATGTATAACAGTTCATACTGATATTAAATATTATTAATTAAATAATTTATTATAAAAGCCATAAAATATTCTAGTAACGATAATCTAAAATAGTTATCGGGGCTTTCCGTAATAAGTAATTCCAAAAATTATAAGACAATAAAACAAATAATTACCAACATAGCCACTCCAGCCCATACCTAGAAATAGTCTAGGTCTCGAGGCACTTCCTTTGAATTATTCACAACTATCTGTTATTTTACTCATATTCAAAAACTTTAACTTGCTCATTGCTATAAAGCACTTCAGTTCAAATAACACTGTAAGTACATTGCAACTCCTGAATTTGATAGCTACCGACTGGAGATTATAATTACAGGAAAAACCAAAATTCAATCAACAGAAACATTATATTAATGTATGAACAACTGCAAATGGTATTTAAAGTCAAATATGTTGTTTACCCAATAGTAAACAACTTCATTGATAAGCAACGTCAATTCTGCACTTCACTGAAGAACAGAAAGACTTATATCCAACAATTTTCAATAACGTGTAAGTGCATTTAATATGATGCATGAGACAATCAGAAAATCTAAAACTGTTCAGTCACAAGAAAAAATAGCATTCACATTTACAAAACCACTCTCAGCCGTATAGTCCCAATTGCAGGGCAACCACAACCAACAAGTAAAATAACCCGATCACTGACATATCTGCCAATCTCTCAATTTTAAGTCTAAAATATATTTCTTGGGTAAGTGAACCTACAATTTTAAAATATTTTTCTATAAATAAATAATGTTAGCATTAAACTGAAATTATTGACAACTTAGATAAACTCATCTTTTCTGACAACTGTTTATATAATGTTTAATAATTAGGAATTATGTCATCATAAGGGTTCTAACATAAGTATTGTTTTCATTATATTTTCTTTAAATTAAATAGCTTGAGGACACATTGTTTAAAATTTATTGCTGTTGAATTTTATTTGAAAGTTATTGCTTCTATAACATTGTTTTGTATCTAAAACTTAGTTAATGAGAAAGGACTATGAATAAAAGACTTAGTAATAACTTCTATTTTACTTGCTCTACTAAATACTTCGTTTATAGATTTTTCATTTTCTTTAAGATGTAAAAATACCAATAAAAATAAAAAGGAAAGAGTGCATGCACTGAATTAAATATATCTACTAACAAAATGTTTCCTGAGGCCTTATCTGAGCTTTCCATGAGTGACAGCAAGAACATAACGACATAATGAGGCAAAAATATATAAGTATGTGCAATGGTTTGGTTTTTTCTTTTTAAAGAACTAATGAAATGAAGGAAACCAAGGGAAAGGAAATAGCCATAAACCGGACGAAAAAAAAAGCTTGGCTATGTTTCTTCACATATATAATAAACAACATATTTTTATATATTTAAAGGTGGGAGATTGTAGCCTAACCCATTACTAATGGTTGATATTTTCTCTTTGTAACATTGAATTAATTATAGGTCAATCATATTCCTCATCCAAGCCTACTTTTTTACTCGATTTTAACTCATGTTGCATTTATGCCATAAACCCCCTCAATATACAAATTTCAATACAAATAGAATCAGCTTTTTATTTATCAATATTAAATGTAGGATGCTTTTTAAGTTACTAGGATGAATATTTATCAAATATACCACTACAATGAAACACTTGGGGATAATGAACTCAGTTATAATTTATTCAAGGGGCCATTTAACAAACACTTGAGAAATAACTTCAGTTTATGAGCTTTAATTAAACTTGACAAGTAATTGTGTAGTGAAGTAAGAAGAGAATAAAAAAAATAACAAAAAAAGGAAAACTTGCTTAAAAATAAAAACGTACAAATTAATCCACATCTTAACCACACAAAGTGGAAACAGAAACTAATACCTTTTAATTATACAGTCATAGGTATATAGACTTAGTAATAGCAAAATGAAAAGCCCAATGGGTTTGTAATCTTATTATCGTCCATAATTACTAGACTAATTCCAATAAATTTATTATTTTGTAAACATGCTCTGGTATTCATATTAAGGGCAATAACAATTTTTAAATGAATTTAGCGATATTAATACAAACATAAACTGCATTCTAATCTGTTTTGATGTTGCGAGAAAAGTAGCTTTTTAATAATGTCCCGGAGGTAGGTTTAATTTGGTAGCTTTTCTTAATGATGGACACACCAAATTTCCTTTTTCCCTACCTGTAACATTACTCACTGTAACATTTGAGTTATGTGTTCATAATTACTATTTCTAATGAAAAAAATGTTTTTACTTACGTTTTCTCATTTTAGTTCAAGGTTATTTGATTTAAAAATGAAGAGTAATGCTTTAATAGGCGGTCTAAATCAAAGTTTCTACTTTAGTCTGCCAATTGCATAAAAAAATCTAGTCTTTCAATATTTTGAAGCAAATGTTAGCTAATGTAAACATTGTTTTTGCTCGTTCTCTAATGCTTTTAGGATGTGTGCAAAGTCAGAGTTTTCCCTATATTTACAATGAAATGTGTTTGTTGCATGTTTTTGTACCTTCTTTGTAATGTACATACTGTTTGTTCCATGTTGTGTGATCCACGTACCTTGCATGTAAGTCTGTAAGAGCTAGTCTGTTGTATTGATTGACTGTTATTTTTGTAGGTTTTGCATATTGTATTGTTAGATGAAGTATTGTTTTCTTGTACTTTTTCAAGATTTACCTCCTAAATTTCATGATATTGAATACATTTCTTGAAAGGTGATTACGCTTCACATAGCCACTTGAAGTTTAACTGGTTGCAAAGTTACCTTTCAAATAAAAGATATATCCTTAAAGTTAGAACTTTTAAATCAAACCTATCTGGAGGTTCACAAGGTTCTGGATTGTTGTTAATCCAGAACAAAATCTGGAGGTTCCCATATTGACCCATTACTGTTTGCAGAATTTATCAACAAAATGTAATCCGTACTACAGCATTCTGAAAAATCTCTTTCCCAATGACCTTAAAATTTATTACAATACCACCTCCTCTAATGATTCATCTTTCAATAAAAAAAAATTCTGAACTGGTATTCTTCCTATAATTTTAATCTAAATGTTTCAAAATCTTTCCAAAACATCCCAATAACATAAGGTTATAAATTGAAATGTAACCACTGACCCGAGTAGACTCCATCAAAGATTTATGATTGATTTTCGACTAAATTAACAATCATATGGTTGATTTAAAAAACCGTAGCATGAAAATACTGGATTTCATTTTAAGAAAAATCATATGACTTCAAATATCCTATTACTCTTTATAAATCTCTCGTTCTTCTAATTTTAAAATCTGTGTTGCCAGTTTTGAATCCATACTGCTATCATTATCAACATTTATTTCAATCCGTCCATTCAAAAGTTCTTAAGAAGCTTTCTTAAGAAGTCGATTTATTCTACAGATTCATCATACCATCTCTCCCTTGGAGCCAGATTTATGGCATACTCCTATTCATATCATTACATAATTGAATTGACTGTAACTCATTTCCGAATTGCATTTTCACATGCCATCAGATATTTCAAAAACACCCAAATTATTTATGATAGTTGCACCATTATGGTACAGTTTACTTAACTGCCACTGGCTCAATCTTATTTCATTCAATTATCATTGCTATTATGATAATTATAATTAGTTTAGCATGTATTAATTCATGTTAATATAAATAAAAAAAATACCTGGTAAAAGGATGTTGATTCATAAATAAATAAGCATTATTTATTAAATTGTTGCATCCGTGTATTATCTTTACAACTTTGTTTTTGTGAATATTTATTAAAACTGTTAACTGTAAAGAGTACTCTTTCTATTGTATGAAGGGATGTAGATCTTTTAGTTGAATTTGGAGATAATTTCTGTATTGTTGAGTTGGTAGAATCGGTTTTCTGTTGATCTTTGATTCTAATTGTTCTTAGTTGTAAATTTAGTTTAATTTCATGACTAATAGTCTTTGCATTCAATTTTAACTTCAAGTTTTTTTTTAAAAAAAACTTAATCCTCATATCACGAGAAGAAGCAATAATACAGTGCTTATTATTGCTTAGTAGTGAGAAGAAGCTACATAAATACATTGTACATAAATGTACATAAATGTTATGTACTTTGAAATTCATTAATAATAGTATTAAATATTACATTAAGGTAAATAAATACAACAAATAGCTAATACTTAAAAATATAGATGGACCTGCTCTTTGTGAGAGTGCGTACAACTTTCATATTGAAGCCTTTTATAAAAAATTAGTCAAATAAACAGAGGACCATACTGGGTCGAAATATATTTGTCTCATTTTTGATTTTTATTTCACGCATGAAAAACATTCTGGATAAATTAGTATATATATATATATATATATATATATATATATATATATATATAATTATATCAATGATCAAACCACAATAAGAAATGGGAAAACAAGACTAAGATCTTTCAATCTTAGATTGAAACCCAGTTGGGTTGTTGACTCTGACGAAGGCCGCTTGTTACGGTTGAAAAATCTTAGTCTTGTTTTCCCATTTCTTATTGTGGTTTGATCATTGATTGTTATTTCACGTGTTTATGTGAAATCTTTTTATATAATTATATATTAGCGACAGTGAAATTACTATTCACCATCCATTCAAAATAGAATGGTAATTTTTTTTTTAAAAAAAGGAAAGAGGTGAAATAATATCATGTTAGTAACATTTTTTTTATAATAAATCATTTTATGAAGAATTTCTAAAAGGAAGGGTGTATTTACATTTTTTGCAATATAAATTATTTAAATGATTAAGTAATGAAAAACAGAATGTATATTATTCATATTACACATATTTGAAAGAATAAAAGTCAGAAGATAATATAGGAAAATTGTCAATATTATTTCTACAACAGACTTAGATCTGCAGTGAGTTATTAGTTGGAGAGAGAGCAATGCTAGCAAGGCTTCTGGAGCGCTCGAAAAGAGATGGGTCTGTGTAGATGGGCTCACTAGGGTCGAAGAGGCGAGGTGCCAGTCCTGATGGACAGGCAGGGGTGAGTCGAGGTGGCATATGTTGTGGAGGTCCCAACACCAAGCCTTCGTCACTCACAACGCCTTCTTCGAATAATCCTTTCTTCTTGCACTGCATCAAACCTCTGATACTTCCTCTGGTAATATCAACAAAAAATAGCATTTAAATAAACTCTACATACATTAAAGTACAATGAAAGAAGATGTTTATTTACCTAAAAATAATGGACCCTAGCTGGGTCCCTAAACTTTGAAACTTTTAAGCCTCCTCAATATCACGTATATTTTCTTAATTTTTTTAAAAATAATATGACAAATAAAGCTATCAAAGGAGTAAGAACGACAAAAATCTGGAGTGGTCTACACCCACCTTTATCATAAGTAAACATAAATGCAAACACGTTGACAAGCAATTGAGTTTTGGTTTTATTTTAATACTAGCAAATGTACCCGTCTTTGACGGAATCAAAAATTCTATTATACTTGGTATTCCAACATATCAATTATAGTATTATACTAATACTATAATTAGAAATTATAGAATAGTAGAAAACATCATTATTAGTACAGTGTTAAACAAATGCCTCTGTATACACTACATTAGCTGTCTGTCCTTCAGGTTCATGGAAGAACAATCAGTTGAAGCCTCTGACTATTGAGCAAGTAAACTACAGTTGACCATGTGAGAAAAACTTGGTTTCGCTAACTTGAATTCCTGCGTTAGATAAAGTCTCCCTTTGCGACTTAGTTAACGTCATTGCGAAATAGACTCTGAGGGGACCTTGCAATCATTTGAATGGAAACAGACAGTGGTTCGGAAGACTCCCCAATACCACATCCAGTCATTATGTCCGCCTCTATGGCATATCTGTGTAGAGCACGAACTCAGAGTCGTGTCCCGTTGCACAGTTTTTGGGTCACTCATGTTTCGTAACATGAAATTTGTTACTGCTATAAATTGCAGCATCATTGGTGCTCCTACTTTAAGTTTTTACTCATGAGCAGGCAGTCCAGGAGAAATAAATTCAGAGTCAAGAAATTCAATTAGATAATGAACTGCTTCTTCATCACTAATCCAATCTCTTTACTGACTTGTAAGTTCTTTCCTCGGCTTCATATAGCGTAAGAACTTGTTTGTTGATTTCTCATGCCTGTTCATATTAAGGGCTGAGAATTGCTCGTTTACAAAACATTTATTCTCAATAGATAGTACATCCTTAACTCTGTGAAACACCATTTCAATGATGTCAAATACGCAATATATTCATGTGCTCAATTGAAATTAAAATCAACTAACAATACCTACTTGCCACACCTGTGTATTTTCAAAACAAACTTGTCTGTGAAGTTAGGAAAATACAGCTAAAAGCCCCATAACTTCGCTTCTGTACTGAATTAATAATCTATTTAGAGCCCATATTTTAAGTTAGGCACACACAAATCCAGTGTCAATGTTTCAGCTCGCTATGTCTTATGGTGGCTGAGTTTACTTGTGACAAACATTTTTGCGTTAAACGTCCATAACTTCACTTCTACGTTAAATTTCCAATCAATTCATAGCCTATATTTTAAGTTAGACCTACACAAATCTACTGTAAAAGTTGCAGCTTTATATGTCTTATGGTAGCTGAGTTTACCTGTGACAAAGTTTTGCGGACAAACCGACAAACCGACAGAAATTTTTCTAAGGGTGGATTCGGTTTCTCCAATGTATGAAACGTAAAGAAAACTTGAAATGAGTCAGTTCTAAGCAATGTACAGACAAAATCATTATTTTATTTATAAAGATAGCTATCGTGTAGACGTAATTTCAAACTCGAATAACATTAGTGAAATGATTGTTCTAAATGTAACACTAATCATTTCATCACTTATAAGAAACTTAAAAACATTGATCAACCTGAATTTCATTGGACTCGTCCATAACGCAGCCATAACTGTCATATTGTACACCTCATTGAACTTTCTAAATGTTTCTGTTTTAAGTTCTTTAATGGAATTCTTATCTATATAAATAAAATAATGATTTTGTCTTTACATTGCTTAGAACTGACTCATTTCAAGTTTTCTTTACGTATCATACATTGGAGAAACCGAATCCACCCTTAGAAAAATATCTGTCGATTTGTCGGTTTGTCCGCAAAATTTTGTCACAAGTAAACTCAGCCACCACAAGACATTTTAATTTGAAACTTTTACAGTAGATTTGTGTATGTCTAACTTAAAATATAGGCTCTGAATTGATTCGAAATTCAACGTAGAAGGGAAGTTATGGACGTTTAAAGGAAATACGTTTGTTGCAAGTAAACTCAGCCACCATGAGACATAGCAAGTTGAAACTTTGACACTAGATTTGTGTATGCCTAACTTAAAATATAGGTTCTAAATAGATTGATAATTCAGTACGGAAGCGAAGTTATGGGACTTTAAGCTGTATTTTCCTAACTTCACAGACAAGTTTGTTTTGAAAATACACAGGTGTGGCAAGTAGGTATTGTTAGTTGACTTTAATTTCATTGGAGCATATGATTATATTGCTTATTTGATATCATTGAAAAGGTGTTTCCCAGAGTTGAGGACATACTAGAATAAATAGTTTTGTAAACGAGCAATTCTCACCCCTTAATATGAACAGGCAGGAATAATCAACAAACAAGTTCTTACGCTATATCATACCGAGAAAATAACTTAATGGTCAGTAAAGAGAGTCTTGACTCTGAATTTATTTCTCCTGGACTGCCTGCTCATGAGTAAAAATTAAAAGTAAGACTACCAATCATGCTGGAATTTAGAAGCAGTAACAAATTTAATGTTACGAAACGTGAGTGCCCGAAATCTGTGCAACGGAACACGACTCTGAGTTCGTGCTCTTCACAGATATGCCATAGAGGCGGACATCATAACTGGGTGTGGTATTGGGGAGTCTGTGTGGATACCACCCATACCATTGATTCCGAGCCACTATTTGTTTCTGTTGAAGCGATTGCAAAGTTCTTTCAGAGTCTATTTAGAATTGATGTTAACTAAGTCGCAAAGGGAAACTTTATATAACGCAGGAATTCAAGTTAGCGAGACCAAGTTTTTCTCAGATAGTCAACTGTAGTTTACTTGCTCAAGAGTCAGAGGTTCCAACTGTTTGTTCTTCCATGACCCTGAAGGACAGATAGCTAATGTGGTTTATACAGAGCCATTTGTTGAACACTCTACTAATAATGATATTTTCTACTATTCTATATTTTCTAATTATAGTATTAGTATAATACTATAATTCGTATGGTATTCTATGGTATTTTGGCATACCAAGTGTAATAGAATTTTTGATTCCGTCAAAGACGGATACGTTTGCTAGTTATTACTAAAACACTTCTATTGGTTTTAGGTATGATTTTCCAAAACTCTCAATCGTTCTCAAGACTTTGCATTCAATTACAATATTATATAAGGTTTCCACCACATCTTTTAGAGAGAAAGTCTGTATTCTTCGTATGATGTTTTATAAGTAGTAGCTAAGATCTGGACTTATTTACCCAACTTTTACACAGAGTTTACATTATTCCAATGATGTTAATTTCATGATGCATAAGAAGTAGTTAAAAAAAAAATAATGAAAAGAGATGGGTCTGTGTAGATGGGCTCACTAGGGTCAAAGAGGCGAGGTGCCAGTCTCTTCGTTTTGTAATAATGTTTTATTACAAATTAAGTTCAGTTATGACGAGCTTTTTAAACTAAATTAAACCTGGTTGCTATAGTCAACTTTTATCTGCTTTCTTCTTCATCTGTTTGTCAATTGATCCGTTTTGTCAAAGCTGGAGTGAGCTGAGCAAAAATATTCGGGACCGCAGGATGTTTCTTTGGGTCCAGTCTTGTCCAAACGGCCCACTGCCTACTCTCCAGTATCCCTTATGTCAAGGTACCCATCTGATAGTCAACTTATTTTTACTGCTTATACCATTCATTTTTGATCTATCGGTAAACAAGACGAGAGACCCTGGTTTGGAATCAGGAGGTTCACAAAAGTGATCATTTGTGATTACTTTTACGGCCTTGTAGATTATTCTATGAAAGTTGTTGTATCTAGTATCATATAGATCAAACAGTTAATGTTTCGTTCTATTAAGCTTTTAAACATTTTATTTCCCATAGAGGAATTTCCATTTTTTGACAGTTTCTATAAATTAAACATTAATTAATTTTGATAAATACATCTAAGAGGTGAACGTTTATTAGTCTTTCCATCTATGAAGTAGGATAAATTGTCGTTGCTCAAGTTTTACCACAGCAGCAGTAATTCTTTTGTAAAGCCAAAGTGAAAATTTAGTGTTAAGACCTCATGTTCTACCAGAGAATCTCTTACAGCAGAACATTGCTTTTGTGCTCTTAGAAGATGCATCTCGTACATGACTTTTCCAGTTTAGTCTTTCATCTAAATTTTCTTGTCTTTCATCTAAAGAAACTTCAAGAGTAAGTCTGTATTTTTGATAGTCTAGATTAATATTATTCATGAAATCGAATCTCTCATTTACTTTCTTTCTTCTTGAGGTATAAGTACTGCTTTAGCTGGATTTAAAGGCAAATCATTCCTGCTTTATCCATCTTTCAGCAATCATAAATTCAAAGGCAGTACTAAAAATTCATCTTCTTAAAATAACAAGATCGTATCCTTGCATATTGTAACATTGATTATTTAAAAAACCCAGTGCCATCCACAACTGATCATCACAGTAGGAGCGATAGCACACCTCTCTGAGAACATTCTTTAGTGTTTATAGGTTAAGTTGTAGTAGATCCAGTACTTTCATTATTTATTCTTCTATTAGATTACTGTAATTCATTCTATAATTTGTAGATTAGTTCATTTGTATATTGGTAAGTAATCGATTCGAAGGCGTATATCATGAGCTACTTCCATATCCAAGAAAAAAACAGGCCAAAGAGATTCATTGAGACTTCAAGATTTTTCTATTTTGTTAGCCACAATTTTTTTAAAGAAATTCTGTCAATTTGCCTTGTATTAGGTGTTACTAGGTACACAGTGTTATTAGGTCTGTCATCCCATATGAAGATCACTATTTGACTAAAATAATCATATTACTGTAGGTAGAGGATTTGCATTTTTAATGTAACATTACTCGGTCGATATTGCAGGATTACGAAATATTTAAAACGGCCGTTTGGCGTTTTTTTTTTTATAGTTTTCTGTAATTTATGTATACAAATCCGATAAGTATAACGAGTAATCCATTATTCAGTGTTCAGTTTTTAATGTTTATAGCTTTATGCCATTTGCAATTTCTCAAATTTCTTTTGTCGATTAATAATTTTAGTCCTATTTTTCTTACAAAATGATGTTTCTTTAGTATCTACTTTAGTTTACTGTCTCTAAAGTCCCATCGGTAATAAGAATAGTTTAATTTGCATTTTCATAAAATTTATTGATTGTTAAAATTAATATTTTATTTTCTTATATTTTTTGTGTGAAATATTAATGTTATAAAAAATTTCGTCCCATGGAGATAAAGAGAAAAAAACAGTATTACTACAACAGTTTCTTATGACAAATAATTTAAAGCAGTTATTTATTTAATCAATTTAACTGAAGCATGACTAAGTTTTGTTAGTGTTATTTAATAGTAAACGTATAAATGTGATGCACTGCTATAACACAATTAATACACTTCATCATCATTGATATGTCTTTAATTTACTGTCAACTATAGAATACCACGATTTTTGAAAAAAATAGTAATTAACGTTTAAAATTAAAATGCTATTATATAATTTTACATAATAGCATGAAATTCTAAAGTAGGATTAAGATCTTTTTGTCTAGCAACTTATCCGTCACAAGATGATGCCGAAGAATCGAACTCAGCAGTTGTGGCTTACAGGGAATCAATATTTATGAGTTTTGGCCACACTTTATTTTTATATAAAAATACGTCAATTTGGTTGATTTCTCAAAACTGTTTTATAGTTTTATTACGGGATCTATTTACCATAAGTAGGGCAAGAAAATATTCACTCTTCATTGTTTCCTATCATTGAAAAGCAAGTAAACCTCTTCAAAGTATAGTTTCTTTAAAGGTGGTCAAGATCATTAGTTTAGAAAGAATGTTAGTCGTTAAGTGAATACGAGCTGATAAAAATAAAAGAAAATAAAAAGAAAGGAATATAATATTCAACTAATAAAAAAAATATTTTCCATTTACTCTATAAAAGAAGGGAAAATAAACCAAATTTGTAAAGAAATAACTATATATATGATAACTTAAGAATCGTAATTCATACTCGAAATGCGAACATTTTTGCATTGATTTTGTAAGTAACTTCTTAAATGACTAAAATCTTTAAATGTTTATCTAAAAAAAAAATGTTTAGTTAAAGTCCCATAATACTTTAGTTGTAAGAAGAGGAGGATAATGTGCTTTGAGGGTTCTTCTGTTGAAGTGTGCATTCAGCTTTCTTATAAATCAAAACCCTTAGTGAAAGAGAGAATTGAGAGCTTTGCCTCCCCCTGCCTTCAGACAATTCGTCACTGTGTTTATCCCCATTTCACCATCTCCATTTAGGCTAAGAAAACACTTGATAAACTTATTGGATATTATACTTTTTCTTCCGTTATCTTTAAAAGCCATTTTGATAGTACAAAACAGTATTTCATTTGAAAAGAATTTTTCAAATTTACCTTTCCACGAAATTTAAATAAAATATAACGCAATTTAATGCCATCATACTGTTGGTAACAGAATAATTATAAAAAATCATTTTATGTAATCGAATAATAATAAAAGGGATAGGAAATAATCATATTCGGTTATACAAAAAATTTTCAGTCAAAAATTGATGATGAGATTGACTTTGTCGTTTTTTAAAAAAGTGAATCGTATTTGATTCCAATTAAACAGAAAAGTACTTAATTTTACTAATAAATAAAAAAACATTTTCAGAACACTGCTCTAGCTTTTTAATATATACTTGTGGATTAATGTTAATCAGTTAATAACTTACATAACTAACTTACATATTCTGAAATTACATTCCGTTTGTCATATAAGATCTGGGAACACGAATAAACTACTTTTCCTATAGTCGAGCCAAGCTTACCGTCGTGCCATAAGGTCTCTCAGAAGGATGTTCTCAACTTTTATTGTTCAAATTTTGCAATCAATGACATCTATAAATTGCAAAATACAATACAAAAAGCATAAACTAACAGATCAAACATTTTTATTACAATTCTAATGATTATTTTCAAAGAATTCTTAGAAGGTTTACGAACAGAAAGTATTTCTAGAAACTGGAATTAAATAATCTTGAATTTATGTTTGTATTAAAAGTCGTTACTATTATATTTTTCTCAGATACTTTTTAATCATTATTGTCATTATATAACTGACCAATTATTATTTACAATTTATTGAAATACATGGATGCATAGGCATTATTAAATGCAAAGGTAAAACGAGATGGATATTAAAAAGCTATGACTTTACTATACACGTATATATTTTGCTATAAGAGTAAAGTATAGAGATTATGAAAGAATTCGATCTCAAAATTCTGACGGATTTGCTTGTTTTGAGTTCCCCAAAGTCCCTCTTATGACGTTTTTTCGATGATGTGTATGTAAGTGTGTGTAGATATGTATCCAAAAGGTTGTTTGCATGATACAGTCCACAATAATTGAAAAAATCAAATTAATATTTGATGGAAAACCAATATTAATATTTTACAAAAAAAAATGGGCCTCATGGTGTAGATGTTCCCCATTCTTTGGGAGCAATTATCCATGATGATGGGAAAGTCACTTTTTTATTTTTTTCCTAAACCAATAACTCTAGTCTTTAAATTTAGGCATTAACATGAAAGCTACAAATGCAATAACTCAAAAAATCCTCTGATTTTTGAAACAACCTGTAATACTTTTTTTCAATAAAATGTAAATGTTTTGACCTATGATTCAATCTGAAAGTTTGTGAGATGGATACAAGCCAAACCGTTTAAATAATCAAAATGAAATTTACCTTAAAATAGAGCATTATGTCGGGGATGAGTAGGGTAGTTTTTTTCATATTTTTTGAAGTTACCAAACTGGCGTTATGGTACATTTTATTGTTTTCAAAAAATCCTTTTTGACGCTAACCGAAACAATGAAATTTCACCAACAAATTAAACAGGAAATTTGCATTTATGAAAAAATTCTAGAACTCTCAATTTCTGCAAAGACCAATAAAGCTATAAAAATTGAATGTTCATCCTGAACGAATGGTCAGCTGCGATACTTTGTTTACATTGTTTACTTTGTTACATTGTTTACATTAACCTAGAAATTTCTTAAACAGAACTGACTGAAATAAAATTGATGTTTAGAGGTTTAATAAAAAAAAAATAAAATTAATGATTTAATGTGAGATGTTAGAAGAATAAAATTTTACATTTAAAAAATTAACCCCAATCAAACATATGAAGCTTTCCATGCTATGATGGATTTGTTAAACAATATGCTCTAATCAATCTATATGTTCCACTCTTAAACAAAATTGAATATCAAATTAAATTTTCTTCTGTTTATGAATCATATTATCTCTGTGTAATATTGAAGTATGAACAATGGACTTTTTTTTTGTATATTACAAAACGGAAAACTAATTTTAAGCTACCTCTTCTCTTCGATATTCAATGACATTGACATTTTTTCTTACATTTCTAACATTTTCCGGAAAAAAATAAAATATTCGGAATTCTTAAGCGGGAAAACTCGGTCTTCAATCTTCAATGTAGAAGGAGGTCAGAAAACGACATCAAATGTAAACAGAACTATCAGCCATGTAATGTTACAGATGGTCATGTAAGAGATCCATTAGCTATAGGAACAGAAGCCATGTTCTCCTGTAAGAGATTATTTTGCAACACGAAATTTTCACTTTGGCTGTACAAAAGTGTTATTATTGCTGTTGGTAGTACTATATGCATCAGTTGTGTTATATACAAAAATTAGCGTGTGTATTGATAACTGGACTGTAATCACTATCTGTACTTCCTCGAGGAATGAAAGACTACTTAATATTTTCATTTAGAGATTTATATTATGCCTAAATGTGAAATTATATATTATATACTCAAGATGTTTGATATTATGTTTACTTAAAATAAAGTTGAGTGTAGGCCACTCCATATTTTTTACTTTAGTATAATAAAGTATTGTAATTATGAAAAATTTGATTACAAAATTTAAACGGATTAACACGTTTTGAGGTCTTCTGAGAGTATTTTTGAAGTTTTTTTGATGATGCCCATATGTGTGGGCTCGTGAATATATATACAAAAGATTGTGGACTCGCTACAGGTCACACCTTTGATAGATCATACTTATATTTCACTCGTGTTAGTCCTCGATATTGAAACTTGATCCAACATTGAAATGTTTTGGATCAATAAAAGAAAAATTATATAGTCGTAAAAATGTCTATATAGTCGCGTGTATTTCTATGTGTTCTTTGGTTAATATAACCTTCTTAACTTTATCATACTAAACTAATTAAATACAATAGAACCCCGTTGTACGACTGCCTCCTTGTACGAGCAATTCGCTTTACAAGCAGCCAATCGTAAGAGTTTTGTCTCGTACGACGAGTGAAACTTCGTATACGCACGACTGTCTTCCTCACGTCACGGTCTCCGTTTTAAGTCTAGTAGATCAATACTAAAACATGCTTATTCCTTGCATGAATTTATTGATTAGGTAATAACTCATATTACATGTACAGTATTATTTATGCGAAAAATTCCTTCGTAATATCAGTAAGTCACAATACGAGCTTGTTCTGGGAACGAATTAAATCCATACTGCGAGGTCTACTGTAATAGTAGTATAGTTGTAAGTAAGTTTATATAGTTATGAGTTTGTAACGTGATTCTAGTGTGACATAATCAATGTGTATGTTATGCTTCTGGAGCAGTACAAGCAGAAGATTTTTTTAACGCACACGTTATCGTTTATTTATTTCGTTAGTAAGTATAATAGTTAAATGAAGAAAAAATATTCAAAGTTTTAATAATTTTTAGTCGTTAAGAGGTCATTTCATTCTATTTTTGATTATGTATGCCTTTTATGGCTGGGTGGGTGTCTATCGAAAGTATTTTAAACACAAGTCACACCATTTGACAAATCCTTAACAGATGTACAGTTTTTGGTGATGACTTTATATCTAAACGGATACTAATTTCAGCACGCATTCTGGTCATTCCAGAAAATTTAAACATCATTATTAAATATAGTTCTAATATAAATTTAGATGTTGTAAATTTCAGTAATTTATTTTTTGCAGAGTTTATTTTTCAAATAATAATAACTGTAAATCACCGTAGGAGGTCATCAATATTTTACAGGTAATAGGGTAAGGAATGGCTAACAACAAGTTAAGACCACTGCACATAATACTAATGGTAAATATGACAGAATAATTGCAATAGTTAATACTAATATGAAAGGATGATATTGGCATAATTAAATACCTGGATTTGTAGAATGTTATTTGTGAAGGCATAAGCATGGAAAAGATACTTTGTCTGGTGTCTTTACATTCCTGCGACGTGAAGTAATCAGACTGCATGGATTTTCCCATTAACTTTGAATAGCGCCTGAAAAAATTGTGTTGTAATCGATCAGTATTTGTTAATACCATCATTTACATTGTAAAATTCATATTACATACTACATTTTAAATATCAAAACTTGGAAGCAATGTAAATTATAAAGGATAAGTGATAAAGGATAAGAAGTCTTTAAACATACAGACTTGCTGTTAAAAGCGCTTCAGCCGCGAATCTCTCAATCCACACCTCCTTCACTTGATAACACCAAGTTATAAGACCAAACATAAGACAACAACAAAAGCCTAACTAAACTGACTCCTATTTTCATTCAAACGTAACTTAACACACCTTACGTTTAAAAAATTAAATACAATTAACAGTAGAAAATCTCAGACATGGAACTAATTAAATGCAACATGCTTACACAGCACTGCTTTTTTGGTTCGTTTTTGGTTGTGTCTTGAAAGTCCTACCTTCGTCTTTAAAGATATGTTCCATATCCACTAATATTTTTAATAGCAGTCATTGCATTTGAGTATAACCATAGACACTGATAAAAGAGGATAAAACCTCAAATTATTATATCTTTGTGGTAATAAAAACCAAATGTTTTCATCAAATGAGAAGCTCTGAAATGAGATTTTTCTCAACCTAATAAATTGGAGACATCTTAATCAAAAACTTGTTATTTGATTTATAAGATTAAAACATGAAGGAATAAAACATGATTTTATTCTTTAGAAATTTGGCCTACAAGTAAACATAAAATCAAACTCGTTTTATTTTATAATTTTATTGTGGTTATACATACAGTAAATGTATCATTTGTTTAAACGCAGTTATAATCATTTTATCAGTTAAAGAAACTTGAAGTCATTCATCAATCTGACATGTTATTAAAATTATTAAACTGGGTGCCTGAATCTCATCAGACTCGTACGCTCCGATGAATTTGTTGATTTCACTAACAGATTTCACATAAACACGTGAAATATCAATCAATGATCAAACCACAATAAGAAATGGGAAAAGGTCTTAGTCTTGTTTTCCCATTTCTTATTGTAACTTGATCATTAAGGACTACATATATGATACATTCGACTGGAATCTAAATGCTGTGGCTTCAACTTTTTGAATACCTATACACATACAGAAATTACACTAAAAATATCAAAATGGTTTCATTACCTCAAAATGTGTAAATCTGTCAAAATCGATTTTTTTTTCATGCTCCCTATGCTTTACTTAAAGTAAAGTAAAACTTGTTGATAGATTATTAAAAGTATTATAATTGTGGCAACTCAGGTTTTTTAGTATTTATGATATAATTTTCAGTATAAAAGCAATAAAATGTAAAATTTGAAGAGGGGAGTGAAGTTGGAAGCATTTTCTTTAAAGGTCCTATGGTAGAAAAGCACTTCTCCCAAGTGGCTGTTCAACCCTTGACAACGTTCTTACTCCTAACATGCGCTTTCCCCTGCTACTCGTCTTTGAATATTCACTTTCACTTTACTTCAGTTCATAGTTGCTTAAAATTCTTTTTACATTTTTGTTATTAAAATTTTGTTATTTACATTTTTGTTAAATTTTGAGCTATCATTAAATAAAACAAAGTAAATATTAAAAAAACTATATATTAACATTGTCACATATGTTATTGTTACTTAAGTATACTTTTTCCATATCTATATGAACAACTTTGAAATGGGAAAGCTAATTTTAAAAAGCATCTTTCAGGAATTACTTTCTCTAGTTGGTAATATATAATATAAAAAATATAAAATATATAGTATAAAAAATAGCATACAATATAACTAATAATTAATTGTTTATACTTTTTAATATATCAGCATCAACACATTTTAAATAGTCCAACCGTTTTTTTGGTAAGAGATGACTAATGTTTTAATTTAATATACACAATTCATAAATATTTAAATAGTAGATGGATTTGTGTGGCAATAAATATGTAACGCCAAGAATGACAACTACAAATGATATTTCTGACAAATAGTTTTATGACAATTTTTTTTAATATTTGTTAATATATTTTTATGTAACTGGAATAGATTTATTAAAATTAAATTTCTTTTTCAAAATATGTGCCTAAAAATTTCTGGAGTGGCCTACACTCACCTTTACTATAAGTAAACATAATATCAAACTTCTTGGGAATACGAGTAGCCTCGTATAATATATAATGTCCCATTTAGGCATTATATACATTCATAAATGGGAGATGTTTATTAATCTTTCATTTCTGGAGGTAGTACATGTAGTGACTGATTTACTTATCAATAAACGCGCTTATTTTTGTATATGACACCACTGATGCTTATAATATCACTAATATAACTACAGCAGTAATAACATTTTTGAAAAGCGAAAGTGCAGATTACGTGTTACGAAATAATCTCTTCCAGGAGAACATGTAAGATTACAATAGCCAGGAACTCTCAAATAGCTTGCCCGATCTCCTTCTACGAGTACATTGAAGATTTAAGAAAAAGTTTACATTTAGTACTTGAAAATATTCCTAAATGATTTAACATGGCCACAAACTTTAAATACATATTCACCCACTCACTCACCCACCAAGATACACACTCTCACACACACACACACACACACACACACACACACAAATACATATATATATATATATATATATATATTATATATATATACTCACAGACATCAACGAAAGATCTTCATAAAACCACTTTTGGGACCTCTAAACATGTAATCCTGTTTTTTTACGATCATTATGTTTTACCCATAGTAAAGTAAAAGTAAATAAAATAAAGATCATATATTTTGAAATGCCCATGAATTTATAAATACATCATACTTGGATGAAATGTGAACTACATTATCGTTCTCACAGGTTCACTATTTCGAGAGTAGCCCCCCACTAAAAACACTTTGAGCAATTCTTAAGACACTTATTCATCTCATATTAAGAGGGTGTAATATTAAAAAATATATAAAACAAAAATATCAATACATACACCATACACACCTAAAATCGTCACGAAAATATCCAAAACCAATTAATACCAGTATGTGTTCATAATAGTTGACTAAATAATTTTATCTACTACAGAATTGACAAATTAATTAGATTAGTGTCCATGAATTTTATAATACGTTAATTACAATAAAGTTGATTGCTAACTTCTCCAGATTTTTTTGGGAACCGTAACTTAAAGAAGGTAAAAGTGAATCTTTAAAAGTGAACTTTTTAATTTTATTCGGCTCTTTCTAAGAGTAAAATTAAGTATAATTGTTATTTATATTATTATTGTGGCATCATGAAATACAGTAGTCAACCTTGTATAATCGGCAATTGTCAGAATGAAAAATAGTTTTTATTTTGACTTGAAGTTGTTTCTGACGCGTGAGATTAGGCTTTCATCATCATTGTTGCTCTGAGGACATACAGTATTCAGTGTTGCTCTGGGGGCATACAGTATTCAGTGTTGTTCTAGATACAATAAAGTGTTGTTCAGTGTTGTACAAATGTGTAAGCCACATTTTGCCTGGTTGTTTTCACATTGAAGATCCTGAATATTTACATTTAATTATAAAATGTATGGTATATTTATATTTACAATACTTCAATATAATTAACAAACTATACTTGTTTTTGTTTATTGAGCACTGTTACTATATCGAATTTTAGTAATATCCGTCAGTATGTGGCAAAAGTGTTGGTACACTACCATCCAGCTGCATAAGAACGTTAATATTCAACAAGTTTATGGAGACCTGTAAATATTTTAATCTGTAAAAAATCGAAACGATGTTTTTTCTCGTTTATTATACTTGAGTTATATTAAAGTAAACATAGTATCATTATATTTACTTTAATATAATTATTTTAGTTATTAAACCTCCTTCATCTTTTCCGTTTACATTGTAGAATTTAAATTGACTGGAATATAAGTATAATTCTTTCTGGATTTTTGTTTTTAATGTTAAAATTCTTTTCATAATATTATTTAATCTCTTCCACAAGCATTGTTTGTCCCTATTCAATTGATCGATAGCCTTAATAATATGAAAGTATCCTATATTCACGAAAAAACGTGTTGTTAATAGAAAAAGATTTTAGCATTCTAGCAGGCTTTTACATATAAGTGAATCTGCTGGGCTAAATGTGGGGTTATTTAATGATAAAAACGTTATGTTTTAAATATAATTCTGCAACCGTTAAAGTAATAGGACTAGATGGAATTTTATTTGCTATATACGTGTTATTTATGTTTTTTGGGAGAAAATACTGAAATGATGCGACTATAGGGGAGGAAGTGGGAAATTGAAAAGAGGAAATGGTTCAGAATTATCAGAGGAAGATTTCCCAATCTTGTTTGGAGCAAGCCCTGGAATCAATCAATTTCAGATTTACCATCTGTCAAGACGGGGGAACAACTATCAATGTTAACAGAAGAATATTTCAGTGCAAATTTAAAACTATTAAACAGAGAATTATGCATATTATGATAAATGAAATCTTAAAAGCAAAACTGTAACTGGAAATCTCCTGATTTCTCTCTAAATAACAGAATTATCTTAATTCTGTTATTTTAATTTTGTTTTTTCTCATGTTATTTAAAATTTGTACCAGTAAAAAGAAATATTCGTCACTTACTACTTTTCAATAAACATAATAATTATTGTCCATTAATAATTGATATGGGATTACAAAGTTGATAATTAATGTAACTGGTTTGACCTGAAAAATAATCACACACGAAATTTTAAAAATAATTTAATTACAACAAAAAACTGTTATAAACGTTTACTTTTTTAATAATTTAAATTTATTAACATTCAGAAACAAGTCCCTGATGACTACTGTAGGTAGTCGAAAAGGACTCTGAAACACTGTTTATCTCTACTACACACTGTTTAAGCCATTTGATTTTGGTGTTTAATCACTACGTGACAAAACTAATTTTAATCTTAAAACTTTTGTGAAAAAAAATACTTGTGGTGACTAACTGATAAATGCTAAAATGGAAACAAATTTTGCAGTAAAAAACTATATATTTATAATCAGAAAAATTGAACCGTTATTTCCTTACTGACAATTAATCTAGAGGAAGAAAAAATCATGAAAAACATCTGCAAAGACTCATTTTGATATGTCGATATTCATCGATATCATGGTTTGAGAGGCTCTCAGAGTTTTTCTATGCGTTTATCTAGTACGTGATTTTCAATTTCGAAACCTCAGAAATATATTATATACAGGACTAAGATCTACATTTTTACTGTGATTTAGAAGTTGATTTTTATTTAACGTGTTTTTGTGAAATATTGTAATATATGAGTTCACTCTTCAATAGCGCAACCTGTCTAGACTGTTTGAACCTGTTATTCTATTATTGTTCTTACTGTGTTGAAGGAAATTTAGTTTCCTCTCTTTTTCACTTTCCTTTAAGTAATGTATAGTAATTATGGAAAAATTAAAATCGGGATTTGGAAGGGTTTACATATTTTGAGGTCCCCAAATTCCTTTTTTGACGTTTTTTCGATGATGTGTGTGTGTTCATAGCTCTATAAATGGAAGCTGTACCAATAATTCGACATCGTATCAAGAATGAAGACTCTCTGTCTTGAAGAGGTAGATACGTTTGATCACATTATACCTGAATGTTATTCCATCGGTTTGAAAAGGACAATCAATTTTATTAAATCTTGCATAAGATCATGGAAGGGAGGGATATTTCTGAATGCATATTCATTAAGGTCATTAAAGAACCTAAAAACTGAAGAGGGATTTAGTTATAATAAGGAGATTTACACTATGGTAGCTATGAGCGGATGAGTCTGTTGAGGTTGATGACCTTAGTTTAATAATTTTAATAAAATGCCAGAGCAAAAAAAGTAAAAACTGAGTTTGCTCATTTTTACATTGTTTGCTCTCTGATGATATAAATTGAAAGGCCTCAGAGCATTTATTTCTATTGTTTTCCTTTTTACATTGTGGTTTAAACTTCATTGATTGCATCACGTGTTTATTTATTGTGATTTTTCTGCATATATATATGTTAGTATATTTGGGTAGCAGGCCTTCATTTATACTAATAGCAGGCAATCTCTATTGAAACAAATGTCAATTTCCAGTTTTACACATTTTATAATTAATTTTTCCATTTTTCTCACGTAGGACTTCCATAAATTTGGAACAAGATACACGAGATCACCAATGTTTTTAATTTTATAATCCGTCATGTTTCGATCTACTTCGACCATTTTCAGGGATTTTATAACGAAACAAGTTTCATAACGTACATTAAAACACAACAATATCTAAAAATAAACAATTTAAATAAACTACACAAAGTAAACGCTACTCATGACCACAGTAAGAGAGGTTGTAGAAAGTTAGAGGACATGGTGATGTTTCACCCGGGTCCTGGTTACCTTCCATCAATCGTGTTTATGTGGGAGGGCTTTGAATTAGCTCCTTTATATCTCCCTGACTGGTTTGTCTTCGGACAGCCTTCGTATAATTTTAGAATTCCCGTGAATCCTCCACCCTGGCTGTTAGTATAAAAACAACCCAGAATTAACAGCCACTTTTCTTCTGGCTTTTCTAGGACACCACTCAGTTATTACTTTCCTCATCTATCGTTCTTCATACACAAAACATGTCCTGCCCACTCCCGTTTTAGTAAATACACTGTAGCCTAAATTTTGTTATTCCTGTTTTTCTGTTTATTATTTCACTCCTTATTTTGTCCTGTTTCTTAATTCTTTGTAAGCTTCTCTCCATTGCTTTTTGTATGGCCCAGAGTTTCCTTATATATATATATATATATATATATTATATATATATATTACTCTAATTTTAGCCCTGAAGATGATGTACAAATACATCGAAACGTCGGCCTAGAAAGGAGTTTATTTTCTTTTATTTGACCTAGCCCTCAATAACTAAACAGTGTATATATATATATATATATATATATATATATATATATATATATATATATATCAACAGGAAAATGAACCAGAAAGGATAATAAACATTTCACAGTAAACTATAAATAAACAGTAAAGATACGAACACACTTACAGTCTCTAATTTTTGGTTGAACCGTCATCAGGGGAGTAGAGATAGGGACACCAAGCGCACTTGCGAAGCGACGGTTGGAGACCAACAGTGTTGTCACACGCGTGCCCGGTTCATGTCAAGTAAGAAAAATAAACTAGGGATAAGTGAAGAGCTAAGAAATAATTAGCGAAACTGAATAAAAAGAGGAAATATCTGCGCTTGGTATCCCTATCTCTACTCTCCTGGTGACGGTTCAACCAAAAATTAGAGACTGTAAGTGTGTTCGTATCTCACTCTGTGTCTATAGTTTAATATGTAACGTATATATATATATATATATATAATGATCGAATTACAATATGAAATGGGAAAACAAGACTAAGATCTTTCAACCGTAACAAGCGGTCTTCATCAGAGTCGATAACCCAACTGAAACACTAGATACAGGAAATATCTGGTGAGAAGTTGAGAAGAGTGGGAGGGAAGAGAGGTATTTTAAAAGAGTGAAAGCGCAGGAAAGGATTAATATCCAGAAAGAGATGATAGGGGAAACAAAGGAGTACAGTAAGAAAGAGTAAAAAACTATCCGCCAGCTGTCAACCCTCTTAGAAGAAGCTATTGCCCTCGTAACGAAAGTATCAAGTTTGAAGAGACCGTTACTAATATTTATAATATTTGATCTATTAATTTTAATTAGAGACGATTCAATAATATTTCTTAACAACATCGATTTTTCATAAGTAAATTTAGCTTCTGTTCAATCAATATGATGATTTTCATTGTTTATATGCAAGAATAAGGCACCACTTTTTTCCTGTCTACTTATGTTGTATTGGTGTTGTTTTACATGTGTCTTTAATGATTTACCAGTTTGACAAATATAAAAATTTTATGGCAATTTTTGCACGGAATTTTATAAATACCTCCGGACCCCAGTTCCTTCGGAGAGTTTTTTATTAACATTTTACCCACGTTATTACGATTAGAAAACACTATATTAAAATCAAGTTGTTTGGCTTGATACGATAAAATTAATTATGAGTCATGATACGGTAAAATTATAGAATTTGACAATGAACGGGGCTCTGCTGAAGTATTAGAGAAAGTTTTTTTAGCACCCTTCAAAGCTAAATCGATATAAGAGGAGGGGTATTTTAATGATAGGGAAATTGATCTAATGTTGTTAATCTCTTCATTAAGGAATTCAGGAGAGCACAGTCTTAACGTCCTCAAAAACATATTTCTAAAAACAGAAATTTTAACATTTTTTGGATGGGAAGAATAAAAGTGAACATATGCAAGTATATTCGTAGGTTTTCTATATACACCAAAGCGTAACTCTTTAGGTAACCTATGGATCAGGACATCTAAGAAGGGTAAATTACCACTACTTGTTCTTCCATTGTGAATTTGATTGTCGGCACTAATTAATTTAATTTTATTAGGAAAGTATCTTTATTTCTAGAATCAGGACAGATGCATCGTATTTCGTCAACACATCTATACCATTTAACATGTCTAGGCAATATTGAGCTTAACATTTTACTTTCAAAGAATTCCATGTATAAATTACTTAGGAGGGGGGATAAGCGGTTGCCCATTGCAAGCCCAAATGTTTGTACATAAAAATTATTTTCAAACTGAAAATGATAATCAACTACACATAACTTAATTAACTCTATTATAGTGGTAGATGGAAGGGGAAGGGAATAATTAATTAATTAATTCCTCCTGGAGTAAGCTCAAAAGATCAGTTACAGTTAGTTACATTGGTAAAAAGGGGACTTCACATCAAAACTAATCAATCTATAATTTTTATTCATGTTGACCCCGCTTTTTAGTTTTCTAATTTGTCCAACATTGTTTTTAATATGGCTGCCTGAAATTTTTCCAATTAATGGGCTTAAAACACTTACTAACCATTTGGACAAGCCATATGATGCCGAACCAACCGAACTCACAATCAAACGGGTAATTATCTTTATGCGTCTTGATCAACCTGTATATATATGGCAATGAAGGGGATTTTGATAAAAATTTAGTAATAAGTTCGGGTTCATTTCTTAAGATAGTTTTAATTTTTTATTAAACGAACTATTGACCCTTTCCAAAGGATTGGACCTCAACTGTGTATACACATTTTCATCTCTTAAAAAATTCTCTATTTTATCGACTTAATCTTTTTTATTACTTTTATTAAGATTACTTTTATTATAATTTTTATTACTTTTTATTAAGAAATAATATTGAAACGTCCCTAACTAAATTTAATAGATCAAATATTATAAACATTAGTAACGGTCTCTTCAAACTTGATACTTTCGTTACGAGGGCAATAGCGTCTTCTAAGAGGGTTGACAGCTAGCGGATAGTTTTTTACTCTTTCTTACTGTACACCTTTGTTTCCCCAAACATCCCTTTCTGGACATTAATCCTTTCCTGCGCTTTCACTCTTTTAAAATACCTCTCTTCCCTCCCACTCTTCTCAACCCCTCACCAGATGTTTCCTGCATCTAGTGTTTCAGTTAGGTTTTTGACTCTGACGAAGACCACTTGTTACGGTTGAAAGATCTTAGTCTTGTTTTCCCATTTCATATTGTGGTTTGATCATTGATTGTTATTTCACGTGTTTATGTAAAATCTTTATATATATATATATATATATATATATATATAAACCAATTAAAAAGATAGCACACAGATAGACACAGGAGCCGCCGCTCTGCCTTCCTCCGGGACTCTTCGCCTCCTGATGACGACGATGGTTGAAATATAGAAGTGAGTTATTCCTGTGTCTATCTGTGTGCTATCTTTTTAATTGTTTTTTTATTTAAAAGTCCGTTGGACGGTTTCATTCAATTATATATATATATATATTTAGAGGAGAGAGAGAGAGAGAGAGAGAGAGAGAGAGAGAGAGAGAGAGAGAGAGAGAGAGGAGAGTGAAAGGAGGTAGGAGTAACCATGATCAATTATTTGTGAAAATTACTAGGTTAATTCAACTATTAGAATTATTAATTTTATTTCAAGTAATTATTTCGTGGTGACAAATATTGTGACCTCCTTAGGTCACAATATCGGCCCTGGAGTTTATATTTTATTTGTATTCTTTCACAGTTTTAACATTTATTCCTTAAATTTTATAAGTAGCTTGTAATAAATACCTCATTGCAATAATATTAGTATGCTAGCATTGATCTTTGAAAACTAAATAATCCCTTGAATTGACAGGGATGTGGCACTCGTTTTTACAGATTAGTTAACTGAGTGGCCAACAGATGGTGAGGCATGCAGGCCTGCTCACTCGGGTTGTTTACTCTGTAAACTGCTGATTGGAGTCACCCCAACTTTATGAGTTCTAGAGTTTATTTTGATTGCATTTAACTCCTCTACAAGTTCTAATATTAGATTTGAAGAGCATTGATGTTGCCAATCAGTTATTAAATATAAACATTGTTGTAAAACGGAGGAATCATGATTTTACGATGAATGAATCAATTGCTTATAATTTAAACAAACAAAGGAAAACGTGTAAGTTTATAAATGGACTGTGATATCAGTAATTGCATGAACATTAGACAAGCAATTAAATTATTAACGTACAGAGGTACAGTATAACGTAACAATTATTCTAAATATATATAAAAATGTTTAATTGAGACCTTGTCGATATGTAATCCTTAGAAATCAGTAATACTGAAAAGCTATTGAATCGGCATTCCTGAAAAATCAAACTATAGATGGTGTAGTGACAATTAATGTCGTTCCCATCGCTTTTTCTGTTTGTTAAAATAGAAACAATTTTTCAATGCACATCTTCAAAACTTTTATGTCGGTATAGAAATTTCACTTTTCTTTAAAGGGTACTAACGATTTCTTTTTCATTTCAGCTGAATTGACTTTCTCTTGTTTCTTTTTAAGACATAAGATTACTTATCAATTAATTAGGATAGTATAGGCAATGATTCATTTGAGGATTGAAAATATATTTGATATAATTAATATGGAGGAAAAAATTATAAGTTTTTTGAAAAACATTACCTGTGGATAGAGATGGTGTGAGCTGCAACTGCACACAAGAGGACGATGAGGAATGACATGATAAAAACGACGCTGTAGTACTCTTTGTTAGAGACACATAAATCCCCTTCGACCTTTTTCATAACCTGCAGCTGTGGTATTTCTTGCCTTGATTCAAAAACCTGCGAGATAAATATTGTGTACATATATATATATATATATATATATATATATATATACCATAAATACCACTAATATATATAATTAAATAAATAAATGTAATAGTGTTAAAAAAATTAACTATATATGTATTCAAGAATGTCTGTTACTAAAATTGTAAGACCAATGCGTCTTCAGAAGAAAAGAAAGAGGAAACCAATCACGTCGAAGACCCAACGGCAAGTAACTACGAGTATGTTACGTCTCCGATATGCTTGGCCACCCTTTTTCTTTTCTCCTCAAGACGGATTTTCCAAAAATTTGAGTAAGGAAAAAGTGTTTGTTTACTTACTCTGTTACAAGATTTCACATAAACAAGTGAAATAACAATAAATGATCAAACCATAATATGAAATAGGGAAAAAAAGACTAAGATCAGTTGGGTTTTTGACTTTGACGAAGATAGGTTGTTACGGTTGAAAGATCATAGATTTTTTCCCATTTCATATTGTGGTTTGATCATTACTTACTCTGTATGTTACTCTTCTTCATTGGAACTTTTGTATTTCCAGTTTAATTTTTCCGGATCATTTTTCCTATTTTAAATTATATATATAATAATATTTCACAATAAACATGTGAAATAACAAATCAACGTCCGAAAAACAGTAAGAAATGAGAAAAAAGACTAAGATCATTCAATCGTAGCAAGCGGTTTTCGTCAGAGCAGATGGTTGAAAGATCATAGTCCTTTTTCTCGTTTCTTACTGTGGTTTGGACGTTGATATATATATGGTTTTCTATGAGTTGTCCGGGGAAAGAAATATGATTCGTTACAATGGTGACCAATGAGAGAGTAGAGTTTGTAGGTCCATGCCCACTGTTACCCGCTGCCCAGCGAAGCCTCCGTTATTCCGCCAATGGGTATAGAGGTTGCACAGTCCCTCTGTGAGATAAGATATAAGCAAAGGCAGGTGCTTTCTGCCAATATTCTTATATCACAGAGGGACTGTGCAACCTCTATACTCATTGGCGGAATAACGGAGGCTTCGCTGGGCAGCGGGTAACTGGGACCGCACGCATGGAACTACAAACTCTACTCTCCTATTGGCCACCATTGTAACGAATCATATATATATATATGTATATAAGGTATTGTTTTCTTGACCACAATTACTAATAAAGACTTTTTCCTTCTTCTTGGAATTTTGGTCAGGTTTAATATATGGAACCACATTTTCGCCAACGTTTTGTCTTTATTTTAAGACATCCTCAGGGCTATAAACTAATAAAAACAATGGACATTTGTCAGTCTTATCTACTTTACATTTATCATAAAAAAATTAAAAGAAAGAGTAAGTAATTTTTTGAATTTTTTATGACGAATGCATTTTTCATGGTCCATGCATCTGGCATCTGGAGGACTCAAAGAGCACGTTGCAATAACACATGGAGAAAAATTAACAAGGGAAATGTTAACTGACAACACCGTGATATTAGAACAAGAACACGACCACATCAGATTACAAATTTTAGAAGGCATCTTGATCCTGGAAAAACAATCCAGTATTAACAGCCAGGGAGGATTTTCAAAAATTTTAAAATTATACGAGGCGGTCTGAAGGCGAACCAGTCAGGGAGAAGTCAATTTATTACCATCCCAGACGCAAACGACGGATGGAAGGTAACCAAGAGCCTGGAGAAACCTCAACATGCCATTACCTTTGATAATCTCTCATTTTGTGAACAAATATATAAAACAAAATTTTGTCTCGTCTGTAAATAAATACATGTTATTTTCTCTATAGTATCAAATGTATACATATATGTATATTATTGAAAATATAACCAGAAACTTGTTTCTTGTTAAGTTTCTCTGTCTTCCTAAATTACGTTACCTTATTCTGCATCAATATGCAGACCCAAAAAACCGAAACTTTAGGGTGCCAAAAAAACCACCAAGACAACAAGTGTACAAAAACCTTCCTCATTGTAATGAGTTAGTGCTCTTAACACTGCAAGAACGCACCTGTAGAAGCCCTAATTCATAGAACTTATAAAACAAATTTAGACTGGAATATTTTTCTTTGTAACATTAAAATATCGAAACAAACATTTCTAAACAATGGCTACCCTAATGAAAAGTTTGATAATATTCTGAAGGCATATCTACATGAAAAAGAACACAATCGAATGGATAAAGAGCCACCTGGAAATATTCACAAAATTTACTACAGAAATCAGTACTTCATTACAGTACAAATGGGTGAAATAGTACTGAAGAATGTCACCAAGGACAATACAAAGTGTACAAATAAAGATGACAAAGTTTCTTTTGTTATTCTCTATAAAAATCCCACGATTAGCAGCCTATTTATGAAAAACAATAAAAGAAAGAGCACTCCACTCAAGGAAACTGATCTAGTGTATCAATACGCATGTATCAACGGTGACTGTGAAAACCACAAACATTCATACATTGTAGTAACCACTATCACTCTATCAAGGAGACTCACAATGCATCTGATATTTGGAGCTCCCAAGAAGCACATGGAGCAAATACATAAGACAAAATTTAAAATTATAAAATTTATAAATATATCAACCTTTATTAAAATCTTTTATTAGGTACTGACTGAAATAGAAATTTATTAATAATAGTTCAGTTATTTAGGTTAAAAACAAGCCTTCAATTGGCAAAGGTAGGTTTTTTTAAAAATATTTTCGATAGGCGCACAACAGAAAGAAGATATAAGAAATTACATTAAATATGTAATATGAAATATTAGAAATCACATATCAAGTCTTAAATACACATCAAAAGACGGAACATAACAACATAAAAATATTACAAATAAAACTGTTTCAAACAAAAGCAAAAAATTATCATATACATATATGAAGTTTTGAAACAGAAAAACAAAAACTATTAGATTGCATGTATGAAATAAGTATGTTCGCAGACATTTTTTTATTTATGAAGCCGACTCAGTTACAAAGGTCATAGTTTTGAATACACTCGTCCCGATTAGGATCAATGAAGTTGAGCAAAGTAAGATTAGGCCTGGTTAGCACTGGATAGGTGACACCGCATACCGTTTGCACATCCGGTTATGCGGTTTGTCCATGGTTTAACTACCACCGGACATCAACTAGGTGCTGACAAATGACTAAATCACACTTTCACTCTTTTAATAAACAAATAGGTAAAGCTTTTGTAAGTGTAGGCATTGGAACAAAAAATTTAGAATATTCTCAAACCGATCTGAAGTTTTTGAAGCTGATATAATAAAACGATTTGTGTACCTCAATCATTTCCCGGACCTGTTCTTCACTGTCAGTTTCATTCAAGGGGGTGACAATTTCAATTTCTTCAGTGGCGTTCATACTTCGTTTCTTTCTTCCTAAAGATGGTTCGCTTTTTCCACTAGGTGATGTGCAGTAGGCCTAAAAGATAACCATTATTTTAATGAAGAAAAACAAGACAAAACTTATACAAACTCATGTTTAATGTTATCTTTATTTTCGTTGATGGCAATTTCAGTAGAACTCTTTGCTAATTTCTTAAATAATGATTGTACCACCTCAGCGATATTTGATGTTACTGCCTTAATTTTCCATTGGAAGTCATTAAGAGAAATCTTGTTTTACTGAAGTTTATTAAAGTAAAGACCTTTAAAAATTGCATATCTTCATTCAGACTCCAGAACGATGGATTGCTATGGGTTTATATGAAATTTTCTATCGCCCATATGAAAAATCTAGGTTCACGCTGAACCTTTGGTATAAACTACATCAAAACAAAACTGAATCTATTACTAACAATTATAATAAATTCAATGACATTAAGTCAATCATAATCAGCTATAAAAATATGAATAGCAAGAATATTAAGGAATAACTTAATTAAGGTTATTAATCCTGAATATCTTCCAGGATTAATATACTCTAACACCTGACTCTGTCTTTGAGTCATATTATGAGATATTAATTCTACCACTTAGTTTCATATTTTAGCAACTCCATCTAGATGTCGGGCAAGGAAAAACATTTATTTGAAGTAAGGAAATCAGTAATGATTTATTCGTAATCTATACTAATATTATGACTGATATACTACACTACATTATACTATGCTATACATACTATACTATACTCATCACTGAATACATTCACTTAAATTAAATAAAACACAATCAACAATAAATGAATCAAAATAATACATGATTCCAATCTTATAATAGTTTGATGTTAGATGAAGTGATAAGGACTTGTAAGTTTACGTACAATTTCAATGTTGAGACTTACTTGTAAACAGTTTTTCATACAATTATAAATAATTTCTATAAGGTAATGTGTGCTTCTATAAAGCGGAATCAACCATACGTTAAACTGTGAGGGTGATTTGTAGTTTTATTAGAACGTACAACTATTAGGCTGTTTATTGTTAGGAATATGTTTAAGTTTGCATTAAAATATATAAAAGTAGTTTGATTATTTTGCTGGTTACTATACTTAAATTTAAAAAAAGTACAATGTTATAAGTATTCTTAAAAATTGAGATTTATCTACGAAAAAGGCTCCAGAAACATGGTTTTGTAAAATGCTTTGGGATAAATATATATATTTTATATTATTAAATAAAAAATATTTTATAGGACTCATAATAATGACAAAATTGATAATAATGACTTATAACAGGCGAACAGGTCTTTTATTATTTTTATTTATAAAGTTTTTATTTAGAAGGTTATACAAACGTTTCATTCATAAATATTTAAATAGTAATAATTGGTCCAAGAAATAAATAAATAATGGTGTTCGTTTGTTTGTTCATAAAGAATAGCTATTGTAATCATGAATCAAAATAAATGTAAAAAAAAGGCACCTCTGAGTGATTCATATATTCTACCAATATAAACTCAGTGATTTTATTTTACCAGACTCGTTAGTTTATTATATTCCTGTATAAATGGTTTCATAGATGTTAAATAACTCAAATTATGCCCTCATCTGGTCCCAAAAATCAGTTTCAAGTAGTAATTACTTCAGGTTGATTATTTTTACGTTACATTCAAACATAGAAGAACAATTCGAAAGTTAGTTGGACATCTAGGTTTCTTGAAATAAAAACAATTGTCAATACTGTTGCCGGTTTCATTATTAGCAAATACTAAGGATCGAGCGAGTTACCTATGATTGCTAAAAAGGCGATGTTCAAGAATTTAATGCTAAATGATTATTTGGGGCAATATTTAATCACTAATAAGGTTTGAGAAAGCTACGTCTTGTTGCTCAGCTGGAAGCCTCCAAAAGATTTACAGCGCCTCAAACATCAACTCATATCAACAGTAAAATTTGTCAGCTCTTCCAAGGACTTGAAATAAAGCTATAACAATTTCAGTACTATTTGGATAATATTAGTGATCAATAAGATCCTCTTCATTGTGGGTTAGAGGCTAAATTAGTACATGAAAGTACCAACCCATTCATTTAGCCAACACTTCTGTAGCTAACTGATCTAGCGAAGTAGATCTTTATTGCAGACTTTCACTAAAAGGCCTTCAATATTACGGTAGCTGTTTCAGCGATCAACAATTCTGAGATCAACTCTAATTAAATCGGAAACTTTTAAATATCTTCAGCAACAGATGTGTTAGCTAGGAAGTCAAGGAAATTATTGATTTAGAAACGGATATTAAGATATATTGCGATATAAATAAATAAATTTCATAATGAAAATGATGTAGTCAATTCTATTAATGAATATAAAACATTAAAAAAACCTGATTGAGCACTTTTATAATATTCTTTTAGTGTATTTTAATAAAATATTGTAGATGGATGTATGTTGAACATACATCCATGGGAATCAGTCGTAAATATATTATAATCTTCAGTTAAGATTTGGAAAAGTAAATTACTGCCAATATAACACGTTGATATTTCCTATCTGATTATTTAAATTGAATTTGCAAGAGTAGAGCAAGTTACTGACTGGTTGGCAACCATCTCTGCAAGTCCTCACAGTGGCCTCAAAAACCAGGAAGTTTGACTCAGGAATTTTAAATGCATTAAATCTAGCTTCCAGTCCGTCTCCGTCTCTCGATCGATCTAGTCCAGGGAAAACATAGTTGTCCACGGGGCACCTAAATGCATGGAGTTTTGTTTATATATATATATATATATATATAAAGATTTCACATAAACACGTGAAATAACAATCAATGATCAAACCATAATAAGAAATGGGAAAACAAGACTAAGATCTTTCAACCGTAACAAGCGGTCTTCGTCAGAGTCAGAGTTGGGTTTTTGACTCTGACGAAGACCGCTTGTTACGGTTGAAAGATCTTAGTCTTGTTTTCCCATTTCTTATTGTGGTTTGAACATTGATATATATATATATATATATATATATCAATGATCAAACCACAATAAGGCCGCTTGTTACGGTTGAAGAATGATTTTAGTCTTTTTTTTTTCATTTCTTATTGTGGTTTGATCATTGATATATATAATATATATATATATATATATATATATATATATATATATATATATATCAATGTTCAAACCACAATAAGAAATGAAAAAAAAAAGACTAAAATCATTCTTCAACCGCATATATATATTATATATATATATATATATATATATATATCAATGTTCAAACCACAATAAGAAATGAAAAAAAAAAGACTAAAATCATTCTTCAACCGTAACAAGCGGCCTTCGTCAGAGTTAAAAACCCAACTGACGAAGACCACTTGTTACGGTTGAAAGATCTAAGTCTAGTTTTCCCATTTCATATTGTGGTTTGATCATTGATCGTTATTTCATTATATATATATATTAGTGTATTCTATATATATTATTAGTGTATCACTATATATATATATATATAGTGATAGCAAGTTCTCTTATAAGCATATTTCGTCAAAATTTATAGCAGATTCTGCGTTCATGACTTTTTTACTTATTACTTTTAGTTTTTCCACAATCTTCAGGTGTACAGCCAAAGCGAATTAGTAAGCGACATACTTGTTAGTCCTGAACGCAGCAGCTGTTATAATATTTTAAACAAATAAATATATTTAACATTTAGTAAAGACTGGCAAATTTTATACAGTTTATGGCACAAATATTTAAAAGTTATGATTATAATAGTTCATAAAACTTAAATTAAAACTATATATATAATAAATCTTTTTCGAAACTTACAAGTTTAATCTGAACCTGAAGAACTGACCGAGTCCCGATAAACTTTATTTTTGTTTCTATTCCACAGTCAATACTTTTATCAATATATATATATATATACTTTAATAAATAGAAAATCGATCTAAATGGGTAAAATAAGTTCAAAAACAAACTAAATAAGCACAATTTATAGATAAGTACACTTATATTTCAAATTTTCAGTTTAACTACCATTCCGAACAAGAAAAGAGAAAAGGCCTACATAACTGGCGAAAGGACGGAAAATGTGCTTACCTATTATTAGTACTTTTTAAGTTTCTTTTTGAATGCAAATATATTTTATTCTAACCGCTTGTTTCTTGTTCATTATTGACCTTTGACCTTCTCTTTATATTAACCTGTACTATCCTTTTAATCTATTTATAGCAATGACTAAGCATGAGTCATCGATTTTAATTTACATGTCACTTGGCCTACTTCTTTTCCAGTTGAACCCTGTTAGCAGGAGATTAGTTCGTAGGATCGAATCTCTCAGTCTTAAGATCGTGAATGCCGAGACTGCGGTTAATTTTAATGATACTTGTTTAAAAGAGGATCTGCTGCCTATTTATACCAATAATATATATATATATATATATATATATATAGTTTTCTATGAGTTGTCCGGGGAAAGGAATATGATTCGTTGCGATGTTGACCAATGGAAGTGGAGTTTACAGGTCCATAAGGCTGCTTTTCGCAGTAAACAACCGAGAGAATCATTTAAAAATCTAGCAATATCCGTAACAGAAAATAGTAAACAACAACACCCAACCACCACAAAAATCAAAAATAGAAAGGGAACAGGAGTTCACTGTAAAGTGAGGCTAATGTTTTCTGCCAAACATCATTTAACACAGAGGGACTGTGTAACCTCTATACCTATTGGCAGAACGACTGAGGCTTTTTGCTGAGCAGCGGGCAACTGGGACCTTACGCATGGACCTGTAAACTCCACTTCCATTGGCCAACATCGCAACGAATCATATATATTATATATATATATATATATACAGTAAACATGTAAATAAAAATCAACTTCTAAACCACAGAAACAAGTCTGATTTCTGAATTTCTAACTGTAGCAAGAAGAGGTATATGAAGTAAAGAAAAACCACAAGGATAAAAAGAATTACAAAAGTACAAGATAAAATGCTCTGATGCTTTTTACTTCATGTCATCAGAGAGCAACTGATGTTCTCAGTATAGATTTAGGCGACAGTTAATCTCTGATGACTTACAGTGAAAGGTTTCAGAGCATTTATTTTTTCTTTTCCTTTAATCCTTGTGGTTTCCCATTCATTCTTTGCATCATGTGTTGCTGTGATTATTTTGTATATGTATATATACAACATTGTATATATGACAGTGTTGTAAAGATTGTTGCAAAAGTGTTTTATATATAGTTCATTTTTTGATTACATTTGTATATGTGTTTAATATATTTTTATTTATTCCAACATATTTACCCAAATCTATCAATAAGTTGAACAGATCTTCCAGAGTAAGGATCTCTGGCGACGACATTTGTGGCGAATATATCTGTTGCGTAGTTGTATCCATCCTGAGCATCAAGTCTGAATGTTAGGGGATCTCCGACAGCTATTGTGTTAGTCGGTCTTCCTTGGAATAGGATCACTAATCTCACTTTGGAACTAAGAGAGTTCTCTGCTGGTAGAAATTCCACAGGTATTGGACTACCGGGGCTAAAATACCAAAGTTTTATGTTCCTCAGAGAAATACAGTCCTTTATTAATGAAAAACTCGTCAACTTACTCAATACAACAAGTTGGTTGCAAGATGATAAAATTAATGTATATCATTTTGTCATTTGATGTGATTTAAACAATTGTGACATATTAGAGTACATATATGATGTTTACCTTTACTAACTTTATTAAATACAAGTAGTTTAATCTTTATAAATAAAATAATGATTTTGTCTGTACATTGCTTAGAACTGACTCATTTCAAGTTTTCTTTACGTTTCATACATTGGAGAAACCGAATCCACCCTTAGAAAAATTTCTGTCGGTTTGTCGGTTTGTCGGTTTGTCGGTTTGTCAGTTTGTCGGTTTGTCGGTTTGTCGGTTTGTCCGCAAAACTTTGTCACAGGTAAACTCAGCTACCATAAGACATATAAAGCTGAAACTTTTACAGTAGATTTGTGTAGGTCTAACTTAAAATATAGGCTATGAATTGATTGGAAATTCAACGTAGAAGTGAAGTTATGGACGTTTAACGCAAAAATGTTTGTCACAAGTAAACTCAGCCACCATAAGACATAGCGAGCTGAAACATTGACACTGGATTTGTGTGTGCCTAACTTAAAATATGGGCTCTAAATAGATTATTAATTCAGTACAGAAGCGAAGTTATGGGGCTTTTAGCTGTATTTTCCTAACTTCACAGACAAGTTTGTTTTGAAAATACACAGGTGTGGCAAGTAGGTATTGTTAGTTGATTTTAATTTCAATTGAGCATATGAATATATTGCGTATTTGACATCATTGAAATGGTGTTTCACAGAGTTAAGGATGTACTATCTATTGAGAATAAATGTTTTGTAAACGAGCAATTCTCAACTCTTAATATGAACAGGGAGGAAAAATCAACAAAAGAGTTCTTACGCTATATGAAGCCGAGGAAAGAACTTACAAGTCAGTAAAGAGATTGGATTAGTGACGAAGAAGCAGTTCATTATCTAATTGAATTTCTTGACTCTGAATTTATTTCTCCTGGACTGCCTGCTCATGAGCAAAAACTTAAAGTAGAGCACCAATCATGCTACAATTTAGTAGCAGTAACAAATTTCATGTTACGAAACATGAGTGCCCCAAAACTGTGCAACGGGACACGACTCTGAGTTCGTGCTCTACACAGATATGCCATAGAGGCGGACATAATGACTGGATGTGGTATTGGGGAGTCTGTGTGTATACCACGTATACCATTGATTCCGAGCCACTGTCTGTTTACGTTGAAATGATTGCAAAGTCCGGTCAGAGTCTATTTCGCAATGACGTTAACTAAGTCGCAAAGGGAGACTTCATCTAACGCAGGAATACAAGGTAGCAAAACCAAGTTTTTCTCACATGGTCAAATGTAGTTTACATGCTCAACGGTCAGAGGTTTCAACTCTTTCTTCTACCATGAACCTGAAGGACAGACAGCTAATGTAGTGTATAAGCTGGAGGCATTTGTTTAACACTGTAGTAATAATGGTATTTTCTACTATTCTATAATTTCTAATGACATTTTGAAATACCAAAAATGACGGAACTTCTGATTCCTCCGTGGTATAGCCGAAAGGCAATAGGCACACGGCAATAAACCAAAACAGGAACTTCTGATTCCGTCAAAGACGGGTACGTTTGCTATGTATTATATATAACTGTCAACTTTTTTTTAATTTAATATTTGCTTAATAAATACACTGGTAATAATGTAAGGTATGGGACCAGAGTAGCCCAGTGGCTTGCGTGATCGCCGATGACAGTAGTGCAAATGTATTATAAATAAATGTAACAAACAAATATTTTTTTGAATTTAAAATGTGGATAATATAAAAGATGGTAATAAAGTAAAGGGATCTAGCCAGGGTTGCCAGTAGCTTGCTTGCTCGCCGATGACAGTAGTGCAAATGTATTATAAATAAACACAACAAAAATATTTTTTTTTAATTTAATATTTGCGTAATATAAACACTGGTAATAAAGTAATGTACCTTAGATAAAGACATATACCCTTAGAATAATTTCTGTCTGTCGGTTTGTCCACAAAATATTGCTACCATAAGACATATAAAGCTGAAACATTGATTGTAGATTTGTGTATGTCTAACTTAAAATCTAATCTTTGTATACAGAGGCTTTTTTTTAACACTGTACTAATAATGGTATTTTCTACTATTCTATAACTTCTAATTGTAGTATTAGTATAATACTATAATTGATATTTTGGAATACCAAGTATAATAGAATTTTTGATTCCGTCAAAGACGGGTACGTTTGCTAGTCTTTAATAAAATGTTTAGTTTATTTTGTAAGTAAAATATCATTAGATATTTGAAAGTTAAAAATAAATAGAATTGAATGAATTTATGACTTTATAAAGTTTATAATTTACAGTACTGATGACAGCTAATATGAAATCTAACAGAATACTGATTATTTATGTTAAAGAACCTTAGAGGAAACTGATTCTGAATATTGAACTCTGAATATGACTCTGTCGTTGAAACCCTCGGTAATATGACTCACCAGTAGTTGAAATGGGTGCGGAACCATAAATGAGCTACACATTCGCCACTTGAGAAGCACAAAAGACGTTAAGATTTAAGTGTGAACATTGGTAAACAAGAAAAACATTTCAACATAAATTATTTAGTCTTAGAATATTACTTACTGAAGTTTACTTATTCAATGAATGAAATATAAACGCTAAATAATTATATCAGAGAAATGACTGCTAATTTCAAATAACACATCCAGTGTTAGTGAGTTTTTTATAAAATTTATTAAAGAGATTTGAATTTATATATTATAAATTGATACAATAAATTATTAACATTAGATCATAAATGAACAGAGACTAAAGAGTAATGACTATAAATGTCGATGCTTCAAATAGAAGCAATCATTCTATAAATAAATTCATAAATTCAAATGTATGCCAATAAATTTGGGAAAGGCAAATTTTAGAACTCCCGATGAAGAATCAACTCAGAAATGAATCTCACCCATAACTAAAGTGGGTAACAAATAATTTTACACTTTACACCCACAAGCACTAAAGGTGAAAGCCTAGTGTGTCTTTAATTTAATTAAATCTTACAAATATAAAACCAAAGAAATAAAGAATTACCTTTGAATATTGACAGAGTCTGAGAATGATTGAGGCAGGACAACGTACGAGGTAAAACGGTTTTAAACAATTAGGGTTTTTAAAAATGCTAACATTTTTAGTAAAGCAAATTTACATTAATTTAAATATATATGTATATGTTTAGCATAAATAAAGGTATGAGGGATAGGTCTAAAAAAATAATTACTTGGCCGTCATATAGCTGGACGTGACGACTGCTTCGCCAGGACCTCTGAAATAGCATGTTAAATTGTACATCTTATCCCTTCCAGTTTGTACAAAATCACTGAACTGAACTACAACTATGTTTGTCATAGTGTCACCATACTGGAATCATAATTGTTACAGTTAATGACAATATTCACTAATAATTCATTCACAATAATGTTACAATAGATACTGACTCTTTTGGTGCCGCAGTCAGGGTACCCTTGAGTTCCTGTTATTCGCAAAACGTTTGCCGTTCCTCCATTACCTCTGTAGAAACATCTATCATAGAATCCATGAGTATATATTCTTCCTATAAATGGTTCAGCTGTCCTTAATGTGAACTCCATTCCATCTTCACTGCATACTTGATTGACTATGACATTGTAAATATTACAAATTAGAAAGAGTTAGAAAATAGTTTTTACAAATTGAAATGTTTGAAAAATTATACCTATTGTATAAAAACCATATATATTGATATGGCGGCGAAAATTACATTTATTTAGAAATAAAATTGTTAATTTCACTTTTGCCAAACAAAAGGGAATTTGTATAGTTGAAAACATATTTCAGAATATAATGTCATATTGCAATCAATTATGACTTTCAGATAATCTCATAGTTTAATAAAAAGTATTTTGAACAAAAATGCACATTTTATTTTTAATTTTTGTCTTATAAATAGCCAGTAATATTGTTTGGTAAATTTAGAGCTGCACGGACTAGAAAAATAATTTTACAAAAATCATGAAATACCAATGTTACCATCCAAACAGTCTCCCCCTGATCTGCCCAAAGATCTTTCGTAAAAGTCATATTCAGAAGAAGGTACGAAGAAAGCAGGGTTGTTTAAATTCAAATCTCTTGAGTCATGGTCACTCAATTCACAATTTTCCCTTGGTCCAAACCCTGGTAATGCACCATGCCTAAAAAGCGTTGTATCAATTATATTTTAGTAATAGTTTGACTACGTTTTCATAGAATAATCATAATTTATTTGAAAATATATTATAATTATACATTCTGTACTTTTTATTTTAAATGAAAATTATGTACCTGAAGTTAAATGATCTACAGACAAATTCATGAGTTTCAGCGCATATTTTCTCACAAAAATGTAGAGCAGGCACAGTGATGAACCTGCGTATAAACTGTCTTTTTGCCTTTACTCTAACTCCAACCTGTCTAAAGTCTGCACCTTCTTCACATCTTGAAAAGAAAGGTTTGTCAGAGAAGGGCCCTCCCACTGGAGGTCCTCCAGGAGACGGTGAGCTGCCACTTGCCGACCAAGCTAGACCACCACCTCCGCCTATTCAACATCAATTTATTATTATCATTTAAAAACAGATACTGGTTAAACAATTTACAGTTAATTTGGTTTTAACAACTTTGACATCTGATCTTGAGTTCAAATTCTTTTTATCGTTTTCGAATTAGCCGTTCAGCGTTAAAAAAAACATTTTCTGAAATCATAAAATGTACTATACGTGCCTTCTTGATAATGTGATTTTACAAAAAAAAATATCCTTAATTCATCCTTATATAAGGTTCTAATTTTATAGTTTCGTTCTGATCCTTCAAACGGTATGACATTCAGATTCAATCATAAGTCAACAATTTTACATTTTATTGAAACAAATCTGTCTAGTTGTTTTAAAATCTGAGGATGTTTTCAAGTATTTTATCAATCACTTGGATGACAATGCCAAAATATGAAGAGTTTGGATTTAGTAGTTCAGGAGAAAAAAATGTCTAAACACATTTTGGCCAAAAGAAACTGAGTTATCAACCTCAGTAATATGTAATATGCTCCTAAATAATAGTGCTCATCCAAATTTTAAGGCCCACATTTATTTAAAATATTGTATTCATTCACCAAGGTGAATGCACACTTGGGAGTAGAAGGCGACGAAATGGTAGATTCAATAGCCAAAGCAGCATCGAGACAAAACGATGTAATCCAATATACAAGCACTCTGTCCAACGGAGCACTCAAAAGTGCCAGGTACTTTGGGCAAACTCCATGACAGGTGCAATTACTCGAGAATTTATCCCCTCGTTTAAAAGAAAAAAAAAAGACAGAATAACTTACCATAAATTGAAAATTAACTCAAATCCTAACAGCTCATGCAAAATTTTAATGTTACATCCACAGGTTTCAACTAAAAAACAATGTCACATGTTCTGGCGACAGTAGAACTCCACAAACTGTCGACCGTCTGCTGTGGGATTGCCAGTGTTTGAACCCTACCAGGGTTGCACTAACGCGGGCAGTAGTTACTCATGCTAGGACATGGCCTCCGCAAAAGCATAAACTGTTAGATACAGACCATTTTGTTCACTTTGTTCAGTATATTTCTCAAATATTTTACTTTATGGAGTAAATGTTAGCAATAAATAAAAATATTCTTAGTTGAAACATAGACTTAAGTAATTAAAAAAACAAGTAATTATAACATAATTATATGAAGTATTAATTATAAGTATAACTTAACTTAACTTTTTAGACTAATAGACGCAATGAAAATAGAAAATTTGAATGTTGTGTACCTAGTCACAACAAATAAAGTCTATGTAAATATTTATGTATAACCAAAACAGATTTAAGAAAATCAGAGTTAACACTAGAATATAGGAATACTGTATAAAATTTAGTATAAGCTTAGAAGTAACTCTGTATAGTCACAAGACGTCAATTGCATGCAGTACAAATTGTGGAGCATGCTGTTATAAATAAACTCTCTCATGGCAGGAGTACTGCTCGTTAGGAAAAAACACGCACACACACACACACACACACACACACACACACACACACACACACTACGCAGATATCATCAAAAACGTCAAAAGGACTTTGGGGACCTCAAAACATGTAAATCTGTCAAAATCTGGAGATCGAAGTTTTTCATGATGACTTCAGTAAGGACCATAGTAATTATGCTGAAGTAAACATAATTTTTACCGGGACAAATACTATAATGTAGTTATTCAATAGTACGATTGTTTTCAAGTTAGATGGCTCGTTATCAAGATTATATCCACTACGCTCTTGTCTCACTTGTCGGAATAGAGGTCGGACGAGAAGCTGCGTATTATTATTGTTGTCAATAATAATGCAGTACTCCAGAAATGTGGATGTACTACATAATTTGAGATGGTAGTCCATTGATGAGTACATTACTTAAGTTACAACTAATAAAGACAAAACACGATCTGTTCATCCAATTTTCCTTGTTCACTCTCATTAAAGCCCTATTGAACCTTATCCCTCCTTTAACCTCTTTCAATTATATCTGACTAGAATCAGCAAAGACTATTTTAAAACTGTTTACCTATAAAACCATATGACCGGAAACAGGACTTTTCCACATGACAGATTAAATTACTCTCTGACGAAACCTACTGACCCCTTCACTTATAGCCGTACAATAATTTTGCAGTAGCAAACCCCTGGTAGTAATTGACGAGAAATTTGTTGGTTTCTCTACCAATTGGATTTTACTATCTTCATGAGATCGTGCTGATTCTACCTGTAAGAGTATAGGCTAATTAGTCGTCAGATTAACTCGACACACAAGGCTTACCTAAAGGTGGCGGAGGTGGATGTGGTGGGTGGGGGGGCCAGTATGGTGGAGCTGGTTCTGGTGGACCTCCGCCATACACGTCTCCTGCTATCGAACAAATTTTTAACTTATATGAACTATTTAAACATTTATTTTATGTCATCATGTGTCTTAAGATTAAATAATTTCTCAAATATAAGAATGGAAAATTAAAAATCATTCATGTTGTATCATTGTAAAAATCCCAATATTTTCAAAAATCATTATATCATTGTATCGTCCATTCAGGTGATACAATGATACAATTGATATCATTGAATTGAATGACGCAATCGTGTTCCCATCATATCGTGTTGGCCTCGTAGTGCTGTGGTTCCAGACATAAGGTTGACGACTGTTCATTGTTGTGTGAGAAGCTGAAATTTCTCCTAGATTTTTTGGAAAGCTGCAAGTAATGAGATAGATCATCGTTCTCTCTACCAGTAACAAGTGGAACAGTATGTGCGGACTGGTCTGCATAACTGGTACTCAGTCCACCGAGAGCACTGATCAAAGAACAATTTTAAAGCCTTCCGCTTCGAAGATCAGCGAAGGTCTACTAGTTCTCTACCTACTAGTTTTCTACGTTTTCTAGTTCTCTATCTTTAGCCAGGAGACTGCGAGGAAACCTCCTCCCGCCCGGAATGGCCAGTGGCACAGAGTGGATACACAAATCTAACTTGAATATTTGAAATTAGCAGAAGAACATATAGCGGAGTATAAATACTTTAAAACATTAAAATAGAATACTGTAGTCACTGAAAGGTGAATGTCAAAATGAAACTAATACAAGTTTACTTAACTTCATTAAATAGAATTTTTCTTATAAACAATATTGAAAAAAAATCTAACTGACCAAAGATTTCTATTATATAAGGATTCTTTAAAAACTTATATGTATGTGTAGGTCATAATTATAAAAACACTCCCGCACACAGACACATAGATTCTGAGAAAAATATAGTAGATATCAACATGACGAAAACTATTTTGGTCGTGCTGTGTGAGCAGAACAACCTTAATTAATAATATTAATTACATTAATGTAATGACCTTCGTTTACATAATTACATTACGATCATGGTATAAACTTTAAGAACTATGATTTAAAGTTCTTCTTTGCTAGGAGGGAATACATTCTTTTAGTGTACCAGTGTCTTTCAAAACAACTGACAACAGGGACTTGACTGATCATACCGGGTGTTGTAATAAATATGAAACCAGTTCAGAATAGCAGTTTTACATCAATGCAGACACTTATAAAAATAAGGATTCAGCTTAATTATGGACTGAATAATAGAATTCACAGAACTAATACACAACATTTTTTTGAAAGAGAAAAAGAACAGCTAAACCTACGTCAATCTACCACCGTCACACATGCTTATTCACCTATGTGACGTGGAGCGTATACTTTCACAGGATCATGAAGAATATTTTTTCATAGGATCATGGAGGGCATTCTTTTCCAATTATTAAATGTTGGTAAATTTCTGATTCTATATACATATGTATCAATATGGAGTTTTTCGTTTCTTGGTATTAAATAATAATAAATTATGGCTAATTGAAACAAAAAGTTTCCCTACAATGTTAATACCTGTTTTGATTTGATCATGTTCCTCAGCCTTCCATGTTCCATAGCATTATAAAGCGGAAGAGGTTAATGTTTTTAACGTGGAGCACCTTCACCACGTCATGAGAGACCAACCAAATTATCATGAATGAGGAAAATGAGACGTTCTTTGTGAATTACCCAAGAAGGACATGGCGAGCAGGCTTTCACGACAATGTTAATACCACCACTTAATAAGTCATGAACACATCACCAAATCTATTCAACTTGCTTTTACTGCAAACTGGTCTGGCCACTTAAGTGATCACCCAATAAAACTTACATGAGCTAACTGATAATTTATTGTTCAGTAAATTGTGAGGATTTTCATTCATCACATGGTCCCCTCACGTGTCTTACCTTATTCTTGGCATTCAAATAGAACAGCAAAGACTCTTAAGATTCGTCAATTGGCTCAATATACATACCTATAAAGCATCATCAACTACAACAGTCTAATTATTTTTTTCAAAATTTCGAAACTCTTGAACTACATCACAAAAATTTTAATGTGTTCTTATTATTTCAGTTATTACATTAAAAAATAGGTAAACTTGAATTACTAAGCGGAATGAATTTCTATAATTAGCACCAAGAGCAGTATGATAGATAAGGTATCCTCATCTCTGTATGAGGAGCTCTGACTGACTCCGATAGCTCCACTAACCTCCGCAGTACTAACAATATGCTAGTACCTCATCCTCTCAAGGTTTCTTACTACTATATTATATGTGGAAACAGTTTCACAAACAGAGATAGGAGTATAACACTTAACATTTCAAACAATAATTATTATAAAAAAGTATTAATTTGTTTAATAGCTTAAAAAATAATAAAAAAAATATTTGCTTAAAGCAAACATAAAATCTCAATAAATACCTAAATGAGGTCTCCCCTGGCCCAGATACGAGGAATCTTGCCCAAGAGGCTCTGGTCGATACTGTGGACCAGTGCCTGTCACCTCATTATCCAAGTAGTAGTCTGCAACATTACTAGAACTGTGATCCATATCTTTGAATGATATTTCAAAGTTATATATATATATAACCAAATTTTATCATGACTTGTTTAAAAATATGGTGAAAATGAGTAATTATGTTCCCAAATTATTTGAAATTGTTATTAAGAACACTCGAAAATTACAAAAAAGATATCTTCAAGAAAATATAAAGAAACAATACTAATGAGTTACTTCAGACTTACTATTCTATTAAAATAGACTAATATCTAATTTTAAAGTTTTAAAAACCGAACAATTGCTCGAAACTAGTAATTTATTTATATGTATGTTTAAGAACTTTAACAGTGCAATTTTATATTTCATATGATTGTATATTTGTTCAATACTTCAATATTTGGTTTGATTTCTTTGTTTTATAATTAAAGTAAAATCTATGCTTAAAACCAAAACAAGGAGATTTATGTTAAAGCAACTAAACAAACGTGGAGTAGAAACTGAGTACCACTTCATACTCCATATAAAAATGTTAACAATTCTTTGTCACTACACTGTCATTTCAAACTACACTGATCGTATTTCCTTAAGGTTACTCATATTACTTTATTTTGATATATGATATGTATTCAAATTAATTTTTATTTCAGAACTTTCCAATTATTATTGTGTACTTCTAATTTAAATAGTTGAATTCGTTAAAAATAAAAAAATCCATATATGTGGATATAACATATATATTAAAAAATAACCAACAAAGGTAGTTCGTTTATTTTCCCATCAATAAATGCCATAATTCATATATTTTGAAGAACCATTTTTTCAGGATAATGTTAACTCAAAACGTTGCTCATCGAGTAGAAAATCTATTAGATTACGGTGATTTATTTTGTATGTAATATGGTTACTAATATTTGCGGTACTAGCAATTATATCACTTGTAAATTTAAAACTAATAATACATACTGTTCTGATGATATAATATATAAATTTCATAATTTTATCATAATTAAAGTATTTAATTTTATATTTAAAATACTACTTTATTATTATATGTATATAATAGCTCAGAAATAAACTTGAGAAAAAAATCATTGAAAAAATCTGGAATGGCCTACACTGAACTTTACTGCAAGAAACAAATATTAAACTGGTTTACGACAAAACGATTTTTGTCTTCTTAAAAACTTTCACATTCAATCGTAAGTCAAAATTTTTACACTTTATTTAAAAAAAGACCTTTTTTAAAAATTTTAAATTTCTGTCATTTTAAATTTGTTCACGATCACTATACTTTGCTTATAGTGAAGTGAAAAGGGAGGAAAGAGTGATGAGAACCACTAGGTGCTTGGCATCCCTCTTTCCTCTTTGATGAGAAAGGAAAAAGGAAAGTATCCCAGCATCCCTCATTCCTTGAACCAAAAGTTAGAGATTATAAGTGTGTTTCATTCAATTATTTGTTTCTCAAGTTTATTTCTGATTTTTTTATCAGTTAATACTCAAAACTTAGGTTAATAATTATGATTTCCCCTGAATAAATAAATTGTAAGTACACATACTATTGTCACATAACTTAAAGAAATGCATATTTGTGCAATGTCATAATGTGATAGTGGTATTAGAAAGAAGTCAGTGGATAATTAGTCAGTGACTCCTTCCAATAAAGAACAATTTACATTTAACATAACAAATATATTCATGAAATGTAGTTAAGGGTTAAATTAATAATAGGGAACAAGAATCTTATAAATATCCTGATTTCTTACTCATAAGGTTTTCATAATAATCGTAGTCAGGATCGTAAAGTATTCTGTGTCCATCACGTTGGTTGAATCTACTGAGCCTGCATATCCGAAACCTCTCACTGTACACAGCAGATCTACATTGATAGCTTGCTTGTCTAAGACATTCATCCAAGCATTCACTTAGAGAACGTCCCGTAATCTCAGAATGAAATTCACCTCCAAGCCTGCTATTTCGATATCTCTGAAATGCTGTATCTGGCCTTCTACCATCGGCAAATAAGTGAGAAGTCCCTCCCGTATCAGGAAAATCGTTTCCTTTAACTGAAAAGTCATGGTCTTTAACAATGTATTTGTTGTATTTTATTTCTTTCTAGTTGAGAATAATTAAGGCTGGATGAACTAAGCATTATACTGACAGTTATCTAAACATATGAGGTCGTAGAGATCATGTGTTGGACTACTGCTCACTCTCAAATCATCTTTTTGGGAAAAGGAATCTTCTTCAAAAATTATACAACGTCTTATTTGTTCATCGTATTCTATAGCACGACAGAAGTATCTAAAAAAAAACGATATTTAGAAAAATAGTTTTAATTTAATTTTCTTATTATTATTTAGAATTGACTACTTACTTTTCTGCTCGTAAACACTGACTTTGACACTCAATCAGAGAAAGGTTTGAATAAAGATCGACCTCAAAAGGCCCTCCGAGACGTTTGTTTTCTTCTTTCACAAATATCAATGGTCCATCACATCTTCGTTCAGCTATGATCAAAATTAAACAATTTAAAGATATATATTTCATTGTTTTTTTTTACAGCAAAGTAACTGTCCATTTGAAACAGTTTATTTATTATGTATTCCTGCATAGTTAAAACATTATATAATTGGAATAAAATGTGTTTCATAATTTTACATTTTCTACAAGTTAATGAAAGTTATGAACACAAAATGTTGTAAAACAAGCAGAATATAACAATGAAATCTTAATTTTAATTTTACTACAGAATCTTAATAATTCAATACGAAACCATGATATAAAAAATAGGAATACATTTTAGCTATGTAATCAATATTAATATTCATTATTTTAGAAATTTCTCAAATGATTCGTAATGTTTTTGAGCTGAAATGCCTATGAGGTCAGTTACCACCAACGATTAAAGTTTCTGTAGTAAGTCTTACTTTTATATTAACAAACAGGTCATAGTCAAACAAGAACTAGTCCCAGTTTTGAAATGTAAACCCACAAGGCAACATAATTTTTGAAATGTTTATAAACCAGATTTGAAAGGTTTATAATATTGCAAGTCCCCATGGGCACTGAACAGTTTTCATGTTCATGCCAGCTTTCAAACTCACGGTCAGGAATAATGCTTTTTTTTTGTGCTCCATGAGGTCACACTTTGTCACACTCTACAGTCATTAACCAAATATAATTCGTGGGATCAACCAAGACCTCATATCTCAAATATAATTCATGGCCACTTCTTTAATAATCAGTAGAGTTTAGTTTCTATTTCTTTACATTTTTTTATATTACTTAGAAAATGTTTAAGTGATTGAATGAAATAGAATTTAGTTTAGAGATTTATTAAAATGATTTTAATGTTTCAATGAGTTTTTTATTATTTTTTTTATTGTTTAAACTGATCCCCTAGCGGGTGATAACGGCTTTTTGTTTGATCGGTGATTCTACAGTTTCTACATTGGGAGTCCTAAATTTTGCTTAACTCGAGTGCATTTCGAGAAGGGACAACGTACTCAGATTTATTCACCTCCCGCCTGAATAATTTGAGGGCCAGGTGAAGATTGAACCCCGGACTACCAGCCCAGAGGCGAATACGCTAACCACTGAGCTAACCTGGCCCCTTTTTTGAATTAATATGATATATAAAAAGAATGAAATTGGTAAATGTAAAAAATAAACTTCAACCACACATATATTATCTGGTCCTTTCCATGGCATCATGGATTTGTCTAACAAATGCTCTCGTTAAATTATATGTTTTCCATTGAACAAAATTTAAAGACAGTTATAGATCTTGCTAAAGGTGGGAGTAGATATAAATATATGAACCATATTGTTTTGGGTTATATTGAAATGTGGGGAATGTACCCTAAGCGTGGTAGAGTTTGTCAACTTCATTATTGCTAATTTGTTTTATTTATTTTTTGAGGGAGTTAAATAATCATAATATATAAATAATAATGACAGTACTGAAGTAACGGTAAATATTCTTTCCGTATGGATTATTTGAAATTGCCTCCTTGAAATGGAAAATGTTCCATTCAATAGTTTATTATATATATAAAAGTTTAATTCTATGGATAATACATCAACAAAAGTTCTTTTAAATATTCATGATAAAGTAACTGTAAATATTATATACAATAATTTGATTTCTTGTTGTGCTTCTTAATATTAATTTGAATGTGTATACACTTTTTTGGAATCATATATAAATACAAATGATTTAGTTAATGTTGAATCACTTCAATTATCAATGATAGTAATTAATATTGATTATATTCTTATATGTGGGGTTTTATTGAAGTTAAGCTAAACAATCTGACAAGTGACTACAACTGAAAGTTATTGGTTGTCCTGTCTAACAAGCCACTGTTTGTTTCAATAATCCACTTCTCATGAAATATTTATTATGGTTTGTTCGTATAAAGACAATACTAAATACAGCATTGAAATATATAAAATAATCAGAAGAGTAGAAAAATTAATGATTCTTTTGATATGAAGTAGGGTGAAGCACCAATTATATACCAATAAGCACTTAATAAGATACCAATATAATACACAAAAATTAATTGGGTCATTTCCACTTGATGTGCTGCATATCTGACAGATTTTGAGACCCAACAAACGGTATGAATTGTTAAGGATTCCAACATTTTATACACACTGACCTATATGGAAGCATACTATAAATGCCACAAGCGGTTTCAATAAACTTTAATCAGTCAAACCCTTACAATTGTATTATTTTATCATCACTGTACTACAATTTACTGATGGTAAAGCAAAATAGTCATTTTGTTCTAAGAATTATGATAATATATATTTTTTGATTACATTAATATACTAAAATATAGATTTAAAATTATTGAACATATAGTTACCACTAAGACAAGTGTTTTCTAGATAATCAGAATTAGGATCATCGTCGAAGAGGTGGCCATGAGAACGCCTGGTGTGACGAGAGAGAGAGCAGGTTCTGCTCAGTGAGTCGTAAGTCACAGACCGACAAACGAAACTAAATTCATTCAAACACCTGAAACATTTAATTACTAATTAAAAGCGCCAATGAATTATATTGAACAATGTCTGACTCTAGGGTGCAAAAATTGGTCATCCTACAACAGGTAAGTAACAAGGAGAAAGTGAAAGTATAATTGAATTATGAATCTTGATTAATTAAACTACGTGTTAAAAAAATTGTAAGAGACGTCACAAGAATTTCGTTTATAATAATAATAACAACAATTTATAATTATAATTATAAATAATTATACCTATCCTAGCTTAGCATGTATGAAAAAGTAATATTAATCACTAATTTGATGGTCTTGTTTTCTTAAGACACTATTACTCCACTTTTATCATTTTTTATTGTAAAGTATCTGAAGATTGTAGAATTTCAAATGAATTGCAATTGGAGTAATCTAGGTGGATGAGTATCCAACAGTTTGTTAGACGCTACAGTCCTCAATCTTTGATGGATTAAATTAATACTTTACATAAAAATCTGAAGTGGCCTACACTCAAATTTATTATAAGAACCATAATATCTTACCTTTTGGGTGTATAATATACAATGTTCTATTTAAGTATCTTATAAATGGCTGTAAAGTAAGAAGTAAAGTAAAAGAATAAATATATAAATATGATTAAATTGGGACAACAAGGAAGAAGTGTGAAGGAAAGAATTAACAATTTTTTGTTAATTAAACTAATTGTTTAATTACCTCAACAAATTTACAAGTTAAATTAACTCACCAATAAATTAACAAGCGAATACTACTACTGTAGTATTTATTGAGTTGCTTAACCTAATATAAATATCTCCGTCCAACTTTTTAAAAATATTTTAGAAATAACAATATACTAAGAATATTATTTATTTTTAATTAAGTGTGCCATCAAATAGAGTAGTTAAAAGTTTATATGTTTTTACTTAGAGCATAAAATATCAAAACACTTGGATTATATTTTTTTCTAAAAATAATTTATAATGATACCTAATTTTTATAATGATTCTAACTATAATTTTATACATAACAGAAGGGTAAGAAAAATACTCCTTTAAATTAATGATTTTTTTAATAATGTGTTAATAGGTACTTGTAGGTTAGTTGTTATAAACAATTATTATGGAGAATGTTTGTTTATTGTATATTAAACGAAGCAAAATGGAATCACATTCAATTGAGTTCATTTTTTTTTTCATTTTTAATGAAAATGAATGTTACAAAAGTAGTGCTTTCATGAATAAAAGTTGAATAAAAGTTTCAAAAAAGATGAACATATTTGTTTGGATTAAGTAATGCAACAACAATCATTTTAAAACGTACTGTGAAACTATCTCTATCTTATAAGAATATTGAAATTTACTGAATTGGTGATGGTTGTAAACAATACCAAATAGTAGGATATTTATTGAGAACACAATTTGTTTGTGAAAATAGACTTTTTGTAGACAATGGGAGCATAAATATTTTAAGAACGTCTTTCATATACCTTCAAAGGAATAAATTGTGCTTTCTATTCTCTATAATTAAACTAGGATGGATTCCTACTTAGTAACAGCAATGGACTCAGTAATATGGAAGGCAAAATATTACTAAACAAACAGTCTCTGCCTCCTTCGCACAAGTGAACAAAAGATAACAACAGCCTTTTTTAAACTTTCTCTAAGATCATCTGGTTTTAAGCTATTTTGTTCTGAATACGAGTATATTGTCATTTAGTTTTTACCCGCGAGGTTATCCCCCATTTTTACACTCTTCAAGACTAATTTCCATATCTAAAGTTCATGTCTCTGCTATCAAAGTTGAGTAGTTAATCAGTTTGTCGTCCATTGTATTTCTTGATATATTAGCGCAGATATCAAGAGCTCGTGAAAAAATGAAATTCTTTCTAATAACAATACTGATTCATATTGTTTTATTTAATAGAAAGAAATATTTGTAATTAATTAGAATTAAAGTCAAATTGGATAATAAATTTAATCAAATAAATTCTTATGACCAATAAATAATTAGAATGAAGTGAAATAAGTAATACCTGTCCTGGCAGTCTGTCCTATTGGCTGCAATGACCTGCTTGATGTCACCTAGTGGCAGCTTCAGAGTCTTCCTGGGATGCCTTTCAAAAACGTACTGCCGGCTAGGACACTCTCTTTCAACTCGACTTGCTAAAATAAGTTACCAACAAATGTAGTACATGTTAATATTAAAGTATGAATGTATTAAATGGTGATAAACATTTTTTTTTTTATAGTTTTAACAAGGGCTGTGGAGTCGGGAGATCGATTGAGTTCATTCCTCATACTACATTACCCTAAGATAATTCCATTCGTAAACACAAGAAAATTTACATCCGATATTAAGTATTGTTCATGGGTGCAACATATAAATTGATTACAGTATTTTGTTAGACAAATCCATCTATGGGAAGCATAGAAATTATAAGTATGATTAGCTGTTTTTTCAAAATAAAAGGAAGAGCTGGAGTTGGAGTCTGAGCGGCTGTTGAAAAATAGAGGAGTCGGAGTCGGAGAGTCGGCCAGTAAGAGGTCTGACTGTACAGCCCTGGTTTTAACCAGTATCTACAGTCATTAACGACAAATTAATTAGCTATAATATAAAATATTAGTTGCGCAAACAACTAAGAGTTCAGAAATTTAAACACAACTCTGAGATCGAGACATGTGCCACAATGTCTAAACCACTTAGGTAACCATTGTTTTGAGGACAATAATGTTAAATTAACAGGGATTAATTTTGGTCGTGAATTTGCTATTGAAATTTTGTTTGATTAGCTAATATTTTTTTTATACCATAGTAAGAATATACCATAATTATTAAAAAAAAAGTCATAAAACAAATTTGAGGACCTCAAAACATGTAAATCCGTCAAAATTTCAACTTCGAATTTTATGTCTGTGTGAGTGAGTATAAAAGTTTGTGTGCACGCTGATGCCTGAATCATCTTTGATGGATCAAATTAATATTTTACACAACAATGGGTCTCGTAGTGTAGATGAACCCTATTGTTTGGGAGCAATTATCAAGGATGGAAAAGTCACTTTTTTTGCCAAAATGTCTTTTTTGGCAACATTTTTTCCACCTTAAATACTAACTCTAGAGTTTTGAAACTTTGGCTTTATCTATGAGGCTACAAAATCAATAACTTAAAAAAAGTCACAGGTTTTTTAAACAACAGGAAATATTTTTTTTTTTTTCAATAAAATATTAAAATTCTGACCTATCAATCAATTATGCATGACGGGAAAGCCACTTTTTTTTCTAAAATTAGTTATTAGAGATTTTTTTGAGACTTACTAACAACTAAATAAAATGAAGAATTAGATGTCATTTTTGATGGATGGAGCTAATGAATTTCATAAAGCTAATTCAAAACAATAGTTACATAAAAATAAAAGGAAAAATCAATTGGTTGTCAAGAAGTTTGTTATTATGTTTTCCTATAGTAAAGTTGAGTGTACTCACTTGACTTATCAATGAGTTTGATATTCTTTGACACGTGTTTGTGAGAATGCTATGGGATACAAACATAATAACTTAAAACTTGTTTCAATTTCATATTTTACCCAAAACTGGGACTTATTGTTCAGCATTTTTTTTGGCAATGTAATGGGATGGATTTAAATAAATTAATATATAAAAATAAATTAATCTTACATAATTTAACTAATTATGTAAGATTAATTAGTTACGATTAATGACATTAAGAATTAATCATTTATAGTTCACAATTTATTGAGAAAGGTAATTTTTCAATTTTTATGATAATACTGCAATTTCTTAAAACACTTCTCCGGTGATTCAATAAACTGAAACTTTGTACAGTCATACTACCAATATTTAATGAACTTACAATATTGATTACAATATTGATACAATATTGATTACAATATTGATACAATATTGATTACAATATTGATGCAGCAATATTACAGTAAAAATATCAAAAGCCTATAATAACGTGACAATTTTGAAGCAAATTAGGATCTTCATATGGGACAATATGAGATACGATACGATGCAGAGCAGAAGCTGTTACTTCTGAATTATTCATAGATCACTTCAATTTATTAAGGTTTTCTTCTTTGCTAAGCCAAAGCTTACGGTATTTAAAGCCATGCTTGTTTTTAATTCCACCATATGTGTCGTTTTTAATAAATTCATGTTGACCTACCCAACATGCTATGAACATCGATCGACACAGAATTTCAAGTTTCCTCAAAAATTTTATTTGTTTAAAAATACACTGAGTTCAAAGTATTCCATTATGACATCACATATTCATTTTTCACAAAAGAACCATTGGACGTATCGAGTAAACTCGATTTAAATAAATTTATTTCAAAGTAAACTTAAATTTGTTATGCTAAAAGTAGTAACGATTAATTGACAGAGACTTCAAAACTTAAAATTCAATTTTCTTTCAAACAACATCAGAGGTTCTAGTATCCATTTAATAATTTTTAGTTCAATTATTGGCAGAAGAAAGTTGGAAAGTTTAGGCTTCCAATTTTGAACACAATAATCAAAATTCAATTTGTTTTGCAAATTACACAGTGGATACAATAATATTCTCTCTCAATTGTAAGTTAATTTCTGAAAGTAAAACAAAAATCTGTTACAAAAGTTATTATTATTTTATATTTTAAATTAAATTAATGTATTTATTAAAGCAAAGCTAAATTCATATCTCGAAAACTGGACAGGCTACTAATATATTACATTTTTAAAATAAATTTTCCTGTCTTCATGCCTCTTTTATAATTATTAACTAAAATAATGCCATCCGAACTTTTAATAGATTTTAAAGCAGAATTGAACAAAATTTATTCAAAAAAATTAATAATGAATTTTGCTGTGAACTAACTAATACATTTGTCGCATATAAATTATGTATTAAACTATAAAAATAAGGGATTAACTCTCCTTTCGTTGATCCCCTATTACTTTGCTATAAAAAAAGGTAATACATGGGTATTGATGGATTTTCATGTTTATATCACAAATGGACCCTAAAGTGTGTCCTATGTTTTGGGCAATATTGCACCATAGAAAAGATATTTCTTACGTCCAAATATTAATGTAGACACACATTTTTTTCCCCCTAAACTAATTATTCTAGGTTGTTGAATTTCTGTGATTGTTTTAAAACTAACAGTAGCAATAAGGGGAAAAAGTAATATTTTTCTATAACCAGAAAGGTATGTATTGCAATAAGATTTACAATTTTTGACTTATTTTGGTTCTAGAATATTTTGGATACGATACAGCTTAATTCGTTTAAAGCAGCATAATGAAATTATACTAAAAGAAATTACCATCTGTGAACATGAGCTGAATACCTTTTTTTCGAAATTAGAAGGACGTGAGGGGCGTTGTAGTACAATTTATGATTTCAGAAAAAGTTTTATTAACACTATACATCTAACTAAAGAAACGATAAATTTTGTCCAAAAAATCACCACAACTTAATAATCTACAAAAAAAAAAGCTTATGCTACAAATAGTTCAAAGCATTACAACATCGAAAGAGTAATACTAGATTAAAACTGAATAACATTCTACTTATAGTAATATGAAAATTTTTGGTAAAATGAGAATCTTCATAAGGTATAACCTACCTATCACAAAGACAAACTAACAGAATCTGCTCCAAAAATGTTCGTTAAGAAAATAGAAAAATCTTCAAGTCTTAAAAGAATCACTCTGGCTTGCTTCATGACTACAGAAGGAACTCATGATAGACGTCTTCGAATTTATTAAACAGCACTCATGTATAGATGAAATCTATACAAAAATTTGTTGGGACGCTACAGTCCACAATCATTGGTGGATCAATTAATATCTTGCACAAAAATGGTAATCATACTGTAGATGAACCCTAATGTTTGGGAGCAATTATGCATCATGGGAAAGTCACATTTTCCCCCAAAATGTGTTTTTAGATAATATTTTTTTCTCATAAACTACTAATCCTACAGTATTGAAATTTTGCCATCATCATGGAAATGACAAACGCAATCACTGAAAAAATTTTCATATTTTTAAAACAAGTAAAAATATTTTATTTCTTAATAAAATGTAAAATATTGACTCACGAATCAATCTAAATGCTTGTGAGGAAAATACAGGTCATATGATCTGACTGTTTGAAATAAAAATATACCTAAAAATAGAGCATTATGTGTCAGATGAGTTAGGTACAGTAGAACCCCCTTTATCCGGTATCGAAACGTCCGGCACGCTCAAAACAACGGCAAAATTTTGACCAGGGTAATTTCCCGAAAATATTGGGTAAAAAATATGCAAAAACACAAAAAATGTACAACCACGTAATTTTAAATACGCCGCGCGAAGCTCCCCTGGTCTGACGAAGAATTACCTGCGACCCCCCACCAATGTAAAGTTAAAAACAAGACAATTAGGCTTAAGGACATTAGTACAGTAAGATAAATACGAAAATAAGTGAAAACATAGAGTTAAATACAGTATAGAAATAAGAAAAAAGGTTTAAAAAATAGAGTTAAATACAGTATCGAAATATAAGTTTACGACTAGCCTATAAATATGCCTGCCCTGCCCTAAGGAAAATAAAATATAAAAAATAAAGTTTACGTTTATTAAAAGTGCCTTTACAATGGATTACATTACAGTCTACAGTCAAGCCTACGCTCTAGGAAGGTAATTGCGAGTGTGTTTTCTATGATTGTTTTGCTATTTTCTAACTTTTTAATTACTTCGTGTGTATTTATAAGAGTAACACTCAAAACAACGGCAAAACGCTTTATCCGGCATGGTCTCCCCCCCGATCGTGCTGGATAAACGGGGTTCTACTGTAGTTTTTTCAAAATTACATTAACCAATGATTCGATAAGGTCACTTTTTATATCTTAACGACTCATTAAAGAATTACGAAATTATGCGAAAAAATTGAACAGAAAATTAGCAATTTATAAAAAAAAGATCATGGAATTTCAATAACTGTAAACCGCAATAAAGCTATAAAAACTGAATATTCATTCTGAACTAATGGATCACCTACTATACTTGTCGGATTTGTTTATATATATTTACATTGTTTACATTTACTTCGAAATATTTTGAGTGAATCCATTGAAATAGAATTGATTTTTTCAAGGTTAAATGAAAAAATTTAAAATGATTTAATGACATAATATGATATGTGAGAAGGATAAGATTCTTCCATGTCAAAAATCAACTTCAGTCAAATATATAATTTCTGATGCTTTTCATTGTTCATGAATTTGTCTAACAAATGCTCTAATCAATCTATAAACTGCACCCTTGAACAATACTTAATATCATATGTACATTTTCTTGTGTTGATGAATCATATTGTTTGGTTAATATTGAGGTACGAGGAGTGGACTCCTCCGTTCTATATTACAACACAGATAGTAATTTTAAGCTAATTCATTAGTGATTCGATGAAGCTGACATATTTTCGTAAACCAGTCTGACATTTTTCAAACAAAATAAGAATATTTTGAAGTCTTAAAAGGAGTCATTGGCTTAAATATTAAGTGTAGGAGGTCAAATAAACGACATCAAATGTAACAAAACCACTGATCACTTAATGTTACAGATAACCATATACGATATCCACTTGCTATGGGAACAAAAGCCAAGTTCTTCTGTAAGAGAATATTTCGTAACTTGATACTTCATTTTGGCTTTACAAAAGTATTATTACTGCTGTGGTAAACCAATGATATTATATGTATTAGTTGTATTATATACAGCAATAGTTCTCTTTACTACTGTTTTTGTAAGATGTCATTAACATCATGCGAATAATGCAGACTCGGTCAGGAAGTTGCGGAAAATCTTTCATTGTGTTCATCTAAAAGTGAGGTAATAGGCTTGACGAGGAAGAGATTTTTGTAAACCATACCAATAACCAACACAGCTGAAAACAAATTTTGACCTTGAATAAAGAAATTCAAATCCGAAGCTTATATTAAAAATGAAAAAGGGAACTAAAAATGCTACATACGGTAGCGCTGCTCACGAGTTCAATCAATTTCAGGCCCCATCAGTGTCAGTAGATCCTATTAATAAGGACTTGTCTGATATTTCTAGATCAATGGCTTAAAATTTGTTCTATGGACTCAATTTTTCATAAAATTAGTTCCAATAAAACAAATTAAATCATTAAATTGATTATTATAAGAATACAATAGTTTAGCAGACTTCTAATTCATAACTGTAGTTAAATAAAAATAAGACAAAAAATCAATTGGTTGTGAGGAAGTTTGATATTATGTTTACTTATAGTAAATTTGAAAGTAGTCCATTCTAGATTTTTTCTTATAAGGTAAGAGAATCGCTAACAATTTTCTTGGCTGACTTAATAAGTTGATTTAATTAAAAGATGTAACAGCCTGAAAGCAAAGAATGTTTACAAAATAAAAACTGTTTCAAATAAATGTCATAAAAAAAAAAACTTTAAGTTAGCTAAAAAAACCCTCATTCGAACAAAAAGTCACTTCCAGAGATATGACAAGCAATTGTCCTACAGGTATATGTTTTAAATGAAGTAACCACTTGATATTTTCTCTTTAAAATTAACTTTTATTTCTCATAATGATTTTTCAAATGGTTCTTCAGACTTGGAGCTTTACATAGAATTTACTAAAAAAAAAAATACCATTTACATGTTTATAAAATGAGGTTTTGTTTTTAATTTGAATACGTTTAGGAAAGCTGAGAATGACAACAAAGAAAAGGATTGAGAGTAAAGTTGTTTAAGTGAAAGATTAAATCAAGCATTGTGGTCGAGTAGCTACTGAAAAGGGCTTCTTATAACAGCATTGAGAACCCGCAGGCAAAAAGTCAACTAATTAAAGTATGAAATACCTCGTTGTTTATCTAGAATCCAAATCAAACATTGAATGCTTACATTGAATGTATTTACATCAAATGTCCAAGTAAGTAGAAACGTGATTTATAATTTTAATCTATTCATTAATGCATATTCAATTTTCATAGTTAATGTTGTGGAACATACCTCTACTAAGTAATTAGTAACAATGGTTATTTTAACTTAACTTTACTTAAAAACTTCGAGTTAAATTTTTGAACCAATTTTACATTCAGACATAAACATAATTAGTGGTTTGGATATGCGTTTGCATAATTTTTGGAAGTTTTTTCTATGTTAGTCTCTTCACTAAAATAGAGTAAAGCATATTATTTTAGATTAAAGCATGTTTCAAGTGTATAAGTTTTAACTGCTATAATGTATAAACAATATTGTAAAAAGTATAGTAAGGTCCATTAAGCCCGAAGATATATTCATCAGGGTGACACAATACTGCCTTGAGTAATCTGTGCAAAGGTGTAGATTTTTAGCAAAACCTCAATCGCATCCTCCACCCCTCCTTTTTCTATAACCCTCTATCACTCTATTCATTATGAGTGTTTAGTTGAAAGTAATAAAATATCCATCAAGTTAATCATATTAAGTTAAATTAGTTATAGTTACATGTGAGACATATTTCCGTGTAGTGGACACTGTTGGGAACAAGAACAAGGGTCCCAATGCCCTCAGGGTGACTTTGTTCTCTTGTTAAGTAGCACGTAGACTCTTCGTACTCAACTGTTCCACTGAAAGAAGCAATCCTACTACCAGGCTGAAAGTCAAAAGATGTACAAGCTCTCACCAGATTGTTGGCTGCAGTTCTGTCTCTAAGACATAACTCTTGGCACTGTTCGAGTACACGGAAGGGAGGAGTTGAATCTCTTACCTAAAAATAATAATTTTAAAATTAGTTTATAAACTTTTTACCCTAAAACCGCCCTTTATAAATAAACACAATTCATGAAATTGCATTAAATATTTGTAATAACCAAATGAAAAAAGTCGAAGGAGTATTGAAAAAAATCATTAATTAAAATAATTATAAAAATACACTTTAAAAAAGAAAAAATCAATTAACATTTTTTGTATTTGCAATATTGTTCATAAATTGTGTCGAACATAATAATCTGGGCTGATGATAAAGAAAATCATTTTGTGATGCAATTATTTTTTTTTTTGATACTTCGACTACAATTTCATGTATTTAGAAGTAATTTTGATTTCAGGGTTACTCCTTTAGCTTTTTGATTATGTAGCTGAAATCGGATGGACACCCATTGGTGGCACTCCGTAACTATGTTTTGACGTAAGCTCCGTAAGCTTTATGACGACAGAAAGTCACATGGCCATTGCCGTTTTAGTCGTCTTTGGGGGTTTGTGGGGATTACTAGTTGGGAAAGATTTTGAGCAAGTGGGTTTGGATGAATTGAGAGTTTACTGTGGAATTTTTTGTAGCGGTCTTTTGCGTAGTCGAGAACGAAGGGGACTTTAAGATCTCGATGAATGATTATATTTGGGACGTAAAATGGGAGATGATAGAGTTTTCTGAGTATTTTTGATTGGATTGCTTGTATAGGACGAATATTTGAAGGTTTGGCAGAACCCCAAAGTTCTATAGAATAAGCCCAATTTATGCTAGTATTCTTGAATTTATTATGAATTTCTTGAATTTATTGAAATTTTCTTTATTGAGTGACTTACGTTTTTACTTTCACTGTAATACAATAAAACCTACTGGAAAACAAGAAAAAAATTATCTTTAATTTTGTTGTTATAAGTTTTTGTAAGTGGGCTACCCAATGGTCGAACCATGAAAGTCGAAATGCAGAATTGGGCTGTGCCAATCCTTTCTGTGTTCTTTTTAAGTGTTCTTTCTTTGTAATTTGTCGAGGTATACTCGTTGATGATTCTTTTTTATATATGTATATATATAATTAAAACTTGAAGGAAACACAGAAAGAATATAAACATTCACGATTCTCAATAATTTCGGAAGCATACCATCTTCAGGAGAAATGAAGAATTCGAGTTTAGAAGAATATATGTTGTGCTTATTTCATAGGTTTTTTTTTAAGAAATACTGTACTTTTATCGATAAAAAATAGAACCCAAAACTTTAGAAATGAAAGTTTGAATTTAACTGAACAATAGACTTATAAATAATAAATTTGAATTTTATTTTATTTCACAGTTAATAATTTAATATGGTTATATTTATATGACTCTGTACATGATAGTTGTTGAAATTTCCAAATTGCCTTTCTTATTTAAAAAAATCTCTAATATAATATGGTACTTAAGTTTCTCTGTTATAAAATTTTATATTTCTACCCATGAAAAAGGTTTTAAAGAAAAACCAAAACGTTGGCTGAGAGTTTGAACCTGAAGAACTGACCAAGTCCTCATACACTTTTATTTGTTTCTTCTTTATGGTCGATACTTTTACCAATAGATATTTATACGCTTATATAATGTCCAAACCACAGTACGAAATTCAGAAATGAGGCTAAGGTTTTTCAACCAAAATAACTGCTCTCCGTAAAAGTGTCATTCAAACTGACTGTAGACTAGTTGTTTTGACTGAAAGTCCTATTTCAGAATTTATTACTGTAGTTTACACTTTATTTGGATTTTATGTGTTTACTGTGAAATGCCGTTATATGCATATATGTACACAAGATTTCACATAAACACGTGAAATAACTATCAAACCACAATAGAAATGAAAAAAAAAAAGACTAAGATCTTTCAATTATAACAAAACGGTCTTCGTGAGAGTTGGGCTTTTGACTCTCACAAAGACCGCTTGTTACGGTTGAAAGATCTTAGTCTTGTTTTCCCATTTTCTTATGGTGGTTTGATCATTTATAAACATATATATTTAATATTTGTGAAAACTATCAGGTACGAACAGTAATAGTTCAAAGATATTAAAGTAATGCAAATAAAAAGAAAAACATACGCTTACAGTCTTTAAGTTCTGATTTCAGCCATCTTCAGGAAATTTGGAAACCCAACCGTCGCTGAGTCGTGCTTTGGGTCTTCCTCTCTTTGCTCTCCTGAAGACAGTTGGAACCGAGAATTACAGACTGTAGGTATTTTTTATTTTATTTTTATTACTTTAGTAACGTTCAACTATATATATATATATATATATATAATAGATCTCTATTTTACTGTAATTAATGAAGTTACTACTTTGCTACCTAGGAAACCAATAGGTACATGGGAGTTGTGTCAGATCCTTCAATGTGTCTTTCACTATAATGAACCGTTGTTATTATAGGCCGTCTAAATTTTTTAATATAACAACATTACAACACCGATCAAAATACCAATTTTAGTGTCTTTTTATGTTATATATATATATCAATGATCAAACCACAATAAGAAACGGGAAAACAAGACTAAGATCTTTCAACCGTAACAAGCGGTCTTCGTCAGAGTCAAAAACCCAAGTGATCAGTTGGATTTTTGACTCTGACGAAGACGGCTTGTTACGGTATATTTATTATCTTACTCTTGTTTTCCCATTTCTTATTGTGGTTTGATCATTGATTGTTATTTCACGTGTTTATGTGACCAACGACCAACGACCAACGGGAGTTTCCGTGCAATGCTGCACGTTGGAGTCAGGCAGTTCCAAGCCAGAGGCTTTCACCTGCTTGCTATTAGTACTGCTTTAACTGTGCAGGTCTGTCAGGTAAGTCGGTATGTTAGTTTCTGTCCTGTCTACGGTGAGTATGTTTCGTGGTCGGATGGTCTTTACAGTACTAGAGTCTGTTGTGAGTTTGGTGATCCAATTATTCAGAGGAGGATGGGTTCAAGGAAGTTGAGGTAAAAGTGCTCTTACTAGCAGGTTTGGGTGTACAGGAAGTTTTCTGTCTTCATTGATAGTCAGACGCCTAATGTAATCTTGTATTGGTTCCATCCTTAGATCACGCTGGATATCGACATTTCTCGCATAAAAAGGAGCATTGGCTATAAGGCGAGCACACTTGTTCTGGACAATCTGGAGTCGTTTTTTATTCGTTATCGCAGAGTTGTACCAGACGGAACACCCATAGGTCATGGTAGTTCTTATAATCACCTTATAGACGACCTCCTTTACCGCATGAAGAGTATCCCTTGATTTAAGGATGGGATACAGATGACACAACAACGCTGTGCCCAGCTTGTGTTTGGCTGTTAGATGAGATTTGAAAGTTAGTCCGCTGTCCAGAATAACTCCCAGATAGCGGACTTCCCTTGTAAATGGAATGCTGATTCAATCAATGAAGACAGGTGCAGGATGACGGGTCAAACCTTTACTGAATCGGATATATCGGTTTTTACCCGGGTTGATCCGCAGTCGCCAGTCAGAATACCACTCAGTCAACCTATCTATGTAACTTTGCAGCTTCACGATAGTGTGACCGAGACATGCCGACTTAAAGGCAACCGCAGTATCATCCGCATAAAAGCCAACAAAGGTCATGATTTTTCTGGATGAGTTGGGATGTAGAACTGGAGGAGGTTTAGGCAGGTCAAAGGTATAAAGGTTGTATAATAGGGGACCAAGAACGCTTCCCTGAGGTACACCTCTGCACATCTGTCCTGTTGGGGAGTTCCTACTGTTAACTGTTACAAAAGACTCGCGGTATGAGAGGAACGAGCGAATTATTTCGATAAACCAAGGGGGCAAGCTGAAACAGTGACGCTTGTGAAGGAGACCCTCATGCCAGACGGAGTCGAAAGCCCCCTCCAGGTCCAGGAACACAGCAACAACTTTTTTTGGGAACTGACCCACAGCAGGTGAGAGCCCTGACTTTATGAACTGAACCATCCTTCTCAACTGGAGAGTCGTTCCATGCTCTGAACGGAACCCGAATTGTTCCGGTTGGGATGGAAGGTGGGACTTTACTTTCAGCAATATTAACCTCTCATAGATCTTTCCTAGACAGGAGAGGAAACTGATTGGTCGGTAATCGCCTGGGTGATGGCCAGATTTGTGCCCCTTACGAATCATTACAACTCTGGCCATCTTGCAGGCTACTGGGAAGTACCAAAGCCGGAGACAAGAGTTATACAGAGCAAGTAAGACTGCTAGGATTTTTGGAATTTTAGGACCCAACAGAATTACATTGTCTACGGAGGTTTTGTTTATCAGCGAGTCTCTGTAGGACTTGGTTTGTGGTGGCGGGGTGGGAGCAGGGTAAAGGAAGGAGGTGGAACTTGCATTGGGCTTCGGGTGGTTAGAACCTGTATTGGGAGGTTTTTGGAACATGGGACAGCCTCGATAATTAGCGGGATGATCCCCCGAGCAATTTACACAACTAGGCTGTGCATTTCTCGGGCGATCACAGTTTTGAAAAAGATGGTTTCCAGGACATCGGACGCATCGAGTGCTCTCTCTGCACCAGGTCTGGGTGTGTCCCAGACGCTGGCAGCAGAAACACTGGGATGGTCCAGGTCTCCGGCGAGAGTCCTCGACTGTCACCGCTATTCCCAATACATTATTAATTTTTAATATTTCTCTAAACTGAGGATCAGGTTCCACCATAGCTTCAAATACAGGTAAGGGTCTGGGTACATGGTCGCCTGTGAATCGAGGTCTCCTCGAGATCAGCTGCCTCACACGAGCCCTGGATCCTTTAGCCTGCAAATCTTTCTCCAGGTCTACAGTGCCCGAGTCAGTGGGGAGGTACTTAATGATGAATTTCCCTGGTCTAGACTCCCACGGGGGTCTAAACGAGTGAAACTCAACATCCAAGTGTCTCAGTTATTTTGTCAGTTGTCTGTAGTGAGTCGGGTCTTTGGTCTGGACTCTGATAGATTGACCTCCGGAGGTGACCCTAGCTTCTTTCAGAAGTCTGCCACACTCAGACTCTCTGAGTCTCTGGAAGCCAGTCATAGACCTTATCATAATAGGGGGAGGCAAGTCATTGGAAGAGTCTTTCTGTGGAATGTCGGTGTCTACTGGCCGTTTATCTACTGCCTGTTCGTCAGATGCAGGGTCATTACTCTCGGGGACGGTGTCCAGGGGGGCAAACGGGTTGTGGGATAGGAGGGATGGTGGGTTTTTTGAGGTTGGAGAGGACTTGCTAGAAGAGCGAGTCAGTCGGGATGATTTTGTGGGTGTAGGGACTATAGAGGGAGTTTTGGAGGGTCCGGGATTCTTTTGTTTCTTTTTGGTAACAGTAACGGGAGGTGATGAGGATGAGGGCTCAGTGGAGAGGAGGGAGGCGGAGTTGGAAGCGAGACCGGCCATCTCTCTAGCCAAGATAGGGAGAATGTCCAGTCCCTGGGCTTTGAACTGCAATAATTTTGTCACCATTGTTTTGATGAATTGGTCAACTGAAACTGTCATGTTGTGAGTCGATAAAAAAAATAAAAAAATAAATAAATAAAAAAAATGGCTTCGAGTTGTTAAAAATGTTGGGCGAAGGTGAAAGTAAAGAAGTTGGGACGAGGGTGTTTAGAATCGGTTGCAGGATCTTCAAAATATTCCTCACTTGATGTACAGGAGTTCAGGTACTGGTCAGGTGTCAAGGTCGTAGAAGCGTAGGGATGCAGGTAGGCGCAAGGGTTTGGTAAGTACAAACAATTTGTAGGAACTAGAGCCTTGGAGTAAATCGGATTTTTGGCCGGTCTAGTTCTGCTAGTTGTTGGGTGAGTTGGATGAGGCAGCACAGCAGGTAGCAAGCAGGCACGGAGGGTAGGTGGGTAGGTCCCTTAGGGTATGGTGTCGCCCTTTTATTACACCCCTAATAAACCCAACACCCAATTAGAGGCGGCTTTCTTTGTGCACTACAGAAACTCCGTCTACAACTCAAGATCTACGACACCACACCGGTCACTGGTAATCCGCGAAGAGCGAGGATAGACACTTGTCAGGAACAGGGACACCTAGATCTATACACGTTCACCACCCAAGCGAGACTCCTCGTTTATGTGAAATCTTTGTATATTTATATATACTCGCAACATATGTCTCTAATATACATATTAGTCTCTAATGGTTGAAAAAGAGTTTCTGAGCAAAGTTATTAATATTTTGATCAAGACAGTGTGATAGACAGAAATTGTAGGTAATAAAAAGGATGTAATTAATTCACTTTAGCAGCATCCATACATTTTTTATAACCAACATTTTCTACTCTTTCTTATAATGAAAAATACTCTCTGAATAAACAATACTATCTCCTATTTAAATTTGAAGATAGTCCAAGAAATGTCACCGGACACTTCAGTGTGGCAGGAGTATCGCCCTCATTCCTATTTCATTCTACAGATTACATTTATATATTTAGTTTTTTTTTTATAAAATGGTTAATATTATATTTTACGCTGTATCTTTTACATTATTTTAACTTTGGGAAAGGTTAACTGAAAAGTTTGATGTTTGATATTGCCACGTTTACCAGATAAGTGTACTCCATGATTCCATCCCTAGCACCAGTGAACTCTTTTTGCTGAGGGAATATAGAAAAATCTAGCTTACAGCATGAGACCGAAAACAGATTCTGAATTAAAGCAAGTTATAACAGACAAATTTTGTGTCCACTTTGTAAAACTGTTGCTGGTGGAGTAGAAGATTATTTTGAACAGGAAGCAGAGCAGTTTGAGTACGTCAAATTAATCATTGTAACAACAAAAAGAAAGATTAATTTTTGACTTTAAAACATCAAATAAAAGGACATTATTTATGTCACACCTTGTATTGTCATTGCTAATTATTTTCCACTCATTGCATTTAAAACCAAGATTACCGAGACAATGAAAAACAATTGTAATAAATATGTGAAATTACCAATATTTACTCTAGAACATCAAATATTCAAACAATTCCCAAAGAGTAACAATGTCGTACAAACTCATGTTGAGAAAAATAAATTGAGTCTTCACATACAAATTTTATATATAGAAAACACGTTTCAAACATGTTTCAGTTTCTTCAGGTTACATTCTTTTTCTTTAAAATCCTTTCCATCCTTCCAAGATGTTTGATGTAACTAGAAGAAGAACACTGCGTGTTTGAAACGCGTTGTTTACATCAAACATTTCCTAATCGACACTTAAATTATTTCCTCAGCATAAAATTAAACTGAATAGCATAAAATTGAAAAATCAATTTTAAATAACTGAAATATTTTGTACACTAAATATAAATAAAAAATGTATAATCTAAGACGAAGTTTAAACTCAGGGTTAATGTAGCCTTGTAAAATTTAGCAAAGCAGAATAATGAATAAAAAACTTTGACTTTCAAATTAATAGTGAAGTATTAATGAATGAGATAATTAATATCATCTCAAGAAATACCTGTTTGTAATAGGTATAATCACGGGAGAATCTAAATACAGGAAATAGTATATGATCTTTAGTATAAGCTGCTACCTTACTGAGTATAAGATTCTGCCTTAGTGAGTATAAGGTGCTACCTTACTGAGTATAAGATGCTCCTTACTGAGTATAAGGTCCTACCTTACAGGTTACGACAAAAGTTGACCTTCGAACCAAGTTTAACAGAATTCACACAATTTATCCTTCCAAAAGCTTCATACCTTTTTTTTCATACTATTTTTTCACAACCATCACGTAGTACCTTATTGTCCATTAGCAATAATATTAAATTTTAAAGCTTTAACGGTGAATATCTCATATATAGTCGTGTATGCGGAATTAAATAAAGACTTATTTACTCACAACGTCATCATCAAAACCTTGTAGCTGTTGATCTGGTAGTCGTTCATACACAACTCGTCCTAATCCTTGGTTGCAGGTAGTTTGTGCTGCAAAAATAAATAAATTAAATGTTAAATCTAAAAAAACATCTACATAAGCTCAAAACAACTTCTACATAAAAAAAGTCGTCAACTAGTTTAAACCTATGCCACACAAGTTCTTGTCTTCGATTAAGTCTGCTCCCAGACACTTCCCCATAAACACTTGAATAAGGCCTTAACAGTAAAAGCTATAGAACGATTCATTGATTATCTACATCAGGAGAGTTTATATAATAAATACACGTAACAGAAAAACTGTAATCAGCAGCTTATTTTTAATGGAAAACAAATACGTATATGTTGATATAGAGTAGGTTAGCTGATGCCTCTTGACAAATGAACTCACACACCCATCCATCATATAAGAAAGAAAATTCATTTCAAATATACAATTCAGGCAACAATGAATACGACTTGACAAGGAAAAAAAACAGACCTTATCTATATCGGTTAAAAATGATTAATTCATGGGAGTGCACATATTGTGCAGCCCAACAAATATTTTACCTCATACTATTCCAATAAAAAGTTTCTGAAAAACAAAGAAGATTATTAGTCAAAAGAATACTTTTATAAGAAGGAAAGTGGCCAAAACGGAAAGAAAACTTAGTTACCAAAAATTATCAAAAGTTCCTTAATAACATAAAAGGTCCACCATTCATTAATGCCATTATATAAATAAATATACATATGATCAAACCACAATATGAAAATGGGAAAACAAGACTAAGATCTTTCAACCGTAACAAGTGGTCTTCGTCAGAGTTAAAAACTCAACTGATCAGTTAAGATAAGATTCTGCCTTACCTTACCTTTAATGAATCAGTTGGGTTTTTGACTCTGACGAAGACCGCTTGTTACGGTTGAAAGATCTTAGTCTTTTTTTCCCATTTTCATATTGTGGTTTGATCATTGATTGTTATTTCACGTGTTTATGTGAAATCTTTTTATCGGAATATACATATATATTGTGAAAATCTGTAATCAAAGAGAACAGGTGCAAATAAATTCCGTTGTAGCAGGGTTACTACTCGTGATTAAAACAAAAAAAATTCCTTAGACCACATTCGCACATGCATATGTCGACAAACTTGAAACTCAAGAGCAACAGTCCTAAAAAACAAACCCAAGGAATAAATGGGACCTTCCATAGAGATGGGGCTATAGGGTATCGCCACTGATGGAATTATCTTTTGAAGATTGAAAATAAAAAAAATAGTTTATAGATAAACCTTGAGTTATAGGCTTCAAGTTATCAGAGTAACATTCACTTTCTTTATAAAACAACGATTTACGTATTTATATTTTTAAAATTGTATAAGAACCATTACTCTTCTATATTTAAAGAAAACCCTAAGGTTTCCTTTCGACATTTTCAACCATAACTACATTATAACTATATTATTAAGTAACGTCCTTGTATATAGTATCAAAAGCAATTCCATCTAAATATTTTTTTGACATGTAGATAAAGCCAAACGAACTTATCTCATAGATCTTTGTAGAAAAATGTCCGAAGCCAGTTGAGTAGAGAAAATATTCTAAACAGGACGACTCAAGATCCCTTTAAAAACCCTTGAGGTGATAAAAATAGTATATTTTCTTCTGATTATAAACAGAATTTATAAAATGCCGAGTTGAACAAACATTCAACCACTAGAATTTGTTGTACACATGGGCAATGATCTGTGTGTCTTGCTGGTTTAGAATATACATAGCCTCTCGCTCGTCTCAACGATAGAGACGTCAGTTAGAATCAACTAACCTTTACTTATTCCTGTTGTCCTAATGTAAATAAGTATTTAATGTAATTTTTTGTTATTTACATTAGAGCATCATATCTATTGAATTATGATTTTTATAATTAATATTAATTATGTTTGAATATTTTACTTATTCCTTGTGTTTAGTTTTTATAGTACTAAATAAATATCAAATAAGCATTCCACTATATTATATTTTTAATTTATTAGAAAAATATAATTAATTATATGTATAATAATTAATATACTGTATATGCTTTAAAAATGATCAATAAAGTAGGATCAAGCAGGAAACTGAGTCTTAAAATAACAGTTCCAGGCCAAGGCTATTCACTGTAGAAACAGGGGAATACAATAAAGGCAGTCACAACCGGATTTGTTCATGTTGGTTTGAATTCCCAGTTGCCTATACAGTTCGATTTGGTATCGTGATTGTGCGGTCTAGAGCCCCACATTTTTTATTGAATTAACAAGAATGCTTTGTCAGTAGCTCTGTTGACTCAGCAAGTTAGTGCTGAGTCAACAATTTCTAGTTTAATTTTTTTAACAAAAAGAGAGTATTTTATATTTTAGTTGACGTTAATTTCCCCATAAATATTTTGAATCAAGGGTTTACAGTTGAAATCTATCTGATACCTCATTATTATTATCATCATTATTATAGAACTCCAACAATAAGTGAGACAAATTTATCGTTATCGAATTTCAGATTGGATCAGCAAGTTTGCAGTACACTGCAGTAAGCACAACAACCATATGCTGTATTAGGTGTAGTGACAGATGACACATAATTGTGTTCACTTACAAATTTGAATAAATAATTTTAATAGCTGAAAAATTTAAAGACAGCGTTACTATGGTAAAACATGAATAAATTTCTTTTAAGAAGTTTTAAGATTAAAATGTTTTAAGGCTTTCAGAATCAATTTTTGCTTTTTTTCTCATGATGTTAATAAGTTTGTGTATATATGTGTTGTGTGTGTGCGCGTTGGTGTATGTGTGTGTGTGTTTGTGTGTGTGTGTAGGTTTTTATCCAAAAGTTGCAGACAAAAACCTGGTACAGATTACAGTTAGAGGGATTATAATGAAATTTGACCCTTTGGTTATGAAAAAAAGCAGCTATGTTTTGGGCAATACGAAAGAAAAAAAATATACATAATGGTACTTTATTCTATTGCGAGCATTTATCAATCAATAAAGATTGCATTATCAAGAAAAAAATTATATTTTTAATTTATTAGAAAAATATAATTAATTATATGTATAATAATTAATAATTAATAATATGCTTTAAACATGATCAATAAAGTAGGACCAAGCAGGAAACTGAGTCTTAAAATAACAGTTCCAGGCCAAGGCTATTCACTGTAGAAACAGGGGAATACAAAAAAGGCAGTCACAGCCGGATTTGTTCATGTTGGTTTGAATTCCCAGTTGCCTATACAGTTCGATATAGGCAACTATATTGAATATAAATAGAACTAGAACGTATAAATACGCATAATCGTGTTTATATGATATCTTCACATGATTGGTACTACATCATAACTATTTCATGAATATAGGTTTATAGGAAAAACAGGAAAATACACAAATTGAAAACTATTAATTTTTTCATGTAATTATTTGTCTCATATGTTTACTTTTACTTTATTAAAAAAATGGTTTCGTTTTTTCCCAGATATAATAGACATTCCTTTCTGTTTACTCCAATTATCATGTATGTATTACTCAGTAGAGTACATTCAAGTGAGTAATCTGACGCTATTTAACGGACAATCATAAAATTATTGGACTAAATATGTCCTATAGGACTTATTTGACAATACGTTTACTAATTGTAAAGAAAGGAAACAACTTTTTCTTGTTATTTTTATTAAGAGGTTTGTCTGATCATCAATCCTGAATGTTAGACATAAATGACCAGAGCACTTAAATGTTATAATACTAGGAAGCAATAGTTTCCAGTTTCTACAGTCTACACTTTATGGAAGTATTCCAGTGATTGTTGGAAGTATAAATTACTTTTTGTTTGAATAAAATGAATCAAAATAAAAAAAGAACAAAAAGAATATGAAGGAATAAAATTGTAGTCAATGTAAAAGCCGACTAAAAGGACTGTACTGTGGAAAATAGAGATAATGGAAGATTGGAGTACAGGGAAGGTTAAATTGTTCACAATTAGAGTCAAAATAGTCCTCTGTCTAGAAGCGCTCATAGGGGAATCAAAAAGGGACAACCTTTGCAGTTAAATTAATCGTAAGACTGATTTTGAACACGTTTTGGATTTCATAACTTTCGAAAAATGTAGATAAAAAGTAACCGTACATAAATAAATATATTAGAACTCAAATAACTCAGGCTCTGAATCTGGCTTCCAGATTCAAAACAAACTCTCAATGCCAACTTTTTGATTTTATCAAAACTCATAGGCAGAAGTAAGAATTTAAAAAAAAACCTATTAATTCTACATTACATAAATTAGAAATTTGGACTAAAAATAGTAATGTAAACACACCTGAATCTTACATTATTATTACCTATACTAATTTATAATTCATGTAATATAGAATCAATAATTCATTAACTTACAAATTTCTTACTTTGACTATGGAAAATACTTAAAATAACATGGACAGGTTTGATTTAAATCTAAGATGACATATCCAGTTAATTCAGTATTATTTTATCAGAAGATCGACACATTATTAAAATTAATAAATGTATATAATGTAAAGAGAAGGTAATATTTGGACAATCATACTAATAGTTTCTTTCTATTTATAATACATTTATAATTTATATGGTCTATTTTTATTACACTTATATTATATTGTGGAGACAAATTACACTATTTAAAGAGCTTTATTATCTTTTTGTACATCAATACATGCTTCTGAAGCACTGTTTTCTGTGATCAACTCCACTGAATCTCAAAATAGGGTGTTTGAAACAAGAGGGAATGTTACTAAATAAATTCCGGATATTCTCCGTTTGTAATCAATTATCTATTACGTTCCTTCCCCGTTGTCTGTCTGAATTAAAGATCTTTAGAGAAATAAAGATGTGTGATGAGATGAAACACTAAACTAAACCACTTATTACACTTATTTACTGTATTCTATTACATAGTATAACAGTAAATCAGTTTAGTATTTTATCGCATACTTTAGTGTTTTTTTCTCTCTGATCCTATTTGGTAAATCCCTTCGACTGACCGTAAACTATTTAGACTAGAAAACCTCAGCAGGAAATTAGTCAATTCAAAAGCTGCTGCTAACTTTAACAAAATGTGTTTGAGAGAGGATAAGCCTATACTATTAGCAGTTGTAGGCAACCCTTTAGGTTGCAATGGCTGTCCCACAAGAGAACACACATAGACTGAACATTGGGCCCTTTGTCATACCTCACAATAAAGACTGATTCTACATTGGTAGTTCTAAATTTTGCATAACTCAAGTGTATTTAGGGTAGGGATCTTTAAAGAGTACCTGACGTCGCATAGACGCAATCGACATCTTAACGTTCTCCCCGTGGAACGATGTGCTCAGATTTATTCACTTCCCATGTGAATAAATCGAGAGCCAGGTGGGTATGGAACACCGGACCTACCAGTTCAGAGGCGAGTACGTTAACCACTGAGCTAACCTGGCCTCCTCATCATATGCTAATATACCTATTATTGATATGATATGACCAGTTGACTTGAGTTTTTTCTCTTGTATGGACTGGAGGAGGTGGGGGTTCTTGAAGTTGTAGGTTACCGGCTCTAATCAAAGCCACATACTTTGAGCATCTCTTCTATGAGGTCACCTCTATCAGCATGACGTATATTATAAGGACTTGCACTCCCTCAGAAAATAACGTCTGGTACCTCAACCACACAAGGATTTGCCTGAAGATGGCTGTAAGAACTTTACAATAGTTGCAGATATAACCATTGTAAATACAGATAATCAGGATTAACTTCAGAATAATTCACAAGTCCAGCAACCCATGAAGCAAGTCATTTTCATCAATAGCCATCAGAACTCCAAAACCAACAACGAACCACCAAAAAAATAGAACTTAGACCTTCCTACACAGTGAGGCTAATGTCCGTTGCCAGTATTCTAATTTACTGAGGAAGTCCTATACCCTTCCTAGTAAGACGACAGTGGCTTCATGGTTTAGCAACCAGGCTCAACGTCTACGTGAGAAAAGTAGTAAAATTAATTAGAAAATGTGTAAAACTGGAAATTGGCATTTGTTTCAATAGAACAACACACACACACACACACACACACATATATATATATATATATATATATATATATATATATATAAACTAGAATTTACAAAAGAACACATAGAAAGGAAACCACTGAACTCACTACTATATTTCGATGTCCTCGTCTTCAGGAAAAGAAGTGAATCGCTCCAAAGGCTGATAACGATTGACTTGGCGTTCGAACTGAAGCACTCAAACAGTGTAGCCAACTTTCGGAGGAAAGGTAGACAGGGAAGATAAAGAGATAAAAGCCAAATAAAAATTAAAAAATGAAAACATTTAACTAAAATAAAATTAAAAGCTGATAACAACTTTAAAAAAAAAAATAAAATAAAAAAAATCAACGATTGAGGTTAAGCCCAGGAGCCGATCTACCGCCCAGAAGACTAATAAGTGCTTCTTCTGAAGCTCTCAGAGTAACTTTCGAATTAGTCTGATCAATCTGCCTCAGGACCTGTACACGGAAACAGTCATTAAAACTGAGTCCATGAGAATTGGCATGAGTAGCAACGGGAAGGTCACTGCGTTTGCCAACGGATGACCTGTGATTATTCATACGCAGGCTTAGCTTGGTGGAAGCCAAACCCACATAAAAAGAATCACACTGGGTGCAATCGAAACGGTAAACGCAGTTACCAGAGGTACAAGAGGTCTTGTGAGAGATAGGGTAGGTGCGTTTATTATGGACAGAGGTAAAGGAAGGAACAGGATTGATGATAGGACAAGTAAGACATCCACGACGTCCACATTGAACCATACCACCAGCAGTTTTTGGAGGCTTAGGAGAAGAGATGTGAGAGAAGATAGATTGAAGATTAGCAGGTTTGCGATAGGAAATGGAAGGTGGCTCACTAAAGACTGAAGAAGTACAGGAGGAAGAAGAAAGTATAGGGAAAAACTCCCTGACAACTGCACCCAGCCTATGAGCACCAGGAAAATAAGTGGTGATGAGGAAATTAGAGTCACTGCGATCCCTCCTAGGACCTGAATTATGATGAACGTCTGCAGGGACTATACGGTTGTTAATGAAATTAGAAGGATATCCTCGGTCAGAAAATTTCTGTTTCAATAAATCTATTTGGAAGGAACGATCTTTTATTCTGCTACAAATTTTATGGAGGCGTATGGACAATGATCTGGGGATAGCTTTTTTTACGTGGGAGGGATGGCAACTATTGAAATGAAGGTACTGCTGGGATATATATATATATATATATATATATATATATATATATACTGAAATTAATATCAGATTGTGTGTGCACATCTTTTTTACTAATCACTTCTTCTATTATCCTCACGATCTTCCTTTGTGAAGGTGATAATTACCAAAGAAAGTTAGCAAATGACATTCAACAAATCAGAAAACAATGAGGTATTGCGGTTAAAACAAAAAAAAAAATTAGTGCAAAATTCTGCGTATGGATAAACGGATCATAGGTCGTCCGTTAGCAAACGCAGTGACCTTCCCGTTGCTACTCATGCCAGTTCTCACGGACTCAGTTTCAATGACTGTTTCCGAGGACAGGTCCTGTGACAGCATCAGATGAAGCACTTATTAGTCTTCTGGGTTGTAGATCTGTTCCTCGGCATAACCTCAATAGTTAATTGTTCCTTTAATATTTAGTTCTTTTTTACTTATTCAGTTTCATTTTATGTTTTCTATTCATACGCTGGCTAAGCCTGGTGGATACCAAACCCACATAAAAAGCATCACACTGGGTGCAATCGAAACGGTAAGCACAGTTACCACAGGTACAAGAAGTCTTGTAAGGGATATATATATATATACACTTTTTCGATGAAACTTTGATCTGAAATAGACAAATACAGTTCAATGTACATAAAAAAAAAACAAAGAGAAATTAAAAGCACACACTTACAGTCTCTAATTTTTGGTTTAACCGTCTTCAGGAGAAATTGGAGGCCCAACCGTCTCTGTATCAGTGCGCTTGGTTTCTCTCTCTTATCTCTCCTGAAGACGGTTCAACCAAAAATTAGAGACTGTAGGTGTGTGTTTTTTTTCTCTATGTTTCTGTATGAACATTGAACTATAAAATATATATATATATATATATATATATATATATATATATATAGTTGAAATCATAGATAAAACATCGAAAATGTTTTCCTTAAAAGGTGCAAATCAGTCTATATATTGATATAAATGTCTTCATGATTGCTATATTTAAGTAATAGTAAAGTAAAAAAACCTTGAGTGGCCTACACTCAACTTACTATAAGTAAACATACAATCACACTCCTTAACAACCTACTGATGTTTTGTTTTAATTAATCAGATTATAGATACATTTTAATCAACATGTATCATTTGATTACATGAAGCTATAATTATTCTATTAGTTACAGGAAACGAGAAATCATTGATCAATGTAACATGTCATTTTTAATATTATAAAACTAAGGGCCTGACCCTCATCGTTGCCGCTGCCATACCGTCGTATTGCGCATCCGATTGTTGTAGCTAACTTCAGCTTCAGACTTTAAGTTCTTTAATGATATTCATAAATTCACATAGCAAAGTATACTTCACTCTATAGTTTTATGTATGATTTGACTAAATCTTTATCCTCTCCAATCCGATTTGCTTCCATTCACATAAAATATGATCCGAGGTTTCTGCCTCTTCTGGACAAAGAGGCATTTTTCATGTGATGTCAAATACAGCTTCAATTATAAAAAAAATGGTAATTGTTTTACACATTAATTCTTTGAAATGAAGGTTTAGGAACACATGTTCTAAAACTTGTACAATCAGTTACTATGAGGTATTTTTTTCTCATTTCAAGAAACGGATATGCACCAATCTCCAACTACTGATGTAAACCTGATGAAGAACACCACATGTTTGAATAGCGTAATTTTATAAAAAATATCTTTTTATTTAAATAAAATAGAAATTTGTTTTGACTTTACTTCACCATAAGCAAAAAGCAGTTATAAAAGTGAAAAACTAATTATTTTAATTAGTGAACTATTCAAATCGTCGCAATGGTGAATTTTTGAATGCCTACCGATTACTGAGTTGTGACTGGTTTTTAAAATTAATTGATTTCTGATTATTAAATGTAATTAAAAAAATAATTAATTGATATAAACCATATTTAGTCTAGCAGAAACAAACTTTTTTGGTTTATCCTTTTCCAACAAAAATCCTTTACTTAAAAATTTAATAGTGACATTATTTTTTTACAATACATAATACACTACTTAATATTTACTTTTTATCATTTATAATGGTCATATACATTTAATGTACAAAAATAAAGGACTTCATTGATCAAATGAACATAGCAACTATATTTATTATTTATAATTACAATCAAAATTAAGGTCAATTTATTATAAGTTCACATGTTCACTGAACTTTGTTACATGCGACTTTGTTTTAATTTAAAATCCATAATATGGCATTTCCATTTCAAGATTTGGATTGTTCATAGCAGAATACTAAATGTTACTGCAAAGCATCGTTACACAAACTGTATAATATTTCCAAACAATTAATATTCATAGCCAATTTTATTTTTGTAACGGTATATCCTTAGAGAATGAGTTAAATACTGTTAACACAATTTTTTATAATATTTTAAAAGTTATAACAAGAAGAAGTAATATTTTGCAAAAATCCAGGAGCAGAATAATTCTTTGTGACTATAAGTTAAATATTAAAATTTAAAATATCGAATCAATGGGAATTGATTTAATTGTCTAAAATAAAGTTTTTTCGTTAGAAACAATACAATTTTAACAATATGCTGTTATAAAGAATTTAAAAGTTGTTCATATAGAAATTCACTTCAATTTCTCTAGGCTCCCTCAGAATCAGAACGGTAACTCAAATTGTTCTTACTTTTAATCAGGGCTGTGTAGTCGGAGTCGGGGCATATTTTCAACCCTTGAGGAGTCGGAGTCGGAGATCAGCCGACTACGACTCCACTCCTCATCTTTTTAAATTACTTGTGTACATGAAAAATACATAAGATTATAAAACATGATTAATTAGTCTAAGTAGGAATTTTTCCCTTCGGAGAAGGACATTGGACATTTGATGATACAACACAAAAAGTTTAGTTTAATACAAAATATCTGCCCTTGCCTATTTAGTGTTTCAGAAGATCAATAATTAAAAATATGGAGTGGCTTACACTCAACTTTACTATAAGTAAATATAAAATCAAACTTCTTAGTTATCTAATGTCCTCTTTAGACGTAATATAAATGCTTAAATAGGAGGTGTTTATTAATTAGTCTTTCATTCCCGGCGGTATTACACATAGTGATTGAACTGCACAACTGAAACATATAATATCCTTGGTATTACCACAGCAGTAATAATACTTTTGTAAATAAAAAGAAAAAAAACACGTTTTACGAAACAATCTCTTACAGAAGAACATGGCTTTTGTTCCCAAAGCCAGTGGATCTCACTCATGGCCATCTGTAACATTACATGACCAGTGGATCTCACTCATGGCCATCTGTAACATTACATGACCAGTGGATCTCACTCATGGCCATCTGTAACATTACATGACCAGTGGATCTCACTCATGGCCATCTGTAACATTACATGACCAGTGGATCTGTTACATTTAATGTTGTTTATCTGGCCACCTTCTACATTGAATTATTAAGCCAAAGTTTTCGTTCTGAGATTTCAAAATATTCCTATTTTGTTAAAAAAATTTCAGAAACATTTAACAAAAAATTTGGAGTGACCTACACTTAACTTTACTATAAGTAAAAAAATATCAGACTGGTTTACAATATAATGATTTTTGTATACTCAAGAACTTTTACATTCAATTAAAAGTCAAAATTTTGAGAAAAACATATGTTTTGTAGTTTTAAAAATTTGAACATTTTTTTTTATAATTCCTTCTCTTTAATTAAATCATGAGTGTGTACTTTATATTACTGTTTTAAAGTCCAATCTGTTTATCCGATATAGTGTTAACCAAAATAATTGCATCTTATTATCTAAAACTCATTAAAATGTATTATTGTCACTATTTAAAAATCACAATGGAGAAGAATGTTTTTATTTAAGCTAATAAATAAATTGGAAAAATCAAACTGCTTAAAATATTTCGATTCATATTCTGTATACTAGATATAATAATAAAGCTGTAATAATAAGAGTTTGCATAAAATTTAATGAAATTTTCATTAATGTAATATGTTAATAAATTAATGAAAATAAAAGAAAACGTCCAAATTATATATGTTTATATATATCCTAGTATATATCTTGTATCTGTGGAACATTTTTTAATGTTGTGGTAAAAATAATTGCGAGGCCACGTGTATCAAAACAGCCGGTAAATCAATTTCATATTGCTTTGATATGAATTCAACCATTTTTTTTCATTTTATGTAGGAGTCTCTGACAATGTTTTTATCTATTTAAAACCTTTGGATTATACGTAGGATAATTGTATTATTTTTCAAAGAACGTTTTCAATTTTTAATTGTGTTTTATATTTTGATCTTTTATAAAGATAATATCCTCAGAATTTTTTTTCATGCTAGTTTTTTTTATAAAGTCACTTTGCTTCCCCTTTGTCATAAATCTTAAAAATTCAATTTACTCGAACGAGTGTTAGCATTTCCTGAGAGACGTATTCTTTTAAAAAGTTGTAAATATATATTGAGAAAAAAATATATCAGTAATTAATCAGTTTTGCATACTCAAATCAAGTTTAAAGCCGGCTTTCAGTTCAATTTAAAACTATTATAGCTGGAAGCATGAAATTTTAAAAAGAATAAATATGAACTCTTGGACCAGAATACTGAAAAAACTGGATATAGTTATCACCAGAACAGCTCTTCTATAAAACGAAAAAGTCCATTCCTCACACTTCAATATTACCCAAAAATATATAATTATCAAAGATATATTATATAATGTTGAAAAAAATTATCACAACTCATTCTCTACATAACGTTCTGTTTTTTGCTATAGGTGTATTTTGATCCGTTAAACGGTATGGCTTTTATCGCTTTCACAAGCTTTCAGATTGAATTATAAGTCAATAGTTTTACATTTCATTGAAAAAAATATTTCCTGTTGTTTTAAAAATTTCAGAATATTTTTATTTTATTGCATTTGTAGCCTCAAAGACAATGCCAAAATTTCAAAACCCTAGAAGTAGTTGTTTGGAAGAAAAAAATGTTGTCGAAAAACAGGTTTTTGGAAAAAAAATTACTTTCCCATAGTGCATAATTGCTCTCAAACAATAGTGTTCATCTACACTATGAGGCACATTTTTGTGTAAAATATCAAACTGATCCATCAAAGATTCTGGACCTGAGCGTGGCCACAAACTTTGGATGCATACTCACCCACACACACAGTCATCATCGAAAAAACCTCATAAAACGACTTCTGGGACCTCAAAACATGTAATTCTACGAAAATCTCGAAATCCATTTTTTTTACGATCACTATACTTTACTTATAGTAAAGTAAAAATATCACCGAAAAATTAGCTTGAAATTAATATCCGTTTTGTAATATAGAACACAGAGTCCATTACTTTTACTACAATATTACCCGAAGATAATACCATTCAAAAACACAAGCAAATACACATCCAATATTAAATTTTGTTCAAGGGTGCAACATATAGATTAATTACAGTATTTTGTTTAGAGAAATCCATCACACCATGGAAAGCATAGTTTGATTGGCGTTGTTTTTTTAATGTAAAATTTTATTCTTCTTCCATCTTATATTAAGTCATTAAATTATTTCAAATTATTTCATTAAACCTCTAAACATCAATTTTATTTCAGTCTATTGAGTTAAAAAATTTCTAGGTGAATGTAAACAATATAAATAAATTTAAACAAATCCGACAAGTGTAGCAGGTGATCCATTAGTCTAGGATGATTATTCAGTTATTATAGTTTTATTGGCCTTTGTGGTAATTGAAATTTCACAAATATTTCTTTTATAAATTGCTAATTTTTTGTTCAATTTTTAGCAAATGTTCATGGTTTTTTAATAAACTGATTAGCGTCGAAAAATATTTTCTGATAAACTGAAAATGTATTGTAACGCCCCTTTAGTGAATGAAATTTTGATAAAATATAACTCCCTTTCGTTAATGTAATTTTGAAACAAAATCCCTAACTCATCTGCCACATAATACTCCATTTCTAGATATAATTTCATTTTGATCCGTGAAACAGCATGGCTTGTATCGTCCTCACAGGCTTTCAGATCAACACATAAGCCAAAATTTTTACATTTTATTAAAAAAAAAAAAAATAAGGCAATAGAAAAGAAGAAAAATTTTGTTCATAATATGAGGATTTTTTCAGTTATTACTTTTTTAGCCTCAAATGTAATGCAAAAATTTCAGGACTCTAGTAGTTTAGGAGAAAAAAAATGTTGTCTGAAAACACATTTTGGCCAAAAAAGTGACTTTTCCATCATGCATAATTGCTACCAAACAATAGAATTAATCTAAACTATGAGACCCATTTTTTTTGGAAAAGTATCAATCTGATTCATCAGAGATTCTAGATTTTAATGTGTACACAAGCTTTTGGATACACACCCATCCACCACACACACTCACACACACTCATACACACACACACACACACACACACACACACACACACACACACACACACACACACACACACACACACACACACACACACACAAACTATCATCGGGAAACTTCATAAAACTTTTGGGACCTCAAAACATGTTATTCCTGGAAAATCTCAAGGTCGATTTTTTTTCACGATTACTAAACTTTGCATATAGTAATATAAAAAATCGTTAGTTTTAAAAGAATTATTTTGCACTTTATGGGTATAAAAGGACCCTTTTATACAAAGCCTTGCTAAGTGTTGAACCAGCAGGAATACGTAGATGTATGAATCCAGCAAATTTAAAATGGATAATACAACACTAACTCAATTAATTATTAGTGTAATTAAAGGATTTTACAGACGAGGTTGAAGTAATCACAATGATCACCTGGATTGGAAGCTTTTCTGCTTTTCAACAAAAGGGGTAAAAGAAAGAAGATAAAAAAAGTGCATTCCACCTGCACTTTGTAAGAACTATATCCTCAAAAGAAATATTTATAAATATAAATTATAAAGATTTATTGCCTATGTAGACAATGGAGCGGCAATTTGTTTCCTTAACTACTACTTGTGCCTTATTAGCTTCCCATAAGTAACTGGTAACTCGAAAATTAATCTAGCTAAGAAAATGGTGGACGCATTTGAACTATTACAATCATTAACGAAAATAGGAGAAAAAAATAAATAAGTAAGGAAACTATTGTATATATATATAATATGATCATACTACAATAAGAAATGGGAAAACAAGACTAAGATCTTTCAACCGTAACAAGCGGTCTTCGTCAGAGTCATAACCCAACAGTTGGGTTTTGACTCTGACGAAGACCGCTTGTTACGGTTGAAAGATCTTAGTCTTGTTTTCCCATTTCTTATTGTGATATGATTATTGATTGTTATTTCACGTGTTTATGTGAAATCTTTTTATATATATATATATATATATATATTAATATAAGTGGGCAGCAGGTCTTCTTCTAAACAAATGGAATTAAAATGTGCAGCAGCTTCTACATTTACGACCTTTCAGCTGAAAGCCTCGATTTTTCTTACTGACTTTTGATGTACTGGAAGTAATTTCCATATAAAATGGGCCAGAGACATGTCAACGTGACAAATAATATATATAATATATATATATATATATATATATATATATATAAGGATTTCACATAAACACGTGAAATAACAATCAATGATCAACCCACAATAAGAAATTGTTGGGTTTTTGACTCTGACGAAGACCGCTTGTTACGGTTGAAAGATCTTAGTCTTGTTTTCCCATTTTTTATTGTGGTTTGATCATATATATATATATATATATATATATATATATATATATAAAGTTTAAACCACAAGGAAATTACAGAAATAAATCCTCTGATGCCTTTGAATTTATATCATGAGAGAGCAAAATAAAAACTAAGAATGTAATGTATAAGTTATACAGAGGGAACTTACCGATCGTTACCTTCCTTCTGCATAACTTTTATGACACATTCTTAGTTTTTACTTTGTTTACTCCCTGATGACATAAATTTAAAGACCTCAGAGTATTTATTTCAATTGTTCTACTTTTTCTTTGTGGTTTAAACTTCATTGATTGTATCACGTGTTTATTTATTCTGTTTTTTCTCCATATGTATATAAACTTTAACAAATAGGAAAGAACAAAGAAAGCCACTAAGGAACTCACTTCGATATTTCAACATCCATCGTCATCGGGATAAGTGCAAAGTACAAGCGTTGAGAAGTAAACTGCTCCTATTTATATATATACGTTTTATATATCTGTATAAATATTGATAAAAGTATGGACCGTGGAATAGAAACAAAACTAAAGTTTATCGGGACTCAGTAACTTGTTCAGGTTCAAATCAAACTCTCAATGTTTTTTTTTTTGTAAAATAATTTGTAATGTAATACTTAGTTTTTCTGTTTTAAAATTTATACTTCTACCAATGAAAAAGGTTTTAAATAAAACCCGAAACGTTGGCATTGAGAGTTTAATTTGAACCTGAAAAATTGAAAGAGTTCCGATAAACTTTAGTTTTGTATATATATATACAAATATTGATACAAGTATCGACCGTGGAATAGACACAAAACTAAAGTTTATCGGGACTCGGTCAGTTCTTTAGGTTCAAATGAAACTCTCATTGCCAACGTTTCGGTCTTTAATTAAAACCTTTTTCATAGGCAGAAGTATAAATTTTGAAACAGAAAAACTAAGTATTACATTACAAATTATTTTACAAAGAAAAATAGTATGTGGATTTTAACAACAACTGAGTCTGAATGAGCTTCAACACTTCTGAACTGTTCATTCAGACTGCAGTTGTTAAAATCCACATACTATTTTTCTTTGTAAAATAATTTGTAATGTAATACTTAGTTTTTCTGTTTCAAAATGTATACTTCTGCCTATGAAAAAGGTTTTAAATAAAGTCCGAAACGTTGGCAGTGAGAGTTTAATTTTAACCTGAAAAACTGACCGAAGTCCCTATAAACTTAAGTTTTGTTTATATATATATATATATATATATATAATATATATTTATATATATATATATATATATAAATTATATATTATATATATAAATTATATATATATAAATTATATATGTTTATATATATATATAACAAGATTTCACACAAACACGCGATATACAATCAATGATCAAACGACAATATGAAAAGGGGAAAGAAGATTAATATCTTTGAACCATAACAAGCCGCTTCGTCAGAGTCAAAAACCCAATTGAGTTTTGAAGACTGACAAATTTTTTGTAAAATTTTTATTCTGTATATACACATGTGAAGGTTTCCAACATTTAAAACATTTTTTCATCAAGGTTTCGTCTTTTTCCTTAACTGAATATCATTTTCGACATATTGAAATAATATAAAATGTGTACGTGCGTTAGTATGCTAAGTTAAAATATGTTCTTAAATTTTTTTAGTTTTTTTCCATAATATTATAAATTACATTCACGATTTTATTTGCTTCATAAACATTAATTACATATTCGTTATTTTTATATTATTTTATTGTTTATATGAGTAAATTTATATAAACACTATTCCAAAAGAAGTGTAATAGAAATTTAATATTATTTAAAAATATAAAACATAAACTAATACTGCTTCAAAAAATGTAAAATGGTCCATATGAAGTAATTATCATACTTTCACTTTTCCTTTCCTAAAATTTAATGAAGTAATTAAATTTAGAACATTGTTTTATTAATTAAAATACAAAAAGAATATTAATTAAGTTTTTTATAATTTAATATTTTAAAATATATACATAATCGTACAACAAATTCTGTATTATAAAAAACGGAATAAATTAAAAAACTGTGGTCACGTGGTATAAAGTCATGCATTTCATGAATTCTATGAATTGCATCATGACTGATCTTATTTTTTTAGGCATCTTTCTTGTTCATGGGTAGAGGAATGGATAGATTTTATATTTATAGCAACATAAAATCCACACAAATTGTATATGAATTAGGAAGGATTCTTTGTAAGAATAGATGAGCTCCTAGATGGGTGATAAATTTGTGGTAGGAGAAGCGTGAAGGCTAAGGCTGTGCTTGAGAGGTGCGGTGTCGGATGCCGCTAGGGGTGCGGGCGCCACGCCACGCAAGGTGCTTTTTAGTCAAGACATGCTCTTCAGCATGGTCCACTCACCATTCGTCAGCATTTTCAGGACAGTTAAAACTGTGATGGCTTGTACCATTTTGCTATTTAAAAGAGAAATCATTTTTCGAAAGCTACAATGTTGGTCATAGTGGGATGGTAAGGTTTGACTGAATCTATGAGTCCTTGTAGCCAGGATATCCTGGAGGGGAGGCACCACCACATGCCTACCCCTTCCTGCTCACGGTCATTCAACTTCAGAGTCCACCCATGGAGTAAATTTATATTCTCTATAGATTCATAGGCCCTATTTTCTGTCCATTTCAAATTATATTTGTTACCTGCAAAGAAAAGAGAAATTTTTTGGGAATTATCCTTTACCTCAAAAGAAACAGCTTATAAAGCTTTTACTCTGTCTGAAGTAATTAACTATGTTTTAATATATTTAACTTATTTATAAATATTAAGAAATATATTTATATTTATTAACTTATTAATATATACATATATTCATATATTTAAGATAGAAACTAATAGTTAGAGTGTACGTTAAAACAGTTAATTTATTTAAATTATGTTACATTTATATCCTTATTTATTAATCTAAATCTCTCTCACCCCCACTACTTCTGTTCCCCTCCCTCTGCTTTCTTTCCCAGCCTTCAATTTCACTCTCTCTCCTCTTTCTCTCTCTATCATTCCCCCATCTCCTACTTATCATTATCTCTGTTTCTATTTTAAATAATAGATTAATGCATTCAATTAATTAGTTTATTATATAGATTCTTTATGTCATAACTGTTTAGTTATAAATATAAATATTCATCAATATATACAACATTGCAATAAATTATTCAGAAAATAAAATAAACTGTTCTTCTTTAAATTAATTTTCGAGTTTTCTTTTTAAGAGAATTCCAATGCAATATTTGCAGAAGTCCTATCACATATTTTATGTTTAACTGAAAATACAAATAATCCGACAAGCCTTTTTTGAATCGTTAGCGAACAGTAATGTCATTTATTTTATATATTTTGATTTTTAAAAAGATCTTTTAGCATTAGCAATTGAAGCAGGTATTGAGATTACATTTGACAAACCACCTTCCAGCTAACTCTTAAAAATAAAAATAAAGGTTTCCAAGTGAAAAACTAAATGCAAGGAACTTGCATTTATTATACTAGTAGTTGAATAGTTAACTACTCGCCATAGCTATCCTTTCAACTTTGGAATACTGAACTTTTGTTCAGTATTACCAATGTTCAGTTACAAATTATTTACAATAAACCAAATTGGTACTGAAAAAGACACACAAAAAGTAAAAAGTTTCTACAAAATATGACGTTTCATTTTATTAATTGTATGCTTCTACCTACGAGTAGAGCAATGGCAGCCAATGTCACTGCGGCTTGTACTAGACACTGCCTTACTGTGAAACATTCCACCAGGTTAGGTCTGGAGGCAAAAACATGTGTAGAGCATGTCAAAATGAGGAAGAGGAGGAATGTGTTCCTCACTTGCTTTGTCAATGTCTTGGCCTGACTCAAAGAAGTAAAGCAATCATCCACATATCTACATTGTCTTAAACAACAGCCCTGAATTAAAGCCTGCTATTTATTGTAGATACGTGGAAGATTGCTTTGTTGTCGCAAAAGATTCGGTGCAATTACTAAACCTTAAGTCAGCATTTGGAAACAACTCCTGTCTCAAATTTACAATAGAAACAGCAATAGAAAAGAGAATGAACTTCCTTGATGTAAATATCAACCTGTAAAATAACATACTACAGACTTCTATTTACAGAAAACCTACGAACACAGCATCTTACCTAAATGCGAAGAGTGAATGCCCTCAATGGTATAAAGACGCCACTATCAGATCCCTCATCCACAGAACGTACAAGACCGCCTCATCCTGGGACCTTTTTAACAGCAATATTCCTTCAACCAAGCAAGCGCTAATCAACAATGGTTGATCAACAAATTAACTAATATTTCGACAACATCCTAAGACGCTACCTGGAGAATAGATCCACCTCAGACAATAAGAGTCTAAAGACTGGAACAAACGACAAAATATTCTACAAAAACCAGTATACGGATGAATATAAGACTGACGAACGTGTTTTGAAAACTATTATAAAAATCCATATTAAATGTATTAAGCCTGAGAATAGTTTGACCCTAATAACTTACTACTAAAGCCCTTCAATAGGCAGTTTAATAATGAAAAATAGTCCTAGCGTAAAAAAATAAAAATATCAAATCTTGTATATGAGTATTCATGTAATATCGGGAGCTGCGATATATACGAATGACTACGACTTCATTGTCTAGAAGAATTACGATGCACCTTACTGCCGGCGCGCCAAAATGCCATACAACAGTCCATAAGACAAAACTCACAAGAGAAATGATGATCAATTCCACGAAAATTATCGCTAGAGAAAGGAACCATTTTAAATTACAACTATTAGAAGCAGTAATAATTCAGGAAAAGAAGCCAGCCATAAATATCCAAGTTAATAATTCTTGTCGAATTTTAAAACTATTTTCCAACAGACCAACCCAGATTAGCCATGTAGTAGGTGAGTCCAACCACCCTACCTTTATCCCCCATAATGATCCGTGATCCAGAGCGATGTCCTGTGAACATTCCAATAGTAATCCACCTCTATATATATAAACTAACAATCCTACTCATTATTCTCATTACTGTCCTGATGATGAATGTGGTACATTCGAAACATGTCGACTAGCAATATTGCTGATAAGCTTTATAGTTTTAATGAAGAGACGAGGAAGGAATTCCGGAAACTGGAGAAATTGTGTAAGGAACAGATGCAAGCCAAATATGGGACGTTATTTAACAATATATGTTTAAATGAAGGACTGCTTCCAACTTTCACAAATACATATAAATATATATATATATATATATATATATATATATATAAGTAATTATCAGTAATTATCAGTCGTTATCAGCCTTTGGAGCGATTCACTTCTTTTCCTGAAGACGAGGACATCGAAATATAGTAGTGAGTTCAGTGGTTTCCTTTCTATGTGTTCTTTTTTAAATACTAGTTTATATATATATATATATATATATATAATCTATTACTGTCACTGTTCATCTGCAAAATAGTTGTCCCTTCTTCTAAGATCTTACGTGTTAAAGCCATACCATGGGCTTCTCTTGCATGGTTCTTGGGGGCCCCATTCACTAAATGCATGCTCAATCGTCTTGAAAGTTTATTTGTCAAGACGATTGAGCATGCATTTAGTGAATGGGGCCCCCAAGAACCATGCAAGAGAAGCCCATGGTATGGCTTTAACACGTAAGATCTTAGAAGAAGGAACAACTATTTTGCAGATGAACAGTGACAGTAATAGATTAAAAATAATTGAAGCTCTCTATATTAAAGATTTGAATCCTGTTCTAAATTCACAAATAAGTGATATATATATTATTATAACACATCCATATCCAAACATCACATCAAAAAAAGTGGTATATATATATATATATATATATATATATATATATATTAGTTTAGATTGTGACCAATAGGAATAGAGTTTTTGCAGGTTTAGATAAATCCAAGAGTGCGGCTGTTAGAAGGTCTCAGTTGCTCGCTACTCAGCAAAGACTCTGTTATTCCGCCAATAAGAATTCATAGGAACTATATATATATATATATATATATATATATATATACACAATTAAAAGAAACGGTCCAGCGGACTTTTTTACAATAAAATAAAAAATGAAGGAAACACACAGAAAGACACAGACATAACTCACATCGATATTTCGACAATCGTCGTCATCAGGAGGTGCGAAGAGCGAAGAGCGAAGAGTCCCGCAGGAAGACAGGGCGGTACTTAGGGAGTACCGCCCTGTCTTCCTGCGGGACTCTTCGCTCTTCGCTCTTCGCACCTCCTGATGACGACGATTGTCGAAATATCGATGTGAGTTATGTCTGTGTCTTTCTGTGTGTTTCCTTCGTTTTTTATTTTATTGTATATATATATATATATATATATATATATATATATATATATATGGCCCCCAAAAACCATGCAAGAGAAGCCCATGGTATGGCTTTAACACGTAAGATCTTAGAAGAAGGAACAACTATTTTGCAGATGAACAGTGACAGTAATAGATTAAATATATATATATATATATATATATTATATATATGTATTTGTAAAAGAACTACGTTTGTTGTCCTTTTGGATCGTTTTCCTGTTTACTTATATATATATATATATATATATATATATAGTAAACAGGAAAACGATTCAAAAGGACAACAAACGTTTTAGGGTAAATTACAAACACAGAAATTAGGAACAAACACACTTACTGTTTCTAATTTTTGGTTGAGCCGTCATCAGGAGTGTTGAGATAGGGACACCAAGCGCACTTGCGAAGCGACAGTTGAAGCGACAGTTTAACCCAACCGTTGGGTTAAAAACTCAAATTTCAAATCAAATTTTTAGTGAAATTTGATTTATTTAGTTCCTTTGAGTAAACAGTGTTGAGGTTACTTGTAATGTTATATTATTAATCTAGTCGAAGGTTTTGTCCGGTTGAGATTGTTATTCCTTTAAATAATGTAAAATTCATTTTCTTAGTTTAAAAAAATTCTTACTTCTGTAAGTTATATTGTTTTATTTATCTCTAAATACTTCTGCTTATAATATTCATAAGTTGTAACAATTCATTTCTTATTGTTTATATGATGGATGTTGATATGTGATTTCATTGATTGTTGTTTCACGTGTTTATGTGAAATCTTTTTATCGATGAATACCATGTGCGATACCTACTCCTATTTCTGTCATCTTTTTCCTTGCTTCGTCCCTGTAGTGAAAAATTGTTTGTCTAGCTTGACCAAGGCCCATAAATTAAAACTAAAATTAAAATTTTTAGTAACGGTCTCTTCAAACTTGATACTTTCGTCACGAGGGCAATAGCCTCTTCAAAGAGGGTTGACAGCTAGCGGATAGTTTTTTACTTTTTCTTACTGTACTCCTTTGTTTCCCCAAACATCCCTTTCTGGACATTAGTCCTTTCCTGCACTTTCACCTTTTCGAAATACCACTCTTCCCTCCCACTCTTCTCAACTCCTCACCAGATGTTTTCTGCATCTAGTGTTCAGTTGGGTTTTTGACTCTGACGAAGACCGCTTGTTACGGTTGAAAAATCTTAGTCTTGTTTTCCCATTTCTTATTGTGGTTTGATCATATATAATTATATATATATAATATATGTGTGTGTGTGTGTGTTTTGTGTGTATGTATGTATGTATGAATAATATTTTATAATGATTTAAATAATAAGTAATGGTTAATAAGTTATTTATTATTTTTTTAAAACTCTTTACAATTGAAATGATTCAATTGTAAAATGATAATTAATTTTAAATTATATTATATTTGCAGATTTTGAAAATGTTGTGCATAAAACAAAAAATCAAATCAATTGACCCATATAGCTGGCAGATTAAATTAACCAACTTTAAATCTGATGCATGAAGTCCATTCGAGAAACATCTGACCTTACATTTCCCCAACCGAATGCAAATTTCTTTTGTTTGCAAGAGGTCACTGCATCTATTTAACAATTGCTTCAATATCACCGAACACAAGGTCTGTCAATGAGCATGAATATTTGTTTCTTTCCAAGGGTAAAATAATGACAGCTAATGAACAACACAATTAATTGCCTTTAATTATAAATTCAATTTTTTTATTTAAAGATAATTTTATATTGTGTTAACAAAATTTATTGTTAATTTTTCGTAAGAATAGATTTAACTATAGAAGTATAGATATAGTCGATAGAAGTATTCGACCTTGATTAGCTGTTATATACATCTAAATAATTAGAAGTTAGAAAGTACCCGTAGATTTACTTGATGAAACCAATATATATATATATATATATATATATATATATATATATATATATTTTGGTATTGGCCAGTTGGTTTATTGATTCTGACGAAGACCACTTGTTACGGTTGAAAGATCTCTGGCTCTGGTTTCCCATTTCATATTGTAGTTTCATTATTGATTGTTATTTCAATCTGTTTCTAGAAACATTAGAGAAAACCCACACATAGTCTCTATACACTTCACTGGGGATAACTATATTTAATCAATCACTACACTAGATTAAACTAAGATAACAAGCTTTCGGCCCCATGGGTCATCGTCAGGTTCTTAAACTACTTATATTAACTAAATATACATATTACTAACTACTTTGGCGTTTAAATGCCAACTGAAAACTGTTTTCTGTCGAAGTGAAAGTCGGTGGGGGGATGGAGTAGGGGTGAGTGCAGGTCAACAAAAAACTTATGGCCCTTCAACTCAACCTAACTCGGTCATCGCCCTCTTTTCTTACTAATTTAAAAAAATTATCTATATTCTTAAAACTAGGAATTACATTGAAGTCATTACTTTGTACATTTAAACTAGGTAACAAGTCTGTTACCTAGTCTGTTACCGGTTTGTGTTTCCGGCGTGCTTGGTTGCCCTTTCTATTTTCTCCTGAAGACGGATCATCCGAAAATTTGAGTTTGTAAGTGTGTCTCTTTCTCTGTGTGTTGCTTTTCTTCGTTTTTGAGCTGATATATATATAACAAACACTTTTTCTTTTTCTTGGAGTTTGGTCAGGGTAAATATATGGAATCACCTTTTTGCCAACGTTTCGTCTTTATTTCAAGACATCCTCAGGGCTATAAACTAACAAAAAAACAATAAACAATGGATATTTGTAATTTCTACTTTAGAAACATCATAAACAAATTGAAAAAAGAACTTACTGAAGGCTGGGTTCTGTTACATTACAACAACCGTTAACTGTCATTACATGTGCTGTTCTATATATCTATTATAATATGTATCCACCATAATATATATCTATAATACATTATTATTTTAAAAATCTATAAAAATATAATTATAATATTGATGCACATCAGAGGGTTATTTCCTATATGATAATGAACATTACAGAATTATAGATGGAGTAGCAATGGGTAGTCCATGTGCCCCCATTTTGGCAGATTTAGTGATGGATTACCTTCTTGATACAGTAATTAATGTAATACCTTTTCCAATGCCTTTCATTTATAAATATGTAGATGACCTGTTTTTAACAATTCCCCAAGAGTCGGTTGATACAGTACTGGACCATTCCAATTCGTTCCACTCAAAATTAAAGTTTGTAACAGAATTAGAAAAAGATCGTAGCCTCCCATTTCTAGATACAATAGTATACAGAAATCCGGACGGTAGCCTAGTTGTCGATTGGTGGCGTAAACCACAAAAATCTGATAGATACCTAAACTTTTTATCCCACCACCCTCTAAAACACAAAATTAACACTGCATTAGCATTGAAATATAGAGCCATACATTTATGTGATAATCAATTTATAAAGAAAAATTTAAATATAGTAAAAAATATATTGAAAAAAAACAATTACCCGCACCATTTAATAAATAAAATAATGCGATCAACAGTTAGTAACCATAATGACATAACTCCACAGGTAGACGCTAATAGGAATATAAGACCTGACTTAAACAATGAAGAAGGTAATGAAATAAATCAGCACTCCAGTAATAATGGCCTCACCAACTCACCACAGTATAGATCAGTGACATATGTGAAAGAACTGACAGAACAGATTGGAAAAATGCTTAAGGAAGCTAACTTTAAAATAACATATTAACTAAAGAAAAAAAAAATTAAATACATGCATTTTTACGAACACCAAATCACCTATCAACAAACTAATTAAAAGCCATATATTATATTCTATTCCTTGCAATAATTGTAATAATGTATACATAGGTCAAACCAAACAATATCTAAAAGATATATTAGCATTACACAAATCAAATTTTAAAAATAAAAAAATGTTTGGTGCCTTAGTTTCCCATGCAATTAAAAATCAACACACATTTCAATTTGAGAATGCATCAATTTTAGATTATGAAACTTCATACAATAAAAGATTGATCAAAGAAATGATACATATCAAAAATACTAATAATACTTGCAATAGAAAAACAGATACAGATAATTTAAGTAGGATTTATAGTTCCATCATAAATAGTTAAAGATGCAATGTTATCTAGTTTATATTTTTATGGATTTTTAAAATAATAATGTATTATAATTGTATTATAGATATATATTATGGTGGATACATATTATAATAGATATATATTATAATATGTATATATATATATGATTGTACTAAAAAAACAGTGTTTCAATAATATGTCGCATGGAACAGCACATGTAATGACAGTTAACGGTTGTTGTAATGTAACAGAACCCAGCCTTCAGTAAGTTCTTTTTTCAATTTGTTTATGATGTTTCTAAAGTAGAAATTACAAATATCCATTGTTTATTGTTTTTTTGTTAGTTTATAGCCCTGAGGATGTCTTGAAATAAAGACGAAACGTTGGCAAAAAGGTGATTCCATATATTTACCCTGACCAAACTCCAAGAAAAAGAAAAAGTGTTTGTTATATATATATCAGCTCAAAAACGAAGAAAAGCAACACACAGAGAAAGAGACACACTTACAAACTCAAATTTTCGGATGATCCGTCTTCAGGAGAAAATAGAAAGGGCAACCAAGCACGCCGGAAACACAACGGCAGGAAACCGTCCCGGCAACCGACTATCACAGTTTCAGGTTGTGTTTCCGGCGTGCTTCGTTGTCCTTTCTATTTTCTCCTGAAGACGGACCATCCGAAAATTTGAGTTTGTAAGTGTGTCTCTTTCTTTGTGTGTTGCTTTTCTTCGTTTTTGAGCTGATTTGCGTCCAGTTTGGATCAATTTTTCGAACTTTGTGTGATATATATATATTATGATTATATATATTATAAAGACGAAATCTTTATATATATATATATATATATATATATATATATATATACAATTAGAATAAACGATTCTTCGAACGGAATAAACTAGAATTTAAAAAGAACACATAGGAAGGAAATCACTGAACTCACTGCTATATTTCGATGTCCTCGTCTTCAGGAAAAGAAGTGAATCGCTCCAAAGGCTGATAACGACTGACTTGGCGTTCGAACTGAAGCACTCAAACAGTGTAGCCAACTTTCGGAGGAAAAGTAGACAGGGAAGATAAAGAGATAAAAGCCAAATAAAAATTAAAAAATGAAAACATTTAACTAAAATAAAATTAAAAGCTGATAACAACTTTAAAAAAAAAAATAAAATCAACGATTGAGGTTAAGCCCAGGAGCCGATCTACCGCCCAGAAGACTAATAAGTGCTTCTTCTGAAGCTCTCAGAGTAACTTTCGAATTAGTCTGATCAATCTGCCTCAGGACCTGTACACGGAAACAGTCATTAAAACTGAGTCCGTGAGAACTGGCATGAGTAGCAACGGGAAGGTCACTGCGTTTGCCAACGGATGACCTGTGATTATTCATACGCAGGCTTAGCTTGGTGGAAGCCAAACCCACATAAAAAGAATCACACTGGGTGCAATTCAAACGGTAAACGCAGTTACCAGAGGTACAAGAGGTCTTGTGAGAGATAGGGTAGGTGCGTTTATTATGGACAGAGGTAAAGGAAGGAACAGGATTGATGATAGGACAAGTAAGACATCCACGACGTCCACATTGAACCATACCACCAGCAGTTTTTGGAGGCTTAGGAGAAGAGATGTGAGAGAAGATAGATTGAAGATTAGCAGGTTTGCGATAGGAAATGGAAGGTGGCTCACTAAAGACTGAAGAAGTACAGGAGGAAGAAGAAAGTATAGGGAAAAACTCCCTGACAACTGCACCCAGCCTATGAGCACCAGGAAAATAAGTGGTGATGAGGAAATTAGAGTCACTGCGATCCCTCCTAGGACCTGATTTATGATGAACGTCTGCAGTGACTATACGGTTGTTAATGAAATTAGAAGGATATCCTCGGTCAGAAAATTTCTGTTTCAATAAATCTATTTGGAAGGAACGACCTTTTATTCTGCTACAAATTTTTATCTGCTACGCCTCCAGGATTGATGATAGGACAAGTAAGACATCCACGACGTCCACATTGAACCATACCACCAGCAGTTTTTGGAGGCTTAGGAGAAGAGATGTTAGAGAAGATAAATTGAAGATTAGCAGGTTTCCGTGTACATGTCCTGAAGCAGATTGATCAGACTAATTCGAAAGTTACTCTGAGAGCTTCAGAAGAAGCACTTATTAGTCTTCTGGGCGGTAGATCGGCTCCTGGGCTTAACCTCAATCGTTGATTTTTTTTTTTTTTTTAAAGTTGTTATCAGCTTTTAATTTTATTATAGTTAAATGTTTTCATTTTTTAATTTTTATTTGGCTTTTATCTCTTTATCTTCCCTGTCTACTTTTCCTCCGAAAGTTGGCTACACTGTTTGAGTGCTTCAGTTCGAACGCCAAGTCAGTCGTTATCAGCCTTTGGAGCGATTCACTTCTTTTCCTAAAGACGAGGACATCGAAATATAGTAGTGAGTTCAGTGATTTCCTTTCTATGTGTTCTTTTTAAATTCTAGTTTATATATATATATATATATATATAATGATAATACACATAGGATAAACGGAAAACACTTGCAACTCTAGAACAGACATAGAAAAATTTAACCAAATTTACACAAACATTTTTGCACAATACAAGAAAACAAACCATAGGGACTAACACATGAAGATTAGGCAAACCAAGTAAAAAATAAAAAAAAATATATATAAAAAAAACACTGGGTACTCAAACAAGCAAAAGAGCACATAACCGTAAAGAAACTTCCCAGAAAACAAATAGTAGCCATCATGAAACAGTACTAAATAAGAATGCTGCAACATAAACAGATTTCCAAGGTAATCAAATAGTGATCTCTATACTTATGCAATAATTCTAAAGCAATAGAATAATTATAACAATATCCTTATGTCAATGTATAACAAAATAATCCATAGTCGTAATAACTGATTTATCAATAAATTCCTCTTTGTTACTGTACATATTAAAATAAATAAATAAATTAAAATAAATTACCAAATATTAGTAATAGTAGTGCTAATTGTAAAACAATCATGTTGTAGCCCTGAAGATGACATAAATATATGTCGAAACGTCGGCAAAAGGACTAGTTTAAAATCATTCGACCTCAAACCTCAAAAAAAGAAAAAAAATACATGATATATATATATATATATATATATATATATTGATAAAAGTATCGACCGTGGAATAGAAACAAAACTAAAGTTTATAGGGACTCGGTCAGTTCTCCAGGTTCAAATTGAACTCTCATTGCCAACACTTCGGTTTATATTTAAAACTTTTTCAAAGGCAGAAGTATAAATTTTGAAACTGAAAAACCTAAGTATTACATTACAAATTATTTTACAAAGAAAAATAATTTGTAATGTAATACTTAGTTTTTTCTGTTTCAAAATGTTTCCTTCTGCCTATGAAAAAGGTTTTAAATAAAAACCAAAACGTTGGCAATGAGAGTTTAATTTGAACCTGAAGAACTGACCGAGTCCCGATAAACTTTAGTTATATATATATATATATATATATATATAGGTGTGTTCTCTAATCGGGGTTCGGTCAATTTTCCAGGATAAAAAATCAAACTCTCGTTGCCAACGTTTCGGTTTTATTTAAAACCTTTTTCATAGGCCTACAAACAAAGGATAATAAGAAATCACATATCAACATCAAACATATACACAATATGAAAATGGATTGTTACAACTCATGAATATTACAAGCAGAAATATTTCAGAGATACATAAAACAATATTACTTACAGAAGTAAGAATTTTTTAACTAAGAAAATGAAATTTACATTATTTAAAGGAACAACAATGTTAGCCGGACAAAACCTTCGACTAAACTAATAAGATAACATTACAAATAACCTCAACACTGTTCACTCAAGGGAACTAAATAAATCAAATTTCACTAAACCTCAGCACAACACTCCAGAATAAATATTACTTAAATTAGTAATATCACTTCTATGATTAATCGAACTTAGATCCTTTTTAATATATAACATCTCAAGTGTCTTCCTTCTTTGCTCATCTTTTTCTTTTTCTATTATAGTTGTATCTTCAAAATCGAACGTGTGACCTTCGTTTATTGCATGCCCAGCTAAGGCTGTTGCGTTACTTTTATTTGTTCTTATGGAATAATTATGTTGGTACAACCTTTCTTTGAGAAAACGACTAGTTTCACCATAGTAACACTTGTCACAGTCTTTACATTTGATGGCATAAATGAGGTTACTTTGTAACTCCTTCGGTATTTTTTCTTTCAAATTTGAAAATAAAGATTTATTTTTTCTTTTATTATAAAATGCCAGTGTAACATCAGGTACGTTTCGTTTGAACACTTTTCTAATTGATTGTGATAAGCCCTCAACATAAGGAAATTTGAAATACTTCCTATTTATAACTTCCAGTTCAGCATGATCTTCATTTGAATGTGCTGGTTGCTGTCTTAAATACGTATCTTAACCAATATCGTTCAACTAAGTTCTTCGGATAACAATTTTTCTGTAACAATAATTTCACCCTTTTCTTATTTTCATTTAGAAAACATGGACTACTTATTTCAATAACTTTTTTAACCAAATTTTGGACGCAATTTAATTTTTGGTTTATAGCATGAGAAGAATGGTAGTTCAGGATTCTTGCAGCACTGGTAGGTTTTTTAAACCAATCCGTTAAGATATTGCCATTTTCACCTCTTATAACTTTCACATCTAAGAATGGCAGATTTCCATCTTTCTCTACTTCACAAGTGAATTGTAGACGATTATGAAAAGAATTAAATATATTTAATACATTCTCTTCTTCTCCCTTTTCAATAATTAAAAACAAATCGTCCACATATAATTTAATAAATTTCACCTTCGTACCTAATTTATTGATACTGTTTTCCAATAGTTCAATCATAACTATATTTGCGAGAACTGGTGAAATTGGTGATCCCATTGGTAATCCATATTATTATTATTGTTACAGAAAAATTGTTATCCGAAGAACTTAGTTGAACGATATTGGTTAAGATATTTAAGACAGCAACCAGCACATTCAAATGAAGATCATGCTGAACTGGAAGTTATAAATAGGAAGTATTTCAAATTTCCTTATGTTGAGGGCTTATCACAATCAATTAGAAAAGTGTTCAAACGAAACGTACCTGAAGTTACACTGGCATTTTATAATAAAAGAAAAAATAAATCTTTATTTTCAAATTTGAAAGAAAAAATACCGAAGGAGTTACAAAGTAACCTCATTTATGCCATCAAATGTAAAGACTGTGACAAGTGTTACTATGGTGAAACTAGTCGTTTTCTCAAAGAAAGGTTGTACCAACATAATTATTCCATAAGAACAAATAAAAGTAACGCAACAGCCTTAGCTGGGCATGCAATAAACGAAGGTCACACGTTCGATTTTGAAGATACAACTATAATAGAAAAAGAAAAAGATGAGCAAAGAAGGAAGACACTTGAGATGTTATATATTAAAAAGGATCTAAGTTCGATTAATCATAGAAGTGATATTACTAATTTAAGTAATATTTATTCTGGAGTGTTGTGCTGAGGTTTAGTGAAATTTGATTTATTTAGTTCCCTTGAGTGAACAGTGTTGAGGTTATTTGTAATGTTATCTTATTAGTTTAGTCGAAGGTTTTGTCCGGCTAACATTGTTGTTCCTTTAAATAATGTAAATTTCATTTTCTTAGTTAAAAAATTCTTACTTCTGTAAGTAATATTGTTTTATGTATCTCTGAAATATTTCTGCTTGTAATATTCATGAGTTGTAACAATCCATTTTCATATTGTGTATATGTTTGATGTTGATATGTGATTTCTTATTATCCTTTGTTTGTAGGCCTATGAAAAAGGTTTTAAATAAAACCGAAACGTTGGCAACGAGAGTTTGATTTTTTATCCTGGAAAATTGACCGAACCCCGATTAGAGAACACACCTATTCTATCAAACGGTCGATATATTATTGAATCTGTTATATATATATATATATATATATATATATATATATATTAGTTGCGTTAGTGACCAATACAAATAATGTTTTTGCAGGTCATGTTGAATTGAAGTACGCGGCTGTTAAATGGTCCCAGTTACTTGCTACTCTGCGAGCCTCCGTTATCCTGCCAATGGGTGTAGAGGTTGCACAGTTTCTCTCTAGGAAGAACAGAGGGTTGGAAAAACCGTCAAGAGTTGAACCTCTGACTCTTGAGCAAGGAACTTACGTTGACCATGTAAGAAAGTCTTGGTCTCACTCACTTCAATTCCTGTCGTACACAGAGTTTGGCCTTGCGACTTATTTATAGTCCTTGTAAAACAGACGCTGTCGGGAAATTGCAACCGTTTGGATTGAAAGGGACAGTTGCTAAGGTGTCAATGGTATGCGTGGTATAAACACAACTCTCCAGTACCACACCCAGTCATGATAGCGCCTCTATGAAGTATCAGTCCAAAGCTCAAGTTCGGAGTTTAGTTCCGTTGCACATTTCTGGGGCACTCAAGTTTCGTAACAGCATTATCGGTGCCCCTACTTTAAGTTTTAGGTCATTAGCAGACAGTCCAGGAGAGTCACAGAATCAAGAAATTTAATTGGATAATTAACTGCTTCCTCATAACTAATCACTCTGTTTACTGAGTTGTAAGTTTTCCTTCAGCTTGATATAGTGCAAGAACTTGTTTATTGATTTTTCCTGCCTCCTCATTTGTAGGGGTGAAATTGCTCGTTCACAAAACCAGTTCTTCTGAATAGATGGTAGATCTTGAACTTCGGGAAACACCTTGTCAATTATCTCTTGCAGGGAGCTTAAGTGCAATTGAAATTGAAATCAACTAACAATACCTACTTGCTACACCTGTATATTTTCAAAATAAACATGTCTTTGAAGTTTGTAAAATACAGCTTAACAGTCCATAACTTTGCTTCTACGCTGAAGTTTTAATCCATTTAAAGCTAGATTTTAAGTTAGACATTCACAAATCTACTGTCAAAGTTTCAGGTTGCTATGCGTTATGGTGGCTGAGTTTGCATGTGACAAAGTTTTGCGGACAAACCAAGAACCGATAAACCGATTGACAGAAATTATTCTAAGGGTGGATTCGGTTTCTCTAAAGTATGAAACGTAAAGATAACTTGGAATGAGTCAGTTCTAAGCAATGTACAGACAAAACCTCTCTTTTATTGATGTAGATAAATTAAACTGGGAATTTTATGACACTCTAGCATTTTTAAAAAAATCACTTTTCTTTCCCTTTTCCAAAAATTATAGGAAGCTTGAAATTTTTAAAAATAATATATATAAACTATTAGACTGGATTAGTGAAGAAACTGGATATTTGACGATAATATAATAGCTCCTTCTTAAGGAGAGTCCATTCCTCACAATTCAATATCACCCAATGTTAATATGATTCATAGACACAAAAATAATTACATCTGATATTAAGTTTTGTTCAAAGGTGCAACATATAGATTGATTAGAGCATTTTGTGAGACAAATCCATCATACAAAGGAAAACATCAGAAACTATGTGTTTGCTTGGTGTTGATTTTTTACATGTAAGAATATTATTCTTTTACATTTCACACTAAATTCTTAAAGTATTTAAAAAATTTTCATTAAATCTCTAAACATCAGTTTTATTTCAGTCCTCAAATAAATTTATTGATTCACTCGAACAATTTTTACGTCAATGTGAACTTGTAAATATATGTAAACAAATATATGTATAGCAAGTAAACCATTAGTCCATGATTAATATTCGGTTTTTATAGCTTTATTGCTCGTTGCCGTAATTGAAATTTCATGGGTTTTTTTTGTGAAGTGTCAAATTTCTGCTTAATTTGTTGGTTAATTTTAAAAGTTTTTTATGAGCCTTTAGCGTCAAAAAAACATTTTCTGAAAACAAGAATTGTACACTAATGGTGTCCACAACTGAATATACACAAAAAAAGGTGACTTTCACATCATGGATAACTGCTCCTAAACAATAGGGCATATCTACACTATGATGTCTATTTTTGGGTAAAGTATCAATTTGATCCATAATAGATTCTGGACCGTAGCGCGGCTACAATCTTTGGATACACACTCACCACCCACCCTCACACACACAGACTTCATCGAAAGAACTTCATAAAAGCGACTTTTGGGACCTCAAAACATGTAATTCCGTTAAAATCTCGGGATTGAATTTTTCCACGATCACTATACTTTACTTATAGTAAAGTAAAAAAAAAGGAGCAGATTAAATATCACGGGACGGGGAGATTTGTGGTTATTCCTAACCAAACTGAAACCAAATATTGATAATGCTGTTAATCCATCAAGTGCATCCCTTCCAACATAATTTTGACTATTTTGTTATTGTCATTGCAAAAGTTACGTTACGTTATTAATATTTAATTTTTATTATATTATGACTGTTATATATATTAACATAAATGAACTATGCCTTTCTGAAGAGTCTCTCCTTGAGACTTGTGAATAACTGTGGCAAATCCTAACTGAATTGAAAATTGAATCCTTGAAAAAGGAATGTTGTCCTCTTCAGAAAAAACAATTTTCAATCATGGGATTAAAGCTATTTCCACTTAAAACCGTGATGCGATAATTTTACAAACGATGACTTTATCATAAGGCTCCTGAGTTATTAGTCTTGTTTCATTATAATTTTCCTTCTAAAAGACAGGAGCTTCTTTTTTTAGTTCTAGCTTATGTTAGAACAATTTAGACGACTCTAGTGAGTCAAGAAATTCTTGAGAGTAATATATCAGTTCTGTTCCTACGCAAACCAAGTTAAATGAGAGATATTGTTTAATTTCTCCTGGAAATTATTCAATGAAACTATGATTCATTTCACTGTATGTCTTGTTAAATAGAATTTATATAAAATTTTCTGTGAAAAATATTTGTGGATTGGCGAATGAAGCGTAAATGTATTCAATACACTAATCAACATTATAAATATGTCTTCGGTAATAATTTTGTTTATTTTCATTCTTTTTAACTGTTTTCACCAATAATTATCAGAAATGTGGAGTATTCCTCATCTTCTTCTTGAACTGTCATACTGCGAGTTAAACGGAATTTAGTATATTTGCACCACAAGTAAAACTCATACAAGCATCAGCATCAGTTCCTCTCTTGACAACTCGAAGAAGTTGTCAATTCCTGGGAGGCTACAGCCAATGCAATTAGTCCTGAACTCCTTAATTTAGAGTGACTTAGTTCTATTAAGAACTTTCCTTACCTCCGGATGCATCGGGAGCCTCACTCTATCATTTTTATTAAAACAGATATATCAAAAGAAAAAAATATAGGCCTTATGACAAAGTGTTTTTTGAATACGGGCATAATTGAGTGCTGTTAATATTTTGCTGATATTAATATGATAATTTTTAAAACTTCTGTTAACTATAATAAATATCATTTTTTGATATATTAAATAATTATTTCATATTCTCATCGATGATTCATTAAATTTCCTCTTTCTAAATTTATTATAATTAAATCATTATAATTTAGGCAGAAAAACTATTATTTAATTCGACGTTATTTATATCAGGTTTTGGAAACTTATTGTAGAAAAGTACCTAAAGAAAAGAGTTTCTAGTTTCGAGTTTCTAGAGCTATATTAAAGCAGTAATAAAGATTTCTTGAAATTTATTTGTAGCCTACCAATTTTAGGTACATTTTTTTACAAAATCTTAATTCTATAGTTAGCGGTTTAGAGGAAAACGTGTTATGAATTAATAACACGTCTCATAATTTTCCTTTCGTCAAAGTAATTTTATCAAAAAATTATACAGCTCATTCTTTTATAAGGAGATATTTTTGGGTATAATTTTATTATGATCCATCAGACGGTGTGAACAGTATTGTTCCAGAAACTTTCACGCTTAATGAAAAGTTCAAATTTTAACATTATAAAGCAAAAATACTTGCGTTTATTGGCAAAATGTGTTTTTTATTTTCAGTTAAAGTTATTAATAGTTTAATAATAATCCCTATATAGCAACATTAAAGTTAGTCGTTTAAGAGAACAAAAATGTTGTTTAAAATCACGAATTGGCCAAAAAAGTGGCTTCTCCACGATGGAATATTGCCCAAAAACTACACTATATTTAGGAGCCATTTTCGGATAAAAAAAAATTTCATCAATGAGATGGTTTGAACTGTAGCGTGTCCGCAAACATTTGGATACACAACCATAAATACATACATACACAGAAAAATAGAAATAACTTCAAATATGATCACACAGGTCCTCAAAACGTGTAAATCCGTCAACATCTTCAGAGGGAATTTTTTCATGGTAATTATACTCCTCTTATATCAAAGTAATAACATTTAAAGTTCTACTAATTTATTTTTCTAACCAGATGTTAACTAATTACCATTTTCACATATTTATCACATATTTAAAGGGTGAATCCCTTTGCATTCAAAACAGGAAGGAGCAAAGATTCAAAATAAAGTTAAGACGCAATATCTATTCATAAAATTTACGCATCATTTGGGAGTAATATATAATAAATCAACCAGATTGAGACATACCTATGGAAACGAAAGAGACTATCAAACATTTTACATCACACAAAAAAAAGGCAACTTTAATTTGACACCTATAAGGATAATTCACTGCAGTGTGAATACAAATGACTCTCATCTACCCGGAGATAGTCCACTCTAAAACAGTTTACTATATTTACCTCATATTGTGATACAAACATAAAATTGTATTATTATAGTATAGCATAATTAGGAATTTCAATTCAAGAAGACTCTCTGAAAAACTTCTCTAATGAAATTCCAAGCATAGTAGAAAAAGGGCCAAAGGGCAAAACACCCAGGAACGCCAGTTCTCTGTTGAAATGGAAAATGAAAAAAGATGCCTTTAATATGTTTTATTAAATGCCTTTAATAAATACTATTAGCCAATGGAAGCTGAGTTTATTTAAGAAATGTCATTCAAAGGAATGGGAAATCCCTTAGAAAATTATATTACTAAAGATAAAGCTGTTGATTTACCATTAAGTATTGCTAAGAATTGAAATAAAGCATTTGACCAGTTAAAACTGTAAATTTGTCTTATTACTTTGTACAGAGTGGTTTATCAGCCAAAACACTTGCAGTGATGTACAATTATCGAGGAGGATTTTAGATAGTTATACTTCCAGTGAAACAAGATTCATTTTTGGAATGAATATAATACTCACTGGAGGAATTTAAAAAATTATATATTGCAAACAAAATGTATGAACTATTTTTACAATACCAAAGTAAAAAAACTAATAATAACAGCAAATAAATCCATTTTATCTTTAACCAAATATTATTTAGCATGAAACATCTGGAGTAGCCTACACTCAACCTTACAATAAGTAAACATAGTTTCAATGTTAACAATCAACATTGTTTTATTTAATGTGGATATACGTACATTTTAATTAATTCTGTATCATTAATTTACATGTGGCTATAACAATCTTATAGGTGATAAGAAAAATGAAATCATTGATCAATCTGACATTTATTTACAATTATTAAATTGAGAGTCTGAATCTCATCGGACTCGAACGTCCCATAGTCATGCCTGTCATATTTTTCATCCCATTGTTGTAAATTCATTTAAATACACATTGTATGTTCTTTAATGACCTTCATAAATATACATAGAGACGTATATTAAATATACAGAGACGTATTCCTCACTTCTATAATTGTAGGTATGATTTTACAAAAAGCTTTATGCTTTAGACAGAGGGTCTGCATTTTTTGTGTGATAACTACAGCCTCCATTCATAGAATCATGGAGAGCATTCAGAAATATGCGTTTGATTGGCATTGGTTTTTTACATTTAGGAATTTTATTCTTCTAACATACCATATTAATTCATTAAAACAATCGATTTTTTTTATTAAACCTCTAAACAGCAATTTTATTTCACTCGGTTCACATAAAAAATTAATAGTCATCATAAACTGTATAGAAAGATAAACAAATCCGACAAGTGCAGAAGGTGATCCATTATTGATGAATATCCGTTTTTTATAGTATTGTGGTAAGTTTAATAGTTTCTTTATTGCTAAATTCCTTATCCCCTTTATTACGCATTTATAAACTCTCTCGAATTATAACGTGGATAAATGAACAATGTAATGAATTAAGTAAACTCTGTCACGTTTGATTGGTAGCACATCAGATTACATTGCTTATTCCTTTAATTTCAGTTAATGTTTTGATTAATAGTATTTAATGAGTGTTACCAAAATTTGTTATCCTACTTTATTGTTATCTTCTATTTTCACAATGTTGCTATTATAACCACATTTGAAGACGATGAATTTTGAAACGTCAGGATCAATTCCACTGTAACAAATTTCCTATACATAGCGTTATGTAACTTATCGTGCGATCTTTTCAAGTCATTTTATCATCAATTATATATATATATATATATATATATATATATATACATTATTAAATTAGTATAGTTTAACACACGTATTAAATACATCTACCCATAAATAATTATAAAACCGAAATGTTGTTTCAGATTTCTGGTTTATTCGTTAGTAGAATCTTATGATGGTTGGATTAACCCAAACCTTGAAGAACATCAATTCGGCTGTGTTTTAAATCAATGTTTTAGGTTGCAGGTGGTGGAAAGTGGAACAAAAAGGTAGGGGGGGTCGTCCACCGGTGTATTGATGGAGGCAGGTCACCTTATTACAACACTTCCTCAGTGTGGCTCTTCCGGTCACCACTAATTGTTGAACCAGGTTAATGCCCCGTCATTACTGCTACCTCACATAGCCAATCAACAAGCATCGCAGTATTAACACATATTCACCTCTCACATAGCCCCTCTTTATCTTTAATACTATAAACAATATTCCTCATCAAATATAATAAAGTTGGAGTGTCTTTTTGTTATCAAACTACTCCTGAAGTTTTAGAGTTAGACATCTAAAACCATATACATTCTGAAATTGCATGAAACTGGCTACTTGGTTCTATTACATATGATGCATTTGAGCTGCATACTTACGCCATACGTACGAGCCTTTAAAATAGTGTATAGAATTTTAAATCAATTTAATGGGTAGTACTCTCTGTCTGTAAGCCATTAATAAACGAAGTAGCGTTACGTATTAACAAGGTCTATAAGTAGGACTACTCAGGTTATGTCTATGCCTAATTTCGTAAATATTATAAAAGAAAAAAAATTGATATTTAAATATTCAGATTAAAATACTTTATGATTGGAGCTAACAAAAGATCAGTTGTCAAGAAGTTTGATATTATGTTTAGTTATGCAGGTTGAACCTCCTTCATCCGGTATTCTTTCATCCGACAACACCAGCAATGACAAAATTTTTGTTTGTAATGTAACTTGAAGTTACAGTATCTTAATGTACTTGGATGTGCATCACACATCACGTCTTGGGATGTGTTCCCAAGACGTGATAGTTGCATAGGTGTACCAGGATTATATTTATTGTTTCATTTTCTTTTTACTGTAGTTACTTTCTTAACTTTTAATTTGTTTATTCTCATCGTTTTCTTAAATATGTAGTTTTCCTGCATATCTTGTGTACTCTTAATTTATGTTTTGCTTCTCTATGGTCCAGTAAGTCTAAAGTCCGGTGGTTGCCAAATTGAGAAGGTTCAACCTGTACAAAAGTTGAGTTTAGGCCACTCCAAATTTTTCTTGGTAAATGAGGGTTTTTTGGTAAATATGGACAACATATTAATCAGAGAGAAAAATCAACGGAATCAGCTAAAAAACCATTGGTAAACAAAATAAAAAAACTTAATGCTTAAAGAATTTGCTCTGGAATGCTTCTTGGATAATGAAGGACCTTTTGGTAACGGCTTCGAATCAATTGAGTCAGCACTATTATATAAATCTATATATAATATGAAATATTTAAATATTATATATTCAATTCCTGGATATATAATATTTACCCAGGGACTGTAGAATGGATTGCGGAAATCTAAAGCAAAAATAATTAGTGTAAGTTTAAGATCTAACACAACTGAAATTTTGATAACTTAAGATGGCCACAGGGAGGTGTGCTATCGCTCAGATTGTGGTGATTAGTTTACGATGACCTACAAGGTATTCTAAATCAGATGTTTCAAAGGGCCAGATGTGGCCCTCGCCGTATTTTTGCAGCCCGCGAACATTGGAATTTTTACCAACTAAATTCACTAAAATGCCACTGATTGCGTTTACATGTTTTACTAACTTATTTTATTTAATAGAAAATGCAAAAATCTTTTTATGGCACTGTCGCCTCTACAGTTCCTATAGCTATTACGAGGATTTTAGAAATGTTAAGAAGTACATATGGATGTGAACAATTTTTCTCAGCCATGAAAATTAACAAGTCTGCAGTAATCACGACTTACTGATGAACATTTAAAAGCATCACTGAGATTGGTTTCTAATAATATTGATGACCTTTTTGATTCAAAACGCTCTCATATGAGTAATCAAAACAAAATCCGACTGATACTATGAACACATTTACTAATTACAAGCTCTGAATAATAAATGGATTATCTAAAATCCTAAATTTTATTGCTTACTTTACTATAAGTGATATTATATATAGTGATCGTGAAAAAATTCGATCTCGAGATTTTGACGGAATTACATGTTGAGGTCCCAAAAGTCGTTTTATGAAGTTCTTTTGATGATGTCTGTCTGTGTGTGTGTGTGTGTGTGTGTGTATGAGGGTGGGTGGGTGAGTGTATATCCAAAGTTTGTGGCTACGTTACGGTCCAGAATCTATGATAGTCAAATTGATACGTTACACAAAAATGGGCTAAATAGTGTAGATGTGCCCTATTGTTTGAGAGCAATAATGCATGATGGAAAAGTCATTTTTTTTTGCCAAAAACTGTTTTAGACATTTTCTTCTCCTAAACTACTAATTTTAGAGTCTTGAAATTTTGGCATTATCTTTAAGGTTATGAAAGCAATAAACTAAAAAATCCTCAGATTTTTGAAACAACAGGAAATATTTTTTTTTAATACAATGTAAAAAATTTGACTTCTAATCAATCTGAAAGCTTGTGAGAGCGGTGCAAGCCGCTTTGATAAATCCAAATGAAACTATACCACAAATAGAACGTATGTGAAGGATGAGTTGAGATATTTTTTTAAACTTACATTACCAAAGGGGTGTTAGAGTACAAAATGATTTTTCACGCTAAACAGCTCATAAAAAACCAATGAAACTTTAATTCTAATTGTTAATTACGGCAAAGAGCAATAAAGCTATAAAAATCTGAATATTGATCCTGGGCTAATAGTTTACTTGCTATACTTGTTTTATTCGTTTACATTTATTAAAATTGTTTACATTTACTTAGGATATTTTTTGAGTGAAACCACTGAAATAAAATTGATTTTTTGATGTTTAAGGAAAATTTATTAAATAATTTAATAACTTAAGATGAGATTTAAAAGAATAAAATCCTTACATACAAAAATTAATGCCAATCAAACATATAATTTCTGATGATTTCCAGAGTATGATAGATTTTTCTCACAAAATCAATGTATATGTTGCACCCTTGAACAAAACTTATTATCAGATGTTAATTTTGTCGTATTTATGAATCATATTGAAGTGTGAAGAACGGAATCTTTCCTTAAGATAAAGGAGCTATTATGTTGTTACAAATATGCAGTTTTTTCACTATTCTAGTCCAATAGTTGATATCTATTATTTTTAAACATTTCAAGCTTGCAGCTATAAAAGGTTTAAATGATACTGAGAAGCCAGCTTTAAATTTGATTTTAATATTCAAAACTGGCTAATATATTTTTTTCTCAATATACATTTATAGCTACCTAATGGCAGAGTACAGCACGCAGGAAAGAAATAACATTCGCTCAAGTAAATTGAATTGTTATGATTTTTGACAACGGGAAAGAAAAGTGATTTTTTAAAAAACACTAGCATGTCATAAAATTTTCAGTATAATAATTTTACAAAAGACCAAAAATATAAAACCAAGTCAAAATTGAAAACATTCTTTGAAAAATGATAAATGAAATGATTCTACATCTAAAAATGATATTTTTTTTCTTACAATTTTAAATGGAGTCTTAAATCTTCAATTCAGAAGGAAGTCAAATAAACTGTGTAAGAGGTCATTGGCTATTGGAAAAAAATTCAAAAAATCCTGTAGGAGATTATTTCGTAACACGAAATCATCACTTTGTCTTTTCAAGATTACTTGTTTACCCCTCTAAGGGTAGTTGTATTAAAAAAAAAAAAAAAAAATGGCTTTTCAAAAATGTTATTACTGCTGTAGTTATACTAACTATATTATATGCATGCATCAGTGGTGTAATATACAAAAATAAGCGCGTATATTGACAAATGGCTCAATCACTATCTGTACTACCACCAGGAATGAAATACTAATAAACATCTCCCATTTAGGCATAATATAACTGTCTGAATTGATAAATAGATTAACCAAAATACTAAATTTATTTTTTTCCCGTTCTGTTTGTTACTGTTTCTGTTCGGTTGGATAACATTTATAAAGAAAACTGTTATACAAACAGTTTTTATATTTATAAAAAAATATCTCTTATAATGCTAGATTTTGGATGAAAAAATGTAAAAAATATTTATACCATACCAAAAAAACTGCTTTACTATATTTTTACTCGCCAAACGCAAACAACTCCACAACTTGTATTATATAACGAATAGTACTTGATCAATATTTGAAATTGAATATTCCTTTTCTTCTGGAGCCTTTTTAGAGTCCTAAACTTCCATGGTTCCCAATTTTGTTGATTACAGAAAGTGACAATTCGAAATTTTTACATTGGTTGTACCTTTTCATATCGCATCTAACGGTAAGAGGTTGAAAGCAGCAGCATCATCATTTGATTTCGTAGTTTATTATTGATTACGTTCATACTGCTGAATAAGCCTTCTAATTCAGTATTTCAATTAGATAAAAATAATATATTTAATGCAAACGTTGCAAGATCCCTGAATTGGTTTTCTCTCGAAGATCTGAATAATTATATACCTCAGATCAGAATTATTCAGTTGTTGATATATTTGTCCATTTATTCAAGTGAATGCTCTTGTACTGCATTTCAATTGAAGACTTTAATTTATCATCTAAATGAAATGATTCCAGGAGAGGAATGATGGGAGTCTTGATGTGATTCAAGGTATTCTGCAATGAGAATAAGTGAGGCTTCAGGCAAACAATTAAGTAACTCTTTATAAAGACAAAGCAAATAATCTTGGGCTCTTTTCGGATGTCTTTTTCCTGAGAAGTTTATCTTTTCATACCAGCCTTCAATTCTGATAGTTTTTTTTTTTAAATCTGTACCCTAGATGCGGATTCGGATCAAGAAATTCTTCAATGTTAACATTATAAACAAAAGGGTCAATTTTGCTTGTTGGCAGTAGTACTAACATATTTGTAATAGATTGGATAAGCTGTGATAATTCAGAGAGGAAGTTTGTTTTATCAACAGTATTCGATTCAAATAATGCGTTCACCTCTTGAATATTTTTTAAAATTGAGTGGAAAAATAGAATGAAGAGCTCATTTCGAGGGTTACTATAAATTTTCTATAAAAGATCAACAGTGTAACACCTTTCATGGGGTAGTAATGGAGTGATTAAGCGCCACCAATAGCCTCTAACACTCAACTCTGACTTTCGGCCTTCACGAGGTTACCCTGTTAACCTGCTATACGCAGGGACAAACGAAAGAGGAGGAGAAGGTGATGAAAGAAGGAGACTGGGCCTGACCACCTTCGTTTCACAACCTTCCTAATCCCCAAATCCCCTCCTTTTATCCCAGCTCCAATCTAAAGTGTTATGCGATCCGTGCCGAAGGATGGATGATACAGGGGTTACTGTATTATGAACGGAGCCTCAAGGGTACTAGGCGACCCCCTTGAGTAAATAGCCTTACTCCGGTATGCGGTGCTCTGCTGGAGCAGACAAAATATCACCGATAGTGCATCTTCCCATGTATGATACTAAGGAGAAGGAAGTCCAGGGACCATCCTGCGGAAGCGCAGAGGATCCAGAAGCGCTAACTAGCGGGAGCTAACCTCCCACAAGTGCACCTAAGGACCCGAAGAAGGAGAAAGGAAGTTACTTTCTCCCGAAACGAACGTAGCCTGAATGGACATATGATGGTTTATGCAGATTCTGCAAAAGAAGAAGAAGAAACACAATTGCACCTGCTGACTGACTGTAAGGCAACTTTGCTGCACAGAGGTAGGTGCTTCGGTGCACTCAACAAAAACCATAGAAAAACTTTTACCGCTGGAACCAGCAAAAGTGCTGAGCTTCTTGGAGGCGTTGAAGCTAACTGCTGGGGTACTTTAGTACTGAAGATGGGAAGTACAATAGTTTTTAAGACGCAGTGCTATAGTCAACCTGAAAAAAAAAACATCTTTCATTATCACCAGCTATTTGAAAATGACTGCAATTCAACCCCTTGGCTTAGTATTCTACTGATTGCTGGTTCAATCGACAGTCACCTGGTCGCAAAAGAATTCCAGATCTTCAAAAATTCCTTAACATTAATCACGTGAAAAAGCTGATTGTAGGCAATTTGTTTCATTGAGTTGTGAGAAAACCATTTATACTAAACATCCTAAGTTTCTAGGAAGAAAAGCAGTACTGGGACACTGCCAACTGTATCGAATGGCGTACACATCTAAATAAGAGCAATCCTGGTACCTCTCCTTTCAACTTATTCAAAATGCCATTATTTTTCCCACCATCACACTGGCGTTGTCTCTGCCAATAGCCAGAAGATTTTTAATATCCGTTTTCTTTTTTGTTAATGCAATTTTTATTGCATTTACAATGGCATCCGCATCACATTTTTCGAAATGTACCATGTTAAAGTATGTATGCACTACTTCCCTATGTATGTCACTGTAATAAATGAAAATGATTCTCAATAACTTGTTAATGGCAATATCATTAGACTCATCTTTCAATGAACTAAATTTTCTCCGCCCGATATCAGAAATCAAATCTTCGTTGGAAAAAGGATCAATCATACTTTTTACAATATTTCTACACTTAGTAGGATGCATTTTGGCTTTATTGACTAATTCACTGTCGGATATAGAATTCTTGCACATGTCCACCAGATGATCAGATGAAATAAATGAGTGACAACATAAATACATTGCTAAATTTGCCTCAAACGTAGATGTTGTATCATTTCTCTACACAACAAAGTTTTCAAGAGAAGCACATTTATATGGATTAGAAAGCTTATGTTTCTTAGTATCACAATGAGTTGTTAAAATAGAATATTTTCCTAAGATGTCACATTTACAAAATATGCAGTGAGCTTTATAAGGGTCACTAGGTATTTCACAAAGCCACTTCTCTAATACAGGTACATTCAACCACTTCTTACGAAATTTTTGTGTATATGTTACTTAAATGGAGGCTGGACTTTTTTTTTTTACAAAATTTTGATAATCAGAACAGATTAAGCAGAGAAATTTCACTAAATAAACCTCCACACAAATACAAGAAACCAGATTCACAATATCACTGATCAATAGGCGATGATTAAGGACAACAGTAGTAAGCAATGAGAAGACACCACTACCTTGTTTGAAATTCGAAACGTATTTTGATACCTGCAGGAAACACCGTATCACCGTTGACCATTGTGCAATAATTGCTACAATTACATGATGGAATATTTCTTTCAGAAATGTGGCTATTTTTATTCATAAATTAATTTCATAAAAACAATATTCATTTTGGAAATGCCAAAATAATGCAAGGTACTTTGTTATGAGGCTATTTCTCCTGCAAGATGAACATTTTTAGTGCTAAATGATATTAAAAAGTGCTGAATCTAGCATTAAAAATGCTAAATTGGCAACACTGCTCTGGTACCGTAAAAGTCCTCATTCGGCACTCAGATGTATTGGACTTTGAGACCACTGTTCTTAATAACACTATAGATGCATTTAAATATTCAGACGATCATTTTGTTCTAATGGGAGTAATGCCTGATGGTTCTTCCTTTGAGATTATTAGCGTCATATGAATAAAGTAGAAAGATTTGGATATGAATCCAGTTAAAACAGTGCTTATTGCTCTTCACAAAAAGAAAGGAACTATAGTATTTATTGTCAATCTAAACTGGAAACCAAGTACCTAGAAACCTCTTTAGATGAAGGACTAATCTGGAAAAGTCATGTAACATATACATCGGAACGTAGTTCAGATTAATAATAATATCAATATGTCAGATTAATTATTTAAAGTTGATCAAAGCTGAAAAATGTTTGTGTTGATGAATAATTTCAGATTCCTGATAAATACTTTTCAAAGGAATAAGAACATGGATTCTAGTATTATTGATATCACTATCAAATATATCAGAATTTCTTTCTCAATTCCAGTTGTTACTATCTTTTTGTTAGGCAGAAAGTGAAATTTTCAATTCCCTCTAGGTCTATTTATATAAAAGCATTTTACATCCTTAAATTATCTCGGGCTCCCTATACACCCCGGTCCGGGGTGCTGATTATCTTTCAATAACCCCAGTGAGACCTGACTATAATAAACCTGTAGATTCATAGTGTGAATCCTGCAACGCGTTAACATGAAAAAGAAACATTGTAAGAGTGAAACAAGTAATTCGTAATACAATAAAATAGATATATATGTATTAAAATGATTCGTTGTTTAATTTATTTGTTTTTTTATTTGGAAAAATAAAAGATTACGTAAATAATCATCTTGCCGTGTAAAGATATAAGTGTAATGTTTCTACAAGCCATATGCAGCAATGCACATCAAGAGAATGATTAAAGAAAAACTATAAAGGTTGCTATAAACTGAAACAATATATATAAAACACATAGAAGAATGTTAATTATATTTTTTTCAATGAAAGAGTTATTGGAGTTTTATTATCTAAAACTGCTGCTAACATTTCTGCATCTAAAAATGCTGGTAGATCCTTAACAAACTTCAGAGTTAGACTTCTCAACCTTTGATTCTTTTTTCAGTGGGATTTTGACTAGCATCGCAGTGGCTCTGGCTTTACAGTTGGTATTTAATATGTATGTTGTGCCTTCCACGTACAAATTATTTTTCAGCGTCAAAAGTTTATACAACTGTTCTTTAGTATTGATAAATGAACTTGAACTTTTAAAGAAAACTCAGAGTGCGTTGATACGGATATCAGGCAAAACGCAGCAAAATAACGATAACAAATATTAAATTTAATACGAATTAAATAAACTGAGAGAGAAAGAAAACTTATATAGTTTGGTTAATATGTTCTCAAAGCAACCGTAACTTCTTGTGCTCACTGCAGGAAAGAATCAGTACTTTTGCCTGAATTTAAAAAGCCCAATTGGGGTTTTAACTGGTCGTACTCACTGTCTTGTGTTAATACACCAAATAGGTATCTTTGACTACGTATTAATAGCCCATATAGTGTATATGAGCTGTATAGTTTTGGGGTAGTTTTCCATCATGAGAAAGCCTCTATACTGTCCATTATGTGAATTTTTTTCTAACTATTAAATGTAGTGAGTTTAGTTCACAGTTAATTTTGAACTAATATTAGCAGAGATAAAACATCAAGTTTTTTTTGAACACAAAAGGACAGTTTTAACAATTTTAAATTCAGATTGAATTGGAAAGCTTGCGACAATACTGGTAACACAGTTTGATGGATCACAATGAAATCAAACACAAAAAAGGTTGAATTCAGAAGGATGAATTGTATAGGTTTTTCCTGAAATTGTGTCATAGAAAAGGTGCAATAAGTAGATTTTATGAATTTTTTTGCCCCATTACAAAGGCACAATAGTAAAAATTTGAACTGTTGAATCTACCTGAAATTAGTATGTTATATGGAAAGAGAATTTCACACTATGTGAAGAAGTACAGCCCTAAAAACGGTACTAAAAATAATCCCTACATGCTCTACTTGTAGGATTTGTTCACACTAACCTATAAATTGTTTTATCAAAATAGAGTAAGTTAAATCAGATTTTAAAATATTTTTTAAAAATCATGAAATACTTGATATGAGAAAAGTAGAAAATATTTGAAACTGCAAGAGCGAATACGATATGGAGTATAAATTTCAACCTACTACTCGTGTTCTTTGAACAGGAGCATTCATCCTTTGGTAAAATATTTGGAGAATACTAATCTATATGTGCGATATACATAGTTACATTTATACTCCACTAATTTATTCTAATAACGCTAATGAAAGCAAATGTAGTTTAAGTCAGTGGTTCGCAACTGCCACTCAAATTAAGACAATGATAAAAGTTCTTACCCATTCTTGGTTGTCCGATTCAGATTTTTTGAAACAAAAAAACCATCATTTTTGGTTAAACCAGACTTTAAACTATCACATGAAAAGAAAGCTGAGCTTAATTTAATTTGCGTCTATTTTACTACTATGTAAAGTAAAAGATATGGCGTATTTCAGATATTCTGAGTTTCTTTACCGTAAAAGCAAAAATTATTACTGATAAAAAAAACACATGTACTGCGTATTACGAAAACACCTTATGGCAGAAATGAACGGAACGGATGACATTTAGACCTGGTGATTAGTCTTATTGACAATTCGTGCAATAGTCATATTCCACTACAAATAATTACCAAGACAAGACATTAATTAAGAATAACCTCATCATAGAACGCTGAAATCAGGACTCTTGAAATACCCACTCTCCACTGGGGCTTTCACGATTCACTTAATTTACTTACCGAATTTAATCATTTAACTTACCGAAGAAATCACATACATTTCATTCAACAGCTATTGGTGACACAACAGTATCATTTGCAATTTTACACTTTCAATTTACATTTTAAAGTTCCATTTGGGTTACACAAGCTGACTCGACTATCTGCAGAATGTATTCTATATATGAAACTGTTACACAATAAAAGACCTATAATTTCTTTTACCATCAAGTATTGCGTCAAAAAAAGGTAGCAACTTTCCGAACTCTTCGTAATACTTATTTCACTTAAACAGAGTTCCCTGAAATAAGTATGTGCAATAATGTAGATATTTATACATACTTTGCTTTGCCACATGAGGTGTGTGATTCCTGAACTACTTATTAATAATTTATTACAAACACGATAACATCTTCGTCCGTTTAAAAACCATGTTATTAAATTTGGGCAATTAGCAAAAAAAAAAAAAAAAAAACCAATACGAATCATGGGGAAAAAATCCTAGTAAACAATAAAAACAATATATTTCATTACCGAAGATTCATATAGCACAAATATAAAATAATTATTACATTGTATACTTCAGTTTTAGAAATAATTATTTGAAAATACTCTATCAAGGAAAGAATACAAGTCACACATAGATCACATTTCAGCAGACGCAAAGTTCAAGATAAATTATCTTAATGTTATGGGCAGATTATTATGAAAGTTTTCTCATTTCATTTCAACTAAAATCTAATACAATATTTCTTAAAGAAGGATAAACTATTAATTACATACAGACGAGTATTTAAATTAAGATTCTGATTGCACAAGATGAACCATAAGGCAGTAAAAATAAATAAAATATACTGCTTCAGTGACATGGCAATAAAATATGGCGGCTATTCATAATAATTAATTAGCTCCTCATTTCTAAGACCAAGTACCATATTTTTTTCTTAAATCTTCACAGAAGACATACAATAATACTTATACATCTTTAAAATTATAAATACCCCTAAAAATATAGCCGGTTTTTTCAAATCTAAATCATTCATCAACCAATAAAAATAAATATATAAAATTTATCACATTGCAACAAACTCTTGATGTGATTTTCTAGATTTTTTTTTATTTAGGTAGTACTGTTTTTTTCATTATAACATTATAAGCAACTTAAGAAAATAAAAAAAAATCATAAAATATTAAGTAGGTAAAAAGGTACTTAAATAATTAAAAACTAGTCGGGCATGACATAATATTAAAACTAAACAAATACAAATAAACGAACTGGTTCTATACAAGACTAACTGCGGAGATCATTATCGTATTTTTTTCACTTGAACTCACTATGAGTTATATATTCACATATATACATAGGCAACCACAAATGGTAAGTCACCACAACTGTGCATTGCTGATCTTTAAAGATCTATTATTAAAAATCGTCTTACAGTAAATATTGTCTTCATAAATTACACTGGCACTGTTTATTGTCTAAAGTACTTATCAACACAAACTTTTCAGAAAATGTCATTGAATGATCAACAAAACACGATTATTGTTCCAATATTCTGAAATTCAATATATTTTTTGAGACATCTCTTATATATTTAAGATGCTCACATAATTTATACTAATAACCGATAAAAAAATGTAAATTTCATTTAATAAAGTTATATGTAGAAATTTCATTTCAATATACTTAATACCTTGAAGATATTTTTTTTCTAAATATAATTAAAATTTTCAAAAATAAAATATTACCACAAAAATGCAATGTTGTGGTGAAGAAACCAGTAGAAGCTTAGGCACTGAGTGTTATAAGTATTATTACTAAGACAATAATAATTGATTAGTATATCCTAATTACCCCATATATGCCAAAATAGAAAAAAAATGTTACTGAGTATTAAAGCAAAACATCACCAGTCCCTTCAACTCCTAAAAATAAATTTCAGCCCTCTCCAATTCTTTTAATTTCGGCCATTTTGTAAACATGAAACACATACTTTACATATCTCTCATATGTAAAAAAAGATACACAATGTTACTCACATTTCACATTTTATCAAAAGCATGTGTTAATTATAACCACACACTTGACACATAACTAGGCTAGAATTACTAATCCAAAATGAACACTAGTCTTTAACCAAACGGTAAATATGATGTTGTGCACCATGCTCGGAAGTAGAAACTTCAAACACATAAGCAGTACAGAGTAATGTTTCTTGTGTTTCTCTATTTGTAACAACCTGAAAACACAATTAAATAATATAACTTATATTAAAACTAATAAATAACTCCGTTAACTATATTAACTCGTATCTTTAATCCATATATAAAAGAACCAAATAAACAACTAACAAGTGTAAAAAATTACAACTAAAAATATAACAATATCTTAGAATTAATAAGTTATAGTAAAGTACTAGCAAACGTACCCGTCTTTGACGGAATCAAAAATTCTATTATACTTGGTATTCCAAAATATCAATTATAGTATTATACTAATACTACAATTAGAAGTTATAGAATAGTAGAAAATACCATTATTAGTACAGTGCTAAAAAAAAGCCTCTGTATACAAAGATTAGATTTTAAGTTAGACATACACAAATCTACAATCAATGTTTCAGCTTTATATGTCTTTTTGGTAGCAATATTTTGTGGACAAACCGACAGACAGAAATTATTCTAAGGGTACATGTGGCTACTCTGAAGTATGAAACGTAAAGAAAACTTGAAATGAGTTAGTTCTAATTAACGTGCTCCCAGTCAAAAGCTAGCACGCAAGCCACTGGGCTACTCTGGTTCCATACCTTACTTTATTACCAGTGTTTATATTACGCAAATATTAAATTAAAAAAAAATATTTTTGTTGTGTTTATTTATAATACATTTGCACTACTGTCATCGGCGAGCAAGCAAGCTACTGGCAACCCTGGCTAGATCCCTTTACTTTATTACCATCTTTTATATTATCCACATTTTAAATTCAAAAAAATATTTATTTGTTACATTTATTTATAATACATTTGCACTACTGTCATCGGCGATCACGCAAGCCACTGGGCTACTCTGGTCCCATACCTTACATTATTACCAGTATATTTATTAAGCAAATATTAAATTAAAAAAAAGTTGACAGTTATATATAATACATAGCAAACGTACCCGTCTTTGACGGAATCAGAAGTTCCTGTTTTGGTTTATTGCCGTGTGCCTATTGCCTTTCGGCTATACCACGGAGGAATCAGAAGTTCCGTCATTTTTGGTATTTCAAAATGTCATTAGAAATTATAGAATAGTAGAAAATACCATTATTACTACAGTGTTAAACAAATGCCTCCAGCTTATACACTACATTAGCTGTCTGTCCTTCAGGTTCATGGTAGAAGAAAGAGTTGAAACCTCTGACCGTTGAGCATGAGAACTACATTTGACCATGTGAGAAAAACTTGGTTTTGCTACCTTGTATTCCTGCGTTAGATGAAGTCTCCCTTTGCGACTTAGTTAACGTCATTGCGAAATAGACTCTGACCCGACTTTGCAATCATTTCAACGTAAACAGACAGTGGCTCGGAATCAATGGTATGTGAAGTATACACACAGACTCCCCAATACCACATCCAGTCATTATGTCCGCCTCTATGGCATATCTGTGTAGAGCACGAACTCAGAGTCGTGTCCCGTTGCACAGTTTTGGGGCACTCATGTTTCGTAACATGAAATTTGTTACTGCTACTAAATTGTAGCATGATTGGTGCTCTACTTTAAGTTTTTACTCATGAGCAGGCAGTCCAGGAGAAATAAATTCAGAGTCAAGAAATTCAATTAGATAATGAACTGCTTCTTCGTCACTAATCCAATCTCTTTACTGACTTGTAAGTTCTTTCCTCGGCTTCATATAGCGTAAGAACTTGTTTGTTGATTTTTCCTCCCTGTTCATATTAAGAGTTGAGAATTGCTCGTTTACAAAACATTTATTCTCAATAGATAGTACATCCTTAACTCTGTGAAACACCATTTCAATGATGTCAAATACGCAATATATTCATATGCTCAATTGAAATTAAAATCAACTAACAATACCTACTTGCCACACCTGTGTATTTTCAAAACAAACTTGTCTGTGAAGTTAGGAAAATACAGCTAAAAGCCCCATAACTTCGCTTCTGTACTGAATTAATAATCTATTTAGAGCCCATATTTTAAGTTAGGCACACACAAATCCAGTGTCAATGTTTCAGCTCGCTATGTCTTATGGTGGCTGAGTTTACTTGTGACAAACATTTTTGCGTTAAACGTCCATAACTTCACTTCTACGTTGAATTTCCAATCAATTCATAGCCTATATTTTAAGTTAGACCTACACAAATCTACTGTAAAAGTTTCAGCTTTATATGTCTTATGGTAGCTGAGTTTACCTGTGACAAAGTTTTGCGGACAAACCGACAAACCGACAGAAATTTTTCTAAGGGTGGATTCGGTTTCTCCAATGTATGAAACGTAAAGAAAACTTGAAATGAGTCAGTTCTAAGCAATGTACAGACAAAATCATTATTTTATTTATAAAGATTACTTACACCAAATTATTTAGTAAATATCAGTAACTGCATTTTTTTAAAATACAATATTTTTAAAAAATTTAAAAAAATAATGAAGTTTAAATTACTTCTTTATCATATGAATTAATAATACAAAACTCATTAAAATTATGATGTGCATTACCAAATGGATTAAATACTAATTATTAGTTAATATTAATAAATGTTTACTGTAAATTAATAAATGCACATGAAAAAAATATTAATATAAAAAAATGATACATTCAACAACAAACTTATTTTCCAAGGTAATGTACCAAAACAAGAAAAATGTTTCATTGTGAAATAAATAAATTTACCGAAATTTAACTCCTTAATTCCATTATATTGTTTTGATGTAAATTACATTTAAAAGGGTTAATTTAAGAATGTTAAAAAGTTACAAACCTGTAAAATAGTAAAATTCTCCAAAACACTATTTTTATTATATTTTTCTGGGAGATGTTTTAACTTATGAATGAAATTAATCATATATTCACACATTGGAGAACGATTTATGCGATATACAAATCTTCCATTTTCAAATCGGGCATACTCAGTCTCTACCTTTTCTACAACTTGCTTACCAAATGAACAAACTTTCGTTGAGCAAGTGATGGTCATATTTTCATTACTTTCATACCTGAAATAAGGAACAACAGAAATAAAATGTCTATATGAACAACAAATTACTTTAGTGTGTGGAGAACCTCTCCATCACTAAATGGTTACTGTAAATTAATAAATGTACATAAAAATGGTTAAATATTAATATTAAAAAAAATGGTACGTTCAATAACACAATTAATTATTTTCTAAAATTATGTACTAAAACATGACAATGTTCCATAATGAAATAAATAAATATAATGAAATTTAACACCTTGAATTTCATTATAATATTTTGATACAAATTACGTTTAAAAATGTTAATTTTAATTCAATGAAAATGAATATTTCTTGAATAGAAAGTCGGGGTGGGGTTGCTTTCTCCTTTTCTATAGAAGTAAAACCATATATGAATAATATGTGAGATCTTTATTGACACATCACTTCTCAAAGAATACTTTATTATATTATAGAACTACTATCTTGATGTATAGCCATAACAACAAACCAATTTTCAGTGGTTCAATTACAGTAAAAATTAAAATAGTTCAGGTTCACCATAGAGTTCTTCATGACAATTAAGTTCATATAAACTTAATTACTGGGTTATAACGCAGTAATAACTCGACTACTGGGTTACAAAATTTACTTGCAACATGCTCTATGGGAATCCAACCAATTTGTAAGTTCTGGTATTAAGGAAACTGATGAACATTTATGATGTCTATATTAAGATTTTAATTTTACTCTTAATGTTTTATTTGAAATAATTTAAACAATAAATATATGTAATACTTAAAATAAATGTTAGAACATAATTCTTACGACAATATACATTTTAAAATCATATCCTATGATTTCATCACTTTAAACATGAAATGAGGTCGAATATTGAAGCAAAACTATAATGTTATACATATATTCCAATGTAACCTCCAAATCACAATAAACAATTCAGAAATGGGATCAAAATCTTTTAACCAAAACAACTGACCTCCGTCAGAGTCACACTTAAACTGAAAAAAGTGAAAGTACATCTGATGAGGTATTGAGAAGGGAGAGATGTAAGATATATTTTAAGGAGAGTAAAAGCAAAGAAAGGGAATAAGGCTGGGCAAGTCTGAGTGAACAAAGGAGCACTTTTCTTAGTTCAGAAGACAGAAGCAAAACAGTATCTTATAATTACCAACCCTGATAAACAAAGATACTCTCTCGTTAATGCTGATTATAATTTAAATAAACCACTACTAATGTAGAATTTGATCCGTTAAATTAAAATGATTCGATAATATATCTTAACAACATCTACCTTTCATAAGACCATATTCACTTCTCTTCATTTGATATCATGATTCTCATTATCTATATGCAAAAATAAGGTACTACTTTGATTAACTCTAAATATGGAGTACTAATGCTCTAAGCTAGTCTAAACTCTCATTACAAAAAAACTATATTAAACGTTATTAAGCAACCACTTCTTCTCCTGAATACAACGACGTAGAGATATTAAAAAAGATTATTTCTAATTTTATTCACGTCAGTTTTAAGTGTTTTTCATTGTAATTTGACGTGTTCTCATTTAAAGCCAAACGTCATCGTATAGGATGGAGAATGTAATTATATATATTGTTTACTAACGTTTTCATTTAATTTCAATCAACTAATCGAAGTTCATTAGTAATATAATAGCATTCATTAAGACAGGACAGAAAATTCTGATCTGCTTCATTATCTTCATTGATAGTGTAATCATTACAAAAATAATGTTGCGTTTCTTAATTTTCATTAGTAAACGTGTTTTTCAGTCCTCAATGAATATATGTTTTCTCTACTATACTTGTTACTTTACAAGAAGTAAAGTATAGCAATCATGACAAAATTTAACCTTGAGATTTTGACGGATTTACATTTTTTGGGGTCTCTAAAGTACTTTTTTGACGTTTTTCAATTATGTCTGTGTGTATGTGGATACGCGGGAAGTTTAAGTTCATATTATACCAAAAATTGGGCCCTATAGTATGGATGTGCCATATTTTTTTTTGGCAATATTGCATATTTCATCATTAATTGACTGTGGAGGACAAAATATAAAGATCATACCTTGTGTTATTTTTTAGCAATACATATTAATTTTTTGGTTTCAATAATATCAAAGTTTATATTATTATGGAGAGAAATAAGCTCCACAAAATTTTGTAACCACAAACGTTTGGTTAAATACCGACCCACACACAGATACGATTAAAAAAACGTCAAAAATTGACTTTAGGGACCTAAAAACATTTCTTAAACTATCAAAATTTTGTGATCGTTTTCTTTTCTGATTACTATACTTAACTTATACTAAAGTAAAAAATAAAAAGGCCAGACGGACCTGACAATGACAATTTAAATTATATAAGAATAAAATCAGATAAAAATAAGTATAATAAAACGAATATTAATAATAGGAAATTTAGGCATATATTGGCACTACTTGTTTGACAGGTATATTCACACACTAGTTTTACTGCGTGTAAACTGGTCGGACGTCTACAACATGCACAAGGTAACACGGATTTGTATGATAATAAAACGCTGTCCTTTAATAAAATTAATTAAACCCTTCACAGGTATGTTAGTAAATATATAACTCTGATATTCCTTAAAAAAAAAAAAGTATACTTACTGGCTAGTTACACCATAAAACGCTCCAGATTCATCTTGAATATTTGTATTTAAGTCAGCCCAAAATTTTACCAGGAAAAAAGCGTTCTGCGGTCCTTTATCAAACAATTCTTTTAACCCACCTTTTTTCTCTGGAAATTTATCATAAATCTGCCTGACATCAACGGCCTAAAATATAACATTGATATTAGATGGTAACCATAAAACTAATAATGGTATAAAGATTTACCATCTTTTCAATCCTTTGTATTTATATCACAAACTACTCCAACGTTTGTAATCTCATCGCAGGATAATTATATTGTCAGTAAACCCATTAACCATGTAATTTGATTGCATTATACATCGTCAGTAATCACGTTTTTATATGTTTCACATGACAAGTGCATCACAAGAATATAAAGGAAAACTTTTTAAAGTATATATATATATATATATATATTATATGTGTGTATAAAATATATAAAATTTTTTTTATATTTTTCGTTATTTATACAATAACTAATTAGTATGGTAAATTTTTAAAAACTAATACATTCACATCCAATGAAAAATAATTTCATTTTTCATTATTTTCATTTAATTTCATTTTAATTTATATTACCCATGAAAAGAAATTTAATGCTAAACTGAGATAAAACATCAATTATTTTAAAATATGCAAGGAAATTCAAGGATAAACTAAAAATAACATAATTGTGAAGATCTTAACACTAATCAACTAATAACACTATTTTGATCTTAGAAACTAAATTATCATAACCAAATATTTCCTAATTTTAACAGTCATTGATGATTAATTGGATTTTTACTGCACAATCCTTATACAGTCGTCTTTCCCATAACTCTTTATGACCGAGGTTATGTTTAACTCAGTTAAACAAGTTTTCTCAAATACAAAATTTTGAATTCGAATATCTCAAAAAGTGCATTTCAAACTTATACATAACCCAAAAAATTGTTTAATTTTTTATCATAATTATTAAGAGTCTTGTTTAGGCTGTTATTATTACTTTCATGAGTAGAAAAACAGGACTGTGATGGGCTGACACATTTATCAATATTCGAAAATGGACACATGTTTAAAAAAATATAAAATATGAATTCAGATTCGAGATTAAATATTATTTATAAGGTTTCTCAAAGACAAACAATTTTGTGAAGGATGGAATCGCTCGTTCATAGAGAGGACTCTTTGGATCGTCTAATTATGATACCTGAAAATTTATCAAAATTTCGAAGGAGCGATATTATTAGAGTTTCGAAAATGAAACAATACTAACTCAGGTGCCTACAAAAAAATGTATGCCATAAAAGAAAAGGTTAATAAGGTCAATACGTATCCCTCATATCGTCAATTACTTTGAATATCGCGAAATAATTGACTATCAGAGAAAAATGTTGAAATTACAAAAGTAAAACATTTCCTGATTAATGTTATTATTTTTATTAGAAATAGGTAAAACCGTCATACCTCGTAAGATGATCTTGGAGTTGGAGCGCTTTCGGACGTTGTCCATCTTCAATCGCAACAAACCTACTGAACTGTTATATAGGGGGCTGGTTATCTGTTAAGTCCACTGCTATCCTGATATTATTATTTTGATTTTATTTAGTTATTGTGATTTTTTGGTTTTTAGTTATTATCTAGTTTGGGTTTTTTATATTTTTTAACTTCGTCATCCTGCCTGTCCAGTTGTCTTTTTGTTTTATTAGTGACTTACATAAAATATCGGATTGGATCGGAATATAAAAAACCCAAACTAGATAATAGCTAAAAACCAAAAAAATCAAAATAACTAAATAAAATCAAAATAATAATATCAGGATAGCAGTGGAGTTAACAGATAACCAACCCCCTATATAACTGTTCAATAGGTTTGTTGCGATTGAAGATGGACAACGTCCGAAAGCGCTCCAACTCCAAGATCATCTTACGAGGTATGACGGTTTTACCTATTTCTAATAAAAATCATAATAACCTCAGTGGTATTAACAATATGCATGTATTTATTATTTTTAGTTTACCTTTCCTTGAATAGTCGTCGTCAATTTATTATTTCATTGATAAAACAAATATTAAAATATTTTTTTTTTCATTTAGACACATATGTTTCAGAAAACAATGTAGTATATTTCCTGTAGATATGTTTCATTGTAGTATATCCACGAAAATATAGGCTGATAATGTAATCGAATTAATATAATGTGTCACAATATTAAAAATCCATGGTGTTAGATATACATATCGTGCGTTGAAATACCGGACATGGTTATAAATAAAACTGTACATCCAAATGATACTTCTGCCAAAGTTTCCCTTGCAATAGTTTTATGATGTATCGTTTCATGAACAGGTATTGATTAATTTATTTTTGAATCAACTTGAAGGGTTAATGAAAATAAAGTGATGTTAATACTTACTTCTAATAAAGAATCAGAATATGAAGGTGATCCGCCGATGTGAACAAATAAATGTTTGTGATACTAAAAAATAATACATATTAATATCTAAAAAAAATAAAAAAGTGGCATGTACTGAACTATTTAATACACTTACTACCTGTACTTCATTTTAATGTATAAAATTCAATTTTATTTTACGATAAAATGGAAAAGTAATTTTAAAATAATTCATTAAAATGTTTAATTTAAAAAAGTTTGTTATCAAACAAATCGACATGACACATATGTGGAGTTTCGTATAAGTCGCATTACATATAACCTCAGTTATAATGACTTAAATAATTATATTATTCATTCTCGCTCTTAAACAAAAGTAATTATTGTTTTTTTAAAAAAAACTTAAAACGTTAACTGAATACATAATTTAACTAAAAAACAATATTTTTATGGGTTAAAATTTCTAAAATAATAAAACATTAAACTAACAGCAAATAGTTAAGTAGATCCAACAATTAAGAGATTATTGTTTTAAATTATTAAACATTTTCGGCACAAAACATTCACTTACGGTGTCAGGTTCCCTTTGGTGTTCCATAAATGCTGAGAATTCAACAAGTCGTAATTTATGAGTTGCAATCGCTCTACCTTCCCAAGGTGGAGGAGGAGGAACACCAAAATCTCCTCCATTACCACTAGACGTTGATTTACTACTTACATAAGTCGTACTTGAAAATGGTTTTACACTGAAAATTAATCATGAATAAACTTCATAAATCCCTTTATCAAAACGAATAAAAATTATAACCCAAAAATTACTTACTCCTGAGATGTTCCGGGTTGAAATCCTGGCTGCCAAAACTGAAATTGATAACACTGTTAAAGCATGTGAATAGATATTTCACAAAAAAAGAAGTTAAAAATGTAGTACACATATTACTTTATTAATACACAGTTACACATAACCACACTATATATACACACATATATACTATTACATATACACATTAATAATACATATTACTTTAAAGTGGTACACAGAACTTTATTTTACTCTGTTTAAATTCAAATGTTTATTATACAAAACGATTAATAATAGAATCAGAATAAGTCAATTTCTTCAACTTTAGATTTCTATATATACAGCTTAATTAACTGTAAGCATATTTCAGATCCACAATCAAAAAATTTACAAATACATTAGTGACAAACTGTCTTTAAACTGGATACTAAAAGTCACTAAAACATTATATTCATTTTTGTAGTCATCAAAGAAGGTATTTTACATGGCATGGGACCGGAGGCAGACTATAAATAATTTGGCTACGGAGCCGTATCTTCTTCTCCAGGTCCAGTACCCTGTTTGTAACAGCAGATACGGTGACCTTATAGTAATAAGTAATAGACTGATCTATAGTAATAGACTGATACTAGGAGAGCTTTATTATTTGTTTGTCGAAACTCAAAAACGTTTACAGAAATAATTCTATTAATTAATTTTCACTATCATGATTAATTATTAATTCTAAACAAACAGGAATGTATAAATCTTAACATCACAAACACAAAAGATATAAAAATTCGATGCACAGTTCACTGCTTAGAGGGAATATTACTAATGAATTAATATTACTATTTTCGTTACTTTACAAGACAATTACATATGTTTCTTCCTATATTAAAAAAAAAAAAAACTTAAGCTAGAAATATTTTCAAACATGAAATCATGACGAATAGTTTATCTATCAAAGAGATAAAACAGAAATTTATACGAATGAAAAATTACTGATTCTACGCAGCAATTCATCCCCAGTCGAATGTCCCACGGACAGATCCATGCTTACTGGCAGAACTCCCCTAGCCATCACTTGCTGTCAACAGAGCAACCACTGAAGATGGAATGTTCATCGCAAATAGACGTGGAACTCGATGCGTCTACACGTCTGAACGTCCATCTTCAGCACGTCTACTTAACTTTCGGTAGGAAACCACAATTACCAATACTAATACCAAAAAACGAAAACACGTACGAATGCATGCCACCATTCCATTCTCGGTTTATTATGATTTAATGTTTTCGGTTTTAAATGATAAGAGGGAGCGTGATGCAGCTGGGCACTAAAATATTTTAGACGTGTTACAGATTGGAGAACCCTAATTTAAATTTTCGTTCATAATCAAAGAGATTGTCACCTGCATGATAGTCATCTAATATGCCCAGGCCTTCCACAGGCCCTGAATTGAACTAACTTTAACAACGTTGGAATTTTATGCGCAAACTATATAATTAAATTACTTTTAATATTTGAGACTTCCTAAGATTCTTAAAACTTACAGCAGTAGGGTAAGTAACAGGTGAGGTTAGACCAAGTGAAGCTAAACCAGCAGCAGTTTTGTTATGAATAGCAGTCGCAGAAACAATCTGAGCAGACGACATAGATGACATTGTTTGCAATGCCTTTTCTTTAGCTGCTTGATCAGTAGGTACAACCTATAAACAAGAAATCCAAATTTGACAATCTACCATCATTAAATAATCACAATTTCTCAAATTTATTTAATATAAATAAAGAACCAACCACTTTCAATTTCGCTTGAATTTCTCTTAATTTTCTTCTAGCAAGGACTTGGATATGTGAGCTAACTTGCTTCCTAGTTCTTGTTTTTCCAGTTCTAAGTTTTATATATCTCGCTATCAGTTCATTTCGACCTGAAAAATATTAAAGAATAAAATACCAATAGTTCACATTTTAAAAATAAATAACACCATTAGATTATCACATATCCCCAGCAACACTGCAAAATTTAGCTATTATTATCATAACACAGATATTTGCCCCAGAAGTATGTTTAAAGACATTTTAACATTATTTCATAACAATTTCATGCAAGTGATTCAAATAAAACTGTTCATTATATTATTAATATTTTATTGACGACTCAATTAACATTTCTGTTTTTCAAATACAACACAAAATTGAAGCTGTGCTTCACCCAGACATTCCTTTATGACGCTACTACGAGTTTGATTCTGAATTTCTTTGACAATATCCTTCACTCCATTCACACAAAAGATCATGTAAAATGCAAAGACCTTGCAACAAAGCCTGCAATTTCCCTAAGAGGGTTTTTTGAAACTAACGTTTCAAAATAACTGATGCAAATAACTAAATAAATTTAAAACCACAAATTCTTAAATGATTAGAGTACTAATGAATTACACAAATATCTATTAATACTTTAATACTAAGCTCAAGTTTAAAAGTTTAAGCTGACTGATTTTAGCTTGAATCTAGGTGACTGACTGAAACTTCAGAAGGAATCACACAGGTAGCTCCTCGCGTCAAATAATGACATTCAATTAAAGTTTCAGAATGTGTTAATTTAAGTCTCTTTTTTTCTTTTGAAACAAATTAATTTACATATTAAAATATATAATAAGTACTTGTTAAACATTATGAATAAAACGTTTTACAGAAAATCGTTCATTGAAACCTTCAATACTAACCATACATCTTGCCTTCATCAGAAAGAATTATTTTTCTTCGACCACATGGTGGATATATAGCAAGGGCCTCCTGAAAAGATTGTTCAATGTCAGGACTCCAAACGCCTTCAGCATCTGCTGCTGATAATTCTTTGTCTTCTTCACATTCAACTTCTAAGCTGGATTTCTCGGAGCCTGGGCCGGTCTCCGTCACCGGCCCACTGCCCCACACCGAACTTATCCTTACCCCCTACCTTTCCGCTCTGCACAAATACAAATTGAATTTGAAAAGCTTAATTAATATAACACACAATTCAAGTATTATAAACTCTTTTTTAGGTTAAACATTAATAATTAAATTCTAATTAATCACTACCATTATGATTGTTCTAATACTGTACTAGGGATGAATATTTTCTTTTTATGGAATTTTTAGATCAATTATAAAATTCTTTGTAAATTGATGTCATTTAATGTTGGGTTCATAACTCTAACAAAATTTTCAGAAGACTGATACAGATTTCCACACCTTAAGGAAAAAATTAATTAAACTATTTTATAAGCCAGAATCACTAGTCGTTGACGTATGAACATAACATTCAGAGGTAGACATTTATTAAAAAAAATAAATCTCTAATTATAAAGTAATTTTTAAATAAAATAAAAGGATTAACTAAACTTTTTCAATTAAATTATAGCTAAAATATAAAATAAAATTTCATTCTTATGGTTAAAAACTTTCAGTTTCAAATTTGATGCATTAATTTTCATTTTATAAGCTGGAAATAAATCCAATCCTTAAATAATTAAATCCTTCCTTTCAATTTAAAAAAAAAATTAAAACTAAATAGTAAAGAATTATTCACGATTAATGATAACATTTAATCATAATATAACAATAACATGTAATCGGGATTTAAAGAAATTCATAAATGCCTATAAACACTGGCATTATAAACCATTGAATATCATTTAATTTAGTAAACTGTAAATTATTAAATTGACTTCTAATACATAAAATACCTAGCTTAAAAAGAAATGAATTGTTTGACAAAGGGATATCTGACAATAATTAAATTAGAATTTAAGTGTAAGAAAACCTACTGTTTCGAAACATAGTGAACTACTAATCCATGAGAAATTCCACCTGAAAAAAAACGATCAGAATAAATTAAAATGAATATTTTGACAACATACTATAATTTATAATGATTTTTTTCCTCTAATATGTTGCTAACAACAAATATAGACATACATCTTGTTCTCAATTACTCAGTCATAAGTTATAGCGCTGAAGTATGGGGATACCAAATATACGATGTGTTGAAACGATGTCAAAGGTATTTCCTTAAATTACGCAGAACTATATGATAGATATAAAGACGGTTTTCGACCACGTCATGATGTTACACTTAAATCACATAAGTATAATAGGAAAAATGAAAGAAGAGCGGTTTCCAAACATATTGATTAAGAGAGTGGAAGGAAATCTGTTGAAAAAAATAAAGTAACAATCAGTGAAGGATGGGAAAATAGGTACAGATGAATAGATGAAATGAAAGCTTTAAAGGAAATAATGATAAGCCTACAAGTGAAATACGAAGAGGCAGTAAATGTATAATCTTTTAATAAAGATCATAAAAATGTAACTTTTCCACTTCCTAAAGAACACTGATATTTAAATTATATTTAGGGTGCCACCTTTCAATCACATAGATAATTTATGAACATACTGAATAAAAGATTTCAACGCAAAGCTAAGGATAGAATAATGGAAAGGAGCGATATCGCAATGTTAAAAATAGTTTTGACTTCAATTATTTGCTCCAGTTTTTTAAGTTACATACATTTTCTTCTCAAGTTACGTTCAGTTGAGAGGTGATTCCCCCCTTTAATATATAAGGCTTCCAATACTTCCTCATAGACATTCAATATCTCGATGAAAGAAGGATGAAAGATTAGAATAAAATATCTTTAGTAAAATATCTTAATCTTGATCCATGCCCTCTCACTAGGAGCGTCATCGTTTCCCTCTCATGTAGCACCCTGTTGCAATTTGTACTTTAGTCAGCATGGTCCAAGAGATCTATGGGGCTAAAACTCTCAGAGAGGAGTACAATGACCCTTGAAGAACTATGGTTAAAATTACTTTCAGTGTCAGGAAACTCTTTACACTAGACAGACAGAAGGTCGTGAATACAGAAACTACTATGTACTTTAATCAAACATGCTTGCTATAGGATCTGCTAAAAATTATATAAATATACATAAACGTTAAAGGCACATAGAAAAACACAAAGTGAAGCAAGATTTCTATGAAAGTTTTTAAAAGTGATTTGAGTGCTGAGTTGCATTTTTTGCGTTTCTAGCATAAAATTTTAGTTATTTCTATTAAACAAAAGTACATAATTCATAGTAAAACAAACAAATTCTATTATACCCCAAACACACCTCGTTTGAACTATGCCACATCCTACTAATTACATTTAAAATGAGAATGTGGTTTTATTGTATTCGAAATATTTTACAGCGCTTACCAGTTATCACATATATATACAAGCTCATCCACCCCATTACAAATAATTGTGATATCAAGCACATTTTTCTAATTGCAGTGCCAGAATAATCATTTTGATATTTTCCCTGCTTATCGCCGCACGGCAGTAACCGCAATGTAACCTTGCCAGGATTCGGTCTCCCTCCAAATATCTATTGATAATTAAGAATAAAATCCATCGATTATATTCGATATCAAAAACCCAATGATATAACTATTTTAATGACATTGAAATTATAAGCAATGCAAATAGTATTGATACCGTAGATTATACAATCAATGTAAAGGATATCAACATTGTAAAGAAAAGTGAACATAAAGAATTTGAAGGAAAAAAATATTTAATATCAATGATATTAACATTCATAAAAGAAAAGAAATCACAACGTAATATAAGTAATAAACAGCAATTATAAACAGAGGTATTACACATAATGAAATACAAACGAATAAATGAAATCTTTATTGTTAAATCAATATCATGAAGGATATGATGAAATTAACAACAAATCATAAATAGCTAACAGCTAGACTTATTAGACATACTTAGCATTAATAGTAAATAGAAGGAGAAGGAAAAAATCACATAAAACAGAAATAATCAACCTAGTAACACAAATAATATATATTAAGCATTCTTAACAGAATAAAAGGAAACAATATGTTGATCAAGGGTCACTTCTAAACAATGGGGTATGTCCCTTAATATTTCCATAAATGCATCTCTGAACTAAATGTTTCTCCGGAGAAATTAGCAATTATAGCTAACACCGTTCTATGTGTCCCAGATAGCCTTCTTTCTTTCTTTGACAGAGCACCATAACATTTCAATGTTTATGCATGAGTACCTGAATAACACTTCAGGATCAATAAAACTAAGAGAATGGCTTACAGTCCGATGCAGTTGCTGTATGTCACTGCATTCTAGGCATCTGTCAGACACCAAAGGTTGTCCTTGACATAATTCTCTGTTTAATAATTGGGAATTAAAGGTTTTCCCGAGCTTAGTGGACCTGGGACAGATAGGGTAGAAACTCTAATGTTTCCCTTCACAAACCCAGAAAAATCATTATTTTGGAAAAAACCTTTCCCACATTACTCTTCCTTCGAACAATCTCTTCTTCTACCTCTATAGTGCAGTTACGATCACCAATGATACTATTTTTAGATGGCAACTTCAAATCGCACACTTAGGATGTAAATTAATGGGGACAGGAATAAATTAAGAGGATCATGTTTTTCAGTGGCGACGTTGAAGGAGCCTACTGAGTCCCTGACCTAAGTCCTTCGGACCGACGAGTCTTTACATCGTATCGAAATCTCACTTTATTCCTGAATTATAATTCTACTAGGTGTCAATGTCGACGTAACATGTCACGGGAATAATGTTCCAACCACAAGTGATCCAGGGGAAGGGATTGGAAAATGAATATATACAAAGCAATTTCCCAGTAACCAATTATGTTTAAAAATAAACCCATTTCAGAAAATCCAAACCAAAACTAATGATTCAGTTTCAAGAACCCTTGAAGTATTTTTGAAGCATGCCGTTTTGGTCAAATGACCCTGGTATCTCTTTCACCTTCCTGAAGTGTTAATAATTTTTACTTTTGTATCGTTGAAGTATGCTATGAACATAGAAAATCTCTCATATGAACCATAAAAGAACATAAGAATTATTGAAGTTACTCTTACTCATTTTACAGAAGTAACGATACCTGCATGATCAACTAATAATCAACTTGTTTCTTGATTATTTGTCAATATTCCTAAATAATGCTCACGTTATTCTATCCACAAAATCCAATAACCACTGTTTCAACTGTGCACCAGTCATTCACATGACATGAATAATATTTTTATTCAATTAAATTTATGTAAGTAATTTAGATGACTATAGGATTTTAGAGGAATTAAGATGTATGTTCAAAATGCAGATACATAACTTGTTTAAGGAATTAATTGGAAGATCTTCCCTGAACTTGAGTAGAAAAGATGTTTTAAAATCTTATACATATATATAGAAAGTACTGGGTGCTATTCACACCTTTTCCTTCGGTCTCAGTTTTAAAAAATGTTTTAGAGTTTAAAAACGACCCTTCCACACAATAGATTTGTTACTTTGAGAACTTCTGAAGAACCAGGCATCAATTTGAACCGTCAGGTTGTATTCTGAGATGTTTAAATTATTTTATATATATTTATTTCTATTCATTTGTTATTTAACTCAATAATCATGTAACTGTTTTCAAATTCACTTAATGGTTTATAAACTAAATGAATTCAGTTTGTTTATTGGATTAAATTTTATTTTTTTTCCAAGCAATTCTTCTTCAGTTATTCCTTGTATTTTTTTTATTTTCGTTGTGCCCAACCTACACATATTCTGAGAAGCTATTTAGGTGGCTTTCGCCTTCTCACAGTACTCAGATGTACACATTCTACCCTTCAAAAGGGACGAAATATACAGTTACAGTTAGAAAGTCTCAAATTTTCGGTTAACAGTCATCAGGTGGAAGATAAGAGGGAAGACACAAGACTCCTGAGCAAGCACTATCGTTCTGCCGAAGCACAGTTACTTCCTTCCTCTCTTCATCTTAATGAAGTTAAACAGAAAAAATGAGACTATCAGTGTACAAACCTATTGTGTGTATTTATTTATTTTCCTATTTAGAAGTTTTGTTTCCACTTTGGATCGATTTTCAATTTATTCAACAGTATATTCGGTATATAATATATATGTATAAACCAAATATTAGCATAATACCCGAGAAATCAATGTAGTAAAAGGTAGCAGGTCGATAGGCTAATAACACAATGCATCACCACCACTGTTTCATTAAGGCATACTCGTATTAATGAGGAAATTACTAAGTTTATAGACCAAATTAAAATGAACTAACACTTCATATCCTTGGCATGTTATACAATTAGATATAGAACCAAAATTAAAAAGAAGAAATACTAACTCATTCCTTAACTTAATAAATCTAATTTTGAACTAAGCATATTTTTTTAGAAATAACTGTCTTTGTGAATAATATATAGGAATTGCTTAGTATAAGTTTCTCGTTAATATTGTCCTAAGTAAAAATATAAGTACACAATTTATAAATATCATTTGCAGAAACAAAATGTAAATAATAATCTTTTCGAATCAATAAACCAAAAACTAATGAAAGAAAACCCTTAACATCCAATTTCAAGGAACAACAATGAAAAATTCCTCAACAATGATTGTATAATTACTTAAACTATGAACATTTTTTATAAGAACATTTCTGTTATGAACTATAAAGATTCAAAAGGTATCCTAAACTTGAGTTCCTACTAATTATATTTGCCCAACATAAATGAAATTAATTAATTTTATTATAATGAAATTAACTATACAAAAATGCACGAAATTCACTTTATATAGTTCATAATAGTCTCTAAGATAATCAACTCAAACATACACAAAACAGGACCAAAATGGGGCATTATGTGGATAAGAATTTCATTTACTTAATTTATAAACGAAATTCAAGACATATTTTCAGAAATGACTACGTAAAAACTTTAAAGAAAACAATTGTGCAACAGGTGCTTTAAGAATTAAATCAATTAAACAATAAACACAATTCAATTCTCCTGATCAACACATACTCAAGATTTTTTTTAAAAAACTACACAATTTCAGAAGTCCCTAATTCAAATAAAATAAAACAGTCATAAATAAATTAGTTCAATAGAACTATGACGTGAAGATTTAATAATTATTTGTTCTTGAAATATTATGTAAAAAATTAATTAAACCAAGAATTAAAAGATGTATAACATATAAAACTGACATTACCAGCAGAAATTAGAAACAAAACAAAACGCTATATCAAAATTCATATTACGCGCCATACTGCTCTGACAATGGTGATAAACTGGGAATCAACATAAAATGAATAAATGGAGTAAACAATAATCAAACAAAATTAATTATGTAGAGGAAACATAACTTGTGGGAGGGGCAATCATTATCTAAAGAAACGAGACCATAACAACAGTCCTTGGAGAGAGGAGGGTACACAAACACGTCAAGTATGTAAAGTATTAGAAGACCGTCTGCCCAGATGAACTCGTATTCACAACAATATAACATTGAATTGACTAAATAGCACTTTAAATATCATAAATATCACTTCTACTCACCCAAAACAAAACAGTTACTCAATCTAAAGGGTTTTAATAAAATTTCGTTCACTATTTGTTCCGTAAATATGAAGTCACTCTGGTTTAGGAATGCCAAGAATGATCCCAAGAATCTAGGCAACGTATGTGTTAACTGCGCAGCACGATCTGCGCAAGGGATTAAATTAGTTTTGCCTCTTTCAATAGCAGAACCGGCGGGACATAAAATTCAATTCAAATTCCAACATGCTATCAGCAATTATATACCGGGAAATGTATTGCTTAAAAAATATATTTTCAAAGGACCATTATCAAAATGTTATTTCGGTATTTCAAAGTGAAATTATTTCTTCTAAGTTTTTTGTTTTTTTTTCAAGTAATTAATAATTTTACACTGAAATGTAATGTTATTTAAATCATTTATAAAACGTTACAAATGTAATACATTAAAACGTATCGTATAATAAAGTTATAATATAATAAGTAGCTATAATACTACCAATCATTTACTCAATGCATAAGATGTTATTTATTATTTACTATTTTAAAGCACATCATTTATTGCCCCTGAACTTATTATTCCACAATTATAATTCATTTATTTTCACAATACCAATGACAAAGTTTTTTGAGATTACTTTATTGCTCTCCCAAAATACTACCTCTAGAGTCTAGAAATTTTGGCAGTATCACGAAAGTGACAGAAGTAATTAAAGAAAAAATTCTTTAATTTTTTAAACAGCAGGAAAGATTTTTTTTCAATAAAATTTAATAATTTTTATCTAAGATGAAATATGAAAGCTTGTGAGCAGGATACAACCCTAATATTATACCTAATTATGACACCAAAAAAATTACACCTAAAAATAGCACGTTATGTGGGAATGAGGTCAATGCTGTTTTACCAAAATTACGTAGACAGAAATGTGGGTTATGGACAATTTTATGATTTCATAAAATGTATTTTAACGCTAAATGGCTAATTATGAAATGTTGAAATTATAAAATGTTATCAACAAATTAAACGTAAAATTAGTATTTTTTTTAAAAAAATGTTCGTAAAATGTTGATAACCCCAAAGGGCAATAAAGCTATTTAAACTCAAAATTCATCTTGGACAAATATATCTATTAGTCCAAAATAGAATACAAAACACATGACCTATCATTGTTTCCAGGGTATGATTGATAGTTGACTAAGCAAAGTATAATCAAACTCTACATGGTGCATCCTTGAACAAAACGTACTTAATGTCAGATATATGAGCCGTTTATTTTGAAAGTGGCCTAATTCCATTTTCCAACAAAATTTAGCTAGCTATTTAAATAATTACATTTTTACGTTATCTTTACCTTTTGCAGCAAACTGTACGAAATTTATTTAAAATTACTAAGTTTTTTTATAACAAAAATTAGTTGATAAATAAAATGACAATATTTTTAAATTTTGTAAAACGCAAACCCTTAAATATCTCGATTTTAACATAAATGGAATTAGGCCACTTTCAAAATAAGCGGCTCATATAGTTCTTGATGCGTTTAAGAACCTCATTGTCTTTGGGTAGTATTTTATAAAATTACACTTTCGTTCTTTATTACAAAAGGGATTATACCAATTTTAAGCTATTTCTTCGGTGATGCGATGAACTTTAAATCTTGATAATATGCTCGTGAATTTATTAAATTAGCACTAATGCATAGCTGTATTATTTCAAGAACTTGTAATGGATTACAAAACTTGAATGAAGAATGATGAGTGTAATCGTTGGATCGAGCACAGCTGGAACTATGACTACTAAAGTCTGTGCCTAAGGAGGCGTCTCGTCACCGCGACTGTGGAGATTACTTGCAGATGACCTACTGGATAGTTCAAATAAGAAACTTAACAATAGGTTGATGAAATTGTTATTATGAGAAGTGTTTTGCTAAATGGTACTAAGTACCTATGCGGCTAAGCAGCATTCTCTCCGAATCGTTGAATGATTGGCGAAAGATTAAGATCTTAATATAAATCCTGCTAAAACGATCAGCATCCCTTTCTAAATGAGAATAATTGTAAGTGTTTTAAACGATTTCATTGAAAATGTTGTAGTATAAATGCCTCTTGGTGTCATTTTAGTGAAAGACTAAACTGGAAAAGCCTGTAACAGTTGAGTAATGATACAAAAGGACTGCACAACTGTAAGGTCATTTTTGGTAGACCATGGGGTCTTTTATCCATAAAAATGGTAATGGTAATTGTATCCATAAAATTACTACTACTACTACTGTCATAAAAATAACGGTATGATATGCATTAGTTGTATGCTGTCTAAGATAAATGGAAAAGGTATCCATATTAACCTTTATAAACAACATAAACAAACGTGTCAAAGAATCACAAGAAAATTATCTCCTGCACTACATTCTACATATATAATTTATTTATTGAATAACTTCCTTTAACAATTTTTTTAAAGAAAAAAAGTTCAGATTATTGAGATTGGCCCAAAATAGAAATTCCTCTTTTTGAGATAAAATTCACAAACATTTAATAGAACTGAACATTAATAACTTAGCCCATATGTTGTCAAATTCACTGCTTGTCATGGAAAATGTTCTACAAGTGTGTCAAAGTGATCACAAATGAAAACCTCAATTTTAAATTTTCTGTTTTCATGTAATGGGTTCTTATCTGGTATGTTCATTTATCAAAAATTAGAAATATAACTAGTAAAAGAAGTTCATTGTCAGGTGGAATAGAGGAGTTTCTAGGGAGTACAAGGGGGGAGGTGCCAGTGAACGAGTCAGAACAAGTTAGAGCCTAAAACAAAGCTTCGACAACCTAAAGCATGTTTACATCACACGTCAGCTTTCGTAACAATGCAGTTGAGGTATATATGAAAAGGAAAATAGACAAAACGTGACTAGAAAAAATGGGTCTCTATTAGTTTATAATATAAAAGCTCATTCCAACAGAACATAATTTTTTATGAAAATACAAAATCTTGATATTATTTAAGCCGACATCATTGTTGTATATACCTCTTAAGCGAGGGGCAAATAATGTTTATGAATAATGCAGACTCTGTATGGATGAGTCTTTCGAACGTCTGATCACATTCTATGTGAATACAAGACAGATTATTTATGGTGTTAAGATGAATTTATGAGATAAAAATATTCGCAAAACATAATTAATATTAAAGCAATAAAAATGAGAGAAGCCTCTCTCAGGATAATTATGAAGTCCTTTAAATAACTTAAAAATATATGTTGATTTTAGAAAATATAGAATGAAGCACACTAGGAAAATTATAACAACGGTGCACACGAGTACGATGAGAATCGATGTCGCAGTACAATAATAATTATAATAATATTTCAGATTCAACTAAATCAATGAAAGGATTTATTTCAAGTTCACTATTAGTAACCAAATAAATTAAGTTACATTAGATTTAATAAAATCATTAAACTAATCAACTATAATTTTCATAACACTTTACTGTAGCGTTTGGTATTATGTCTACACTATAGCCACATAAAGTAAAACTTTAACCAAACTCAGTTGGTTGTAATATAGTAATATTACTTATAGTAAAGTTGAGTTTACTTTATAAACTTGAGTTTACTTATAGTAAAGTTGAGTGTCGACAACTCCAGATGTTTTTGATAATGTCCGAGTGTGTATGTGGTGTGTGTGTGTGTGTGCGTGTGTGTGTGTGTGTTTATGTGAGTGTTTGTTTGTGGGCAATCTTGCATAACAAGAAAGTTACTTTTTTCAAATGAAAGGAAACCTGATATTTTTTCTTACATTTTTCTGACAAAACACCATGCAGTCTCAAAGGAATAACTTTTGCTTAGTTCTTGGATGTAGAAGGAGCCTTCAAATTTACAAATGGTACTAATATATAATAGATTAATCCACAAACAATACAACATATTACAGTATTATTGCAAAAGAATAACTAGTGTTAGTACTGGACTTACCACAACTTAAGTTTTGAACCCTAAAGAATGTTCTCAGGGAGGCTATGGATGACCTATTGAATGCTCTCTATATCGCTGGCTATGATATGCGAGTATATGCAGAAGACTTATTTTTTTTTTTTTTTTTGAAAAAGAAGAACAATTCTTAATGGTACTGTCTTTCAGATGGTGCAACATGCTCCCCAATTTGTTGAAAGATGGATAAAGGAGAAATGTCTGGGTATAAATCCGCCTAAAATGTATGGAAGAGAAAAAAGGTTCACCTAAAACTATCAAAGCTACGGATATACTTTTGCAAGTTCGTTAGATGAAAGATGAAATTGGAAGAGCCATTTAATAGATCCGTCTGGATAAGAGAACAAAAACAATGTTCTGCTGTAAGAGATTATTTCGTAGAACACGACGTCTTAACAAGAAATCTTTCCTTTTGTTTTACAAGACCAATATTACTGCTGTTGTAAAATCAATAACATATGCATCGGTGGTCTGATATACAAAAAAGCCTCCCTAGACATGACCGGATCAATCACTCTCTGTACTACCTCAAATTTTAGTTAAAAACGAATAAACATCTCCCACTTCAACATTTATTTCAAAAATGATTAATTGTCTGTGTATTTTATAAAATGGAAAGACCTCTATGGGAGATGAATATCAACGTTAATAGGTGACCTATACGTGGTTAGATACAATGCCTTCATACATCACTTTTCAGAGTGCCTCCAAGTGAACACAATGAATACAATTGAACTGATCACAATTAAAATTGAATGCTTTTTGATTCAATACAAGGGCTCAAGTCTGATATCCTGATGGGCGATAATTAATAGTAAAAACAATGTAAATAGTTTAATTTTCATTGTGAGTACCTCAAAATACGGGAATACCTGGGAATGAGTTAGTAAACAATTTTAAAATATTTGGAAACATACGTATATCCTGCAATCTCAAGCATTTTAGTACTGCCAAACTCAGCATTCAGTTGACAGTCCACAGGAGTTGAACTGACAATCAAGTCTGGTAGGAAACGGTTGAATGATGGAAAGAACGACCGGGTCAAATTCAGTTTAAAAAGGTTATTCCAACTGTGCTTACATTTGTAAAGAATATTACATATTCAAAAGGAGAATTTAAAAATATATATGTAGAACATCTATTAGAAAATTTTCTAGTTAACTACTATGAACGGAAACTGTATTTGACATACGAAGAATGCAGACTGTGATAAATATTGGAAACGATATACATTATTGTCAAATCATACCTAAAACCATAAAAGTGAAATACTTTTCTATGCATATTTATGAAGGTCATTAAAGAACTTAAAACCTGAAGAATTTAATTACAACAATGGGATGTAGAATATGACAGATAAGACCGCGGTGTGTACGTGCCCAATGAGTTTAGATCCTCAGTTGAATAATTTACTAACATACCAGATTGATCAGATTTCATTTTTCTAACCACTAATAAAATGATAGCAGCCACATTTAAATAAATGATTTAGATAAATTTATTAAAATGTATGTGTAGCCACATTAAATAAAACAAAAAATCATATGGTTCTTAATGTGTTTATTAGGTATACTTATAGTAAATTTGAGTGTATGCTACTTCAGATTTTTTTGAAATGTAATAAATAGAAAACATTTGAAACTTTTCAATATATGAAAGCATATATATGGACGAATAAATTTCAGTGTACTCAAGTATTTGCATGTGTTCTTTGGATACAGACATTATTTTCTTTTTGATTCATAATCATAATTTGGTTAAATAATATTAAAATAATTATAAATATTCGTGATGGTACGATACCAAAATTTTCAACAATTCCGATAGGAGTCCCGAAACTCCATGAAACTTTCGATTCCGATACCTGCAATGCATCTTACTTTCAGAGCTTTAAGCAGTTTAAAAATTTGTGGTTAAGACTCCATGGTCTACCATAAATGATCTTACAGTAGTGCAGTCTTTTTGTGACATTAACAGCAGTCCTTTTTATTCTGTAACAGTTACTCAAAGTAACTGTTACAGGCTTTTCCAGTTTAGTCTTTCACTAAAATGACACCAAGAGGCTTTCCATATCTTTGACATTTCTACTACAACATTTTCAATGAAATTGTTTAAAAAACTTACAATTATTATCATTTAGAAAGGGATGCTGATAGTTTTTTATAGCATTTTAGATTCTACTTCATCTAAAATGAAGATACTTTTGAAGTATTTTAGACAAAAGTGCTATTTTTGTCTAAATTACTTCAGATGAATTTATGTTTTTCTTTTTTAATGCTATTATCCTAATATAAACACTAACATAACATATCCTAACACAATTGATGCGTATAATATCATCTATATTTTAGTACTTTTAGTACTTTTAGTACCCAGTAGTACTTTACTTTTGTAAAACCAAAGTGACGATTTCGTGTTACGAAATAATCTCTTACAGGAGAAAATGGTTTTTGTTCTTATAGCCAGTGGGCCTCCAACGACCAACGAATATTTCCATGCACATCAGTGCACGTCGTAATTAGCAGTTCCGGACCAAAGGCCAAGAACTGCTAAATTGTCCATCCTGCAGTTTTTGTTAAGGTCAGTAAACATTGTCAAGGATAGGGACGTGGTCGTGGTTGGGGTTGGGGACGTCAGTCTCTCAGGGAAGGATTCGTATTCGTGATCGTATTGTCTTGAGGCTTTGTATTTATGAGGAACTGTATAACTTAGAAGTCATCAGGCTGACGACCTGATTCTGAAAAATGTCAGAAACATGTAAGGAAAAATGTCAGAGCCATTGATTCACCTTAAAATTAGTATATGTTTGGTAATATAAAACTAAGGAGTCCATTCCTGTTAATTCAACATTCCCCAAAAAGAATAAGATTCATATACACAAGAAAGTCTATATGTAATATTAAGTTTTGTTCAAGGGTGCAACATATAGATTGATTAGACCATTTTGTTAGACAAATCCATCATAACTTGGAAAGTATCAGAAATTATATGTTTGATTAGCGTTGATTTTTACATCAATCAATTTTATTCTTTCGTTTATCTCATACTAAGTCATTTAATCATTTCAAATTTGTTTATTAAAATCCAAACATCAATTTTGTTTCAGTCGATTTACTTCAAAAATTTTGAAGTCAATATAAACAATGGAAATAAATCCGAAACATCCGAAAATCCGAAATAATCCGACGAATATAGCAGGTGATACGTTAGTCTCGGATATATATTCAGTTTTTAAAGCTTTATTACTTTTGCGGTAATGGAAATTTCATGGTTTTTTTTTTTTAAATTGCTAATTGTTCCTCATATTTTTGGCAAATTTTCATCATTTTTTAATGAGCTGTTTAGTGTCAAAGAAGCATTTTCTGAAAACAGAAAATATACTCTTTTCTTTGGTTTATGTAATTTATAAAAAAAATCTCAACTATTTCCCACATAATGCTCTATTTGTAAGTATAATTTTATTTTGATCTGTCAAACAGTATTTCTTACATCGGACTCGCAGCTTTCAGATTGAATTATAAGTCAAAATTTTTATATTTTATTGGAAAAAAATATATCTATCTACCCAGATACATTTCCAATATCATCGGGAAAACGTAATAAAACAACTTTGGGGACTTCTAAACACGTAATTCCTTCAAAATCTCAACATCAAATTTATATATACATAAAAAGATTTCACATAAACACGTGAAACAACAATCAATGATCAAACCACAATAAGAAATGGGAAAACAAGACTAAGATCTTTCAACCGTAACAAGCGGTCTTCGTCAGAGTCAAAAACCCAACTGAACGTACCAGTTAGGTTTTTGACTCTGCCGAAGACCGCTTGTTACGGTTGAAAGATCTTAGTCTTGTTTTCCCATTTCTTATTGTGGTTTGATCATATATATATATATATCAGCTCAAAAACGAAGAAAAGCAACATACAGAGAAAGAGACACACTTACAAACTCAAATTTTCGGATGGTCCGTCTTTAGGAGAAAAGAGAATGGGCGACCAAGCACGCCGGAAACACAACTATTGTGGTTGTGTTTCCGGCGTGTTTGGTCGCCCATTCTCCTTTCTCTTTAAGACGGATCATCCGAAAATTTGAGTTTGTAAGTGTGTCTCTTTCTCTGTGTCTTGCTTTTCTTCGTTTTTGAGCTGATTTGCGTCCAATTTGGATCGTTTATTCGAATTTTGAGTGATATATATATATATATAGTGTGTGTGTGTGTGTGTGTGATCGTTAAACTTCAAAGTTTACTTGCTAAGCATTAATATGAACAAAAATCAACCTGGACTACAACCACTCTATGTAAGACTGAAGTCCGTTTTAAAAGGATTAATTACATCCAGTCTCTATTTATTATGTCACATGACCATTAAGCGTAAAAAGAATGAAGTGTTCCTTCAAGGAATTAGAAGGCTTCGTCAGACCCTCAGCCCTGTCTAAAAAAAAAAATAAATAAAAAATTAGCGTTGCAATTTCTTTCTCGGTAAATGTGTTTAACTTCTTTAGATATTATGATACTTCAAGTATTAAGTTCTATAGATTATATTGATACTTTAAATTATCAAACAATATTTTAGCTTTATATTATTACCTGGAGTCGAAAATAAAGTTTCAAACATACAAATTCCAAAGAATCGTTTCTAGAATCGGAGATTCTATTACGATTCCGATACCTGAAAAAGTTCAGATATTTCTGATTCTCGAAAGCTTGTAGTATAATTATGGTTAGACATATAATAAAAGCATCTTTATTTTTGCACCAATACGAGTATTTTTTCACTTGTTAATATACACTTGATGATTTATTTATTTGCTTTGAATATATTATTACCGATCACGAATAAAATGATTTCTCCCTGCATGCGTTCTAACATTGGAAAGAGACCTCATCGGTCTCTACGGAAAAAACTAGTTCTAACTTCAACCCTCCCTTCTGGCCATTCCACAAACTTAAAATATTGCATTAAATTTAGTACATATTTAAAAGGATTTACATGATAAACATTTCAGGAATTTCGAACACTAGGAACTGGAATATTACTCTTGAAAGAACCACTATGCATTTCCACCTGCAGGAACAAGATTGGGTTGTAATACTTTCATTTTAGTAGACAAATATTTACAGTCCAGATACATAAATGAAATATTTTTTTTACTATTGCAAGTTTTATTATACTTTTACTGTAAAAGTTTGACATGGCTACAGGATAGTCAAAAGTTAAACTAAATTAAATTGATTGTCTACTTAGAGTTGGATATATATCATCCGTCAATAGTAAGCCGATTTGTATAATCAGCAGAGGATAGACAGATATTTAATAATGTTATTGTTATAAATATAATAGTTACGAAATCATCATCAAAATATTTAATTGATTTAGTTCAAAACTTCCATTCAGACCCAAACCAAGTTTTAATTCGACTTCTTATATATATTAAGAATATTCGATTCAAATGCGATCCGGATTTTCCTTTCCTAGAAATAAAGGAGGCAAAGGTAGTAATTGCTTGTTTTGAAACCAAAAACAGTATTTTCCTTATTCATTCGTATATTTCACACTTGCTTAAGACATTGAATTTTTAATAAAAAAATTTAGTCCAAGCTGAATAGTTTCCATAATTATTGTAATTTTCGATCCCTGAAGGATACATATTATTCTAATTTTAGGGCTTGTGTTGCATTGAAGGAAACCTATGTTTTGTATCTTTTTAAATAAAGAATTGTTGGATTTTGTAATAAATGGAATGACTTAGCTATTTTCAAAACACCCAAATAGAATTATTTCTTTTCTCATTGATCAGCTATTGAATAATATTTGGGTGGAAAATGGTTTCATTAATTATAACATAATAATTTACTATTCCCAGAATATTAAAATATTACTAACAGTACATTCAATTATACTCGCATCATACTGGATTTTCACAGTTATTAATACTCACAAATCAGTGCTGGGTCAATCGGCTAGAATTAAATTGTTTAAACTAGAAACAAACTTCGCATGTGTTCAGTACATGAGCCAGGAAATATATTTTCCTCATTTGTAACGTCAACGTCAAATTTGCAAATAATATTTACTTATTCTTCAAAGATATTTTCTTAAAATAATTTTACAAAAACCACTCCTCTTTTTTCCACTTATAGGGTCCTTAAACAAAAGTATGTCTTATCTTATGTAGTTTTCAAGGGAACTTTACCGTTAAGTTTATTATAACACATCAGTTTTTAAGAGTTCATGCAAAAAATTACTTATAATACCCCTATATAAGGTGTTTAAATTTGTTAACAGTATAAACAAAGTCGTGCACTAGGGACTCTAAGGGAGCCAAAACAAAAATATCGACAGTAAAAGAAATTATGTTTATATTTATCTTAAGGGTCTTCCAACAAATAAAAACATCACAACTATGCTACACAGCATGAAATATACTTCAAGAAATTACTACCAACAATATTGTAATATATATACAGAAAAGTGTAATCTAAACTTTTTCCTGGCAGAGATTACTTTACGTACACAAATTAACATGGACTTTTTATGTTAGGATAATGGCAGTAAAAAAGGAAAACATAATTCATCTGAAGTAATTTAGACAAATTAAATCTACTTTGAGCATTAAGCACTCAAAGGAATAGTAAAGTTGAAAAAAAAAATATTAAAGGCCCTATCGAACTAACCATGAATTACATTAAGTAGTCTAAATTAACCACAGTTCAGCCTGTTTTAACTGAAAACAATAAACCTTAAGAGAATTAAAAGAAGAAACCAAAATGAAAATCAGAAAAGGTTATTGACCTGAATCGACCAAATGACATTCAATATTTAAAACAATACACACAACTATGAATATGAATTTAAAGTAAAAGTTTGAAATTAAAATGAATTATTTAATGGAATCACTTAAAGAAACATACCTTCCAAGCGCTCACCTATTGTTCTAAATAAATATGCTAATTACATGTATTATAATTCGAAAAATGTAGTACCAATATTAAAAAATCTGGAGTGGCCTTCACTCAACTTTACTATAAGTAACTTAATATCAAATTTCTTGAGTATATAATATATAACGTCTCATTTAAGCATAATGTAAACATCTAAATGGGATATGATGATTAGTCTTTCATTCCTGAGGTAGTACAGATAGTGATTGAAGGACATATCAATATATAAGCTTATTTTTGTACATCACACAGCTGATGCAAATAATTTCATTAGTGTAACTACAGCAGTAATAACATTTTTGAAAAACCAAAGTGAACATTTCTTGATACGAAATATTCTCCTACAAGAGAACATTGCTTTTGTTCAAATAGCCAGTGGATTTCTTACATCGTTTACTTAACATCCTTCCACATTGAATATTAAAGTAAAATTTTCAAATTTAAAACAGGAAAATACCCTTATTTTCTCTGAAAAACATCATAAACATCGAAGAAAAAATGTTGTTTTAAGATGATTTATAATTAAAGATGTACGATAATTACATTTATTAATCTCTAAACGAAAGATTTCAATTTTGAATTATCTTTTACATTTTCGGTCTTTTATAGAATTATTATACTGGGAATTTTATGGCTTCTTAGTATTTAATAAGATCATTTTCCTTCCCCTTTGTCAAATATCATATATATGAATTTTTTCTGAGTGAGTGTTATCCTTTTCTTGCCTTCTGTACTCTGTTATAATTTTGCTATGAATGTATATTGGGAAAAAATATATTAGTAATTAGCCAGTTTACATACTCAAATCGAAGTCAAAGCCAGCTATTCAATATAATTTAAATCTTTCATAGTTGGGAGCTTCTAATTTTTGAAAATAACAAATATGAACTATTAGACTAGAATTGTAAAAAAAAACTGGATATTTCTCAAGAAACATAAGTCCTCTTTCTTGAGGAAAGAGTCCATTCATTACATTTCAATATCAGGGAAAGGTACTACCATTCACAATTATAATGTAACTGTAACTGATATTAAGTTTTGCTCAAGAGTGCAATATATAGATTTATTAAAGTATTTTATGAGACAAATCCATCATGCCATGGAAAACAAAGGTAATTTATTTATGTTTATTGGCGGTGATTTTTTTACATGTAACAATATTATTCCTCTTACATCTCATAAAAGTCAATAAACTATTTAAATTGTTCTTTTATAAAAATCAATTTTATCTCAGTGGATTCACTCAAAAAATTTCTAAGTCAATGTAAACAATGTAAAAAAATATAAAAAATTCGACAAGTATAGCAGGTTATCTCTCAGTCTAGGATAAACAATCAGTTTTTATAGCATTATTGCTCTTTCCAGTAATTGAAACCTCATGGTTTTTTTTATGAATTGCTAATTTTTCGTCCCATTTTTGGTCAAATTTTTATTATTTTTTAATGAGCCATTTAGCGTCAAAAAAACATTTTCTGAAAACAAAAATCGTACTCTAACGCCCCTTTAGCGAATGTAATTTTATAAAAAAATATCTCAACTCATTCTCCACGCAATGTTCTATTTTTAGGCATAGTTTCATTTTGATCCGTCAAACAATGTGGTTTGTATCGCTCTCACAAGGTTTAAGATTGAATTATAAGTCAAAATTTTTACATTTTATTGAAAAAAAAATATATCCTGTTATTTTAAAATTCTGAATATATTTTTCGTTTGTTCCATTTGTAACCTCAAAGATAATATCAACATTTCAAAACTCTAGGGTTATCAGTTTAGGAGAAATAAATGTTTTCCAAAAAACGGTTTTTGGCAAAAAAAGTGACTTTCCCATCATGCAATTCTTCCCAAACAATAGGGATCTTCTTCCCTATGGGGCCCATTTTTGTGTAAAATATTAACTTAATCCATCAAAGATTCTGGACAGTAGCGTGGTAACAAGCAATGCTAACACACTCACTCACACAGACATCATCGAAAAAACTTCATAAAACGACTTCTGGGACCTCAAAACATGTAATTCCGTCAAAATCTCGAGATCGAATTTTTTCACGATCACTATACTTTACTTATAGTAACGTAAAAAAAAACCAATTCAAAAATTGATTGTTTAGTATTTCTAATAATGGGTGAAATTACAGTAGAGTTGAATGTAGACCACTCATTTTTTAAAAATAATTTCTCTGTTAAGGTGTCTAATTTTGAACAAAATAATTTGTAATTTTTTACAAACGCTTCATTCGATTTAACTTGACGCTTCATTCGTTATACGAAAACAAATCAATCCATGCGCTGGATACCGGAGAAATAGTGAAAGAGACAGATACTTAATAACGTTAATATTGAATGAAAATCAAAAAAGAATGTAGAAAAAAAGTACTAGAAAATAGATTTAGAATATGATTGTAAAAGGATTGTAAAAAAAAAAAAACGTATATAATTCAGATACTGTAATACATAAAAATTGCTGTATTTTCATTAGTAACAAAATTTGGATAATTAAAGGTATATGAGATATGTACTTGAATGGTAATGGTGTTTCTTACTTCAAACAATGAAACTGACACAAAACATAAAATTGATAAAACAAAAGTTATATTTACATTAACACATTATAATTAAGAACAAATATTAAGTATGTGGTAAAAATATTCGAATAAGTATTCTCATAGCAAATAATTTTTTTTGAAAAAAAAATTAAAAAAATATAATTGGCTGAAACACTTTGTTTCCGTAAGTCAAAATATTAGAGAATATATATTTACATAATATTCTATTTAAAAAAGTTCTTCCATAGCATTTTAAATTATCACAGTTAAGCAGTAAGCTAATATCTCTGTAGGGGGTGTATTTTAGAGTGGTAGTATAGAATACAATGGGGTGTGTTTGAATCGAGTTGGTAAACACGAGAACACTACAAACAAAATGGAACAGGAGTACTGATGCCTTCGTACAGCGTCGTCAAAGATAGCTGTTCCATTTATCTTATAGTATAATTCAAGCGTTTATCTTGTCACTGATTATTGTGACTCTTCATAAGTTACAAGAAAAGTCTGGCATAAATATATTCCATCAGATACATACACATACATATATATATTTTTTTAGAAGAGTACAAAAATAGAATATAAAAATGTAGTTGTTAGTTCAAGATTAATTCCCTCACGTAAATATGATTACTAAATATAAATTTGCAGAATATATTCAGCATTATAAGAAATAGAGTAGTGTACAATTAATAAATTAATATCACAACTATTCTCTGTACTTTTCCGAATGCGAATGAAGTAAATCCTTCTTTACAATATCTCTTTCAGGTATTAATAAGGTAATATCACTAAAGCCAATATTAATATTACTTAAATTGAGCATTAAAATTCAACATTAATTTCACATTCAACAATGTAAGTTTTTTTATAAATCATGATGATACAATATATAAAAGCCCAATATTAACGTAAATAAATAATTATTAATACAGTGAAAAGGGAAATTATTAAATACAAAAGGTAAAATAATACATTCGTTATTGGTACCTGTAAGTGTATATTCACATGTACATGTTCGTATGGGGGCATATATAAAAATTAACAGAATAATATCGAAATAAAAACCCAGGCCATTCAATATGTTATGCTGTTAACAAGTGGTTTGGTTTTAATATAATCCGTAAATGTCTTCTAGATACTAAATCAATAACAATTGAAATCAAAAGACAGCCCAAGATATTACACTAATTGTTCCTTCCTTGTCAGTTTCATGTATAAAATGGGTCCAATATATTTTTGGCTCCTTGAATGACATAAAACCTTTATTATTCCTCTTTTAATTTCACATGCCATTGATTTCATTTTTACTTGTTTATTGTGAAAGATTTATGGTGGAATATCCAATTAAACAGTCCAAAAGGACAATAAACCAAGTTTAAGAGACAAAACCAGAGAGAAAATACTAACATAATTCACTTCAATATTTTGAAACTTCAATAAAAAAAAAACTCAGAAGACACAACTGAGTCCTTGATAGCTAGTTGGTCTTAGTTCATCTTCTCCTGATACCACGTATGCCGAAATATTGAAGTGTGTTCAGTTAGTGTCTTCTCCTTTTTCTGAAACTTAATATACGATATAATGAAATCTTCATTTCAAATTTTGTTTTATTTTTAAATAAAACTGAAACGTCGGATTTATAAGTAATTTAAATTAGAAAGACACCAGGAATGATTTCCAATTTATTTTGTACTTTGTTACCAGACGGTCAAAATTTTACCATTTTTAATATTTATAAATAACAAATACAGTAAAACGAAATATTTCTGAGTCAACATGGAATTATGCTAACAAACTGAATATAATCTACATATCAGAAATATATTTACATACTAATACACTTTCAACAAAGTAAATACTTACAAATTAAAATATATGCTTCCATCATATACAATTTAATAATCATCTGTTCCATTTAAAGACCTCAGACCAATAAAATATGCGTTCTTATCTTTAAATAAACAAATTTTATGTGTCACAATAATACATTTTATTCTCACATAATCATTTTTTGAATTTTTTTTTAAAATAATCAATTCCAAATGTTCTTTAACACATCTTGGCTACAGTAACTACAAGTCCCCCCCCCTCCAAAAAAAGTATTTAGTTTTAATAAAAATATTTAGATCTTAATAAGTCAAAAAAAATTAAAGGGTTTTATGAGGTAGATAATTATTAAAGAACTGTAATAATTAGTGCAACTTACTATATATATAAAAACTAATATGTTAAAATTAACAATTTCAGTTTAATGATTTCAATGTTCTGTAAGTCATTGACTAAACTAAGCAGCAGAGTATATCATGTGGACTAGTAAAAGCAATCAAGTCGTAAGTATAGTGCTAAGTTTAATGGCTTTAATGACATAGGGTTCTTCCTGATTAGCTAGAATGTTTCGATAAATTCAATGGAACATCTGAAAAAAAAAACAACGAATTATTAAACTTGGTAATATAACCATGTTATTATGAAATGTTCTTTAAATGAAAAAAAAAAAAAAAAGTTTCCACTCAGGTGGAAATTACAGAATATTAAATACAAGAACATCTCAACTACTGTATAGCATCTAAAAGTGTATACTTTTATAAAAATTATAGTAAAACCATTACAAGGAATCATGGGTTTTTAATTTCATTAGTTGACTTCCATGCACCAACCATTGATCAATCAAAAAAAAAAAAAAGAAAAAAGTACAATATAATTATTGAACAAGCATAAATAAAAGTGTAAGTGGTATCAAACTTCAAACTGAACAACTAGGTTTAAATTATGTGCTCTAGTTACGAAGAATTTTCGATAACGATGGTCATTATATATTCAATACCGTCTAATTCAATCCTAAGATTCCACGAATTGCATTCTATTTGCCCTAATTTTCATATCATTGAATATAGTCACGTGTGCTCATTATGAAAAATGTTTAAATAAAAACCGATACGTCAGCATATGCGAGTTTCTTTTAAACCTGGAAAACTGACAGAGTCTCGATGACCTTTTATTATTAATTACTCTATGAGACTGTCGATATTTTCCAATCAAAACTGATACAATTATTTTTTAAAAAAAGGTAATAAAATCAATTATAATGAATGTATGTCAGTATATAATATTTTTTTGATATAAAATATTTAAACAATAATTACTTCCTTGAAACCATTCTCAAACAACAAAATTTTAACTCTTAAATTTATTTTTTCTGTTTAATTAAAATCCACGCAACATTCCTGAGTTCTGAAACAGCCACAACAAAATGAAGTAAACTACTACTGTTTCACATGGTAAATATATTAAAGTAAACATGAGGTCTTAGAAATATATAAATTCGAATTCATGAAATTAAAATATCACAAAACGAAAAAAACCTTAAGAATTAACGAAATACATTTAGAAGGAAAAAATATTTCACTATTAGATATTACCTGGTAAATTTTCACCCAACGGATTATCCTGTTGGTTTGTAACTGGACAAAAGTGACACATATGACATTCTGGTAAACTCAAATGTGAACCACTGATACTTTGTTGGACAGGGTTCCATATTGGTATTTTATGGTGTCCTAAGTTCAAACCACTGCCAGAAAAGGAAGTAGGTGGCTGTGAATTTGAAACAGTCCTCTTCGAACATGATGATGCAGCACCATGAGAATTAAATAACAGATAATCAGAAGATGAAGGTGTTCGAAGCAGGTTTCGCAATACTGAATCATATGAGTTTTCTAAAATAGCAGCAATTGAGTAGGTGCTAAAAATATGACTAGAACCTTTCTGGCGTTTAGAGGATTCTTTCAGTGAAATTTTTTCAAATTCTCTGAGAATTCTTTTCCTAGGTGAAACCATATCGGGTAATGTTCTATTCGTAACAAGGCGTTCCCATAAATTTTTAACAACTGTATTTAAGTCAATTCTATAATGAATTTTCTTTCTGCTGCCCTGAAAAAAAGAACATCATTAATTAGTTTAGTAAGACTTAACGAGCACAAATACTGATAATGATAATAATAATAAGGTGTTATCTAAGTATTCAAATGAACGTGCAATACATACAAGTATATATTAAGGTGTAACTATACGAGGGAGGTTCAATAATTAACGAGACAAATTATGAAGAGAAAAAAAATTATTTCATGACAAACTTGCACTACATTCCAACCTGCCTCCACCAAAATTTAGAACTTTTTTCACAACGGTCTGTGAGCTTTCTGATTACTGCAGCGTAGAATTATTTACTTAGTTATTAAACCATTCTTGTGCCACAGGCTTAATTTTCATTGAACTCTTAGCCGTGTGAACATTTTTTTATACCAAATGAAAATCAGTCGGAACGAAGTCAGTGCTATAAGGAGGATGTGTTTACATTTCCCATCCCAATTTCTTGAACGCTATGTTTCATCTGTTCTTTGAATGGTGGAGGGGGGGGGGGCATACTGCCATGCTACAGAATAACACCAATTAGAAAAGGTCCCTTACAATTTCACCTTATCGGAGGTCGTACTTTTTCTATTGTAGCATGTCACAAAAGTAAGTTTCTTTCTGTCCAAAGTACGTTCGGATATTTCTCACGGTATTTCAGAAATTATTACTCACCTAAATTCACGAATAACATCATTTAAGCTATTTTGCAGCCTGGCAGTTGAAGTTCAACTGGTCTTTTAGTCCCGGAGATCAGTAACCGGGTTTCACCAGTATTAAATTCTTCCATTGACTAATACACGCCACTGCGATTCGAACACTTTTGAGCATGCTATTTCAAAATTTTGAAATATTTCACTGAAAGTCATTCTCACAGTTTGTACATTTCAATCGGATCTGACAGTTTAAAATGAAAAAGAAGTTATGCTTACATTTATTGTTAATTGAATATGTTCTTAAGGTTTCCACTATACCCGCAAGCTTCACTGTTATAGGATGATCTGTTTTTTCTTAACCACATCAAATTGTCTCATTAACTATTGAATCGATATACGATATATATATATATATATATATATATTGGTGTAATATAATAATATTTTACATCGTAATATATAAAAAGCAAATGAACTTTCACATAACATGAAAGAAATGTAGTGTCCATTTTGCTTATGAAGTGCTAAGTCAATTGAAATGATATTGAATACATAATACATTTTTTCATATTTTAACGAGTTTACTATATGCAACAATCCCTCCTCCGAACCATTCAGGACCAAGATTCTTGGGGTATAAACATTTTTAGTAACTGAATATGACAATGGCCTCCTAGTGGAAGACATAATTCCCATAATATAATTTAATTAATGGATAATCCAACTTTGTACATAATAAATAAATTATAACAAATAGAAAAGAACTGTCAAATGAACAAATACGAAAGTCGAATCAATAGTTGTGCAGTAAGATATTATGTGGTATTATTATGTGAAAGGACGAAAATAGAGGAAGTCGAAATATCGAAAGAACTTTAAAGTTTCCTTTTTTACTGTATATGATAAATAAACTTATATACCCTCAACGTTGGAGACTAGTTAATACTAAACAGTAATATCAATATGCCATTGAATTTTGACGAATCATTTCTCTGAATATGAATTATTATAGTTCTATATAGGAATAAATTAATTGTAAACCTGAAAGAGAAATTAAAGCACTTCATTCAGCTGATGATCATCACAGTCTCACAAAGAATAATTTAAGAGAGAACTGAGTATAATAATGTCGACTTCAGTTGACAACAGTTTGTAACATTTGAAAAAGATAAACAAAAAAAAAGTGAAACAACGTAAGAATCACTTACCAGCGTAGTAGTTTTAATTGAAGTAGAATAACTTATCTTAATCACAATCGTATGGATTAAACAGATCAATTTTGTTTCTTTATTCAATTAAACAATGACCATTCAGTTACACCTTCAAGAATTCAAATTTTTCTCTATAATCATTATAGATTCTGTGCTTTATCTGTAATATGTAAAAATCGGACTCTGAAGTTATTAACACTCATCAATTATTTATAAATTGTTAACCAACCAACTTCAATTGACATCTGACGTAACTACAACGTTTTACTGATACACCTATATACTCTTCATCCCAACAATTATGGACAACTCCATGATTCCCAATTATAGATTTTTTTTTTTTAAAAAAAAACCTTCACATGTCACTATAATATGGAACATGTTACAGTACTAATAAATAAGGGAAAAAACTAGTCCTATATCGAGATCACGTTTCTAATACTTCAATCTCGTAAAATAATGCGGTCTTCCTTTACTTCGCTATATGAACAAGTTCTTATATACTAAGAAAGGTAAAATCACTTGAAGAACCATAACATATTCAAGGGATTGAGATTGGACATCCTAGACCTTGAAGTTAATGAAACAGACCCATCCATCAACACATAAAATGTTTAATGGGTTAATAAAAAAAACTGCACTAAATAAACTTTAATATCAATATAAATGAAAAGTATATCTCATTTATTTCGTGTAGTTTATTTTTATTATTTTACAGATTTTATTTAACGACTGCCTTAAAAGAGATATCCTTTTCCTTAATCTTCATATATTATATCAAAATGAATGTTAGTTATACTTAACTACCATAATTTTTGAACATTTATTTTAAGAAATAATTTGATATTGCGACGGGTCAACTTATCCCCTTCTTCTCTATCTTACAAATCAGTAGACTTTTTGTAGTAAACTCCTGTTAACCTCAACAATGAAAATACCAACTTATTAATAAAAGAGACATGTCCAAATCCACTACTAAAATATAAGAGGATGAACATTATTTTCTATTCTCTTTCTTGATTGCAGGAATGCATAGATCCCAAGTGTTTCAAAATCATTTCCGAATGGTCATTTTTAACACTACATGTCAAGCTATCCATTCAACAAATAACCCATCTATGTAGGTAAGTCGTCCAAGATTTCTAAAAAATCTTTGACAAAAAAATTGTTATATGATGTACAGACATTTTTAAAAAGGATAATATACTCAAGACACTTAAAAATAAAATTATTAAAGTGAGTAAGCAAAATTTCAAAAGATAACTTGAGGTCTAAATAGAATCCTTTGTAATTATTGCGAAATTAAGTATATAGGTCTAACGAGTAAAGCATTTCAGTTTAGTGAATGTTATGTTTGAAAATTAAAAATACTACACTTGATTAATAATCATAAAATAAATTGGACGGGTTCCCATGATTATTTTTAAAAACCGGAATTATTGATGAATATAATTGAATCGTCATTAAGAAAAAAGATTTACTTCTTTCCTTTCCACACATTTAATCAATCCACAATTGTTTTGTAAAATTAATATATGAAATTTATATACTTTTATCTCCAACATCCTTTCATCATCTGTTACTGTTAAACTATCTCAGTTCTTTTATTATTTATGAGACTGATGAGAACTATTTAGTTAACGGAACGCCTTTCACACTATTTCAATTTCAAACAGGGTTAATTCCTGAATAACATTCATATATTTAATAAGAAACTTTTCTCACACATAAATATGACATATCACAATAACACATTACAAGTGCTGCATAAGTTACAAAAAAAAAAACCAAAAACACAAGTATTGAGATATGGCATATATATGTGCAGTGCAGTTCGCGAATGTTTTGAACTATGTGATTTCAACAAATGAACTCGTAATAGTAATAAGTTTCCCTGTACTTACCATATTAATATCGTTGACATTAGGAAAGAAAGGTTTCCTGCTTAAGTAGATGGACTTTGTGTTGTTTCTGAAAGTTGATTTATCCTTTCGGTAAATAAAACCAACATTATTAATAGTATTCTTTCGTGGATTCCCCTGTTTCCAAAGATGATCCCTCTGAGAAGGGAAAGAAATAACTGATGAATTATCATCTGAAACTGTAGATGTTTGTATATAATAAAAAGTAGATATCCCAAAAAAATTATTATACCTATATGTTGTTTAACAAAAATTAAACTATAAAAAATATACATTCAATATGTAAAATGAAAATATCGCCAACGGCCACAGATATATTGAATACATCGGTTCCCGTTATGCCACCGAAGTTAAATAACATTGAACGTGATTAACACTTGGATGGGTTACTACAAGCCATTGGCACTCCCGATGATATAGTTCACCTATAATTCAAATGTTTTCACCATAATTAAATATTTTTTTTTACAAATCGTGTTGGCTAGCATAAAAAAGTCTTAGGAATACACTGTCATAATCAAAATGACCTTTTAAATTGAAATAAGCGAGATATTAGGTGATCTCATATGAGATCACTGGGAGGATTTAGTGTCAATACACTTAGAGAAGGTGAAAGTGATCTCAAATTCTGGTATTCAAAACTAGTTACTGGATGTCGATAAATGAAAAACTATTCACAACCAAAACCATTTTATTTTCTAAAAAAAAAGTATATACACAAATTTCTTTTTTCCTAAAGGTAAAAATTAGTTGAACAAAAATACGTGGTATGAAATAAGGCTAAAATTGTTTTTTTGTAAAAAAATATAACTGGCAGATTAACATTTTACTCATGTAGTGACTTAGTGAGTTTGCACTTTGATCACTTTTCATATAGGTAGCTACTTTTATCTTCAGTAATTGTTACTGTGCATTTTGAGCAATATGTCCTGAGCCGCAGTGTATGGCTTATTCTGGCATCGCCTTGGTCACTTAGTTTCATTATAATGTGTCATTTGCCATCCAACCGAACATTGCTAGGCAATTGAGGTGGAGGTGTAGGGCACTTGAGCTTTTTACCTGGTGTTTTCCTGTTTGTACAGGTTTTCAAATAGATTTGGCTTATTGTTATCCTAAAAAACAGCAAATCCTTTTTGGAGGCAGGGTTTCCGTCATCCTTATTTATCAAATTGCATATTATATGAGCATTCACAACTGTCATATCCACAGTTCGAATGAAGATAGACCAATACCACTTTTTATCCCTGACTGTGGTCACATATTTGTTGATCCACTAACCATGCTTATCGACACCTCTCACATTTGTGCTGTAATTTCTGAACACATGAGGTTGAGAAACTGAACCTTTTCATTTGCATTTATTTAACCAACGTTGCACTTTTTGAAGAGTTCTACTCTTATCATAATTAGTTCCAATAGGGATGCATGTACTATCAAGCCATTTTACGAAAAGAATTTCTTCATTGATGTCAAATCGAAAGCTGTATGTCCCTCTTTTTTTCTTTTTTAGTTCTTTTGCTTCCATCAAAGGACATTTCTTTAAAACTTCTTGCAGTTAGTTTACAATATCTTCCACTGTTAGGGATTTGATGCGGCGTTTAGACATCTTTAGAATAATTCAGTTATATTGATGAAATTGTCTGTCTCACTCAGGTGGTGTGAATTTCTCTTTACTAAAAGTATATAGCTGAATTTCTCTTTACTAAAAGTATATAGCTGAAACCCTTCTACAACCACTCTCGACAAGTGATCCGGTCCCATGCTTATAAAGAGCTCAGTTAGGCAGGCAACCAGGAACAGTTATGCCCAGAAAGTGGTGCAGTAGTAAACACGTTGTGACCTATCATCTGCTATCACTTCCTCCCAGTGATCTCATATAAGATCGGCAACTTTTATAGCCTTTTATTCCCTGTATATTACACTTACTATTGTTTTAGGACATTACAGCGTTAAATGTGTGTAACTTAAACATGTACCACCTACCATTATTTTCTAATTTTATATTAGTGTTAATTATTCAATATTTTATGCCAGTTCTCCTGGGTCATATAACGGTTAATTTCTACCTATATTTCGTTGAATTTTCAGCAAAAAGTGAGCAAACTTCATTTGGCAATTGGAGAAATATACCTATTAGATAAGACAAAAAATAATGTATATGAAAGTATTAACAAATAATTACTTATATATGATCTTATATGAGATCACTGGTAGGTGTAATGGGTTAAAATGGACCACTGCTATGATATTCAAAATGAAAAAAAAAAACAACTGATACAACAGACTCAACAATATTCAACAAAAGTGAAAAAAAAAATCATTTCACTAAAATAAAATGAAGAATAATTTACTTTAGTAAGGAGCTGGAAAGTGGGCATCTGTTACAATTGTAACAGATCGTGTACATAACACAAATCAAGACAAGCAAAGCACAAATTTAAACTAGCCTACTGTATATGTTCTTAACTTCGTCTGTAATGATAACTTGGTTATGGTAACCGTGCGAAATTGTTTACCATTACTCTTAATTATCTAGGTTAATTATTTCTTGATAGCTTCGTTTTTATATTATTAAAGAATACGACGTGGATGATAAATTGAAAAGTTCTAATATTTAAGGAGAAGAAATTGGATTATGCAGAAACAGCAAAAATTACTTCTAAATCAGGGTCAGGAAAAATATAATTGAATAAAAAAAAAAGAACGATTAACCATTCAGGTTTACAAAAATGCAACTTGCAACTACAAAACTTACATTAATAACATCAAATAAAGCAAGGATGAAATGAGAAATCTTTAAAAGAGGTTCTAAAAATGAAATACAGTACTAAATATTATAAGTACTTTCAAAACATTACGTGAGATGGTCGAGTTTGTTGTACTCGATAAAAAAAGTTCTACACTACCTGTACAGAGAAATGTGTACGATATCACCAAACTTATCTACAACTGTATTAATGAGGTTTTTTCTATTTAATAAGGTCTTACTAAATCTAAGATTAAATTAAATGTTACACTTGACTATAATTGAAAAACTCTAAAGTTTTAACAAGAAACTCCTTAATAAGTTTTAACTAAACCAGTAATTGCATTGAGTTTTTAGAACTTTTAAATACAAATTGATACGTTTAAGATAAATGATTAATCAGAAAATACAACTGCAATTAAATTGAAAAAACTAAAGCAAATAAAGAAATAGAATCAGTCATTTAAAAGATATATTTATTAAATCATCAAATATTGAAACAAGACTATATATTTATACTTCTCACACATTTGGTGTGAGTATATAAATTACTTACCGCAGTATGACTACGGAAGCAATTGGAAACTAATTTAATAACTATAGACTGCAAAATGCTAATAGAAAATTGTAAGCTTTTTCAATTTGTAAGCAATTATTCCAGTATCTGCATTTGGAACACTTGTTGAACTAAATACAAAATTGTGTAAATAACTCATTACTAGGAGTTTTTTGTCTTCTAAAGATGCAATAAAAACATTTAAATTCGCTGAAAACTACATGCACCGAAATTAGTTTTATTCCTAATCTGTTAGTGCATGAAATCACTTTCAAACACTGATGGACCATGTAATTTCAATATAGTTCACAAACTTATTTTTAAATATCACTTAGAAAATTGTTCTTAATGCTTAAATAGGCTACACACATTTGGCAACAATAGCTTTTAAAAATGATTGTTTATTAATTTTTTGTTCCCGGTTCAAACTATATCACTTTCTCATTGAAAGTATATTATTAATGTTTCTATTCTTAGATATATTTAAGTACAATAATTTTCAATTTACTTACATTAAATGGTAATCTATACATCAACTCATGATGTATTTCTACATGATTATACATTACATAGAAAAATGTAAATAAATTAGAATACCACTCAATGAAGTAAGACTTCCAGGACGAGACACAGATATATTCATCGGAGGCCAATATGGTTTTTTAGCAACAGGTATCCAACAGGCTTTATCGCCTTCTTTCTTATAAGAAAGTTCCAAAATGAATTTTCCATCTAGAAAGAACAATTTATGAAATCTAAATAACACCAGGTATATTAGTTAATGAAGAAACGTACCTTTGAAAAATTTTAAGCTACCACCAACAGAATGACTTGATTCATTTTCTGTATGTGAAGGGACACAACCAGGTTCTGAACAGCATGGAGAAACACTTTTTTTCAATATTTGGGAACAACTTTCTTTTTCTGAAATACAACAGATTCTAGAGATTACTAAACACAACGAAGAACCAAGAAACTGTGGTCTGGATATAGCACTCGATGCAGTCTTATCTTTCTAGTTACATTGATAAAATAATCGTTTTTCATTAATAACAGAAATAATACATCATTCCGTCTAATCAGATAAAAACAGGTCTATACTGGAACAATTACTTCCTATAACAAGATATTTGGAAGTCAGATATTTTTTTAACTAAAAGTTAACAACTACAGATGGATTACCCCATGAATTCAATATTACAAACATAGAATTATTCTACCAATTCTTCAGAATACGAAAAACGGATTCCCTAATAAACAAAACAATTTACATACCATCAGAAATAGGGTCAAAAGATGTTTTGACAGCATACACACAGGATGCTTTCTGCTTCATAGGGTTCTTTTTAAAATTAGATGCGATTTCGCCATTCACAACTTTTTTACATGACATACTGGAACATGATTCATCAATCCTGTCCCCTTTTACTTTCATGACTTCAATCCATAGCAAAAAGGGAACTAAAGCATAAAAATTATATGCACGTACAAAGAGAGAAAAGGGATTTAGAACCATTTCCCATATTTTAGAAAATGAACTTTACTAACAGTATCATACAAGGCAAGACACTTTTAAAACGTGTAATATGTTCGGGGCGTTAAAATAACTTTTCATAATTCTTTTAACGAATGAAAACATGGAGTTAAACGGACGCAACACTCAAAAATAATCCTCTCCATGGAATATCAACATCCATTCCATATACCACTCCAGATATATGTCGTACATTTCAAGTACACCAGGTCTGCCACATCCTCAACTTTAAGTACACTAGAACTGACAACCTTCTTTAATGAAAATTTCAGGACTAAAAGCAGAAGTCCATCATATTCCATTAATGACCAATTTCCAAAAATTTAAAAATAAGAACACGAACTGCATATTTCAATTTCCTTTTCAATTGGAATATTTAGCGTAAAGGTTAAATTATTTAACTGTTTTACATAAATAATCAAATTATATTGAATTACTTATATTTAACAAATTACTTTGAAATCCATAAACAGTAGTTACACCAATGAAGGGAAATATATAAATTATGACATCCACTTTAAAAACAAAAGCTGCTTTCTTTTTTTTTAATGAATAAAGAAAATTTTTTTAAGAAAAAGAGCATTTTTAGCAAAAAAACTTCTTAAAAATTTCAACAAATTTCAAATGGTGATTAACAATTTCAAAGAAAAAAAATTTTAAGTGTTTTATAAAAATTGATGATGTATTATTACCTCAAAAGTTTCCTTTAACTAGTAATACGAAAACGAACTTTAAAATTAGATGTTGTATAATTAAGAAATTGGTTATTAATATTAAACAAAACTATTTATTATGCTATTACTTAGGCAAAAAGTTTTTTTTTTAATGAAAAATTCCAAATGTTGATTGTAAATTAACTATATTACCGAAAAGTATTTCAATACTGTATGCAGTGGCTGTTTTGACGAATTAGCTAAACATTTTTTTAAGAGTTCTGAAAAGAAAACAGGTCATTTTGGTCGCACACTCTCTGAGACAGTTTCAGAGTTTGTATTCACAAAAATACTTATATTATAGAAAGAAAAATAATCATGCTAAGAAATACTGTGATAATACTGGTTTTTAAATTATCTTACCTTTAATTAATGGTCATGTCTGCCAGAATTTCTTTATGAAATGAAATATATTTATTAAAGACACATACTACTACTTCATATATTTCCTATAGTGATGAATGTCAGTATTATATATGAGTTTAATAACAATACGGGTGCCGTATAGCAAAAGTGATTCTATTAAGAATTAAAATGAAAAATTTCAATTTCCCGAACTAACATTTCTGCAGACTTGTAATTTAACTCTTAATACCAAATAATATTTCTAATTACTGAAAAAAATGTAAGATTTTTCCAGTAAAAGAGAAGGTACATAATACTGTTAACCAATGATTGAATGCGAAAGATTGTCAATACTGGTAACATCATTTGGTGAATAATAATATAATTTAATATCATATAGTTCCTTATAGGGGGATGAACTGTTTATTTTTTTGTTGAAATTACTAAGAAAAAACGAGGAGTTGCGGCACATTTTGTGAATTCAAAATATTTTTGCTGCTTAATTACTTACCCTAGAATTATACTATTTTCAATAAGCTTCTACCTAAAATTATTATTTTAAGAAAATAAATCAAGGATTTCCGACCGTTGCAAGAGCAATATCGAAACAACTTAAAATAATGACAACCTGCTGGACTTTTCATTAACTTAAATTTTTTTCATCAGAATTTAATCAAAGGTATTCTTTAAACTATGATTTATTTAGATAAATCATGAAGTACTTTTAAAGTTAAATTGGTATGTGACATGTATACAAATTTTAAACTAAAAACTGAATACCATGCGGAATTATCAGTTTCAACCTTTTATTTCTGATGTTATATGTCATTTACACAGGGATATTACATCGTTGTTTACTCTATCACAAAAATTTCGTTAAACAATTGTAAACATGTATATAACCTATAATGATGGTATGTACAAGTTATTTACCAAACAAAGACATCTAAAGGATGATAATGATTATATCTCTTCTTAACATAAGAATAATTTTTTTTATTTATTTCATTATTATAAAGTATAATGATGTAAAAAATAAATACATTGCAACAGTTTTACGGTTTTACACATTTCACGGTCCACGCACAAATTTCTGAAAGTAATAATATTGGATGAAGGAAATGTTACAATTTTGAAACAGTAAAATAAAGTAGTTCATGTTATGTAAGCAATTTAATATATTTTGTAAAGTATACAAAATTGGATATGGTTCCAGTGGTAATGTTGAGAAAGCTGATCGATATTCAATACAGTTCTCTCTAAAGACCTTGAGATAATCCCATGAAAGGGATATCACTAGTAGACTACAATAGACACTCTTCTGCCAACCTGCATTATCATAGGCTTCACCACGATATTAAGTTATAGCAATCAAATTATAATTATTTCACCATACAAACAACTAGAATGAATTGGTATTGTAAAACATCATACTGTATTAGTGCAGTATGTTCCTATAAAAATTTGTTACATTTTAAATTATGACATTAAAAATAAAATTTAATTATGTTTTTGAATTTGTTATGAATTTGAACATTCTTTAGGATGATTAGGTATGAGTCAAAAAGGTAAGTCGGAAGGCAATAACACTGACGATGTTTGACGTCGTGAAATTATTTTGAAATAAATAGAACCTATATAAATGGAAGTTGCTTTTAAAACAGAGGTAAGTATCTAGTAAATCATAATTACCTAAATTTGTCTTACTTCATATGTGACTTATTCTCCTGATGGCTTGACCGGTTTCAAAGAGTCCATCCATTTTCAAGAGCAACTTCAGGTTTCTCTTATAGATAAAGGTACCCAGTAACGAGTTAAGCAAGCTAGACTACATACCAGGTAAGAAGAATTTAAATAATTATCTTCTACTAAATACAACCTGTTTATTTTTGATGGAAATTTTTCAAGACCATGTACACACCGTTCCTTTGAACGGACCCATATTGATACAAGTCCCTTTTAGAAAACAACAGTCCAGTCTCTTGAACTGTGATACTAAGTCAAACTTAGGCATCAAAGTCTTCAATATTAGCCCAAACCACTTAGTGAACCCAGTAACAACCTGTAATATAGGGATAATAATACTAGGCAAATTCCAGGATAACAGCGCGTGGAAGTGTAGGTCGATGGGCGCTTCATCGGAGCAGTGTATATCGCCACGACAGTTTTCTATACTTTTTAAGTGTTAATGCAAAGAAGTCGTGATAATCTAGTTTATAATAATAATAATAATAATAATTATAAATAATTTATAATAATAAATAAGTACAAAGATAAGGTTTGACAATTAAAAAACAAAAATATTCTTCTTATATGCATTATTTTTACTTTAGTTAATATGTACGACTTATATTATTTGTTTAAGTTCTATTTCCATCAACCATTCAGTTATATTTAACAAGGTAGCATAAAAGTATAGTTTAGAGTATATAATTTTAAAAATGTGCGAGTATTTTTTTCAACAAATTAATTCAAAAAAAACTCAAGCAACTACAATTAGAAACACTTTTCTAATTGTATAACAAGTTGGACAATTACGACTATAATTTTCCAACTTTTTTCCAAATATACAAAACTAACAATTAAATATTCACTGTGAATAAAGAAAGATTGGAATAATCAATACCTGTGAAAGTGTTAAACATTTTGAAACCAAATCGTGCACAAGAAGAAACAGGTATATAACATAAACAGCCGATTACAGCAGAGTGGACTTCCCTAGTGCGACTAGTGTACTGACAGGCTAAAGGCGGCGTATCTCCTATCAGAAATGCACACTTGATTTGACTCAACAATGGCTGCATGAAACGAGAAATAATTTTGGGGATTTCTGGTCGAACAATTAATCTTACAGTTCAATATTTATAAATACAGTATTTAGCTTTCAGAAATACTTTATAAATTTTTAATTTTAAATTTTTAAGAATGATACCGGTAACTTTTTTTTTAATGCGTGGAAACACTAAATACTACTAAATACTAAATATACAATACTAAATTTGATTTAATAATGCCAGAACATTTACACTACATCCAACCATAAAAGAAATGAAGTATTGCTAATTACGTAGATGATCAAATTTAGAACGAAATCATTCATATTTATGAAGCTATACGAGGATAATAAGAGGTGTTAAAAAATAAAAATATTATTTATTAATTCTCTTTATTTCCTCGGATGTAAGTCACACCGAAAGGTTGTGATATAATATTATATATATTATATAATATAAATATAATATATAATATATATATTTAGTGATATATAATATATATATGATATTTAACAAATATAAAATATAATATATATATTTAGTGATATATAAATATTTGTTTATTAATAATAGTCATGAAAACAATACGAGAATACGTAATCGTGGCGTAAACATCATCATAAATATACGAAAATAATTTTTAAGTTATCAATATGTAACCCATACTACTGGTCAAAAAGTCTTAGAGCTTTTCACATCATTTAAACTTTCATGATTTATACAATTAATGAATATTAGGATTCAGGATTGGCGGGAACAACCATTTTAGAAATGTGCCAATACAGGAGGTGGACATACAACGGATTTCAAGAACATTAGATAAACGGAAGAGCTTTTTTATCCATGTTGTGATCATGTTTTAAACCTTTAGTTAATGATGAAGCCAATAAAACATTTGGAAACGTAATTTTTTTTGGCATAATAAAGGAACATACAGTTATTTTTTCGGTATCCATGAAATGTTGATCAATATTAGAAAAACCCGTTTCGAATTTGATTTTAAAATCGTTTGAATTAGGTGAAACATAAATTGATTTTGTGTGATATAGGCTGCCTAAAAATAATTTTAAAAATAGATGTCATGCTCCTTCAGATCATTCCAAGGATATCAATAAAGAAATTGATTCAAAAATAAGCTGTACCGACAGAAAATTTAATTTCAAAAATACTTTCAAGGGATATAATAAACCAGACGGACATTGATCCTAAATTTCCCGAAATGTACGGAAAAAAAAAGAAATTTGAGGATGAAGCAACAGATGAACAAATAACTGTCGCTAAACAATATTATAAAATTAATTCCTTTTTCGTAATTTAGATACTACTATTTACTCAATTACTGAGAAACTCATACTACTGAAATAAGATAAGAAAGATATTAACCATACTCTTGATATAAGTAAAATAAAAGGGTGGAATTAATGATGAAGAGTTATTAAAACAATGCACAGATATGGAAATATGGAAAACTTAGCAAGAATAAAAATTCTGAAGATCAGGCTATTGATGGTGAAACTCAATTTAAAGAACTGAAATATTTACTTTTTGTAAAACCTGACGTTTTGAATAATGTGTGTGAAAATAAAGTAAGTCAGTCCCTCCTAAATGTAGCATTGTAGTACTCCCCATTTATTTAGAGCTTCAGGAGAAAGCAGTTTATCAATATTAAAAAAATTGAAGTTTAAAGATTCAAACTTTATGTCCGATAATTATTTATGTTAAAGGTGCCACACATAGTAGATTTATTACAACATATTGGCTAGACAACCATTTTACGCACTGGGAAGTATCATATATTATATTATATGGTTGTTTTATGTTAATTTTTATAGTTATATAGATTTTATTGCCTTACATATGTTAATTGCTTAAAATATCTTCAAATTTCTTCTATTAGTCTTTATAAAAAGAATTGTGATTGACTGAATTTTGTTAAAAAATTTCTAAGTCAATATAAACAAATTCTGAAAGTACAGCAAGTAGACCATTAGACCAAGTTGAGTTTTCATTTTTGTAGCTTTGTTACCCTTTACTGTCATAGAACCTTTTTCTATAGTTAGCTGTTTAACGTTAAAAGACATTTTATTAAATTCTAAATGTACAATAATGCCAAAAATCCGGCCATGCAATTTCAAAAAGGTATCCAGCTCATCTACACAAAAAAGGCCATTTTTGGGTAAGTTATCATTAAGATCCACCGAACGGTAAAACCCCTATCACATCCATAAAATTCAGAATCAGTTAAAAATTTTATACGAAAACTGAACTTTTCAGTTATTTAAATATTCTGAGGTTTTTGTAGTTAATGCTATTATGAGTTCCATAATAACTGCGAAGTTCTACGAGTATCACTCTAGAGTGAGTAGTTTAGGTGAAAAAATGTTTAAAAACATATTTTGTCTAAAAAACTGATTTTTCCATCAGGCAATATTGCCTCAAAACAATAGGTCAGATCTAAACAATAGGGCTATTTCTATGTAAAGTATGAACTGGATCAATCAAACGATGTTGCCTGTAGCGAGTTTACAAACTTTTGGAAACACTATGCCATGAAGGGAAAAAGCTGACCACCAACAAAAGCATATCTAATATCAAAGGAGAAAATTATTTCAAAAAATAGTAAGTAGGATATTTAAAACTATATCTGACTGTTAAATTAAATAGTATAAAAAATGAAAAAACTATAAAATTTAGTTTAATGTATATTGTGTAATATTGTAATAGTGAGTATAAAGTAATATTGAATATGTAATACATTTTTAAGCGGTGTATGCAGTATAAAATAAATAAATTACCTCATCGCAGAGGTACTGCCTGTGAGGAAAACTAAAAAAAAAACACATACAACACACACACACACACACACACAAAACACGTACGCTCATAGACAGAAAGACACACACACACACTTTTTTTCTCCCTCTCACACAAACACCACACACAATGATGAAACCGAAATATGAAATGGGAAAAAAAGACTAAGATCTTTCAACCGTAACAAGCGGTCTTCATCAGAGTCAAAAACCCACCTGTGTCGGGTTTTTGACTCTGATGAAGACCGCCCGTCAAGGTCGAAAGACCTCAGCTCTCTTTCCCACCTTCCATATTGTTCTTTGATCTCACACACACACACACACACACACACACACATATATATATATATATATATATATATACAATTAAAAGAAACGGTCCAGCGGACTTTTTTACAATAAAATAAAAAACGAAGGAAACACACAGAAAGACACAGACATAACTCACATCGATATTTCGACAATCGTCGTCATCAGGAGGTGCGAAGAGCGAAGAGCGAAGAGTCCCGCAGGAAGACAGGGCAGTACCGCCCTGTCTTCCTGCGGGACTCTTCGCTCTTCGCTCTTCGCACCTCCTGATGACGACGATTGTCGAAATATCGATGTGAGTTATGTCTGTGTCTTTCTGTGTGTTTCCTTCGTTTTTTATTTTATTATATATATATATATATATAAGTGATCAAAGCACAATTTGAAATGGGGAAAAAAGACCAAGATCCCCCAACCACGTCAAGATCACCCAGTTGAGTCAAAAACCCAACAGAAACACTAGATGCAGAAACATCTGGTGAGGGGTTGAGAAGAGTGGGAGGGAAGAGTGGTATTTTAAAAGGGTGAAAGTGCAGGAAAGGATAACTTTTCAGACAGGGATGTTAAGGAAAACAAGACTACAGTAAGAAAGAGTAAAAAAACTATCCGCTAGCTGTCAACCCTCTTAGAAGAAACACGTGTCTTTAAAGATTTACCAGTTTGACCAATATGAATTTTATGGAAATTTTTGTACGGGATTTTATAAATACCACCGGACTCCAGTTCCCTGGGAGAGTTTTTTTTATCAACATATTGCCTACGTTATTACCATTAGAAAACACTATATTAAAATCAAGTTTAATCAAGCAAGTTTGATAGGGCAAGTCTTGGTCCAATGATTCATGATACGGTAATACTATAGAATTTGACAATCAATGGGGCTCTGTTGAAATATTAGAGAAGGTTTTCTTAGAACCATTCAAAGTAAGTCGATATAAGAGGAGGGGTATTTTAATGATAGGGCAATTGACCTAATGTTATTAATTTCATCATTAGGAATTCAGGGAAGAAAAATCTTAACGCCCTCAAAAACATATTTCTAAAAACAGAAATTTTAATATTTCTTGGATGGGAAGAATAGAAATGGATATTTTTAAACGAAACTACGTTAGTGGGTTTTCTGTATACACTAAAGCGTAACTCTTTAGGTAACCTATCGATCAGGACATCTAAGAAGGGCAAATTACCACATTTTTCTTCTTCCATTGTGAACTGGATTGTGGTCACTAATTAATTTAATTTTATTAGAAAAGCATCACAACACGCACACACACATACACACAGACATCATCGGAAAAACGTCAAAAAGGACTTCTGGGATCTCAAAACATATAAATCCGTCCAAATTATAATATCAATTTTTTTATGATCAAAATTTTCGAAGTCAGTGTAAAGAAATGCAAGAACTACAGCATTAGACCAAATTAAGTTTTCCGTTTACTGCTTTTTCAGTTAAACGCAACCAATTATTTTTTGTGTATTGCTAATTTTTTGAAAAAAAAAATCATTGTTCTTAAGTTAGCTGTTTAACACAATAAAAATTTCAAAAATCATAAAATGTATCAGAGCACCCATTTTATCCATATAACTTTGATGAAAAGGCATTCAGCTCATCCTCTCAAAAAAAGTTATTTTTGCTTATAATTTCATTACGATCGGTCAAAAGGGTATGATATATGTATATGGCGTCCATAAACTTTACGAATCAATGAGTTAAGAATTTTACATTTTATTGTAAAATAGACCTTCCAGTGGTTTAAAAATTCTGATTTTTTTTCAGTTAATGATTTTACTGCTTATATATACATACTTTTTGGTTCTGTATTAGAAGCAAGTCTTGATTTATAGCCCTGAGGATGTCTTAAAATAAAGACGAAACGTTGGCGAAAAAGAACGTCGCCAAAAACGTTGAGATAAAAAGAAGAAAATGACACGATTGTCAATAAAATGAATTACAAGTGACACGAGGAAGAAAGTTTACATCGCTTTAAGTAGGAACTGATGTATAGTCTTCTGCTGGACAGCGGGATCATACTATTTGGAAAAGAGATTTAAATAAATGTTATAGTATTAAAACTAATCAACCATCCACCGTACACCAAAACAGGTATGACATAGTACCCTGTTCAAATCATTGGACAAATAGCAGCCTTCTCTAAATTCACTTCAGTAAATGAAAATTCAGAAAATCTATAATCTACTAAGAAGTATAAAATCCCATAAACTTAAGATGACAAAACCACTTGCTTTGGCAGAACCATTAAAGTTCTACAAAGATTAGATTTATAAGATGAGAAATTAAGTAATATATTTATTGTGGATAAAGAACTTACTATTCTAAGAGGGAGATGTTGTATAATAACTATAATGTTGGCAAAAATGAATAGCAGTGGACACGACTATAAAACCTCTCGACAATAGCCCCATAGATTAGTTGCGAATGAAGATGGACCAGATCCGAAAGCGCTCCAACATCTCCGATATCAACTTACGAGGTATGACGGTTTTTTCTAATTCTAATATTAATCTTACTAACCTCAGTGGTAATAATAATATGCATGTAAAAATGAATAACGTTATCCTAAGTGTTAAGGCTGTCATTGACTGATAGGACCGGTGTTCAATACCCACCTGGCCCTTGGTTTATTCATGCGGGAGGTGAATAAATCTGAGCACGTCGTCCCTCGGAGAAGGACGTTAAACCGTCGGTCCCGAGCCTGTACGATGTCAGGTACTCGTTAAAGATCTCTACTCTAAATACACTTGAGTTAGGAACAAATTAGGACTCCCACTGTAGAATCAATCTTCATTGTGTGGTATCACAAAGGGCCAATGCTCGGCCTAAGTGTGTTCCCTTGTGGGATTGCCACTGCAACCTAACCTAACAAATAAACGTCTTTTTTAAACAGTGGATATGTTACAATGTTACTATGTCATTAAACCCATGTAAAATTCATTACACCAAGCACATAAAACACTTGTAATATTACTTGTCATATATATATTAGTTCTTTAAAGAAGAAACACATGCACTTATTCTTTAATCCAACATTAGAATAAAAAATAATGTTTATTCCTACACATTTTACAAGCCTGAAGCTTATAAAAAGTAAGTTGAAATATCTGTTTTGTAATTAGGATCTAAAATTGTGCCACAAATTAAAAACAATAATGTGTAAATGTCACAGGACCAAAATATACAATCGTAAGAATTTAAATTGTCGTAAATGAACGCTACAATATTGTAATTTTAATCTATGTACTACTTTTATCAGTAAATATGATTTTTATGAATTTAGATACTTACTTGTGTCGAAATTATGACCTTTGTTTTAAATGTGGTTTAAAACAGCATTCTTTAATGGAATTTGTACTTGAAGACAAATCAACATCTCTGAACTAGTCACCTTACGCTTCTTTGATAAGTTAGTCTACCGACCACCACTTGGTGGTTAAATTTCCTTCTTTTTATTTCTTTATTTCCTTTATTTTATCAAGTTTAAATAAAATGCCATTATTTTTTAAAACAAATGACATTTATTTGTTCATATAACTAATTTATTTATCTTTCAGATTATATTTGAAATAAGGTTTTCTTTGAATTTAGTTATTTTATTCAAAGAACTTAATCTTTAGAGTACTTAACTTATATAACTAAAATATTTATAAATATGAAAATACTTCAATAACAAATTTTTCTCCTAAACGTATTTAATAAAACAATTCCCTTAAGATTTAAATATTCTCATATATCTCATTCCTCTCATAACATTCAAAATATAACTCAACTTCCCTTATGCTACAATTTTCATAACAATGATAATTTGAATTTCATTTTTCTTTCAAGTGGAATGCCTGCACAATTATTAACTTAAGAGTCTTTATTACAATGTAGCCATTTCATTATTATATACAGAACATTACGAGCGATTATATTATAAATGACCTATAATATTACAAATGAGTGTGTATTATAGTGATATATATATATATATATATATATATATACCATTGTATTACTTATATTACCTGATGAAGCATGAGAAAAAGCTAAAATATTTAGTAATTTTTTTGGCTGTGCAAAAAGGTCTTACCATTATTTTCAGGTTCATAAAATATGAAACTTAAATACTTCCATATACTACTCTATGTAACCCGAATGGTTTGAACGTCATTACTTCCTCAGTGGAAAACAAACCCAACTACACAGTTGACAGAGATGGTTATAACACTTCAAAGTGTTATCACTTTGATTAAATATAAGAAATTGATCACTATAAGAATATGTTGATTAATTTTGCCACGCTATCTTGTTACCGGTATAATTTATAAATTGTTGGAACATCCCCTCTGCATTGAACATGAGTATTGTATTCCTCTTAAGAGCATCCCTGTGAAAATTCTGTTTCCTGATCTATTATTTCTTATATCCATCTGCTTATCTGAGCACTGTACAGCCATCTTCATACTCTATTAAACATCAACAAACTCTGAAGGCTAATGCATTCAGCACTACCAGACGTGCCCGTCTTTGACGGGTATTTTACAGTAATTTGAGAGACGATACGTGGTATTTCAAAATATTATTAGAAATTATAGAATAGTAGAATTTACATAATAAGTACAGTGTTAAGTAAGTACCTCTGTATACACCACATTTGCTGTCTGTCCTTCAGGTTCATGGAAGAACAAACAGTTGGAAACTCTGAATCTTGGGCAAGCAAACGACATGTGAGAAACACTTGGTCTCACTCACTTCAGTTCCTGCCCCTTGCGACTTATTTACCATCATTGTAAAACGAATGCTGACCGGAAATTGCAACCAAGGAAACGGATAGTTGCTCGGAATCTATGGTATGCGTGGTATACACACAAACTCCACACTACAACACCCAGTCATGATGTCTGCCTCCATGACGTTTCAGTGCAGGACATGAATTCGGTGTCGTATCCTGTTGCACATTTTTGAGTTACTCAAGTTTTGTAACATGATTGATGCCACTACTTCAAGGTAGGGCCACCGTTTTAACTCATGAGCATGCAGTCCAGTAGCAGTTAAAGAGTCAAATAATTCAGTTGGATAATAACCTGCTTCCTCATCACTAATCACTCTGTTTACTGACTTGTAAGTTCTTTCTTCGGCTTTATATAGCGTAAGAAATTGTTTGTTGATTTTCCTGCCTCTTCCTTAGAATCGGTGAGATCGCTCGTTCACACAGTCGGTTATTCTGAATAGATGACATATCTTGAACTACGAGAAACACATTGTCAATAAGCTCTTGCTTATTGAACTATTATATAATATAAAGAACTATTACATTGGGAATTTTATGGTCTCTTAGTATTTAATAAAATCATGTTAGTTCTCCTTTGTCAAAAATCGTATATACCAATTTCTCTGAGCGAGTGTTATCTTATTCCTGCGTGCTCTACTCTGTTATATGGTTGCTATAAATGTATATTGAGAAAAAATATATTAGTAATTACCCAGTATACATACTGGAATCAAAGTCAAAGCCAGATATTCAGTATAATTTAAAACTTTTATAGTTGGCAGCCTCTAATTATTGAAAATAATAAATACGAACTATTAGACTAAAATTGTGAAAAAAATAGATATTTGTCAGCAACATTTATCTACTTAATAATTCAACCACTTCAATATTACGCAAAAATAATATTATTTGTAAACATAAAAAAATTTTTATCTGATATTAAGTTTTTTTCAGAGCATCTTATGAGACAAATTTACCATACCATAGAAGACAAAGCAAATTTATGTTTATTGCCAGTGATTTTTTACATATAAAAATATTATTCCTCCTATATGTCATATGAGACAATAAATTATTTAAATTTAGCCATTATAAACACCAATTTTAATCCAGTCGATAGACTCGAAAAATTTCTAAGTCAATGGAAACACTGTAAAAAACATCAAAAAAAAGACTAGTATAGCAGGTGATCCCATGGTCTATGATAAAGAAACAGTTTTTATAGCTTTATTTCTCTTTCACGTGATTGAAACTTATGATTTTCTTTATGGATAGTTCAATACATTTTTAAAGTTTAATTAGAAATAAATGCCGATAAGGACCTTTGAGTGTTCACTGTTTTTGCTTTCGATCAGAAAAATATGTCAGCAATTATTTCTGACATATTAGTACTCAGAAAAACCAATCCCTCAGTTAATCCCCCAACAACTGTTTCAGCGGTTGGGGGATTAACTGTGATTTTTTACCTGCGTAAACACGATTGATTTGCTTGTATAATATATATATATGTAGGAAGAAAATAGTTTAAAGATATTCTGTAAAAAATGGTTGGGTGGTAAAATGCCTTACAACATTTAATGAAGTATGAAAAAAGGAATTACTACATGACAATGAGTACAAAAAGAGATGAAAAGGAATGAAAAAACGTTTCTATTGAAATGTTTTCTTCTTGTCCAAGTCATAAATTTTAAAATATCCCTAGCAGAAACGGTACTTCATTTGTCTAAATTACATCCATTAGTGCTCTTCCTGAATATACTATGAAATAAGATTTAAACCGTTACAAAAAGTCGACTGATACACTCATACTCACATTTGTTCAGTTTTTTTCGCTCATCCAAAAAATATTGCATTATTAGTTCATAGTTATTTGTTTTTGAAAGTGATATATTAGGAAGGAGAAATTATAAGTTCTGTTTAAACTTTGACTAGCATCATGAAAAATATTATGTTTTTAACTACTCAAATGAATTTAAACAGATAATGAATGTCTTTGATATTGGCAAGTTAATCAAAAGTCCACATCCAAAACGAAGAGGCTTTCAATTTATCAAATTCAATTCGCTCATTGAGTTTTACAACTGAATTGTATTTAGCCGGAGTCGCTTCAGCAAACTTTTAATCCTATTCACTAAGTTAGATGACTGTTTAACCGCAAGTTTCACGTCTCCAGTCTACCAATGGTTCTTATCAGTAGAATATAAACAATAATTAAATCAGACAATACTTTTTGATAAATAATTTAAAGTCAACATATATTTTAGTTGTAATGAACTACTGTAGTCAATGATTAATGATTTTAATAAACAATATAAAGAATAGCGTTTTTAAATTCTGGCCGATTTATTATGTATATTTTAGGTATTCAATTGACTTTAATTGTCCCAACCCATTTAGATATGTTGGTCCAATATTTTTTTATTATACTTACATTAGACTTCCTTCACAGGACTGAATAAAATATAATAAAGTCTGAGAATGAAGCTGACATTGTTGATGCTGACTCTAGTGGTAATTACAAAAGTACTAAGTTCAAACCCAAGCTAAAAATAGCATAAAAGTAGTCTGAACGTGTTTAGAGCTCTCAGAGTTTTGATAATTCTCAGAGTAGAGTATGTTGGTATTGTTGAAAAGAAGGACATCTTCTATGAGTCCGCCTTTTTATATAATAGACAGTAGGTCGTTCAATGTTGTAAAATTAACCAACACAGGTCAATACATCAGGATCTCGTAACAACAACACCATCAATTAAGTGAATTGTCATCTTCTATTGTGGAAAATAGATACTTACCTAGGTGGAATAAATAGTGATCAACCCTGAAGAAGTAAGGCTAAGTGGAAAAGGCTAGGGACAAAGAGGGCGCCATATCTAGTCTGAAACAGAAAGGAGGGACGTAATTCAAGAATGGTGGAATGAATGAATTGGGGAAAAAACATGTCGATCGGTACTGGTTCAGAGTGCAGTTTAGTGGAAGCGATAAATGTTCCATTTGCTTCTGGCCCAGTGGTTTTCAACCAGGGTTCCACGGAACCTTAGCAATTTCTAAATCAGACAAAAGCTAAATAAAAAACAATTTACTAAAATATGTATAATTCTTTTTTTATTCCATTATAACAAACATGTACAATACTGTAAACATGGTTTTTTTTGTTTCATTTTATTAAATCATATTTTTTGTATAAGACAACTACATTATTTCACAAGGGTCACTCGAACCAGTGGACTATTTCCATGGGGTTCCGATTCAGTAAAAAGATTGAAAACCACTCCTCTAGCCCTTCTAGCGAAGTTTCCTCTTCAAATGGAATGTAATGTCATTGAAAAGTTAATTAGACAGTATCAACTATTTGAAATTTTGGGTAAAGTTCAGTCTTCCTTGATAACTAATCTCACATTCTCCAGGATTTTCCTTAAGAGTAATTTAGAATAAAAGTATGACTCAAAACTGAAAGTACAGGTTGTACAATAATGCTGTTAGGTACATATTAATTTAATTAAGTATGATTTGGAATTTCAAAAATTATGTCTGAACACAAAACATGTTTATGACAAAACTGACAACGCGTTTCGAACACTTAGTGTTCTTCTTCAGGTTTATATCTGCACTGTTGCGATAACATCCTCAACAACTCAGCTTGAAAGAATCTGCCTTCAAACATCAATTCATTAAAAGCCAATTTGGAAGCACATGAACTTAGAAATTGTTTTATTACCTCATGTAGAAATATTTTCAAGTCATATTAATACGAAATTTACAGTCATATTAAAATATTAATGCATGAAATCATGATCAATCAATATGTAATAGTAGGTTTAGATATTAAAGTACTTGTCTTAACTTGAACATATTTTGAGGTTCCTGGGAATGTGAAATAAAACTTTTTTTAGATATACTAGCTGATCTACCCGGCTTTACCCGGGAAACAATTTAATTTCAACTCTAATAATAAATTACATATAACGAAAACAATTTAAATTTTCTATAGTTCCGTTACACTTAACTTTTTTGAGATAAACGAAATTAATACAGAATTAAAATTATAGATTACGCAAAAAATATATAATCTAACAGTGATTATAAATTTCACACATTGTCTAATAATATTGGAAGTTGATAGATTATACAATCAATAATCATAATTATTGATATATATTGATATATTGATATATAATTATAAATATTGATATAATTATACAATCAATACATCAAGAAATTTGAAAGAAGTCTAAGCTCATTAAATGTGATATGTCTTATCTGTTAAATATGATACGAATTTTAAACCCCCAAATCGTTTCAATTAGGAACCAGTTAGTTGAAGAGGCTAAACCATATCACATTACATTTCATTCAATGATTTCAATTTGAAGACTTCACACAGTTTTAAATGTCCAATTAAAATTATATCAGTAAACAAAATTGTCTCTTAAAAGTTTGAATAACAATATTTTGATGAAATATTATTTGTTTATGAAGAAGCATTGTATCGAAAAAATAATTGAACAAAGCATGTGGAAATATTATCACAAAGAATAACCTACCTGCGGTTGCCATTACCAATTAAAGTCAAAATGTAAACAAACAGGTTATACAGCAAACTTTATCTATTATAGGGCCCTAGGGGGCCTGGGTTAGGCTGCCCCCCAGAGTTTAATAGCCTAAAACCACCCCAAGACCTATAGAAAGTGCCTTGCAAAAGAATTTTTGAAAAAGGTCCATTGTAGGCCGAATGCATAAGGTACAAACATACATACATACATACAGAGCCACGAAGAGAATTTATATATAGATTTAATTTCAGAGTATTTTTACTTTACTATAAATAATCAGAGTAAAGTAAATAATCATAGTGATCGCGAAAAAAATCGATCTCGAAATTTTGACGGAATTACATGTTTTGAGGTCTCCAAAGTCGTTTTATGAAGTTTTTTCAAAGATGTCTGTGAGTGGGTGAGTAGGGGTTGGTGTATATCCAAAAGTTTGTGTTTACGTTATATTTTTATAAAATTAAATTAACCAAAAGGGCATTATGTTTTATGATTTCAGAGAATGTTTTTTTGACACTAAACGGCTTATTAAAGAACAATGAAATTTTACCCAAAAATTGGTCAAAAAACTGGTGATTTATAAAAAAAGTGAGTGCAATTTTAATTACTTCAAAAAGCAATAAAGCTATAAAAACTGAATATTCATCCTGGACTAATGATCACCTGCTATACTTGTGAGAAGAATTTTTACATTTATTTACATTGTTTACATTGACTTCGCTATTTTTTGAATTAATCGACTAAAATAAAATTGAAGTTTTGAGGTATGATAAAAACAATTAAAATGATAATGACTTAATATGAGATTTTATAAGAATAGAATTTTTACATATAAAAAATCAAACATAATTTCTATGCTGTCTACGGTATGATAAATTAACAAATTTTAATATAGCATGTAGATTTGTAGGTGTTTATGGTGTTTTAATGTGTGGTTGATCTTCTAATTCTAATTATTCTTTATTAGGGTCACTTTGTTCTGTTGCTGAAACTATTTCTCATGATTTAAGTATACCTTTAATTTTAATCTCTATTATTATTTTTGTTTATTCATATAGATTTATATTTCTTTTTATTGTTATCAGTTTTATATTTTGTTCGTTTTTTTTTCTTTTCGTTTGCTTTCTTGTTGAATCAGAAAATTTTTAACTGAAGTTAATCGTTCTCTCTTTGATTTTGCTGAGGGTGAATCTAAATTGGTTTCAAGATTTAATAATGAATATAGAAGAGGTGGCTTTACTTTTATTTTTATTTCTGAACATATAAATATTATTTTCATAAGTTTACTCAAATCTATCTTTGTTGTTGTGATTTTATTAATTTTTTGTTATTTAAATGTTGTTGTTTTTTATTTTTTTTTAGTAATTTGGGTTCGTGGAACTTTGCCTCGTTTTCGTTACGATAAGCTTATATATTTGATCGGAAAGGTTTTTTACCTATTTATTTGAAATATTTAATTTTTTATTGGATTTATTTTATTTATATTTATAATTTTGTAAATCATTATTTTTTAGTGAAGCTAATAACGGAATTTTACTGTTTTCTTTTATTTTCAAAATAAATGCTTTCTAAAGCTTTATTAGCTACTTGTTATTTTATTACATAACTTTTAATATTATAGGAATTACTAAAAAATATATAAAATATGTTACTGTGATGATTTGCCCTGTAAGAATATAAGGTTCTTCTGCTAGTCGTACTCAATTCCTTCCAATAAAATTACAATTGAAATGAAACCTCAGAATATAGATTGGTTAGTTGGATAATATCTTTTTGATTGAAATTTTATTATGTCTGTAAATGGAATTATAATAATAATTAAAATAGACATTACTCCTCCTAATTTATTGTAAATCGACCACATGATTGTGTATGCAAATAAGAAATATCACTCTGGTTGAATGTGAACTGGTAAATGATCACTCTGGTTAGATATGGCTGCAATGATAAAAGGAAATGAAACATAAAGAATCCTGCAAGTATGGCAATCCTCCTCATTTTTTTTCATATTGGCCCTTCTTGAATTTTTGTATTAAAAATTACTGGTTAATAATAGATATAACACTACAATTACAGAAATAATTGAATTTTGGTAATCAAATATTTGTGCTGTCGTTATAATTGGTTTAAATTCTATATTATTTGGGTTTTAATAATTACTTTAATTTCTTTTCTTTTAATTATTATAATCCATATTAGTGTAATTATAATAATAATAATTATTATTTTATTTGCTATTTTATTATTTCATTTGATGCACTTCTTACTATGTTAATAAATAATACTAGCATTCCTCCTAATATTACAATAATTATAGATGTATAACATTCAAGGAGAATTAATGATTATATTTAGTATTATAATTGAGAATTATTATAAGAAACTTCATTTTTATTAAATAGTTCAATTCAAATTTTAATTTTGGGGATTAAAGAGAACTTTTTGTTTTTACTGATGTTTTAAAGTTTTATACTATGAATGATTTTCAAAATCATTATTTTTTTTAAACTAATAAAATTTATTTAATATTTTGAAATTTTCTGCTTCCTTTTTATTATAATTATTGTTTGAAATTTGAAATTATTTAAGTTTGAAATTATATTTATTCTTTTTGTTTAATACCTAAACATATTTGGTTAACTTTATTTAGATTGGAATTCTTAGTAATTGGAGTTTTTTTATATTTTTTATTTTTTTATTAAATTATTGATTTGAATTATATTTATTTTTGTTTTTTCTTACTTTTTCTGTATGCGAGGAGGCTTTAGGCTTTTCGATTTTAGTCTAATTGATTCGTTGTCACGGTAATGATAATATTAATTATCTTTCTGGTCTTTTATGATAATATTTCATTTCTATCATTTTTTTTGGCTCTTGTTTCTTTTCTTTAGAATAATTTTTTTAATTCTTAATTCTAGATTTTGTATATATTATTCAAATATTAGATATTTTTTAAGGAGAGATTTATTATCATTCGTTTTAGTTATTTTAACAGTTTTAATTTGTTTTTACTTTACTATAAGTAAAGTATAGTGGTCGTGAAAAAATTCGATTTCGAGATTTTGACGGAATTACATGTTATGAGGTCCGAGAAGTCGTTTTATGAAGTTTTTTCAATGATGTTTGTGTGTGGGTAGCTGAATATGTACCCAAAGTTTGTGGTCACGCTACGATCCAGGATCTTTGATGCATCAAATTGATATTTTACACAAAAATGGACATCATAGTGTAGATGAGCCCTATTGTTTGGGAGCAATTACTGAAGATCGGAAGTTACTTTTTTTGCCAAAAACCTGTTGTTAAATACATTTTTTTCCCCCTAAACTACTAATTTTGGAGTTTTGAAATTTGGGAATTATCTTTATAGCTAAATAAAAATAATAAAATAAAAATAAAATAAATAAAATAAAAATAACTTCAGATTTTTAAAACAACAGCATATATTTTTTTCAATAAAATGTAACAATTTTGACTTATAATTCAATCTGAAAGCTTGGGAGATCAATAAAAGCTATACCGTTTAACGGATCTAAATGAAACTATACCTAAAAATAGAACATTATGTGAAGGGTGAGTTGACATTATTTTTTCCAAAATTACATTCAGCAAAATTACATAACAATACATTCTCTGTTTTGAGAAAATGTTTTTTTGGAACATAAACGGGTCATAATAAATCATCAAAATTTGCCACAAAATTGAACATTAAATTAGCAATTTATAAAAAAAAATCACATAATTTCAATTACGGCAAAGAGCAATAACACTATAAAAACGGATTGTTTATCCTACACTAAAGGATCAACTACTATACTTGTCGAATTTATTGATATCTTTTTACATTGTTTACATTGACTTAGACATTTGTTCAGTGAATGCACTTAAATAAAATTGATCTTTAAAGTATAATGGAAAAAATTAAATAATTTCTTGACTTATATGAGATATTAGAGGAATATTATTTTTACATGTATAAAATCACCGCCAGTAAACATAAATTCTGTTGCTTTCCATGGTATGATGGATTTGTCTTACAAAATGCTCTAATCAGTCTATATGTTGTACCCTTGAACAAAACTTTGTCTCAGTTCTAAATTATTTTGTGTTTATGAATCAGAGTATCTCTGGGTAATATTGAAGTGTGACGAATGGACTCTTTCCTCAAGAAAGAGGAGTTATGTTTGTTGACAAATATACAGTTTTTTCACTATTCTAGTCTAATAGTTCATGTCCACAATGTTGAAAAATTAGAAGCTCCCAGCTATAAATGTTTTAAATTATGCTGAATAGCCGGCTTTGACTTATGTCAATATGAGTATGTGTAGCTGGCTAATTACTAATATATTATTTCTCAATATACATTTACATCAACCTTATAACAGTATACAGCACGCAGGTAAAAGATAACACTCACTCAGAGAAAATTGGTTTTTTGACAAAGCGAAAGAAAATTAATAGTTATTAAATACTAGGAAGCCATAAAATTCCCAGTGTAATCATTTTATTAACGACCAAAAATGAAAACATAATTCAAAATTGAAAACATTCTTGGAAAAGTATTTTATGAAATTATCTCACATCCTAAATATAAAAACCTTAAAAAGACATTTTTTTCTTTGATGTTTCTGACATTTTTCAGATAAAATAGGAATATTTTCAAGTTTTAAATGGGTAACTTTGTCTTAAATTTTCATTGTAGACGGAGGTCAGATAAACTATGTGAGAGATCCACTGACTATTGGAACAAAAGCCATGTTCTCCTTTAAGAAATAACAAAAACCTTATCACTGCATTAGCCATACTAATGATAATATATACATCAGTGGTGTGATATAAAAAAATAAGAATATATATTGATAAGTTGATCTGTGCTACCTCCAAGAATGAAAAACTAATAAACATTTCCTATTTAGACATTTATATGATACCTAAATAGAACATTATATATTATATAGCTAAGAATGATGATATCATCTTTACCTATAGTAAAGTTGAGTGTAGACTACTCCAGATTTTTTAATATATATTTCTATATCTTTTCCGTTTTAATAATTATTTTTTTATTTTATGTTTTTTTTAAGGCCAGTCGTATTCCAACTTTAATTTTAATTTTTATTTGAGGTTATCAGCCTGAACTACTCTCCTCTGGGTTTTATTTTCTTTCCTATACTTTTTTTTGTTCTGTGCCTTTATTATTAGGTTTTTTTATTTATATAGTTATTCTAATAGATAAATTTTAGCACTTTCAAATAAAATATCAATATTTTTTTTCATTTTTGGTTGCCTAAAGCATATGTTGAGTATAAAGGGTTTTTATATATATTATAATCATTATTTTATTATTTCAATATTATTTGGTATATTAATACTTGGTTTTTTGTGTCTTTTTCAAACTGATATTAAATCATTAATCGCTTATTCTTCAGTTAGGCATATTGCATTAGTTATTTGTGGAATTTTATAATTAAGTATTGAGGTATTTGTGAGTCTGTAGTTTTAATGGTGGGGCATGCCTTATGTTCATCGGGTCTTCTTTTTTTTAGCTAATATTAATAGAATTAAATCTTGGTGCTCTTTTAGACTTTTGTTTTAATATTGGGTTTCTTTTTGAGTTCCTGTTGTAGAATGTATTTATATTATTTTATTAATATTATTCCTATTTATATACATATTTTTTTTTTTTGGGTAAGGAGGTGAAATGCATTTACGCACATAGTGCTAGGCTCCCAGATATATAATAATAATAATAATATAATAATGAAATAATAATAATAATAAGAATAATAATAATATTTATTTTTTTTGTATACATGAAATTGTAGGACCTAATACAATTAGAATTTTCTTAGGCTGAGATGGTTAAGGTTTAGCTTCTTATGGTTTAATCCAGTGGTTTCCAACCTTTTCGAATTCTCGCCCCCCTTCATTAAATAATAAGTTCCCTGCGCCCCCCCCCTCCACTCTGGTTTAAATATTGCTATTTACTGTCATAGTCGGCACAAGTCAGAGATAAAAAATGATACAATACATAATTATGTACTCATATGTATGATTGAATGTATAGGCTTACCTTTACTAGTGTGATGGTTGCGCTTGCTTCTCTGAGCAGAGTTTCTCAAATCTTGGAGAATGTGATGAAATTGAGACCCGTAATTCCTTTTCTATTACTAAGCGAGAACGGTATTTTGTTTTGAGAACAGCAACTGAACTAAATCCTGATTCACACAAGTATGATGTCGCAAAACGTAATAAAATAAAAACGTAATAAAGTAGCATTTGAAATAATTTATAATTGTATTTAGAAAAATTACTTAGTAACTAAGTAATTTTTCTATTTATGAAGTGTTTGCGCCCCCCCTGGCAGCCCTTCGCGCCCCCTTAGAGGGGCGCGCCCCACAGGTTGGAAACCACGGGTTTAATCTATTATAATTCTATTATTAATTATATTCTATGCCTTCTGAATATGGATATATTAAGCCATTTCATTTAATTATATTATGTTTAGGTACAGAAAGTAACTATTTGAAATAATTAATTTATAAATAATAAAGAATAATTAATAGAAATGAATTTTATTAATAAATAATAAAAAATAAATATTAAAACTAAATATAGAAAACTATCTTTCTTAAAATCATATATTATTTTAATATCCGGATTTATTAATTGTAATCCGGATCATTTTTTCAATGATCGTTTCTGGGGAGAATATGCCTACGTTGCCATGTTTGGGTGACATTGACTCAGAATAAATGACACTGTAATACATTTTGTATGCTCAAAAAATTCTTTTTTTTTTTCTTAGTACTAAGAATAGAACATTGATCATTTGAATTTAAATCACTTTAACTTCCCAAGTGGCAAAAAAAAAAAAAATTTATTTTAGAATGTCGAAAAAGTCAAAAAGCCTGAAGACGTGAAACTCAACTTCAAATAATCCATACTTCTCCTGCTTGACAGATTTATTTAGATTAACACTACTTTGCTAAAATCAAGAAAATCACGTTAATATATATTTAATAGTTGTTAATAGATATATGTTAATAGATTTATTCAAAGAGTTAATTTGATATGGGAAAGGTGGAATGTTGACACCATTCAAATATTATGATGTAGACATTTCAACCATTTAAGATGGTTTTATTATCTTAACATTGCATTCAAGTATGTACATATTATATGTAACATTAAATAAATAACTTTACACTCTTCATTGCCTTGTCACTGATTCGTCTAAATAGCTGTTGAGTAATTATAAATATGCATGATATCTATACTGAAAGTTTGTTGTATAAGTATGACATGATACAAATACAGTATATATGTTGTATTTTTGAATTTGAATCACTTTAACCTCGCAAGTGACAAAAAAAAAATTAATTTATTTTAGAATATCGAAAAAGTAAAAAAGCCTGAAGACGTGAAACTCCATTTCAAATAATGCTACTTTAAAAACGTTTATTTTCGATTTTTAATGTACACGTACTCATTTTTTCAGGCTGTTAGTATAAAGCATAGTGACAATAAAAAAGTGCATTTCTAGAGTTTGATAAATTTATTCTTACGGCAGTCCACTGAAACATTTTACATTCTGCCCTGTCTGCCTGCATATCAATCAAATACTTAAATTTACTTTTAGTATTACCTTCATTGCATGACAAGAATTTCAAAAATTTACAAAATTGAAAGAAAAAATATTACATTTAAAATGACTGCTTTTGATTCCTATATCAAGTAACTTGCAGTTCTTTCTAAAATTATTCTGTTTTTGTTACCGCTGACATAATGGATGTGTTCACTTCAAAATAAATGAAGTCATGAAATTGGCTGTGAGTTAGTATCTTTTCATACTGTGAGTCAAGTATATCTTTTACCATTTACATGATCATACGTCTACACGATAGCCCAATTAAAATAAATCTAAAATTGTATTTATTGTCAAAAATTTGATAATATACGTATTTATTATAATGTTGAGTCTAACCCATTGCAAATTTTTGGTATTAGATGTAATGACAAAAAAACTATTATTAATTTTCAAATGTGTTTATCTGGTATTATTTTCCACTAAGTTTCGTCAATTATTGTTCATGTTACCGGGTTAAGTTACATGCAATATACAATAGTTGCCACTTCTTGCTGCAGGCTTGCAAGAACTCATTCATTCGTTTCTGTCTTTGCAAAACCATTAAAAGTATATGTTGTTTATTTATACATAGACAGCTAAATGTGGTTCTTAGTATCTTCTAACGTATATTGGAGTAACATTTCATAGTGTGCTTCACATTTTTAACAAATTATAATAGGTATTTAAATCAATTCATTAATTTTCTATACCATGATTTTTAGAACACTATATATTTTCTACTGTTTTGTTGGGTAAAATATTCAAGAAGTGTAGGTTGGACAAAATGATATGAAGGAGTAACAGTGTTACTATTGTTTTGTTGAACTGACTTTAGTGGGTAATGTGTAGTTATCTTAGCAAACTGGGTTAACTAACAAAATATTAAGTGGACGTGATAAGGAGTCATTCATCAATCAGGCGGTCCTACCTATCACGGAAGGAGGTACATGCTTTACAATCATAGTGCTGCCAAGAACTCACCTGGTCTAATACTAACGCAATCTAATACCAATAGAAGTTAACCAGCCATGTCAAAGTATGCCCATTGATATGTATCATTAGTAAAATATTACAGAGAATAAGAAACGATGTGTACTTATTAACATATGTTAATTTTCTATCAAAATATTCTATTCAATTTATCAAAACCATTCCTTCATGATTTATTGTTAATATTGTTATATTTTCACTGTATAACTCAAATTCATAGTGAAATGTTTACCCCTTATTGTTGAATGTTTAATATAAAGACAGAATTCCAGTCTTTATAAGATATTGACCCGATAGTGAGTAAAATGTTGTTTACTGAAAAATATTAAATTGATTTTTTTAGATGTTTAAGAAGACATGATGTAAGCTCATAATAATTTCATGATTATTTAGTAGCTCTATCCAGATTTTGCTTTAATATAGGTAAATCAAATTATAGTAGCCACGAATAAATTCTATCTCGAGATTTACATGTTTTGAGATCCCCAAAGTTCCTTTTTACTTTACTATAAGTAAAGTATAGTGATCGTGAAAAAATTTGATCTCGAGATTTTGACGGAATTACATGTTTTGAGGTCCCAGAAGTCGTTTTATGAAGTTTTTTCGATGATGTCTGTGTGTGTATGGGTGGGTGTCCTTCAATCACTATCTTTACTACCTCAGGAATTAATGACTAATAAACATCTCCCATTTAGATGTTTATGCTCAGATGAGACATTATATATTATATATCCAAGAAGTTTGATATTAAGTTTACTTATAGTCGTGTTGAGTGCAGGCCACTCTAGATTTCATTTATTAATTCCGAGAGGAACCATTTTGGATAAGTTGAAGTATTATTTGTTTGAATTAGCTACGCAATGGTCTATGATGAGTGAAATACGTAATATAGAAATAATTAGTGGATTAATTTATACTCGAGAATGAAAATATAGTGGCTCAACTAAATTCCGGTAAATTTGATAATAATGAAGCATAATCGCCCTTCGAGAAATTCAAGAGGTAGATCTTAAGGATGTATAGGATGTACATATGTAGTAAGAGAAGGTTGGTGTTATTTGATAATATAATATCAAAATTCAATATTTCTAGTAACGTATTTACTTTTACACTTTTGTGACTATTTATAATAAATTAAAAGGAAACCTCATAATACAGAGTTTATCAAATTAAATAATGCCGGTATAACAAAGTTACTTTTAGTTGTTATAATAATATGAAATTCAATCAATACCTGCAGTAACTTCTTTATATTTGACATTATCATCATCACTTATAATAAAAAAAAAAAAGAAATCTTATAATATGGAGTTTATATGTTCAATAAAGGTAGTAAAACAAAGTTATTTTATCAAAGTTAAAACGGATTAGAAATGATTTTTAAAACGTTGAATGGAATTCAATTCAGGTTCATAGGTGTCCAGTTAGTGTATAAATAATTATTATCCAGCCAGAATATGGTCAGTCCCTTCATTTCCCGCCAACGTTACACATAATGCGCATGTCTTTTCTATCGTATGATCATTTCAACCAATCATAACTCTCATTTTTTTCCAAGTCCTTTTCATATTTTTCATAGTAGCGTCACTTTTATTTGTAATAGTTTTAAACAAATTCAAATGTGTTCTGATTGAAAAATTTGATTCAATATATCTGTTTTCAATTAGTTTTTACGTTGATTGAACGACAATGCAAGAATACAGAAGATATTCATCATAGTTACGATCAGTGGAAACATGATATTAATTTTCTTTTCTATACTACGAGTTGGATTGATATTTCTTTAGACTTTTCACTTTTATGAATAGAACTATATTATTAGTAATAGTATATTTTGATCACCATTACACCTCACCAGGAAAATAGAATATTTAATATGATTACCAACATATATATCATGCAAAAAATCACGTTGTAGTCATTTTCAAGGCTCAGGGAACTTATCAACTGAGTTAAAATAGTTTCTTCTTTAAAAGTATTGAAAAAGCTTCTTTTAATATCATTGTAAACAGTTCTTTAGTGTATTAGTTGTACCTATTTTCCAAATTTCATTTAGTAATTTTGGATCTTGAACAATCTTATTCTCTTATGCTGTATTGTCACATTAAAATTTATTATTTTCTAAAATATTGTTTTACTTTGCCTAATCTATACTTTGTTAAAAAATCCTTCTAACAGTGTTTCAATTATTCTACTATATTGTTTTACTATATTTGTACTATTATACTATTTTTATTATACTATTGTAGATTCTCCTATTTTATTTGTTCATAGTATTATTTGTGTTATATACCATGCTCTTAGTGTGAATGGATTTTAGTCAGTGAATATCAATAAATATATAACACAACAAAAACCTCATTGAATAATTGGTGAATGTCAATTTTTATTTAGATGTATTAACATTATATTTTATGTACCAACTACAACTTAATTTAAATTAATCCAAGTTTCATTTTAAATAAAGGGGTCAGATTAGTCCAGAGGTAACATGTTTGCCTGGGGACTGTTAGATCCGAAGATTTATTTACGTGGAATGTGAAAAAAAATCTGATACATCGTCCGTGGGAGTGGGCGTTAAGTGGTTGGTCCCGAGCCTGTACTATGTCAAGTATATGTACGTTATAGGCCCCTACTCTAAATAATACACTTCAGTTAGGACTCCCAATGTAGAACCATTGTGTAGTATCTCAAAGGGCCAAAGTTCGGCCTACGTCTGTTCTCTTGTGAGACTGCCACTGCAACATAACCTAATTTAAAATAATCCAAGTTTAATTTAAAATATTCCAAGTCTAAATTAAAATAATTCATTTAAATGTTGTTCAAATTTATTTATATTATATATTATATTTATATTATAATTTATATATTGATATTTATAGTTTGTCATCTTGAAAATACATATACACTATGTTGAAGTTTAAATAAAACATTGGTTATTTTAAATTAACCCGAAAAACTAGTATATTAAGGCAAAAAATATATTCTTGGTGGTTAATATTACTCCAATCGTATATACATTAAGTTTATTGTGAATCGTTTCCACATAAAGTTGACTTGTAAACGACAATAAAACTTGTTACTTTACCATAAGTATAGTGATCGTGAAAACATTCCATCTCGAGATTTTGACCGATTTACATGTTTTAAGGTCCCAAAGTAATTTATGACGGTTTTCCAATGATGTCTGCGCGTGTGCGTGCGTATCTAAAGTTTGTGTAGACGTTACAGTCCATAATCTTTCATAGATGAGGTTAATATTTTCCATAAAAATGGTCTTCAAAGTGTACATAGTGTTTATTACATTTGATTGCCGAATATAAATAGAAATGCATTAAACCATTTGATTTTGTAAATTAATGTCTTTACTTAAGTAATGAAATATTTCCTCATTTGAATGTTTAAATAGTGATAATAATCAATTAAAATAAGATTTAGAGAATAAAATGCAATAATTTGGAACACCATTACATTGGATAAACAGATAGGACTTTAAGACAGTAGTATAAAGTACAGATTCATAATTTAATCAGAAAAAGATAAGGGATTTCAAAATTTTTAAAACAACAAGAAAGTTTTTTTTTCAACAGATATTGAAATTTTGACTTATGATTGAATGTGAAAGCTATTGAGAAGACAAAAATCTTTATGTTGTTAACCGGTTCATACTTTTTTTACTTATAGCAAAGTTAAGTGTAGGCCACTCCAGATTTTTTAACATATTTTTGGTGATGTCTGTGGCGTGTGGGTGTGTATTCAAAAGTTTCTAGGCAGGTGATGGGACACACAGTTAGTTTAATGGACCAAATTTCCTATTATACACAAGAATGGGACCTATTGTATGGATGTGCCGTATTATTTTTGGGTAATATTGCATGTAGAAAAAGTCAAAATGGCATGTAGGGAAAGAATATTCTTGAATGTAAAAAATCAACGCCAATCATATAATGAAAACTATTGAGTTCTCTCTGTAGTGACTTGATAGGTTTTTGGTAAATATGCGTCTTCGTAACAGAGAACATCCATATAGTAGCAGAAAATCAATAGAATCAGTTAAATTAAATTAATCACTCTAGAGTGCTTCATTGATATGAAAATCTTCTTGGAGTCTTTTTAGTTCAAGGAATAATAGGGAAAGACCTGCAACAGTTACATTGAGTAATGCCATAATATGACTGCCATGCTTTAAGGAATTCTTTGATAAAACATGAGGTCTTAACCAAAAATCAACACTTTTGCTCTGCATAATTACTATTACTGCTACCATAAACCGACTGGTATGGCATCCACTGCTTGCGTGCTATCCACATACGTCAATGGTACAAGATTAGTTGAATTTTTAACTGACCAACATTTGATGAACTGTACATCCCAATAGATAACATTAATTATAGGTGTCAGAAAAGGATGTTAAATAATTTTTCTTAAATAAATCTGATCAGAATTCTAAAAGGATATGATTTAATATTGAAAATACTAGAATTATTATGAAAATACTTATATAACGTTATAGTAATTATTTGCCATTAAAGTTGGCATAAAGTTCTTGCTCAAGCTAATAATTGAATCTAGAAAATATTATACGAACTAAGTAACTTGTTGCGTGTTTAAAAATTCTAATACACACCCTCACACAGGTAATACATTAATATTCATCATTAATGAGATTAATTAGTATTAGGGGCAAATTTGAGAAATACCTATGCAACTAATTGGAATTATTCCATCTTCTCCTGGTTTCAACCAATCTATACTTATTAATATTTAAAAAGTTATTGTAAGAACATGATGAACACTTTACTCCCTTGAAAATTGAGGAGCCAGGAATGTGTGTTTTCATTAACAACTTTATTGTGTCCTATTCATTGTTTGTTGAATCTCCATCCCCTTTGTGTAGTGTACCTATACGGTAGGATCCTCGTTTGGTCATTACGCATTATCACCTGCAAACATTATTAAAACTATTTGTGTCTTCACAAAAAGCTTTCCAGGATTTTCTCCTGCTCTCCTTAAAGGTTTATTATTGTCATTGAGGGAGTATTTATAAATGTCCTATTTCCCGGTCTTTTCGCTATATTAAAATAATTCCTAGTTATCTTTCTAAGATTTTTTAAGGTCCTGATATTTCATGGATGCCAAACAATAAATGAGTCACACTTTTTTTGCCCCTAGAACAGTCTTAAAGAGGAAAGCTTATAAGTACGAGCATTGAAAAACAAAATAATATTCAAAATAACCTTTGTATGTGATTACATAAAGACAGTGCATTAAAGTAATAGAGGTCCTCACTTCTTCTGTTGATATTGGTACTTCCCCACACTAAATGATGGGAGTTACAATTGCAACAATTATTTATTTGTTGATTATTGATTTTACTATAGTCTACTAGTGCTTTGGTTTTGCAGGGGAAGTCTACTCTTGATTACTAGAAAGATATCCGGAGGTACACAACATTGATTAATCACCTTCTTTCATCATAAAGAAGGTGATTATTCACATTATTTATCACCTATTTATAGGTGATAATGTTAAAGCTAATTTTGTTAGGCACTATATTTTATTTTCCAGCATCTCAAGTTCTTATTTCATTCCATACAAATTTTATGTAATTGTGTCATGAAAAATGTTAATGTTCAATAATTAGCAGTTTTTTACTATACTATAAGTAAAGTATAGTAATCGTAAAAACATTCGATCTCGAGATTTTGACGTAATTATATGTTTTGAGGTCCCAAAATTCGTTTTATGAAGTTTTATCGATGATGTCTGTGTGGGTGCTTGAGTGTGTATTCAAAGTTTGTGGCCACGCTACGATCCAGAATATTTGATGGATCAAATTGATATTTTACACAAAAATGGGCCTCACAGTGTAGATGTGCTGTATAGTTTGGGAGCAATTATTCACGATGGGGAAGTAACTCTTTTTTGCCAAACACCTGTTTTTAAACATTTTTTCCTCATAACTACTAGTTCTAGCGTCTTGAAATTTAAGCATTATCTTCGAGGATACAAAACTAATAAACGAAAATAATCCTTAGATTTTTAAAAGAAGAGGAAATTTTTTTTAATTAAATGTAAACATTTTTACTTATAATTCAATTTGAAAGCTTGGGAGAGCGATAAAAGCCATACCGGTTGACAGACCCAAAGGAGACTATACCTAAAAATAGAAGACTATGTGATGTGAGGGATGAATTTAGAGAATTCTGGTCAAAACCAAATTAACGGAAGAGGCATTAGAAGACAATTTCTGTTTTCAGGAAATGTTTTTTTGATGCTAAAAGGCTCATTAAGAAAACAATGAAATTTTGCCAGAAAATTGAACAGAAAATTAACAATTTATAAAAAAAATAATCATGAAATTTCATTACGAGAAATAGCAATAAAGCTATAAAAACTGTATATTGATCCTGGACTAATGGTTTACTTGCTATACTTATCTGGATTTGTTTACTTTTATCCACATTGTTTACATTTATACTTTATTTTATTGTTTAGTTTTATAGCATACTTGAATATAAAAATAACTTCAGAAATTGTAGTCAATTGTAGAAGATTCTAGTCAATAACTGATAACTGATAACAAACTGATACAAACTGTAGTCATTGTTATATCAGTTGATCAAGAAACTACAACAAATGAGTAAGAGAAGTAATATTCACCTGAATATATTATTAATCATATCATTAAATAAGATTAAATGTGTAATCTTATTTTAAAAACTCTAACAGCCAACTGATGTTTAAATTTATTTAATGTAGTCATACATGTATTTTAATCAATATGTATCATTTGTTCATATGCAGCTATAGCCATTTTATTGGTTATACAAAAAGTGAATTGATTGATAAATGCATCATGTAATTAAAATCATTGGACTGAGAGCCTGAATATCATGGGATTGTTCTAACTAAATCTACATAAGATTTTAAGTTTTTTAATGACCTTCATAAATGTACATAAAGAAGTATCCCTCATTTATATAGTTTTAGGTATGATTTGAAAAAAATCTTTATATGGTGATTAGCCATATAAAGATTTCATGGTGATTAGCTCGAACTACATATGTTTTATATTTTCCCTTTGAAGATATAGTACTCTTTACAAATGTAGGTACAGTTGGAGTGACTATTTTAGACTAAATTGGATCCAGCTATTCTTGACATCCTATAACTGCTTTCTTTTTTTATTTTTTGTCAGTGAAGCTCCTCTGAAAGGTGAGGTATTTTGTGCAAAAATGTTTGAGAATGCAGCATATTTAAATGGTTTCAAATATTTCCAAATTATTTACTTATTCCCACATGTTTCCTTATTTCCAGGTACCTTTCAGTTAATGCCATTTTAAAGAAAAAAAAATCAACTCCTGCTTTACATAATGCTCTATTTTTAGGTATGATTTCATTTTGATCTGTCAAACGGTATGACTTGAATCTTCGTCACAAGTTTCACTTTCAATCATAAGTAAAAAAAATTATATTTTATTGAAAAAATAACACTGTGCGCAAGCACAGATGCAAGCACATGTTACCCTAAGCACAGACAAAAAAAAAACTACTTTCCTTGGGGTGTAATCTTTCATGCCATGCCTGTCTAAGGAGTCAGCAAGTTTTCTTTGTATAGCTTTTTCTGTTGTATTCTATTAAAGTCACAAAAAGTTAAAGGCTGTTGAAATGTACTTCTGAAGGTTAAATCATTTTTTTTTCTGTTTTTTTTTTATACAGCACTGTTATGTTTTACTGCACTGAGGTAATTTATTATTTTTTCGTTTAAAAAGTTCTTAAGAGATACCAAATAGTTTAAAAAAAATGGTTGGCACGTCGAAAAAGTTTGTGAAGAGACTTAAAAGCACTCTCGCATTCAAAAAGGCACGCACTCTCAAAAAGGTTGCTCACCCCTGATTTACACTATAAGGTCCATATTTGTGTAAAATACGAATTTGATCTACCAAAGATTATAGCCTGTAGCCTGGCAACAAGCATTTGGATACACACAATTACCCACACACCCTCACACACAGAGACATAATTGACGAAACCTAAAAAAAGGACTGTTCTTTTCACAAATATATTCTTAAAAAAGACAGGTAACAATGGAAAAAACCAATTACTCAGCAATGAACCTGCTGTTTAACAACAAAGTCAATTAAAGTTATTTACAGTTTTCACATACTCCCACCTTGAGCAGTGCGAACTGCTCAAAAGTTAATCACTATAACGAATTGGCCCACTAACATGACGGTTGTTGCATGTCTTCACTCCACCCTGCAGCTCAATTATATGCTTAGACTATGGACAGGTAACCTCATTTATTGGTCGGACTTCTAGTGAACACACTCGCTGGATAGGATAGACGAGAACTCCGTCGGCTGTCTTCAATCGCACCACCCTAGAACGACCATCTCTACCAGGAACAACATCCACTATGACAGCCAAAGGCCAATTGATCCTCTTCTTCTTTTCACTGTCGACAAGTACTACCTCTCATTTCTCCGGTTTCCTGACATTTTAGAACCTTCTGTCATTCCTCAACTTGAGTTGACCAAGATACTCTGATCTGAACCGCCTCTTTAGTTCTTCTTTTAGATTCTTTAAATATCTTAACCTCCGGTTCAAACTGTTAGCAACTGCTGCGTCGAAATCTGGTGTACCAATTACCTGTATCTCCTGTAAGAACATCTGTGGTGATATGGCTAAAGGTTCTTTCGACTCTTCTGAAGTATATGTAATGGGCCAAGAGTTGATCAGGGCTTCATATTCACAAAATATTGTTTGTAGCTCTTCATTTTCGAGTGAGGCTCTACCTAGCATCTTCTTTAAAAGGGTTTTTATCAATCCAATGAGACGTTTCCAAAACCCTCCCCACCATGCCGCCGTGGGGGGATTAAATCTCCATTCAATTCTACTAACCGCCTCCCCTTGAAGCTATTTTTCTCCAGTTGACCTTGGTGAGAGCGTTATTCGCTCCTGAAGGCATGTCACTATATATGATCTCTTCTGTAAATGAATCGGCGAAATGCCAACATGAAGGCTTAAGTAGACAAGCTAGAAACGAGCTCCAAATTGACAGTCCGGTATATGGCACACGTAAACAAACATAACCATACCTTTCCACCATCCTTTACATAAAATGGACCAGCAAAATCAGTGCCACAATTTCAAACACCCTGGCATCTCGAACTCTTTCTTCGGGGAGTGGAGGTGTTTCGGCGTTGAACGGCTTGAACATGAATCGTTTGCAATGTCCACATTTCGATAGAGTCCTTCCTACTGCTTGTCCTTTAATTATCCAAAAACGTTCTCTTATGATGTTCAATATACCTTGACCCACTATATGCCCATTTTATTGGTGAAATTCCCAGATTAACCCGAGGTAAAAATCTTTCACCATTACTCCAATTCTCCTCTTCCTAAAGCATAATAGTATATTTGGGATCAGCTCGATTAAATTAGCCCCTTTTTCCAAACACTGGTTTAGAGCAGGTTGTTCTCTCATCCTAGCTGAGGCATCAAAGACTGGTCTAATACGCGTTGTACCACCTACCACAGGTCTGTGTGGAAGGTAATGACCCATATTTCGTTCACCTTGCGGTTCCTCTTCAATTATTTTTTTCACTTAACCAATCCTCAAGCACTTCTTCATCCGCACCATCTAAACCTATCAAGTTTAATTTCGGAACCAATTTGTACCTTAACTGGTTCCGCAAATTATAATTAAGTTGTTTTTTTAATATTAGGTATATATTTGGTACTTATTTGCTATGTAAAATATTTTTATTATTTTAACTAGCTCCATGTGGTCAAATTTGTAATTCCTACACTAATATGAAACTTAATTTTATTAATTTTAAATTATAAACTACTGCTCATCCATCGAAGGTTTTTTGTTTAATTTTTCTGTTTTTATAATTCTTTATAAAAACATATTAAGATTATTGATTGAAAAATGTTTCTTATATTATTATTATTATAGAAAATGAATAATAATTACCAAAAATATTAAAGGATACACTAATTAATAATATTTTCTACTTGTTTCCTCCTAATTTAATTATTCTACTAGAATAAAATTCTGAGTTAATAATAGAAATAAAATTGAATATAATGAGTATATGCTTCTGTTATTGGAGGATAAAATGGGGTATACATGGCGAAGAGTGTTGGTGTCTAGAGAAGATCTGAATTGAGTCTGATGGTTAGGATAATGAAGAGAAAACATTGGGAGGGTGGCGTCCGCCTCGGAAGGATGGTCCCTTTATGTTTCCTGAACCTGGATTAGAAAGCCTTCTGGGGTCAGAGGTTTTCTTAAGTAATGAACAGACCCAGTTCAACCCGCTAATGCTTCTCCTACCATTTGCATTGATTAACCAAACTACTTAAAGCCATCTTCGTATCCTTATCTACGTCGTCTTCTCTCCCTAAACATCGTCCAAAGAAATACTTAATTGACTTCTTCATCTTTTCCAGTGAGTTCTAATTTCGCGATTTAAGATTTTATGTTGAGTATTTCTTTTGGCTCAAAATAAATTCATATATCATTATTTTTTATGATATAATGTTTTAATAACACACTCTCTAATTAACAAATTAAATGAAAACATCTGTTGTGCGATGCCAGATGACTTCCATTGACCTCATTTAAATAAGTAGCCTGCCCACAAGTGGAACACACTCCTAAAGCTGCTTTCTTTTGCACTCTGAGCAGTCTTTTTCTCAGGCATTTCTTGATCATTGCTTTCTCCTGCCCTCAGCTCATTATAACAGCACTGACCGTGCTGTTATAATGTTGTCTTATTTTTATCGATTACACATGGACAGTATGCAATATGTTTAAGTCAAAAATTTCAAGTCCAGTTGACTGAAAACGTGCAATATTTTTTTAAAATATATTGATAATTTAAACTAAATGTTATGCAGCCAAAAGTGTGTCTTATTTGCCAAAGTTCAGCGTCATTATTGCACTAAGAACATATGTTATTATTTACTCCATTATTATATTTTTAGCATATGTACTTCCGACACGAATATCTTTGCGCAAAAAACTGATCATTTCATCGCAATCGACCATTGTCATATTATTATCATCATTTCATCAGTAATATTTTTCTAGCTTTATTACAATCAATGGGTTGATAAAATTTATTATATCTGAGTTTGATGTGTTTACCTGTGGTAAAATTGATTGTAAAAACACAAATTTTTTGAAGGTAAATACTGAAAATTTCAAACAATTATCCTAAGTATAGTCTTAGATGGTCTATCACGGTGAGTCCATGGATACTTTTTTCCATCATCCATGGACGTCCATTCTACAAAAAAAATGTTTATCGTGAGCGAAAGAGTACTCTAACTCTAACGTATTGTTAGTACAGACATAGTTACAGTGTGCAGTTTGTGAGAGCTTAGCGAAATAAAGGATGTTTGAATCAATGTCATAATAAATATAGATATTATATTTATACTGCATGGGTATTCTTTTATTTGTAGGAACTGTAAAGTTTGATAAAAGAAGGAATGATAAATAATAAGATAACAAATTTGCAAGCAGTAGCAAATAATAAATCAGTATAATAATAAGGAGGTAATAGTTAGGCGACGTTAAAAAGAAAATTTACGTGCACTTAGCGAAGCAAGAGGCAGAAAATCAATGCTCTAAGTTTTTTTTTTAGTTCTTTCTTTGGCTGTTGTCCAAACAGAACAGTTTCTGTACAAACCCTATGAATGCTTTCACAGAGACTTTAGAGGCCTTGAGACGACTTGAAAAACACTCTTCTGTAACAATAATAGTTTATTAAGAGAAAGAACAAAATAATTGAATATTAATTCTTCTATTACAGTAGGGAGATTTTGTGTTGTAACACATAGATGGATTTCACAAAATAACCGTTTATTTTGAATAGGACGTTCAATGGATTACGTTTTTTTGTTGAAACAAAACATTCACTGATAATTTGGTTTGTCAAAATCGACCGGCTGCCTGCTTGAGTTACTGTTCAGAGCACGTTTCCCTTCCTAGAACTGCAAGGTTGAATGTTCTCCAATTAACAGACGGGCAGAATAGTTAATTACATTGACAAAGTCTGAAGAAGAAAAGGTGAAATAACACTTTTATTTTCTTTGTGCTACTGAAAATGGGTGTTTAACAAAATAAATCAGAATATGAAATATCTAGCTCAATATATTGTGAATAAAATGATGTTCGATATTTGAATCTTATATCATGTACAAGAAAAATTCATCAATTCCTACTGTTCAGCACTCTTCGTCAACTGCTAAAATAAATTTCTCGATTGGGCACTATGCTACCTAATAAACCAGTTTAAATGGCAAGCACAGAATTTTTTTTAATGACATTTAATCTTGCACTTTCCAAAAAAGTAATAAGTAATGTAAAAATAAAATAAAATTGAATAAATTAATCTAATGGAAAAAATGTATCTCAAAAAATGGATATATCAGAAAAATGATGCCAACAATTTGTAGCTATTTAATAATTGCTATTGTAAAACTACCTTTTTGAAGAAATATTTTTCACGTAGCAGCTGTATTTTAAAGTAAAAGACATCTCTCACGAGGTCCTCAATTCTCTCAGGAGCCTAACTTGATTCAGGGAATGTCTTACTCAAGTATTTTTCCTCATGACTTGCAGACACACTAAGTAACAAAAATCACATTCGGTTGCTCTCTTTTAAGAACAGATTTAAAAGGCTTACAAAAGATTGGATTGGTTGAAGAAAATTGTTGTTTAAAAACATTTTGTCATTTTTTGCTACCTGTGTTGTACTTCGATGCCTAGTTGTGGTCGACTGTTGAAACCCTTCTATAATCATACAATTTGGCTGCTAGAAAATTTATTCTATATTTTGACAGCTATATTTACTAGGTGCTAGTTAAGAAGGCCTTAAAGACGTATCAATGTAGCATGGTATCAATGTTCCATGGTTTTGTCATGGAAATATATATAAAGCCTTCATTACTTCCTGTAACGGTGTTTATGGTCTGGACTTCACGGAATGTAATGCACTTTATGTAGACATGTTTCCTTAAAGAAGCCTGCCTATGAATATTCATAGGTTTCTGTTGATAAGGCATTCATGCAAATTCACTTTAACTCAGTTTTGATGATCGTTTCTATGTGTAAATTCTTAAGCAGACCCTGATTATAACTCTTATGGCACTTTGAGTGCTTCAGAGGAACCAAATATTCGTCTCCTTGAGGTAGATCTCCCAGTGAGATCAATCTCTAACGTTACATATTCGTAAATATTTTTCTTTATTTCCTATTTATTTCAAAAAACCTACTATTTTATTTTTACTTTACTATAAGTAAAGTGTACTGTTCGTGAAAAAATTCGATCTCAAGATTTTGACCGAATTACATGTTTAATGAAGTCGTTAAATGAAGTCTGTGTGTGTGTGTGTGTGTGTGTGTGTGTGTGTGTGTGTGTGTGTGTGTGTGTATGGGTGGCCACACGCTATGGTCCAGAATCTTTGATGGAACAAATTGATATTTTACACAAAAATGGGCCTCATAGTGTAGATGAGCCCGATTGTTTGGGAGGAATTATGCCTGATGGCAAAGTCACTTTTTTTTGCCAAAAACCTAAGATAACATTTTTGGCATTATCTTTGAGGCTACACAAGCAATAAACAAACAGTATCTTCACATTGTTAAAACAACAGGAAACATTTTTTTCAATAAAATGTAACAATGTTGACTTATAATTCATTCTGAAAGCTTTTGAGAGCAATACAAGTCATACTGTTTGACAGATCAAAATGAAACTACACCAAAAAAGAACTTTATGTGGATTATAATCTTTTAAAACTTAAAATAAATTACACACATAAATATATATCTTCCAGCGATCAACGTCCAACAATTCTTTCATTTTGACAATTTTCACAATTTTGACAAGTTTGTCATTCATGTCAATTTTGTCAAAAATATCAAACTTGTAAAATTCTCAATTTTGTCCAAATATCAAAAATTGTCACAATTATAAATATTTTCGTAATTGTCTAAATTTTCAAATTTATCAAAATTGTCGATGTTGTTAATTTTGCTAATATTTGTAAATTTTGTCATTTTTTTCACTTTCTTACAATTTATTTGTACTAAACTCACTGAATATTGAGTAAAATGTCAGAACAAGATTAATAGGATATTTTAAGTGAGGAATAATATTTTGGAAACTAATAATAACGTAATGGATCTTAATAGGAAGCAGTTTGGAGAATAGTTGTTCTCAATATTTGAAAGGCTGAAAACTAGTTTTAGAAAACTGGAAAAGTTATCAAGGAAACAAACCAATTTGAAGATTGCCAAACTATGACAAACATCACGTTGAATATTGCAGTACTGGCTAATTGGTACTGGAAAACCCCATTAATAATTAATATGATTAATTATTTATTAATTATTATTAATATTAAATGGAGTTTATCTCAAAAACCTTAGGAGGAGTTTGATAACAAACAAACAGATTCTGTACTTTATTATATTAGTATTGCTTATATCATCATTTGTATTAACATAGAGATTTTTTAACTTATATTTCTAATATATTCAATAAATATTGAAATGTGTTAAAATAATATCATGATTGTACAATAAATATTACTTCAAGAATGAAATTATATTTTTTTCATAACTCTAGATAACCTTGCTTATATATGATAAAAGAGTGACAAATAATCAGTCAATATGATATGATTATATAGTTAATCAATGCCAATTTGGTGAAGAATGATAACAAAGGTTTCTTAAATAGAGAGAGAAAGAAACAATGTGGGAGAGTGAAAGAAGATAACTCCTTTATTAATTAGAAAATTGTTAGGAAAGTTAGGAGGGGTGAGGTTTTCTTTCATCATTGAGTGAGTTTTATTAACATGACTGGAATTCTTTCAGCAAGAAAGCTATTCTTCACTTTATAGACGCCTGGTCTGTTTTATGTACAGTACCACCCTAAACCTGCTAGAGTTTCTCCAACCCTATATTTATTAGCCTGCACCTATATTCTTGCAATTAACTCTCAACTTCTCTGTCAGAATGTAAAGCTTTTCCTCCCTATATTACGTGTTTCTTTTCCTCTACTGTCAGTAAAGGATAATAATTCTTAAATAAATTGATTTTCTAATCTTGAAGAATTTAGGTGGTTACATGCCTTCTGAATCCGTCTTTGATATTTTCATGATTTGACTATCTGTTATGATGAAGGAATGTTACATAATATTACTTGTTTATGTATGTAAACAACCACATAACTTTTGGGTAATTATGAGAATACTACTTGATCGTACAAAATTATTTTAAAACTTTTATGATAACTAAAAGACAAGAATGGAATATGAGAGTTATTGTACACTTTATGATTTCAGAAAACTTTTTAGCACTAAATGGCTAACCATAAAAAAAGGAAATTTTCACTAATACGAGGTATATCACAAGAAATTTGCAATCTACACAAGAAATCAAATAGATTCTGATCAGCACGATGGGAAATAAATGTATAAACAAATGAAAACCTAGCTTGGAATAATAGATTACATGGTGTACTTGTCAAAATGGTTTACATGACTTAGTTAAATAGTATATAAATAGTCAAATATATATATATAAAATTTAATATACATTTATATATATATATATATATATATATATATATATATATATATATTTAACGATATATGAGATGTATATATTATTAAATATAAATAAACTATATTGACAAAAAGAAGACACAGAAATAAAACAGAAACTCACTACTATATTTCGATACTATCATCATCAGGGAGATAGAAACGAGTCGCTCCACAGGTAGACAACGATTTATTTGATTAAATATAAATAGTTATTTCAAGTGTACTGTATCGAAAATCATGAATGCTGATGGTATAAGACGCCTATAAAGGGTATTATATATTAAATATATATCGCCAAATCGAGTTTATAGTCACAAATATAAAACATGGTGAGTATATAAACGTGTTCAAATGATTTTACATGTAACATTTCATATGTACCGCCTCAAATATTATAAATGGCAGATGTATAAAATACATTTAAATGAAGACATAGATTAAATGTATATTGCTATATCAAGTACAAGTACAAGAAGTGGAGATGTACAGCCATGTACACAAAACTACTAAGAAAACTAATATGAAATAATTTTATCAAAACAGTAACACACTAAATAAAATTACAAGCTACAACAAGTTGTTATCACAAGTTGTAAATTTTCGATAATAGTTTTAAACTTGCTAGAGAGGTAGAATCGAGTAGAGTTGGTAACAGTTGAGAGTCCAACCTGAATATCCTTGCAATCTGGCTAGAACCTACCTTTTGATTTTCGCTGTAATTCATTGTTGGCTCATGATTTACTTACTGTTGTACTTGTGTTTAGTTATTAAAGATTGCTTTATTTACCCATTATAGTCTAGTTACTTAGTTTTAACCTGAAGATTACCTGTGTATGGTCGAAAACTTTTTTTTTTTGGTCCTAATAAAGTTGTTTCACATTAGTTTTCTTAGTAATTTTGTGTACATGCCTCCGGCTTATTAGTTATAGGAATTACTTCTAGACGAACGTACAATAGCGAGGAAATTAGCAAAAAAAGTCGTGAATGTAGAAGCTGCTGCATATTCGACCAACGACCAACGAGAGTGTCCGTGCAACAGCACGTAGTACATTTCAACAGTTCCAGACCTGAGGTCTTCTACTGTTCATCTAACTGTGTTACTATAGCTGTTTTAGCTCGTGAGTAAATTGGTCTTGTTGTTTACTTCATCAGCTTTCGTGGTCGTGTGGTCTGGCCGTATTATATCTGTTGGTACTCCATTTAATATATTAAAGGGAACACTCATATATATTCCCTTCAATGCACTTGTTAAGCCATATCTTGTTTAAAGCTGTTCTGGGTTTTGGATTCTTGGAATAAGGGAGTTTACCAGAGGATTAGGGTGGTCTGGGATCTTTGAATCCTCATTGAAGGTTAGGCGTGCAATATAGGCCTCAACCGTCTCCAATCCGAGGTCCCTACGAATGTCCACGTTCCTAGCATAAATCGGAGCTTGGGCCGCAAGGCGAGCACATTTGTTCTGCACGGTCTGAAGTAAGTTTTTGTTCGAAAACGCTGACCTATACCAGACCGAGCATCCGTACGTCATCGTTGCTGCATATTCCAATTCCATATATATATATATACACTTTAACACATAGAAAAGAACACAGAAAGACACTACACAACTCACTTCGATATTTCGACATCCGTCGTCATCGGGAAGAAGTGCGAAGTACTCGCGTTGAGAAGCAAACTGCTACTGGCCTCCAGAGTAACTCGTGGAACCACCGCAATGCTGCTCCCCAGCGGAAGAGAGGAAAAATAGAAATCCCTCCAATATTTATTTAGAAAACAAGATAAAAAATATATATAAAAAAAAATATATAAAATACGAAATAATAATAATAAAAAATAAATAATAATAATAATAAAATAATAATAATAATAATAATAATAATAATAATAATAAAATAAAAAATAATTAACGGTACAGGTTGAGACCAGGAGGAGAACGAGCCCCAAGGAGGCATATGAATGCCTCTTCGGAAGCTCTAAGGGTGACATGGGAATTAGACTCGGGGATTTGTTTGAGGATTTGTACCCTGAAACAATCATTGAAAGGGAGGTCATGGGAATTAGCATGGATAGCTATGGGTAGGTCTCTGCGCTGACCAACGGACGCCCTGTGATTGTTCATACGCAGGCTCAGCTTGGTTGAAGCCAAGCCAACGTAAAAAGCATCACATCGAGTACACTCCAAACGGTAAACGCAGTTACAGGAAGTGCTAGATGTATCAGAAGGAACAGGATAGGAGTTGTTACTGAGAGGGGAAGTAAAGTAAGGACTGGAGTTAATTAGGGGACAGGTTTGGCAGTTACGGCGTTCACATCGCTTCATCCCTCTGCTAGCACAGGGGCTGTTGGAAATATGGGTAAAAATGGATTTAAGGTTGGAAGCTCTACGGTAGGAGAAAGTAGGGGACTGACTGAAAATAGGAGAAGTAGACGAAGAAGAAGAAAGTATAGGAAAGAACTCCTTAATAACAGCGCCGAGCCTGTGGGAGCCTGGGAAAAAAGTAGAAATGAAGGGAGTAGTAATTCTACGATCCCTTCTAGCTGTAGGGCGGTGAATACTCTCAGCAGGAACGACGGAACTGTTGATTATTTTACGAGGGTATCCTCGTTCAATAAATTTTTCTTTTAATAGATTAATTTGTTGGGTTCTACTATTAATGGAATTGCAAATTTTATGGATTCTAATTGATAGGGATCTAGGAATAGCAATATATATATATATATATATCAACTGTTCTGATTGCTTTACCCAAGGAGGTATAAACGTGTTTAAAAGTTGTCGTCTAACTGATATCGTTATTTTGACGGTATCATAACTATAAATGGAAGAGGTATAAAACGTGTTCCAAACATTCATACATTTGATATACATAGTTATTTCTAGTGTACTAACACAATTAGAGTAAATAGCGGTTGCATAAAATTGGTTTAAACAATGTCACATATTAAATGTATATCAGTATTACAAGGATACTGTTTAATGTATTATAAATGGTGGAACCATAAAATGTGTTCTACATGTGTCATATTTTAAATAAATTTACTTATTTCAATTGTACTGCCACAGTTATAGTAAATAGAAGATGCATGAAATGTGCTTATTATGTCATACTTTAATCAAAATTGCAAGAATATTGTCTCATGTATCATAAACAGTACATATAGAGCCAGGGTGTAGGTTTTTGGTTGACTCCATGTTCTGCCAAAGAATTCCTTACAGTAGGACAGTCCGTTTGGGACTTAATTAATATAGCTGTTGAGGTGTATTCGAGTTGTCTTTCATCTAAAAAGCTCAAAAAGGATTTTCGTAGCTTTCATATTTCTAGCATGATATTTTCAATGAAAGCGTTTTAGTTATTTACCTTCTTTTTCTTTGAGAACAGTATGAGGATCCTTTTAGCAGGATTCTATCTAGATGTTTCACTTTTGCCGATCTTTTAACAATTTGGAGAGTTTGTTGCATAATTCCAAAGGTAGTACCATCTATCCCAGCCCTCCTGATAATAATTTCATCTACCTATCTTTGTGTACAGTAAAATTGGTTATTTAGAGTATGCAGTAGGTCATCTAAAAATAATTCACACAATAATGGCAACGGTAAGCTCTGAGGAAAGCCTTTAGTAGTCACAGTTCCAGCGTGGTAGAACCAACACTCACTTAATTATTCCTGCATTCGATTGTTGTAATCTGTTATATAGTTGTTGGATGTAAACTATATAATTAATTACAATTTTTTATTTGAATAGAATGTAATGAATCTATTTTATTAAAATGTAATGGGAATTTGATAGAATATTATTAATATCCTTCAACATATGATGCAGACTAAAGTGACTCTTTTAATAATTAAGGAGTGTTCTAATTGGTTGCCGAAATTTCGGAATTCATTCCGTTGGTTTGCTCTTTGGATAAGGAAGTTGTTGCTGCTAAAGATAATTATTTGCCGAAAGCTTAACATGTTATTACAGATAGAACTTAACAATGGTCAGTTTTGGTGTGATATTACCATATAATGTTTAAACTCATGAATATAAGACAATACCTTATGAAAAATGTCAAGTTCATTAATTCACAGATGAAGTCGTTTAAAATTGGTATCTGTTTTGTAATTAAACCAAAGAGTACCTTTCCGATATTTCAATATTACTCAAAGACAAAGGGATTCTAAACATGTTTTATTAACTCATTAAACATTTCTAGTTTTTATTATTAAACTTTGAAGTAACAATTTTGTTTCACTCAATCTGCAAAAAAAAAATTGTACATCAATCTAAACGAATCCAACAAGCATAGCTGGTGATTCATTATTCCAAAATATATTTATTGTTTTCGTACATATATTGCCCTTTACGGTAGTAAAAATTTCATACATTTTTTTGTAGATTACTAATTTTTGCTTAATACTTTGGTGATTTTTATTTTTCTATAATTATCCGTTTAACGTTAAAAAACATTTTCTGAAATCATAACTGTGCCGTAGCGCCTCTTTTTGTTAACAGAATTTCAGAAAAACTATTTCTGCTCATTTTCACGTAATGTGCTATTTTCCAGTACAATTTTTTTTTGATTCGTCAAACTTTATGGCTTGTATCCTGTTCACAAGCTTTCATATTCCATCATACGTCCAAATTAATATATTTTATTAAATTGACCAATACTCATTTTCATAATCTGTGTTTTCCTAATTATTCGTTTTTATAAAAACATGGCCACTAGAATGCTTGGAATAGTATGAAAAATCGTTTTTATTCATCCTTGGATCTTGAAATAGTAGGTACATACATTTCATTAACTGATTTGCACTAAATGTTTATATCTTAGACTAATGTCTTGTTTATTTCACCTTAATGCATTAAAATAATGCTAATCTTCAAGGTTGGAAGGATCTAAAGACCTTTATACGCGATGTGGCAAAGCGAATAGCTTGACAAGCTGTCTATATAATAGTGCGGACTTGAGCGTACTTTTCGATCCCTCATGGCCTGCAAGTCTAACCAAACATTGCACAACAGTTATTTCTGATGAAAATCTACAACGTTCTGGACTATTTCCCTCACTAAAATTTATATAATAGGTCAAAAAGTCAACAAAATATTTCCCCTATAAATTACATAAAACTAAAAATGTCTTTTGTGTTACTATGTCTTTTAAGATATTAAATTTTTCTCTAATGAAAAAAAATACTGCTTAAGTTTCTAAAAGTACAAGGATAATTTTTAAAATAAATTAATTAACCTCCCTTAATTATTTTAGGGGAAACACTCACTCCAGAAAAACTTTGCTGTGGAGTAGGAAAATCTTTATTGTTGATTGAATATTAAATGGATTAGATGAGATCGAAATCCATGAAAACAAAAGCTTAAAACGCCTACTACAGTACCTTGTTTGATTTATTAGCATGTGCCTCGGCCTTTCGACCACACCATGCAATAAAGCAGACCAGGCTGATGTTTTTAACGTGGAGCCCTTTTGCCACACTGGGCAGAGATGACTGTTCCCAAAGGAAAACAGAAGACTCATCCCAGTGTGCCCAAGGTGGACCTCGCGGAGGCGGGCTACCACGACCTACATCACTAAAAAAAAAAAAAAAAAAAAAAAAAGGGACTAACAAGTAGTCTAGTATGACTAAAATTGTACAAAACTAGTGTTCCTAGGGGTACTAGAATATTCCCCCTAGGACGAGCTTAAGACTAAGGTAGTATACTAATATAAAGAGATACGTTGCAGAAAGTACGTACCTGGTCCAAGAGGTACTTGACCATATTCCCTCAAGGATATAAGTTACGAAATAACATTAAAAAGACAAGGAACATATAAATAAACAAGCATAGACGCGGACAGTATATAGGGAAAATAAAAACTATATAAATTAAGATTAAGACTAAGATTCCTAGGGGTACTGTGATATTCCCCCTAGGACAGACTTAAAACTAAAATAAATAAATAAATAAATAAATAAAACTTAGACTTAGACTAAGATCCCTAGGGGTACTGTGATATTCCCCCTAGGGCAGACTTAAAACTAAAATAAATAAATAAATAAATAAAACTTAGACTTAGACTAAGATCCCTAGGGGTACAGGGATATTCCCCCTAGGGCTGGCTTAGAACTAAATTAAATATTATTAAATTAAATACTATTGAATTAAATTATGGGGGGGCAGAGCCCCATACTCTTTTCCTTTTCGCTATCTCATATATGTATTTAAGGAAGTGTCTCGTTCTGTTTTTGTTCGATAAGTAATTTATTATCCGTGTATCGTTGTCAGTTTCCATTAGCATTATGTGCCTTACATCTGCGTACCTTGCGCAAGAGAATAACACGTGTTCCGCAGTTTCTGGCACATCTCCACAGGGACATAATGGGCTATTAATGATTTTAAATCTCCATAGGTAATGTTTAAAATCACCGTGCCCCGACAACATTTGCGTTAGCCAATGACCACCTGGGAAGTTACGGACACTTAATCAGTATAATTACAGTACCAATGGCAATCGCCTAAGATAGGCAGGCCATGCTCTGCTCTTCATAAAGCCATGTCTTATGACAACACCTTCACAATACTGGCTTATCCAAAAAACAGTTTTTGACTCATCAATTTTTTTTACCGATGTACATTACATTTGCTAGTAAATCAGTGTGCGACAATCTTTCAAAGGAAGTAGCTTGCTTGGCGGGGGGGGGGGGGGGATTATTTAATATTCTGTTACCTACAGAAATGGCAAAAAAGAATGAAATTTTCCTGACAATAAAATTTCAGGACTGAATTAAAAATGTTTTAGCCGATAAATGCTCTTAAAAAAATTAGAATAATTAAACTTAATAATATTAGGAAAGTACAATGATTGAATAGACATGGCAGTTCACAATAAAACATATTACAAATTTACAATTAATAATACATTTTCTACATGTAACAATTCAGTTTTCAAAAAACAATGTTAATAATAATGTATTGATATTATAATTTAATATGTCTTTTTAATTAAATTTGTATTGTGGCTTGTAAATATTTTAAATGTTAGAAAAAATAAATATGTTATAGCAAGTTCCATTGTATTTTCGACCAGTGAAAGCTACACACACTAAGCAACCAACTATTGCTGGACTTAATGAGGGTTATCTGGTCAAAAATTTAACTCTAACCCTAGGTTTCGAAATTTACATTTCTATTCTCAAGGCTACAATACAAAATACAATCCATTATAGCTAACCGCATATGATATCCTTTTGGTTATGGTAACACAAAATCATGACACTTTTTGCTCCATGACGTACAAGATAGGATTATTTGAAAGACTTCAAAAAAGCTCACAAAAAATGGGTACTAAATTAGTTTTTGGTCATAAAAAATTTTAAACATCAAGTTATTCTCCAAGACTAAAAACTCTGTCCCCACAAATCTGTGAAGTAATTTTAGATACTCCACAACTTGTGCTGACTCCAATAAAATATACATTGGTGAAACTGTCCAAAACATAAAAAGCAAAATTAAGCAACACAAATATTCTATTCAACAAAAGAAAGGAACCAGTTGACTCTCGTGACAGACAATAGAACACAAACATAATTTTGATTTTGATGCTACCACAATGATATGAAAGGATTTAGAGGGATTGAGAGTTATGTACCACAATTTGATTATTAGATCTCAATCATGATGTTTTTTTTGTAACGATGACTGTTATATACAATCTTCCAAATTGACTGTATTATAGCCTACTATTTTATTTTGTATCTTTCTTCACCCCTTTCGTGGTTTATTTAAGTTTATAATACTTCTCTACATCAAAATGTTTCTACATTTATTCTGTTAATACCTTAGACTTCATTGTAACGATAACTATAACCCCCTTTGAACTTAGAATTAGCTAGAACCTACAGATCTAACTCCAAGTCTTATCCGGTATCATTATTAGTTATCACTTCATTTCATTATTCTCATCTGTGTGTTTTCGGGTAACTATAATAGATTATATTTTGTATTGTAGCCTTGAGAATAGAAATGTAAATTTTCGAAGCGTTGGATTAATGAATTAAATTTCTGACCAGAGAGCCCTTATAAAGTCTAGCAAAAGTTTGTTGCTTATTATGAATTTTTATTAGTTTAATATCTTTCTGCTTCCATAAAATTTTATATTTACAATAATATGCTATTTTTGTGGAAATATATCTGGTATCTGCCTCAGGCCCGCTTCACTGGAGGAAAAATTTACAAACAATTCAAGTTGCATGTCAGCAAAATTAGTGAGCGTTAATCAAGGTATAATGTAATAATGTTTATTATATTTTAAAATAAAATAAGAAATAAATTTCTATGGTTAATAAAAACAGAACATTTTCAAACTGTGCTTTCACGTTCAATTTAATTACCTTATTTCATTATTCTTTATTTATACATTGCTATTTTTATACGTTATTACTTTCATTATTATTATTATTTAAGCAATCAAATGAATCGTTTTCAAAATATTTTTTACTTTACTATAAGTAAAGTATAGTGATCGTGAAAAAATTCGATCTCGAGATTTTGACGGAATTAAATGTTTTGAGGTCGGTCCCAGAAGTCGTTTTATGAAGTTTTTTCGATGATGTTTGTGTATGTGTGGGTGGGTGGGTCCCATAGCTTAGAAGATCCCTATTGTTTGGGAAGAATTATGCATGACGAGAAAATCACTTTTTTTGCCAAAAACCATTTTTTAGAAAGCATTTTTTTCTCACAAACTGCTAACCCTAGAGTTTTGAAATTTTGGCATTATCTTTGAGGTTACAAACGCAACAAACGAAAAATAAATTTAGAATTTTAAAGCAACGGAAAATATTTTTTTTTAATAAAATGTAAAAATTTTGACTTATAATTCAATCTCAAAGCTTGTGATAGCCATACAAGCCATACCGATTGACAGATCAAAATGAAACTATGCCTAAAGATAGAAAATTATGTGTAAAATGATTTGAGATAATTTTATTTAAGATTACATTCTTCAAAGGGGCGTTACAGTGCGATTTCTGTTTTCAGAAAATGTTTTTTTGACGCTAAACGGCTCATTAACAAATCATGAAAATTTGACCAAAAATTGATCGAAAAATTAACAATTTATAAAAAAAATTCAGGACATTTCAATCACGGCAAAAAGCTATAAAGCTATAAAAACTATATGTTTATCCTGGACTAAGGGATCACCTTATACTTGTCGAATTTTTGATATTTTTTTACAATGTTTACATTGAGTTCGGAATTTTTCGAGCAAATCCACTGAGATAAAATTGATATTTATAAAAGGAAAACTTTAAATAATTTATTGACTTATACGAGATATAAGAGGAATAAATTTTTACATGTAAAAAATCACCGCCAATAAACATCAATAAATCTACCTTTGTCTTCCATGGCATGATGGATTTGTCTCATAAAATGCTGTAATATATCTGTATATTGCACTCTTGTGCAAAACCTAATAACAGTTATAATTACTTTATCTTTGTGAATTATAGTATCTTTCCATGTTATTGAAATGTGACGAATGGATTTATGTTTGTTGAGAAATATCCAGTTTTTTCACTATCTAGTCTGATAGTTCATATTTATTATTTTCAAAAATGAGAAGCTCCCAACTATAAAAGATTTAAATTATATTGAATATCTGGCTTTGACTTTGAATTGAGTATGTAAACTGGCTAATTACTAATATATTTTTTCTCAATATACATTCATAGCAAGCTTATAACAGTACAGTAGGCAGGAAAAAGATAACACTCCCTCAGAAAAAATTGGTATCTTTGATTTTTGACAAAGTGGAAGGAAAATTATTTTATTTTATACTAAGAAGCCATGAAATTCCCAGTATTATAATTCTATAAAAGACCAAAAATGTAAAACATAATTCAAAATTGGACTCTTTTCGTTCGAAGTTCGTTTCATTGAAGTTTCGTTTAATGTAATTACTGTATATCCATAATTATGAATTATCTTAAAACGACATTTTTTCTTCTATGTTTATGATGTTTTTTTTAGAGAAAATAAGAGTATTTTCCTGTTTTTAATTTGAAAATTAGACTTAAATATTCAATGTTGAAGGAGGTCAAGTAAACGATGTAAGAAATCCGCTGGCTATTTGAACAATAGTTATACTAATGAGATTATTTGCATCAGTTGTGTGATGTACAAAAATAAACTTATATATTGATAAGTCGATCAATCACTATCTGTACTACCTCAGGAAAAAAAGACTTATGCTTAAATGGGACGTTATATATAATACACCCAAGAAGTTTGATATTAAGTTTACTTATAGTAAAGTTGAGTGTAGGCCACTCCAGATTTTTTAATTTACATGTTTATATTTATGAATTTATTTTCAATTAACACTTTTTAATTAAAATTGTATTTGACATTCTTTTATAGTTAAATCATGAAAAATAACATTATTAAATTTTAGAGAGAATTATTGTTTCAATTTATTTATACAACGATATATTCACAATTTTCCGAACTCTATTTTTACATTACTCTGAAGAAGGATGGCTGAAATTGGTGAATTCTTTGAGGAAACGTTTAATTCCTTTGTTGATATTTTAATAAAGGAGGTGTGAAAGGGTTGAGATGAGAAATGGTGAATGGGTTCGACGAGCAGGAATTCCCCGTTTTCCTGAGAGGGTAGCTGGTCGCATAAAAGGCTTCACTGACATAGGCGTCTCAGTCACGTCAAAGCCCACTAACCCCTATGCCGTCACACCGTCTACCCCATATTACCTTCATTTCAAACTCTATTCAAATCTTATTCAACCCAAATCGTTCAGATCTACTTGATGAATTCCACACAGCAGTAATTACCTCCTTCAGTATGTAGAAAAATAAAATGTAATAATCTATATTTGCTTTATATGCTTTAAGAGTTTTTCGTTAGTACTTATGCTTTTGAACGTAACACCTTACCTGCAGTACACTGTTAGGGCAACATTTATTAGATTGTGCTACATGTGATTGCCCTCATTTGTTTTCTCATGATGGGTGGATTTCATTGGCTAGTGGAAATTGAGGAATCTGTCAACTGAGAAAACCATTTTTTTCCCTTTTCTGATCATCACATCATTATTTTATTTTAAAATTTGAAAATCTATAACAAATTCATTTAAATGAAAATGAATTTATTTTTCTCAAAATATCTCTTGGCTTTAGTTTCATATAATTCATGACTTCAAATTTTCTATCTCAATCCTGTTCAAATTCTTCAAGAAAATGAAGTTTACTAGTTCCACAATTTTTACCGTTGTGCTTCCTTATTCGTTTCACTTATTTCTTATCCATTGTGTACGTTAAATGTGTTATTGCACATCCTATACATTAATTTGGTAGTAACTAACTACTTATGTACGTCCCGAGTGTACCGATGGCAATACGAGAAAGGTCGAAGTTTAACCGAGTGTTTAATTTGATTAAATAATATGAAAAAAGCCGGGACCGAACCCACGATCTTTGGATTAGTAGTCCACGCTTCCTGGAATAGGCTTCCAAAACATGATAAATGACATTTTGTTTGTATAAGTGAACTAAAGATGAAGGTTGAGCTATTTTATGATCACAAAGTGATTTTGAATATCAAACAGAATAAATAATATTATTTTTTCGATCTTGACTATAATGATTTAATTATAATAAATTTAGAAAGAGGAAATTTAATGAATAATCGATGAGAATATGAAATGATTATTTAATACATCAACAAATGATGTTTATAATATATAGTTAACAGAAGTTTTAGAAATTATCAAATTAATATAAGTAAAATATTAACGGCATACAATTATGTCCGTAATCGGTATTTCGTTTGTATGTTATATTGTATTCATATTGTATTATTCATATTTGGACCAAGCCTACTTAATTCTAAACTTTTTATTATTCTTTTGCTTCTGAAAGTTACATTCCTTCAAGCTCCACTGTATATTTTATATTTAATAAATTTTAATTAATGAGTTATACTATATGATTTTGTGTTCATTTGATAACTTTAAATATTTTTTTATTATTCAGAAAGAAATAATTATAAAAAAAGTGTTAGACTTAGTCTTGAAATCGTTTGGTACATTTGCTAAAGTGACTGTCAACTGAGTTTGGTCAAAGGAAACAGTTTTCAGTCTTGTATGTGGCCTTGTTGAGAGAAATTTTGATTTTTGTGGCTGAAAACTTTTCATTTATAACTTGGTTCGACAAGTAATTGGGGTCTGAAATAAGGAAAGTTAGTTTCAATTGACGTGATGGTTGAACAGTAATCCAAGTCCAGAAGGAAGACATGTTTCATTACTAACCACAGGAAACAATCTTTGTCAAACAATGCCATCAGCTTCTTCTTAAGTAGGAAATATATATATTGTTTAACAATTACACAGAACAAAATATTTAAGCCCATTTTCATAGTGATTACAGCTAGAGAGAATGCTATTCCATTCATTAACATATTATCTTTGCTATATAAATATGATATACCGTCTATATGAAATATAAAACCATAATAGTAGACCATTTGATTACAACATAATTTATTGAGGTTTCCACAAAGTACAAGTCTTGTGGTTCCCTTAGTCCAAGAAAATAGGTTTTACAATTATTATGCTTATAAGTGCATGTATGCGTGTGTGAGTGTGTGTGTGTTTATGCATGAGCAGAATATTTCAAAAACTATTATAACTATGATAAAATAATTTAATATTTAAGCTCATCGTTACTCTGAGAAAAAAAGGCAAGCTCACCACCAATATTACTCTTTATCCTTTATCCTTCATATAAAAAAAGTTTGTTTACTTTCAACATTTTTATACTCAATTTTGATTAAAATTACTATGCTTCCCACTTTTTAGTAGGCATTTAATATCTATAGAGTACAGTTTGAGTAGAAATTATCCTTCAGAATTATAACTTCAAAAAAAAAAAAAAGTTCTGGATTAGAGTTCAATGAACTTCGTTGATATGAACATTAAATAAAAGTCAGTAAAATATTGGTAATAAATACAAATAGGTTCTGAATTTGTTGAACTACGAGAGAGAGAGAGAGAGAGAGAGAGAGAGAGAGAGAGAGAGAGAGAGAGAGAGAGTGAGTGAGAGAGAGAAATAGAGACTCTAATGCTTACGTCTAAAATGACGAATTATGCTCAATAAATTGTAAAAAAATCATGATTTTAAATTCAAATTATAGTTAAAAAATTCTGCTTACTTCATATTTTAAATTAAAAAATAAAAATGATGTTTTTTAAAACAATTAAAAAGTTACTTTACAATGAAAAAGTACAGCATAGGTGTACTACTATTTATTAATATTACTTTTCCACCCTACGATTGCAGTGTGGACTTATAAATAAAATGTATTATTATTTATACTTTAACTATAAACCATTTTTTGCGTATTAAACCATATTTTTACTTTACTCTAAATAAAGTATCATTTAATAATAACTATTTATTAGTTATTAAGACAACTAATCATGTTTTATGATTCTTTAAATCATGAAAAAAAATTGACTGGAGATTTTCATGGAATCATATTTACTTAATAGTGCAGCTTGTATTAGATGAGGATTAATGATTCAATATGTATGATAATGATTTATCAGTATCCTATATTTGATGTAATGTGTAAAAATGCTATTCATTATATGAAATGTATAATAATTTTGTCTTTAAATGCTATACATTCCTGAATGATCAAAATAGTTGAGGATCAATTTTTCTCGATTATTGGTGGAATAATATCCTTTTCAGGAAATGACTAAAAAAGTTGATTTATTCAAGATAATTTTTTACGGGAACTAAGCTAGATATGTGATCCCTCTCAATGAGAAAAAAAGCTTTAAAATAGGGCACTTCTGCTATTTGGCCCAATTTCGTGGACGTGTATTAACAATTTAAAGGATAGATATATTTCTAGAAAAAACATTTTTTTTACCTATTTTTGCTATTTTCATGAAATTATAAAGGTCCAAAAACTTGAAAAAATCCAAAAAAACCCAGAGCATTAGTTTTAAGTCTATTTTAATCGAAAAATACGTAAAAGCTGTCCAACTTACCTAGAGTTGATTAAATGAAATAACATGCTGGTAAGTAAGGAAAAAACATATTTTTTACCATGACTATACGTAAAAACATATATGAATAAATGCCCCCTTGCAAACTTCATTTCTTTGACATAAGAAACAAGGTTTTATGTTTAGAACTCAAAATCGCTTGGAGGCCGATTCACTATACATATTCCGCTATCCTCTTTAAAAACTGTTTATATTGTGATTGGGCATGATTATTTCTCCTATTTAATGGAACTTGTTGTCTTAAATATATAAAACAGTAATTGTTAATTTTTTTGTTTGTAACTTTTCTGCAAGAAAACATTTATTACTATTGTTTCCCGTTTTCTCTATAAGACATGGATTGCTGATTTCAATCGCTTTTTCACTAACTTCTGAACACAATGCTGTTTTTGGACCATGGCAAATCAACATTCCAGTGTTTCTATTTAAGTGACAACAACTGCTTATTAATTCCCAAATCATATTATAATGCATCTTTTCTATAAAACAATTTTGTTATTAAATTCTTTAGTGATCAAATCATTATAATCCGCCAAACGGTGACCAATGTCATGTTCACCTGTTTTTAGAATTAGTCAAAAAAGAGAAGTTCCTTATCTTCAGGCAAAATTAAGATTTATTTTATCGAAAAATGTCATGTTTTTTTGTAGTTTATGGAAAAAGAGTTCTATAATAACTGTAAAATTTCATCTCTCTAGAGTTAGTAGTTGAGGCAAAAAAAATGACTATAAACACATAATGGGCTATAAACCAAAATTCCCCAGGGGCAACATTCATAATTTAAACTATACGGGATATTTTTATGTATAATATCAATTTGACCCATAAAACAGTTTATCGAATCCACGAAGCTTCGTACACATACACACACACACACACACACACACACACGCACACCTGCACTACGGATACGCACAAACGCAAACATAAACACACACATACATCTTCAAAACTGGCATGGAATTTTTTCATTATAATTATAATTACAGTGAAGTAAAAATATCTGGTGGAGGTTGACCTGCCTTCGGTATATTTGAGTGATAACTATGACCAGTATCATATTATATATTAACAAATTTAAGAAGAAATAGACATGATTGCATCTTAAATGATGAAGAAAACGAGACTTACGTTGTTCAGAAATCAATAAGAAACTGTAATATGTAATAGAGAAATTATTTTTTATTTTTTATAGAAAAAACATAACAAAAATATAAAATAACAATCTATTTATTTATTTATTATTTTGAAGACTGATGGTTAAATAATTAATTTTATATACTTCCTGAAAAGACTATCTATCTGAGTAACCTACGCATATTTTTAAGGATTGGTTTAATCTTCTTACAATAATTTCCTGTATACCATTCATAATGTTTACCTTTTATTAGCTTTAAATGAAAGATTCGTCGGTATTTGTTCTTTGTACGTATTTTCTTAAGTTGATACTTCAAAAAGTATTTTAAAAACCAATGTAGGAGTATATTGTTTTAACACATTTCATTATTCTCTATTTTATGAAGGTAATCGATTGAGCGATTGAGCAGTATAAAGCTAATTTCTGCCTGACTATAATAACTTTGCCTTTAACTATGAATTAATAAGGTGATTCAGAATGAGTTAATTACTCAGGCTCAATTGGTTGTACCCAATTATAAATGTGTAGTTAGCACATAACAAATAAGCAATTATAATAATTACTAATTATGAATAGATCAAACGTGCCAGAGAGATAAAGCAACACTTGCATTTGTACAGCAAATGCACAGTGACTGTAAACTGGGTTGATTAGCCACTAATTTACCTATGTCTAGCTCAGTTACGTCACACTGAGTTACTTGCCTCCACGTCAATGCCCTAATAGTAAATATACATGTAGGCATATATTTTTAGTTTATTATAATTTACACCAATAATTACTGAAAGTTAATTTATATTACTATTGATGTACTACAAGGATGTCAAGCTGATAGTTAAATGTGTGTCATCCAATATAACAACCAGATAGACGATATATTTCTAAGATAAATGTCATAATACTTTTATGATCCATATGGGGTTTTGCGGAAAATTCCCTATTAAGAGAATTAATATTTGTATTATGGTATAGCAAAAATATTACTTCATTGATTGAAATCATTAAATTACAGTTAAAATTATTTGTTGCATCAAAATGATTATAAACAGGCATTTTGTACTTTAAATTCATGGACTTTTGTTTTTCATTATACACACATAGACACTCTGGCCATTTAAACCGTCTCTAGACATGAGTTTAGCGATTTTTCCAAATAGTAAATAGAATTTCGGTAACTATACGAAAGAATTATGATTAAAAAGTGCAAAGAAAATGTAGTCCAAATCTCTAGTAGGTGTGGTTATTTAAAAATGCACCACATTCAGAACGATCATTTAATTCAAGTTTTTTTTATTACTACTGAGGTTAGTATTATTAATATTAGAATTATAATACACCCTGTCACCTCATATACTGCTGCTGTTCTGCTCAGACCGGTTTCGGGTGTCAGCCATCTTCAGAAAGAACTGATCTAAGGAGTCGTACTCTCTGTTACATAACCTTCATTACATAGATAGGTTATGTACGACTCCTTAGATCAGTTATTTTTTGAAGATGGTTGACACCCGAAACCGGTCAGAGAGCTACAGCAGCAGTATACGAGGTAAGACAGTGTATTATAGTTCTAGTATTTAATGTAATGACTGAGAGAGTACGATTACTTTGGGTAAAATTGATTGTGGACTACTACAGATCTTTTTTAGTAGAAATATCAAAAATTGCGGTTATTAACGCCATATGGTGTGAGAAACACAAATTATGAAAACACAAACTGCCACGTGTCAAACGGATTCATTCCGCATGGCGCAGATCAGGCAAAATACATTACCGACTTACTGGAGTGCCAAAAAAAGTTTTTTACTCAATTTAAGGGTAATTTAAAACTAAAACTTAAAATAATCTAGACCTACAGCATAGTAAAAAATCAGAGACGACCAAATTAACTAGTCGTTTAGAGTCAAACGATGCATTGTGTGACGTTAACCAGAGCCAGCTGATGTCCAAGGATCTCAGAACCAATTTCTAATGTATAAATGAAAATGTTTTTTTGGTGAAAAAAAACTCTACTTCGAAAGAAGAAATCAGTTGCCTTGGCCTTACATCCTAGTATATCTAGTACTATCTAATAAAGTAAACCGGCTAACTATATATTTTCAGGATTCTAAGTATTTTTGTAGACATATTTTATTGTTACAGAATATTAATAACAATCCATAGTTTGTTGTTTTCCACTCAAGTAGAGTTCTTCATTTCATGAAGATTGCTGGGATATACTAGTCGATCTTGTGATGGCTTATTGGCTTTAAGAACTGTATGAATCTCAACAAATGTATTACAATTACAACACAAACATAATTTATTTTTACTATTTCTGTGAGTGTGTGTGTGCGTGCATGTTATTATTAGTGTCTTTATTATTGTATCCATAATTCTTTATCTTATATATTACATCATTTAATTTCCTAGCTAGTGTGAGGTGATTTACTTTAGAAGGCATATTCTTTTTAATTAACAATAAAATATACAGTTTAGATAACCCATATAGCGTTCTTACACAATACTGTTTTCCACTTAAATACTTAAAGTGGAGGAAACCAAGAATTAATCTCTATATAGAGGTTCATATAATACGGTGTGGAATAATTAGATACAAAATAATCGATTGAATTTATTTGATTGTTGTCTTTTATGAAACTTGTTGTTCTTATCAAGAAACATTACTTAGGTAAGCAGAAGGCAGAACCCTATCAAAATATATCCCGCTTTAATTGCTTCTACAGTCACTTGCTATGTAGGTCAGAGGGGAATCAGTGATTTTACCAATTTAATTACGACTAGCCACTCCTATAAAGTTACTAAAGAGCATTGCTATTCCGTTTTGAGTGCTTTCAGCGAACGATTGTTCAAATTCTATCTAGGATTCATTAAAAGCTGAAGTCATTACCGGTCAAGTGAACCACTACTTCAAGACTTCAACTTGTATAATAATGCTTCATTGTTTTAATGAACTATTTCTACACTATTTTTGCTTATTTAAATGAAGTGATAACTGATAACCTATGATAACTGAGAAAACCAATTAAAGCAGTAAGTAGTTATGCATCAGGAAATCTTTCAGTCCTTAATTTATTTAGATTAACTTCTTAATAAGGTCAATACATAATCTTCAGTGTCCATTTCATATTATTTTATTTATTTTGGTATTGTATTCAAAACTTTTTTTCAGGAGTCACCAAAATTAAATGATTTTGTTTTAGCTGAGGTTGTATGCTAGGTAACAATGCTGTTATATGCTTAAGCGAAACAAGATAATCGTGAGGACCCTTGTTTACTGATAAACTCATTCAATACACCTTTAGACCACAGTCCTTGCATCGTAATAATTAAACTAATATTTTTAATTGCATTGATCTATGTCTATAAGAATACCAATTCTTGATTCTACAAAGACGAAAATTTGACTTAAATTATAGGTTTAATAGTGCAGATATCCACATTCTCTGTGGATCTGAATGTCATGTTGCACTTCATATCTCAATATGAGACATATTTTATCATATCGTAAAAAAGATCTTTGTTCTGTAAGATTTTACCTTGTAACTCACATATACATTTGAACTTTAACTAGTATGATTAAAATAGGCAATATTATAAATATGGTCTATTATGAATGATCGTAATATGGTCATATATTGATCATAGTATGATTGATCCATTCTAAAAAATAGTATATACTGGAATACAACACCAATGACGTTTACATCGTACCTTATTCAAGAATATTTTTTATTTGTTATTTAAAAGTCCCTATAAAGTCAGTGAATTTATATTCAAGGTGAGTGGAGTTTTAGCGTTTCCAGGTCTTTTTCTGCATTGTTCGTCACTGGATAATGATGCATCTTATCTGCGTTAAATAGTGCTCATTTAATTTGCTACTGGCTTGCAGCGCCTTTAAAGAGTAACTTTTTATGCTGTAAATATTCCTTTAAAATTATGATTTGAAAGACCTCCTTCAATGTTATAAATCTGTTGTAAGATATCACACAACTTTTATTTGCCACATTATAAACTAATGGACTGCTCCGATATCACACGGGTAAACGAAAAAAGAATCATCAAAATTGTTAGGTTTTTTTGTTTCAAATACTGGTATAGTTGTTTTATTATTACTTTACTGTAGTGAGTATAATACAAAATTTCGTTACTATAGCATTTTGGCTATAGTGATATCTGCCTCACTCATTCGCACTCACTCTCTCTCTTTCTCACAATCACACACACACATGCACACACTCACTTATCTTTACAAAAACGACTTTTTGTCTGAAAAGCAGTTCGGTTTATACCGCAGTCAAATACAGTTCAAGCTATTCTCAAGAACACAAAAAAATAGGTCTATGTCACTAGATTTTCAAGGCGCTTTTGACTCAGCATAGTGGTCTGCATTAATTAAAAGCTTCAATAATTCAGGTACCCAAAAAACCTATTCAATTTGAGAAAAAACTACTTTAAGGATAGAGTGGCAATTATGTCAGTAACTTGTGGTATCAGAGAGGCAAAGATTTTTAAAGGCTGTCCTCAGGAAACTTGAAGCGCACTATGATACAGTATAATATTGTACGATTTGTTATTAAAACTACACTACCCTCCAAAAGGCACTAGTGTTGGCTTTGCAGACGACTTTCTGTCTTGATGGCGATGAGGACAAGTCTCCATGTCGAAATCAACTCAATGAGAGTGCTTGCTTTTGTCTAGTAACTACAATGTCACATTTAGTAACTCAAAATCGGAAATATTATAAATTAGTAGGAAACAAAGTGCTACCCAAACTAATTATCTCTACAAGGGGTGCGACTAAGACAAGTGGATTATATTAAGTATCTGGATGTTTGTATTGATAACAGACTTTCAAGGAACACGCATGTTTGTTCATCACAGAGAATAGCATAAAAATTGTAAATAGTCTTAACAAGAGTCGCAAAAGTACACTGGGGGCTATGCTATGAAGTGTTACGAGACACAAAAAAAACATTGCTGCCTATGATACCGTACACTATTCCGGTTTGGTTCAAACCTTGTTCCTCAAAGCAAACTATTTACTTATTTTGAAAAGAGGGTTCTAAAAAGTATACTGGGGCTAAGTCATGAAGTCTTACGAGGCATATATAAAGGAGCCTTTCAGCCAATGATGTTATATAGTGTTTCAGTTTGAATCAAAGTCTTAAAAAAGAAGAAGAACAGAGCCCAGCAGGAAGGAGCTGGAAGTGTGATAGAAGGCTACAGAACTGTCTCACACATTGCCTCGCGCGTTATAGCGGGGATAGCACCACTATCATAAATCATTAGTTGTGCAATCCGTAATTGTGTGGTATTTACTAATTTTGAGGTAAAATAGATAAACAAACAAAAGTCTCCACACAAATGAAGTTTCATCATCAGGAAGACACCAAGGATGTGGTGCTGAAGAAGTGAGTTGATTACACTCACTATATCATAATATATATATCAATGATCAAACCACAATAAGAAAATGGGAAAGATCTTAGTCTTGTTTTCCCATTTTCTTATTGTGGTTTGATCACATTGATTGTTATTTCACGTGTTTATGTGAAATCTTTATATATATATATATATATATATATATATATATATATATATATATAACTATATCATTAATGGTTATATGGTAACTATTAATTTACAATATACATCTAATATTTCAAAATAATAAACCTGCATTAAACGTCAAGTGAAAAACTTTAGATCCCAACACCTACCGTTCGCCATCATTTTCAAAAAATTAGGAATAGAAACCCATTCATGGAATTTAAAATAGAAAATATTCAACTAATTCTCTCAAAAAGTACTATTTCTGGCTAAAATTTTATTATGATCCCAAAACCCGGTCTGACCAGTATTGTGCTTACAAGGTTTTAGAATCAATCATTAGTTAAAAATTGTATATGTTAATACAAAAAACACTTTCCAATTGTTTTAAAAACAGTTTCTTTTTCAGTTTTACTTATCAGTTTATAAATTATAAATGTTATATGTATATAAATTATACATTATAATTATAAATGCATAAAATATATAAATGGGCTAGAACGAGAAACCAAAGACTATGGGAGGCACGATGGCAGAATACAACGAAGGCAAATAACTTCTTCTCTATAATAAGCAGACGGTTAATCTCAAAAAACCTCCCCATTAAATGGAAAATGACATGATTCTATACGGAGCAGAGAAAGTTCAAATAGTATCATTGAATTAGAGTTAAATAGTCTGAATATTGTGACTGTTGGGAAAACCAACCACAAAAGGTAGAACATTTTATACATGATTCTGAGTTAATTGGAAAGAAGAGGCCTGAACTATGTAAAGAACTCATCACAGGAGGAAATGGATGGCTTCCATCAAAGCAAGACCTCGTGGGTGAAGAAATAGCGAAATAATTTGGTTTTTTGTGAAGAATGTATATAGAATTCTATACAAACTTCACACTATGTGTATAAAACTATTGTATATCTATAGAGATTATAAATGTTAATACAATCTACATGAAGAATAACTTAAAATGATATGAAATATATGTAAAATTTGAAATACTTAGTATTAATACGTAAATATTAATACAGTGAAAATATTATATATAACGCTATAAGCAAGAATTAAAAAAAATAAATATGTGTAATATAAAGAATTATGTAAATATTCAGTAAATCAAAAAAAAATCAGTAAAAATGTCAAATATAATTTTAGAAACATAAAGTATACAAAAAAAGCAATATGCAATCTAATGTACGTATTACTTTAAACAAAACATTCTGGTGAAATAAATTCCCACATGACAGGAGGAACACACACACACACACACACACACACACACACACACACACACACAAACCACGCACGCACAGATCAATTAGCAAAACCTATTTTATTGGACTCAGAGGACCCACAAGCGTGTATTTCAGTTGAAAAACTCATATCTAAATATTGATACAAATGAAATACTTTCATTACTGTCTATTTTATATAGAAGGTAATGAAAATAAAAATTATAAGAAAGTATGTAAACCATAAGATAAGTAAAACAATTTTGACTCATAGAAAGTGTAGAAAATATTGTTAATATAATATACTGTTACACTTTAAAGAAGATTTTCATTAGATCTGTTAAAGTTCAAGTGGTTTTGGTTCGGTAGTTGTACTTTGTTAATTGAATTCAATTTATACTAGAGTAATTAGTTGGTGTCAGTATATTATTCAGCTAAGAACTATAAGATTGGTATACATAAATCTTTTCAGTGTACGCGTAAAAATTTTCTATAAACTTGTGTGGATGTCAAAAACAAATTAAGTATCTTATTAACTTTTTAAAATGAACTTGAAGGTATATATATTTTTTATATATTATTAAATTATTTTTTGAAAACAAATATCATATAAGAAATAAATTTTATACAATCAATTAACGAGGTGGATGGTTTTTTTGCAAGTTTTTATTAATATTTGGTGTTAAATCTGTTACTGACAGTAGAAAGAGTATGTCAAATTTGAATCAAACATTTGTACTACTTTTAATTAGTTTCATAAATGGAATGTTTGATCAAATATCCATATCATAATTAATAATCAAAAATGTTATTATATTTTGAATTAATCATGATTTTGAATAATTAAGATCTTCTTATATATTACCAAGAAACTTTAATATTGTCTTTTATTATTTTTGCACAAAACTAACATAAATTATTCAAGTTTTAACAAAACATAACAGTTTTGGATTCAAAGCTCGTAACTCCAGCATCAACAGAAGATCTTGTCCTCAGTTGTTTAACGCTCTCAAAAACCCGCTGTCCCAGATTTACGAATGTTTTCCTGGTTATGGACACTGTACAGACCCTTGGATCATGCACAGTTCTCCCGCTGAAGCACCTAATTTTGACCATGAACTCAGTGCAGTCCATTCTTTAATGCTTTCCATTTTGCCACTAGCCTTCAGTTTTTGACCTAATTCTGACCATGAATGCAGTACAGTCTATTGATAATGCTTTATTGATAATATTTTTTTTTGTAATTAAAAGTCTATCAATTTTTTAGTATACATATTTTTTTCAAGGTTTTACTTCATAAGTATTATTTTAACATTCAATTTTGCATCCAATTTACGTAAAGCTCTATATAATTTACACAAAAATAAGCAAAAATATTTATAATGTTTGGTTATTTAAATCTGTTTTCAATAAGGACTCTTAATGTATACTTGCGTTTGTAGGTAATAACAGAGCACAACAGTAATGAAACAAGGTGGAAAAGTTTCACTTTTGTAACTGTTCCCAGTAACGCATATCTCTAGTGTTTATTCCGCATGTACTGACATATTATTGGTGAGCTTTATAATTTATGCTGACACGATTTCAGAATAATTTCATAAATTAATTGTAGTTCGTAGATTATTCTAATTCAAAAATAAATCTGTTGTTTCCGTTAATACGAGTATATTGTCCTCAGTGAATGGAGTTATCACTGAGTATCGTCATTGTTGTTGCTATGAAATATTATCAGGAAATAGTATAATATTAATACATACATATGTGCATCAGAAAAAAAATATTTGTTCTGAAAATTTTGAAATATGTTCCTGCACTGATATCAGAATTCAAGAAGGAACTAAAGTAAGTGTTCTATTGGATCAAAAATAAGTGTCACAATCACGCTGACCCATTGCTATAACCGAAAAGACAAACTCAACTGTCTCCAGTGTGTTTCCCTTCCTTGTCACGATCGTATAGAAAGAAGACTTTTCTCTTTTCGCTTATTCTTTATACTATCAGAGTGTTAGATAAACGGGCTCATACAAAAAAAGTTTCATGACACCTTATCGTTTCTAATTCATGATATGTATTTAATAATGTAATTCATGATATGTAATAGTAATGTAAACTGATTATTAAAATTAGGATGAACATAAAAGGAGCATTATTTAATATTTAAGAATATTGCATATACTTAAGTATAATATTGCTTCATATAAAATGTAGATTTAAAATGCATATTTTATTATTTTTAATTTTTGTGAATAGATTCAAAGTTTAATTCATGAATATTTGAAATGAACTCTATTTAAGTGATTGTTTAAAAGTTTTAACGAAGAATTAAAGTTTTAATGTAATTTTCTAAGGGATGAATGTTTCAAACTAAAGGAAACTCGTAGAAAATTAATGGAAAATGTGAAGAAATATCATAAGTTACTAAGAGAACCTTTAATGTTTTCTAGTAGGTAGTCAAGTAAAAACTGCATATTAACCCTAATAGACATTAATATACATGCACCCTGTCGTTGGGATATAACCTTGAGACTATAAATGAAACTAAAGCAGTAGATAAACGACAGGCTAAGTAGAGAGAGGAAGGGTTGATCCAAAGCTATATGTAGCCAAATTACAGGTATAACTCACGAGAAAAATTGCTCACAAAGACTCACATTTATAGTTTGACAATTGTCATTAGGTGAAGGGGGTTGCTAAGTGGCAAGTCAGGGTGCATTTGAATACTCAAGGGTCATCACGGTAACGTACTTCTAGATGTTTGTGATAACTCCCACCGTATTCAACCAAATGGTCCTATAAAAAATATTCTCATGAATATGCCATTATAACTGTAAGGATATATATATATATATATATTTATTGTGCAAAAAAATCACAATAAATAAACACGTGATGCAATCAATGAGGTTTAAACAACAATGGAAAAGGAAAACAACAGAAATAAGTGCTCTGAGGCCTTTCAATTTATGTCATACGAGTGCAAACAAAGTAAAAACTATCAGCTTGTTTGCTCTCTGATGACATTTATATCCTAATAGAAAGTTATAATTATTATATATTAAAAACGCATAATATTACTGAAGACTCACCGAGTCTGGATATTTTTTTTTTATTTCTACTTCATGGTCGATACTTTTATCAACATTTATATATTTAGGATAATAGTTATGGGTTTCTGTTAGGATATTAGAAGAACACATGGAGGTGATATGAGCCTATAATAAAGGTTTTAAATAAAAAACGAAACGTCCCGTTAAAAACTATTCCAATGCCAGTTGCTTCAAGGTGGTGTATCTTAGCCTAAGCCTGAACAATAGGTGAATCACCAGCAAAAGCTCATTAATAACAGGAGAGGGAAATAAGGGAGTCCATAGATATTATATTTATTACAGGGCCAAAGCTTTGTATATGGACATCAGTTTTGCTGTGTGCACAGTCGACTCTTTAGTTGGAGACCATGTATACATAGTGGGAAAGGCATGGACACCACACCCATCAGTTGTCTTTGAATCATTGGACAATTACAATTTATTTATTGAACCATAGACCAGACAATAACGTATGAAAACAACGTAGCGGTATGAAAACAACGTTTTCTTTTTCTCGCATTAAATTGTGGTTAACTCATTTAGAAAAATTAAGTACTTTCCAGGATTAATATAACAAATTCTTGTCTAATAATTGCATTTGATGAAGACTAATTTAATTTCAGACAGGCTTTTAGAGACAGAGTTAGAGTCGAGAAATGCCAGGCTCAGTAACCCGGCAATATTTACATACCTTTATCAGGAGCTGCTTTTGATGAAATTATGACTGTATTGTTTGACCCTGAAGTTTGGAATAATTTTCCAAAGAGTATTTATGAATTATATAATAAGTTATTAAATACTTATAATACATTTTTAGCCAGACAACATTCTTGATATGGACTATGAGAAAGTAGAGGAGGCACATTTTTATCCCTACCTCCGACCCTCTAATGTTAAAGCTAGTAACTCCTGCTAAACTTTCATTAGAATTTTTCTAACCAAATAGTGGACTGATATAATGATTATTTATTATGCTGTACTATTTTATTGCACCATTTTTTTCGTTTTTCAATTTACTTTTTAGAAACTCTCAAAAAGTTTCCCATTCGACTACTGTTTATCGGTTTTAATATTTTACTAAATACTACTTTATATAATTTGATGGATCTCTAAGTTTCTACTCAGAACACAAGTTAGACATAATTAAACAAGTTAAACTTGATTCAACTTAGCTAACTCAACTAAACACCTTCTCGATTACATATATACATAATACGAGTACACAATGATGTCAGTACTAAAACTAATTAATTTAAATATAACATATAAACATGAAGAAATTCTGCTGTATTATAATTGAACTGAAAGTTATGAACTAAAATTAAATTCACTCCTATTTTACTCTTTAATAGTCATTTGGAGTTAATGTTTTTGACCTGAAACAATTATAATAATCCTTAATATTAATTATTGTAATAATTGATAATGATTACTATTTTCAACATATGAAATAGGTAGATCTTTAGAAATTTGTTTGGATCCAGTGTAACACTTGAATACGTATCAAATGCCATCTATATTTTATGGACAGGAATGTCCACGCATTCGTGTGTGTTCTTATCATTTGGTTTTGACCACATGGCAGCCGTAGTTCCTTATCAAAGTACGTGGCTGTAGTACATGTATAAAACATTAGTTCAGCGTCATTCTGTGACAGGAGCTTATCTTCAACATCTGCCTGCAAAGGAACAAGTGATAACAAGTGCATTCACTACTACTTTCTAGCAGGAAGTACGGACTTCTAGGGGACATCTAGTAAAGTGATGCCCACGTTACTAGTTTATAGAGAATTATAGAAGTCAAGAGTCATAGTCATGAAAAGTGGCCAAGCTCGGTTGGCATGCTATGTTGTAATTAAACTGCTTGAGAAATCCTTATAATATGATTCAATTTTTTTTATTCAATTAAATTTTTGAATTTAATGTAGAATACAATCACTCTTTTGAACATTTTGAAGATACTGATGACGTCAGAACTCCTCAGTTTTCTAATTTATATCTTTACCAAAATCTTTAACTTTGCTTTCAATAACTTTCAATGAACAAACTTTTTTCTCCTAAATTTGTAGAATAATAAAACACTATAAACAGAATTAATTGATAAAATTCTAGTGATTGTAATTTAGTAAAAATAAAAATTTTCTGAATTCATAAAATTTACCATAATATTCTTTTTTTTTAAAAAAAAAATGTCAATAAAACTGTGAAATTCATCATTTTATTAAGTAATATTTTGGTGTTCAATTTTATTACGATCCATCAAACGGTGTGATAGGTATCTTGCTCATTAGCTTTTTAATTCACTAATAAAATATTTTTTTAATTTTTTTTGTCATTTTTATTGTCAAAATTTCTCAAAGCAGTAATATCAAGATAGTTAATCACTGCAACACTTTGTAATTCTTACATTTGCATACATAAGTGTAAAAATGAGAAAAAAAAAGACAGGAAACGGCGATATGTTAAGCGTGTAACAAGTAACAGGCAAGTGGGATTATGCTTAAAAAAACTTGGAACAATTGTTTGGTGAATTTAAAATATTTGAGAAATACGAACAGACGTCAAGATAAAAAACATAGAAATACATTAGTTGAGTATTTTTCTGATCTATATAATTCCTTTGAGGAATACCTCAAGATGTTCAACGCCATTTTATACCATTGAAATCAGTATTGAGATGTTGGCAGTGCTTTCTGCGCCACTCAACATACCTGGTGGTAAATAGTCTCAGTTCAAAATACGCTCGTATTGTTCGATGTAGATATTCAAATAAACAAACTAATCAACAAATAAACTTTTATGCTGAAAATAAGAAATTTTTTTGCAAAAGAACTCCATTAATGATAAATCTTATTATAACTGAAAATAAACTTTATTTTCTTAACGAATAAACAACAAGAATCATTTGATGTCATTATAAACTGATTATTATTATTTTTTTTGTTTAACTTGTCTTGATTTATCTTAATTAATTACGAAAAGTTTAGCATCCTGTTAAATTTTTTTTTAAAAATTTTACTTTTCTCACTTACAAAAAAATCAATGGTTCTAATTTGGCTAAGTTATTTCTTAATGCCAATTAGAAATAACTTAGAAAGGCCAATTGTATTGTGGCCTTTATAAAAAACAATGGAATTATGAAGTTTCCATGAATAATCATCTATCTTACAGTTCTAGACGCAATGAAACCTATTATTTTTGCCATCAAAGCAGATATAAAATATTTAATGAACAGGTTTCAAATGTCAAAAGCATTAATCATAATAAATTATTATAAATAATTAAATTAATGATTATTAATTTTTTTAGATCAATAACATAATACCAAATGTCTATTAAATATAAAATTAGGAGTGAATTATACTTTTTTTTAAGCATTTTTTAAGTTTATAAATTCTATTTGAATTTTGAAATTGTGTTTATGTGTGTGTGTGTGTGTGTGTGTGTGTGTGTGTGTGTGTGTGTGTGTGTGTGTGTGTGCGTGTTGATGGTTGGGTGGTAAGTGTGTATTCAAACGTTTGTGGAAACGCTTCAGGCCACACCGTTTGATGGATCAAATTAATATTTCACCTACAAATTTGCTCTGTAGTACAGATATGCATACACTACTGCCTTTAGACAATAATGCTTAATGTAAACTTTTTTTGCTAAAATATCGTTTTGAACAAACTTTTTTCTCCTAAATTTGTAGAATAATAAAACACTATCAACAGCATTAATTGATAAAATTCAAGTGATTGTAGTTTAGTGAAAATAAAAATTTTCTGAATTCATAAAATTTACCATAATATCCTTTTTTTTAAAAAAAGAAATTATCAATAAAACTGTGAAATTCAACATTTTATCAAGTAATATTTTGGTGTTCAATTCTGTTAAAGATTGGTATCTTGCTCATTAGCTTTTTAATTCACTAATAAAACATTTTTTTTAAATTTTTCTCCTTTTTTTATTATCAAAAAAATTTAATTTCTTTTCGGTTATTTCTAATTATATTTGTATGTCCACTTTCTGGAATTTATAGTTTGGAAGGAAATAATATGTGTCTAAATACACATAATAGACAATGAATTGTTCTTCTCATTAGACAGTATTGACAAAAAACTATATTGATAATCTTCACTACAAGGGATCTAACTGGCCAAAGTAATGCCCACATCTTCTGTTTTTATTTCCAACACAATATTATTTGATATAAAATTTGATATTTTATTTGATATAAATATTTGATATAATACATAAATTATTAGGAAAAACCATAATATCAGTTATATCTTATTGTTTGATTGACTAGTTCTGGAATATACCAATTATGAAGAGATAACAATAACTCTTAAGGATAAACGTCTTTGAAAAGAAACTGGATATACCAGGTATGATTGTTAAAGTTAGTATGTATCTAATAATCTCTGTCTAGACAGCTTTCCAAACATTTGACCTGAAGGACGATTTTTTTGCGGATTGCACTTTATATAGTAATTGCCAATTAAAAAGACATACCTAAACTGATTTTAAGAAAAAAAAATGCTTGGGCAGATTCTTAACAAGTACAACAAAAATCAATTTTATTTTCTAAAAAAGAACCACTGAAAGAGTGCATTATTGGCCCAACGAGCTTGATGTTGTCTCAAAACTAACAAATTCGGAGTCCTGTTCCGTTACACATTATTGGGGCACTCAAGTTTTGTAACAGCATGATTAATTGGTGCCCCTACTTAAAGTTTTAAGTTATGAGCAGGCAGTCCAGGAGCAGTCACAGAGTCAAGAAATTCAATTGGATAATGAACTACTTCCTCATCACTAATCACTGTTTACTGACTTGTAAGTCTTTTCCACAGCTTGATATAGTGCAAGAGCTTGTTTATTGATTTTTTTTTGCCTCCTCATTTGTTTCAATTCGATATCAATATTTTGATCCAAAAGTAGTATTTTTTTCTATTATATTTTATATAAAGTGTAAATATTGAAAATTAAATATTTATCATATCCTTTAAGTGCAAAAATTTCTCTCTTCATTAATTTACTGAGCGCCAAATTTTATTGTTCGGACTATTCCAGGTTTAGTAATACTCCATTATACATTTTTTTTAGAAACTATAAGTTAGGAATGTTTTTTCCAACGTTATAGGCATTTTTCTGTTTGAAAGCAACAAGTTTCATTTATTATTGACTACCTATGTTTATTCAGAGCTCGAGACGACGAACTATTTTGTTTTACGAGTGTCCTACATGCCGACTCACTTTTTATTTATTAGAGTACGAATCTTTAACGAGTAATTGGCATCATAGTAGTTCATGACTCCCTGCTTCATGCTTCTGTAAAGAACTTTGTAAATAAGTTTTTTTCATCTTTCGGATAAAACATCTTGGATTATTTACAGGATTCTAACGGGGTGCACGGTACTAACGACAAGCACGCTCATCACTTCATTGCAACTGACTTTCGTATAACAAATATTATAGAACAGTTTGTTAAAAAAACACATTTAATAATGATTTTTATTTGTATTTACAGAATTATTTCAACTTAATAGAATCATTACGTCTCCCTGGATACCAACACAAAATAATGATAACTGGATCATAGATTTATAAGCCATTGAACCTAGAAAAATTATGCATGGTAAAAAGAATCCTGGTGACCACTCTCTGGAAATTAAACCGACTATAAATAAACAGTCCATGAATGAACAAATTCCCATTATTGTAAAATTGATGATAGATGAAGTTTATAAGATTTAGAATATTATAATAAAATAGCTCAAACTGTCATTTATGTTGCCAAAATCTTAATAAAATTTGACAAGATTATTTTAGTGATTCTATTCAGTAGTAGTCAAAGCCAGTATTCTACAGAATAATTTAGAACTCTGTGATCTTTGAATAGAAGGTGAATGAAGAATAATTGGAGGTATTTTAAGAAACTTCTCAGTGGACATACCCTGAGGTCTGAGTTTCTTCCTTTTACACTAACGACCTCTTTGAAATATATTTCCTTCATTAATTTACCCCCCTTAAAAAAGAAACCTTCAAATATATTTTTTAATATATAGTAAATTTCTGAATAAGTATTTTTTTTATTTAATGTGTTTATATATATCGTGAATGAAAAAAACAGAACAGTACTTTCTGAACTATATTTACGTATGTCTTTAAGTGCTTAGATCAGGAAGTGGCTCCTTTGTGTATTGTAACTGTAGGAAACAAAAAGTTTGAGTTTATTTTGAATGATATTTAAAGAATATATTCCTATGTTGTACATTATAATGAATAAATATCTGTTAATTATAAATTACAAGAACCATTTGATTATTGAAGTAAATAAATCCTCAAGATAAATCGAATAAAACACGTATCAATAACACAAATGTCAAATGTAATAACCAATGGAAATAATTATAATAATAACTATTAAAATATCAAAAGACTGTTTTTATATTTTAAATAAACTTATTTAAGGTGAACCAATTTATTATTTATATTTCTATTTATAAATATATTTATTTAACGTATATTACTAAAACACCTCAACACTGTGCCCCCTAGAAAAAAAGTGTGAAACATTGAAGATAAGTTTTATCTTTTTGGCATTTCTTTCGATGAAAACGTTAAATGACTAACAAGAATACCCAGTTCAAAGACGGAGAGCTCCTACTCTTAGTCTGTCCATTTTGCTTTAAATATTATCTATCAAGTTATTTTGAAAGTAAACAGAATTAAAAAAAGTATAAAAAAAGTTTGTGGGTTTTACGTGCTCCACTGGTCTTATAAGTTGGTGGTGTTATGCTCAGCAATTACTGCAAGAGATGTACATAGATTTGAGGGAAGTGTGCTCTTACCAGTGAGTTTGTGTGAGTAAGAATTTATTTGCCTTCATTGACTATCAGATGAATACCTCTATTGACTCACATTCTTAAACCACGTTGAATGTCACGTTTCCAGAGTAAAAAAAAATACCGAATATAAGGTAGGACGTCTTTTCTTTGAAAGCTAAAGTAAGGTTTATTGAATAATGAACTATTACACCCAACTCAAGATCCATATGTTACCGTTTTTCTTATATATGCTTTATAGACAACCTCCTTAACCAACTAGGGTAGGGTACATTGATTGATGAATGGGAAACAGACATCAGAGTAAAGGTGTATTAATTTTATACTTAATGTTTGAAGTGCCAATCATTACACTAATAAAGCGTTGTAGCACATACCTTGCTAGAAAGTTTAAACAAATGCTTGGGCAGAGTAAAAAGATTGCTGTCTTACCAATTGATTGCTGTAACAGTATGTATGAGGATTATAAATGCTGAATGAACACCAGTCCATTACTCTCCTTTGAGCAGATAATGTACTTTTAGATCCAATAAATAACAATTTTTAAAAATAATGCTTCATTAAACCTTAATCGACAGTCTTTTGAACGCATTACCAATCTATATTAATTGATGTTAAGTTTAGTATTTGTAATAAAATCAACAAACTAATTAAACAATTCCCAGTTACTTTTTATATATTTCAGCTTTTCAAAAGTTCGATTGGCCAGTTAGATTAATATATCTTAAATAAAATAACACAATCATGTTTGATACCAGGAACGATATCTTGGAAGCAAATTATAACTCCAAGTTGGCGTATTCAACTTGGAAGACTTCATTGTTAGTCCACCTTTATATTTAGGTTACTGTTAAAGATTTTAACAACACTTATCAAGCATTCATTAATTTTTCCAATTTTCATGTCTTTATGACATATTTTGTACTATTATTTGGACTACGTATATTTTTTCAAATCATACTGAACTGAGTGTTTCATTGTGGGTTGCCTTCAAGGCTCAATAGATTCAGACTTACTTCATCGTCTAGACCAAACTGAATGGTATTTAGTGTTAAATTCTTACCTTCTCTCGAATCGTTATTGCCTCCCTAATGGATATGTCCTAATTGATAATATTTTAACCACAAAATGTTAAATCATTAGGTAATCTTAATTCTCAACTGAAAGAGTGGAAATATTTAAAAACAAAACAGTTGTCAAAACTATAATTAATAAATAAACCTACCATTAGTGAGACAGGTGATGATAAATGTCAGACATGTTTGGTTAAAACTTTATCAAGTTCATTGCCATGGATTATTTTTTTAATATTTAAAAATAAAAAGTACGAAGTTTAAAAATAAAGCAATATTGACTATTACAAATTGACTAGGAAGGCAATAATGGACTCAAGAGAAAGTGAAATAGAGGGTAAACCAATAAACTTCAGTTTTCTCTTATTGATGGATTAGTTCCGGAACCAGTCAAGTTATGATGTAAGATGGTGTATGTGTGTAGTTTTTTTTTTGTTTTCAAGATATTTCTATTTGGATCTTCAAACTCTACAAATGTGTTTTTGTTGAAATTATATATCATTTAACTTTCTTTTAAACGGATAAACCTTTTATTTTTCGCGCAAATAACTGCAAACATTATTATATTTATTTCACAGCATAAACTGAAGCACAAATATTTAGTTAAGTGTTTTTGAAAACCTCCACCGACTTAAAATGTTTATCTTCTTAATTTATTTAGGTTTTATTAACTACTGGAGATTAGCAAACAGTGACTTTTTAATTGGAAAATAAAATGCAGAATTACTAAGAGAATAAAAAAATTAGCTTTACATTTAGAAAGGATATGGGTATAATGAATTGGAGAGTCGAGATTTAAGAAGCGGTGTTAGAGAGCGAGTACAATAGAGAACTGTTGGATTGTTGCCAACCAAACCCTAATGACTCTGATTGAATACAAGTATTCCCATTATTTCTAAATTCAATTACATTCAGTATTTCATCTTTTCTTAAAAACCGGTTTCGTCAAACAACTACAGTTAATTTCAATTACAATGTAAAAAATGTCACGTTGAATGACTTTCAGGTAAATTATTAAGTAAACAAATTTGAGAACATTTATGTTTAGGTTTCCCGTTTCTTTTCCAAAATATTTTATAATATTTTTTTAAAGCATTACCTACCTTGATATTAATGCTGAATTTCACAATATCTAATGAGATAAAAAGTTAAAAAAAATTTGGTAAAACCATTAAATAAAGAAAGCATGATACCGTCTTGTGTCGTACACAAGTGTTGGTGACGTTAGACAGCGTCTAACCAACAACACCAGCAACAGTACACAAAGTAAAACGGTTTCATGCTTTCTTAACTAATCCTACACATAGATCTGTGGTTCTCATGAATATCACAAATATAGCTAAATATGCTAAGAATTAGAATAGGCCTGATATTGGCAATTTGCGATACCACACAATTAGCATTGTACATTGGGAGTCCTAAATTTCGCCAAATCAAGTGTATTTAGAAAAGAGTTATTTAATAAGAATCTGACACCGTACAGGCTGGGAACCAACGGTTTAACATCTTCTCCGAGGGACGATAAGCTCAGATTTATTCACCTCCCGCGTGAATAAATCGAGGATAAACCCCGGATCTACTAGTCCAGAGGCGAGTACGTTGTACTCGTTGTACGTTAACATGGTTTCTTTCCAACAATAACACATCTATCATTCCCAATGCAATGAATGTTTAAAAAATAACACCCTTGTAAAAACAGACTTCATATACAGTGGTATCTTGGAATACGAGTTTAATTCATTCCAATTCGTAAACCAATTTACTTGTATTGCAAAATGGTTTTTCCTACTGAAATTAATGGAGTCCCACTTAATTCGCTACAGGCCTAAAAAGTTTTGAAAAAAATATATATATGTATATTTTTTTAGTATTACACAAATAATACAACTAGGTATACCTTAACTTACCTTTATCTTGATAAATTGAAGACTTGATGTGGAAGTGGGGGAGGATGAGTGGGGTTACTGTGGGGAGAGAGAGTCCTCTGAACCCGAGGAGCTCTCAGAATCACTTCGCTGTCTTTTAGGTAGCTGTATCAAGAATCTGTCCAACGATGCTTGTTTTTCCTTTCATTTTCGTCTCTTAACTGTCAAAGTGCATTTTCATTAAATAAGTTAATTGCTCGGCGAGACATTTCTTCATTTGGGTGATGCTTTTCAATGAAACCTTGCAATTCCTCTCAATGTTTCAAGGCCTTTTTAATGTCACTAGAGAGGATGATGTCTTTCCTTACCTTTTCTTCTTCTGTCAAAATTTCTTCTATCACCTCTTTCTGCTGTTCCTGGTGAACCTGGATGAGTTCGTCGGTTGTAAGTTCTCGAGTATGGACACTTGCCATTTCCTCACATTTGCTCGTATTCTAGTTTATCGCTCGTACTCTAAATCGATTTTTTATGAATTGAAATGCTCGTATTCTAATTTACTCGTAAACTAAGTTACTAGTATTTCGAGGTTCTACTGTACTCCTTCAGCTATACATCTACAGCCGATAGTTTAATAAAGAGTTAAATAAAAATAAAAACACCATTCAAAGTAAAGGTTTTCTGAAATATTGAACAAAAAATTCTTTTCGTCCTGGGCTATACGATACAATCTCATATAAATAATAGCCACCACATCTTAGAATATACATTAATATTTAAAGATTAAGTCTAACTTCTGGAAAATTAAAAAAAATTGATAGTTTTCAAAAATATACGTAATAATTTTGAAAAGAAAATGATCATATATTACTACCTTGAAAGCATTACATAATTTTAAAGTCCACCAAATGAATTATAAAATACATCGGATAATTTATTAATTAATTAATTAAGGTGCTCTCGTCATGACTAGGATCAATTTTCATACTGATTTTTTGATAAATTTATTACTTAAGTTGGTTTTAATTTTTTTTATATATTCAGCATTAGCAATTTTATACAATCTATATCATTTTTTTTATTAGACGATCATCAACTTTCAAGTTTATTAATTAACTTTAAGTTCAGATTTTTTTATTTAACTTTTAGTTTTTTTTTTCAAGAACTTTAATCAAATTAGGCTATACATTTTAAAAGAAGGTAGCTTTGCTATTTGTTAATGTAATATGTTAAGCTAAAAAATGGAATAATTTAATTTATTCGTGTTTGTATAGGTGGGATGCATTAGGGGATTGATTTGGGAAGGGGTGGGGGTTGGCGGGAGGCTAGTAGTGTGGTATCGAGCGTACGGCTCCAGTCAGCCGGCGCCCTTCTCTCATCCTGCCGGCTCCTCAACCACCTGTACACGATCCAGGTACAGTACACACTCTCAACAACCTCTCCAACCTCTCCTTTCTTTGCCTTTTTTTTCTTCTTCTATTTCATTTAACACAAATTTCTGTGCCTCTGAAATCAAAGAAATCATAGGTTCAGTAACAAGAATACATAGAATCAATGTAATATACACCATATGTCATCATATATCTATACCCAAATATATTGAACAAGAATTTACATTCACGTTTATAAGTATTACGATATTTATTTAAAACATCCCTTTCATAATTTTATTTTTCTTTAATATAAGTCCGAGTTGACTGTCATTTGTATTACATATTTCACTTCAAAATCACATGTTTGCTTTGATTGCATATATTAAAAATGTAATTCAACAATTTTTTAAATTAATTTCACAATATTCATTAAAAATAACATTTTATTTTTTGGAAAACATTGATAGAAATGTTCATAAAAAAATATTGCAGCCAAATAGTAGAAATAATAACAGGATAGGTTTTATTTCTAATCCTTAGTTCCCTTTAAGTTGCAAAAAATAAAGATTTACAGAAAATAGCAGTTTCTGTTTAAAAGAAAAATATAAATAGAAAATCATTTTTTTTTCATTGAACAGTTTATTTTTACTTAACTCACAAATTGGAAGTATATTAGACCCTTAAGATATACGGTTGGTAAAAGTCATTCCTTTGCGCTGATCGACAACATAAAATATTATTATATATATATATATATATATATATTGCAATAAATATGAAAATTTAAGATAAATATATGTTAGGCATGTATTTATAATTTTGATAATGTTAATAGTTTGAAATAATTTTAATTATTTATTTAGTATTTGAACTAAAATTTATGTATCATGCAGAATGAATTTAAAAGTGTTGAAAGATTTATAAAATTTTCGGCTCGTTCAACTTACTTGAAGCAAGGTTTTTTTAAACATTCAAACTAAACCTCATAGGCAATTTTTTTTAGACCCAATCATCATTTCATTTTAGTAGTACAATAGAAGTTTTTAAAGCAGTCGTCAGAATGGGACAGTTATAAGCGGGTACTTATCTCATGCAATGAAAACCAGGCATATAAAAATATACCATCACTTTTTTAAGGGCATGTATTAGAGTAGATGTGTTTACTAAAGTGAGGTCTCCATTTATTTATGCCTAATAAAATTGTTAATAGCGGATAAATACATTTGATAATTACATAATAAATGAGGTCAGATTTTTAAAAATAATAGCAATAGTATCCTACTGAATTTCAAAATAAAAGGTAAAATAAATTAATTTGAGTAAAATAAATAATTCTAACATGATTAAAATTTATAGATAATGCTGGACCTTTAAAAATAAGTATATTTATAAACAGAGCATGATCGTTATAAAGGGATAAGATAAATGGAACATTAACGTTCATTATCAGGCACTATCGGTGCCTTACAGTGAGTCATAAATATTTATAATAATATTTCTATGATATATTAATAGATTAACATATGTGTATAGATTTGACAATAAATACGTGAACTAAAGGTCAATGACTTGACCACGGTAAGAAATTCGGAGATGGTTTAAGATCTTTTGACCAAAACAACTGGTCCTCGTCAGAGTCCTGTTATTTTAGCTGAAATGTCTGAGTTAAATTTCTGAATTGTTTACTATGATTTAGAAGTTTATATATATATATATATATATATATATATATATATATACTCAAAAGACGATTAGTTACTTGCCATTGCGTCAACAACGTGCTCGGTCTCCCTTTCTCCTTTCTCCTGAAGAAGGATTGCTCAAAAATTTGAGTTTGTAAGTGTGTTTCTTTACTTTGTGCGTTACCCTTCCTCGATTTTGAACTCGTGTATATATATATATAGGTTCAAAGTTAATTTATAGGTAAACAATAAGTTGATACTCACAGTTACAATCTCTGATTTTCTGTTAGAAAGGAAAGAATGGGTCCTTGATTTTTCTTGAATACAACCACATTCAAGAATACATCAACTATATATTTTGTGGCCGATGTCACGACATAACTGACACCCCATTTCATTGCACTCAACCAATAAATAATAATCTACAATAATTAATTGAAATGATTCAAATTTTAATATCTAAGTACCTACCGGAATTTACATAACCATTAACTTCAAATAATACAAAACATGCTAGAAAAGAATGAATAAAATAATGTTCACATAAAATAAATAAATAAAATCAAATAAGAATAAAGAAGAGAAATGTAAATTAGTAATGAGAAAGATGAACAAATATATATATTTTAAAAAAAAGAAGAAAAAATTAACGGTAGAGTCCAAGAGATGATCGATTGGTAAGGAAGCATATTTATGCTTCTTCAAAAGCTCTTAAGGTAACTATAGTATTATAATTGGGGATTTCTTTGATGATTTGAATTTCGAAGCAGTCATTATAACGGGATTTTGCGTGGATGGCTATAGGAAGGTTACTACGTTGACCGACTGAATCCCTATGACCATTCATACGAAGGTTCAGCTTTGTTAGAAGTTAAGCCAATGTGAAAACAGTTACACTGAGTGCAATCCAGTCGGTAAACGCAATTGCAAGAGGTACAGGAGGTATTGACCGGAAAAGGGTCATCATTCCTACCCTATATTGCTTCAAATAATACCAATATTTGTTTATTATAACTCATTAGTTTTTTTTATCTCATACATCATATTTTTTTATTTATATCATATTTTTATCATCCATACAAAATTCTTTATTAATGTCAAACTGATTCTCAAGACAAAGACAGCTTGTTTTGGTTGAAAGGTTTTAGTTATTTTTTAATTTCTTATTGTGGTTTGAACGTACATTTTTTTCACGTGTATTTTTGTAAATATATATATATATATTACATTCTGTTATGACTACGTGCAGTTGACTCTGTGTATAGCTTATTCGAGTTTATTGGTTCAGAATTGTATTAGTTTTATGTAAGTTGTGAAACTATCTTAGTAAATAATATCCTTGAGAATGGTCGATGATGACCGAAACATGTCGGAGTACAGGAATGAAAATTTTGGAGAACTGATGTACCTTGTCCCGAACTTATGGAAGTTAGAGGTCAGAAAATTGGAAAAATTAATTCGAAAAGGTGTTAAACTGGAATTAGGCTTAGGTTTCAATATATATATATATATATAGAAGATTTCACATCAACACGTGAAATAACAATAAATGATAAACTAATTTCACAGAAAGAAAATTCAAATTTTAATTTTAAAAATTTTAATTTTTAATTTTTTAAATTTTAATTTAAATTTTAAAAGGCGTAACAAAAACGGACTACTACGAGTATATATCGATTGCCTTGTCATCAGGAATATAGTTGTTAGTCACTGCGCAAGCAGGTGACGACTCTGTTGAGAATAGTCACCGGATGAAGAGCCAATCGAAATATAGTAGTGAGTTTTTGTTATCTTTTTTATGAGTGTTCTATCTGTGAACTCATTATATATATATAAACATGTAATATCGAAACGGTCCAAACCGGACAATAAGTAACTGATAAAAAGAGCAACCGAAAAGGAACAAAGTCGAATCACTCGACTCTGCACCGTTCATCTGCCAGTATCGTTGCTTTTATTCTTCTTCTAGCCTAGTTATTAGACTAGATTATTCTTCTATTCAAGAGATAGTTAAGCAGATTGGACCTGGAAGTGACGTTGGAAATGTAAATGTAATATACAAGTTTTTCACATAAACATGTAAAATAACAATCAATGATCAAACCACAATATGAAATTGTTATTTCCATATCATGGAACAGTATCGTTCCATCCGCTTGTTACGGTTGAAAGATCTTAGTCTTTATTTCCCATTTCATACTGCAGTTTGATCATTTATTTATATATATATATATATATATATATAAAGATTTCACATAAACATATGAAATAACAATCAATGATCAGACTACATTATGAAATGGGGGGAAAATAAGACTAAGGTCTTTCAACCACAACTAGCTGTCTTCGTCAGAGCCAAAAACCCATCCGGTTGGGTTTTTGACTCTGACGAAGACCTGAACTGAATGATCCAGTTCAGTGTCACGTATTCATTCAGACTACAGTTGTTGTTAAAATCCTTATACTATTTTTCTTTCTAAAATAAATTGTAATGTAATACTTAGTTTTTCTGTTTCAAAATTTATAATTCTGCCAATGAAAATGGTTTTAAATATAGATCGAAACGATGGAAATGAGAGTTTAATTTGAACCTGAAGAACTGACCGAGTTCCGATAAACTTTAGTTTTGCATTTATATAAATAAATAAATAAATATATATATATATATATATATGTATATATAATATAAGTAATTTTTCCTTATTTTACTCAGAAACTTCGAAGCGTGTATTCCCACATAATACGAAGTTTTGATCAGAATGCCATGTTTGCTTTTATTCATTTATTTTTCGTGCAGAGTATATGTGGAAGTAAAAGTTTGGTTTTTTGAATTGTTTTTCGATAAGACATTTTATTTATTTTGGTTAACTTCATAAAACTTGCTATGGCTACATTAAAAAGAAACTACAATAATCAATAACTACAAAACAAGAATTATTGTAAATATTTATGATCAGGTTTAATTCATAATGATGACAGATAAACTAAAGTGATTAATATGAATAAAAAACTTAGGTCCTTTTACTTTCAGCTGCATTAACAGTCTTTACAACATCATATCACATTCTCTTTGTGAATATTCTTCAACATCGTACTTAACTCATACTTCCTGTCCAGCTTCATTAATTTTTTTTAAACTAAAGCACATTGTACTGCTGACTGTATTTCAAAAATGTTTTATATTGTTATTAGAAAGTTCTTATAACGTAAACTGGTTTTTGCTTTTTGATTTAAGGTTTATTTCAATCGTAATTGATTATTCATTTTGTATATAATACATTCACATATTTTGTTTTGAAAAAAATTTGATATGCATTTCATTTCTTAATGGGTTTTAACTTTTATATATATATATATATATATACAACCTGAGTACCGCCCTGTCTTCCTGCGGGACTCTTCGCTCTTCGCTCTTCGCACCTCCTGATGACGACGATTGTCGAAATATCGATGTGAGTTATGTCTGTGTCTTTCTGTGTGTTTCCTTCGTTTTTTATTTTATTATATATATATTATATATATATATATATATAGAATAGAATAGAAGTGGTCAAGAAAAATTTTTGGAGATTATATATATATATATATAAACTTTAACAAATAGGAGAGAACACAGAAAGTATCTACAGAACTCATTTCGATATTTCGACATCCGTCGTCATCAGGAAGAAGTGCGAAGTACTCGCGTTGATAAGCAAACTGCTACTATTGCTACGTATATATATATATATATATATATATATGTTTAAATAGTTTTGAAATAGAGAGCCTAATGCAATTTGGTAGTAAGTGCGTTACTGGGTGTTTAGTGTTTTGAATATAGTAAAAGACCCAAGACTTTTCATTTTCGTCTACCGGACAGTACGATGCCTGGTACGCAATAAGATGTCTAATCTAATTAATTTGAAAAAGCCATTTTCATTTTACAAGTCTGCTGATTTTGCCGGTAATGTGTCTTCCCTATATATCTCTTCTTGAACATCAAGAGAGGAGGAAAACCTGAGCTATGCCACCTTGTGTCAAATACACTTGACATAAGTTGCATGCGCATAAAATAACTTAATTATATTTGCTAATGTAACCATTGATAGTACATGATCAAGTCAGTAATTTGGAATAATAGAATTTATTTAGAATCTTTTATTAAAAAAAAAATGTGGTAGAGGTAATATATATTGTACGATTGTATAATGTAATTATACGGATAAAATTAAAAAGTTATGTTGGTTCTAATTGTATAGAACTAACCAGTAGCCCATCTCAACTTCAACGGGTTAGTATCATTCAAATTGATCCTTTACGTAACCATTGAAAGAAGTAAAAATGAATGGCACATTATGAGATCTTAATGTGTAAAAAAACTTGCTTGGTAAAAACGACTTTCATCACCGAAGGATGAACAAATGCTATCAGTGGTAGACGCCACTTTTTTTTTATAGTTCTTTAAAATATTTATAACTCAGATTACGTCACAAAAAATGTTTCAAAAGAATGTTGCAAAGAAAAACAATTTATAATTTATAAGGCGTTTTCAAATTTTCTTAAAACAATTTGAGATTTCAACGACAATTGTCTAGTTTGAATAAACGTGCGTCATTGACCTGCAACTAAACAAGGCACCAAAACAAAAAGGCAGGGAATAATATCGAAATGATTAACAATATATTTAACTCAACACCCCCTAATAAATACTAATTAATGTTGATATGTCACTTCTATAATCAACGCATTACTAGTCCTTTTTCGTATACAGCATTTCCAGAGCTTTCCTTCTCTGTCTCTTCATTGTTTTGGCTATTATTTTTATTTAATTGAAATAAAAACTATAGCCATCATTAATATTATCTGCTGCTAATGCAGTGATATTAATTTTATTATTCCTTACAGAATATGTATTCTGAACAGTTCTTTCTTTTAAGAAACCACTGGTTACTCCATAATAATTTTTTTTTCAATCTTTGCGCTTTGTTGCATATATAAAATTTCGTTCTACTTCACTGTCTCTACATTTATAGAATCGTAAATCATAGAAAAAAGAATAATAATTAATTTGACAGGTTTTACTTTTTGTGAAAATACTGGTATACCAGTTTTGTCAGTTTTTACCATTGTAGGGTATGTACCATATGTTTCAAGTAAATTTAAATTTCTTAGGATTAAACGATCACATAAAAGCAAATATTTTCCATATTTATATGTAAAAAGTATGTATGATGTAATGTTATGTGTATAATTTTGGAAGGAATTACTGTTGAATGACATGCATGCTTAATTCCACTAATATATGTAGTACAGATTGGTGGAATATTATTAGATCTTAATATGTAAGAAAATTATTATAATTATTTGTTAAGAATATTTGCCTCACTGACTGCTGAATGTTAAATTGTAATCAAATGGTCAATGCAATTTCACATTTTTTCAGCTTTTTAAGATTACTAAATGTATATAATGGCACAGAATAAAAGTGATTAAGTAAAAGTTGTAAAAAGTAGCGTACTTACTCGTAACTATATATAACTATAAACTAAATAACTAGTAACTAAATAACTAGTAACTATATATAACTATACCAATATTGTTGATAATTGGCAAATACAATTGGCTTAGAGTTTAAAATGGTTGAAAACAGTATAAAATGGTTGAAAAACAGTATAAAATGGTATTAAAATGGTTGAAAACAGTATAAAATGCTAATAGTTATATAAAATGTTTCGCAGGACACCATTATGTAAAGCTCAGGTATAATAAATAAATAAAACAAACTTTTTCGAGTATCCTTGTTTCTTTGTTTTCATTATATATATATACTCTTTAACACATAGAAAAGAACACAGAAAGACACTACAGAACTCACTTCGATATTTCGACATCCGTCGTCATCGGGAAGAAGTGCGAAGTACTCGCGTTGAGAAGCAAACTGCTACTGGCCACCAGAGTAACTCGTGGAACCACCGCAATGCTGCTCCCCAGCGGAGGAGAGGAAAAATAGAAATCCCTCCAATATTTATTTAGAAAACAAGATAAAAAATATATATAAAAAAAAATATATAAAATACGAAATAATAATAATAAAAAATAAATAATAATAATAAAATAATAATAATAATAATAATAAAATAAAAAATAATTAACGGTACAGGTTGAGACCAGGAGGAGAACGAGCCCCAAGGAGGCATATGAATGCCTCTTCGGAAGCTCTAAGGGTGACATGGGAATTAGACTCGGGGATTTGTTTGAGGATTTGTACCCTGAAACAATCATTGAAAGGGAGGTCCTGGGAATTAGCATGGAAAGCTATGGGTAGGTCTCTGCGCTGACCAACGGACGCCCTGTGATTGTTCATACGCAGGCTCAGCTTGGTTGAAGCCAAGCCAACGTAAAAAGCATAACATCGAGTACACTCCAAACGGTAAACGCAGTTACAGGAAGTGCAAGATGTATCAGAAGGAACAGGATAGGAGTTGTTACTGTTACTATATATATATATATATATATAAAGCTTTCACATAAACACGTGAAATAACAATCAATGATCAAACCACAATAAGAAATGGGAAAACAAGACTAAGATCTTTCAACCGTAACAAGCGGTCTTCGTCAGAGTCAAAAACCCAACTGAACACTAGATGCAATTCCCCAAACATCCCTTTCTGGACATTAGTCCTTTCCTGCACTTTAACCCTTTTAAAATACCACTCTTCCCTCCCACTCTTCTCAACTCCTCACCAGATGTTTTCTGCATCTAGTGTTCAGTTGGGTTTTTGACTCTGATGAAGACCGCTTGTTACGGTTGAAAGATCTTAGTCTTGTTTTCCCATTTCTTATTGTGGTTTGGTCATTGATATTATATATATATATATATATATATATATATTTGTAAAAGTTGGAAGCAGTCCTTATTTAAACATATATTGTTAAATAACGCCCCATATTTGGCTTTCATCTGTTTCTTACACAATTTCTCCAGTTTCCGGAATTCCTTCCTCGTCTCTTCATTGAAACTATAAAGCTTATCACCAATATTGCTAGTCGACATGTTTCGAATGTACCACATTCATCATCAGGACAATAATGAGAATAATAGTAGGATTATTAGTTTATATATAGAGGTGGATTACTATTGGAAAACCACCTCTATATATAAACTAACAATCCCACTATTATTCTCATTATTGTTCTGATGATGAATGTGGTACATTCAAAACATGTCGACTTCCAATATTGGTGATAAGCTTTATAGTTTCAATGAAGAGACGAGAAAAAATTCTGGAAACTGGAGAAATTGTGTAAGAAACAGATACAAGCAAAATATGGGGCGTTATTTAAATATATATAATATATATATATATATATATATATATATGTATATAGCATATTTATCTTTTATTTATTTTTATTTATTTATTTTGTTACCATACCACTTTTTTACAACATTTAGGATTTATTTAATATTTTTTTATATATCTCTTTTTTTGTTTTCTTTACCTTTCTTCTTCTTTACTTTTTTTCTTTGATCTCGACTCCTTGGTACTTTTTTTTTTCTCCTTCGTGGCAGCACTGCTTTAGCTCTAACCAGTGCGTCTTTAGTTAACTGTCGTCCCTTAGTCAATTCATTTCTTCTCCTGAGGACGTCCTACTCTAACGGTAGAAATATATTGAAAAGTCAGTTTTCGTTATGTTTCTTTCTATGTGTCACAGTTTATTTTAAGTATATATATGTATATATACATATAAACTACATTGGCATAAAGAAAAAATGACTACATTGAAAGAAATAAAAGCAAAAGAAATTATAACAAATAAAAACAAAAACTATTAGCACCAGTAAAAAACCAAAAAAAAAAAAAATTAAATTAAGTAAGTAAACAAAAGATAAATTAAAATTAAAATAAATTAAAATGAATGAAAGGAATAATGAACGTTTGACGTTAATCCCAGGAGCAGATCTACCCCCCAAAAGACTAATAGAGCTTCAGAAGAAGCTCTCAGAGTGACTTTTGAATTGTTCTCAGTTATCTGCCTCAGGACCTGTACACGGAATCTGTTATTAAAACTGAGTCCGTGAGAAATGGCATGGGTAGCAACGGGAAGGTCACTGTGTTACAAAAGGACGACCGTCCGAGATTTACTTTTGTTTTGGTTTTTTACGCGTGCTAATAGTTTTTGTTTTTTTTGTTATAATTTCTTTTGCTTTTATTTCTTTATCTATCCTTACCTCCCATCCCTCCGTAAGCTGGTTACACTGTTTGAATGTTTCTTCAAGACAACCGGCCAGTCGTGGTCTGCCTGCGGAGCGACTCGTTTCTATCCTTCTGATGACGAGGCCATCGAAATATAGTAGTGAGTGTCTGTTTCTTTTCTCTCTGTTCTTTATGTCAATTTAGTTTATTTAGTTCGTGGAATCGTTTCATTTAATTGATATATATATATATATATATATTTTCCTGAAGAAAGAAAATTAGCTAGGATATTCGAAAAACTCCGAAAAAAAGGTTTATGCAATCAAGTCAATTGATTTCAATACAATATATACATATATATATATATATATATATATATATATATATATATATACAGATATATATCATTAAACGAACCACTATCTCGGCATTCACGATCTTAAGACTGAGAGATTCGATTCTACGAACTAACTTTCTGCTAACAGGGTTTAACTGGAAAAGGAGCTGGCCAACTGACATGTTAGACAAAATCACATAAATAATCAAATAGATGGAAAAAGAGAATTCTTTTATATTTTTAATAATGAGCAAAAATTAAAGTAATTTAGGTTGAAAATAAGAATATAGAAAGCAGTTAATTTAAAGTAAATGTGTTGAAAGATAATAAGAAGTAATAGAAAAGGTATTGTTAGAATTAAGAATAAATTTGAATTAAGAATTAATAATATATTTGCTTTCTATATTTTTAATATCTGTTCAAATTAATTTATCTATTCTTATTTTATTTTAAAAATAAAAAAAATATCCTTTTTTTTTATCTATTTGACTATTTCATTGGTTTTGTCTAACATGTCATTTATCCAACTTCTTTTCCATTTGGACCCTGTTAGCAGGAAGTTTGTAGACTCGATCTCTTAGTCAGAAGATTGTGAATGCCGAGACTCGGTTCACTTTAATAACACATGTTTAAAAAATATCAACAACCTATTTTTATATATATATATATATATATATATATATATTTATGATCAAACCACACTATGACAGGGAAAACAAGACTAAGATCTTCCAACCGCTTGTTACGGTTGAATGGTTTTAGTCTTTTTTCCCTTTAATATTGTGGTTTGATCATTGATATATATATATATATATATATACCTCATTAAAGATCTTGCCAACATTAAGTTTAGTATGTTTCCTACATACCTTTTCAAGGTTTCGAATGCTTTTTTTCCATCTTTGTGGTATCATATAAATTAACTCACCGATTTTTTTATCTTTAAATATATTTTTCATATTACATGCCCGACGTTTCGGTCTACGTTGACCATTCTCAAGGATTCTATATACAAGGTTTTTTTAACAATTCTAATAAATACTTATTTACAATAACAATTACATCACTTTTATCAAACATAACTAATAATAAAATATACAATATTTCCAGAATTTGAAAGTTACATTCGTGAAAAATAACTATATAGTGATTTAAATAATGTTGTGTAAAAGTTCATGTAGGGAATTTTGTAGCAAACCTGTTACTCATGTTTATTAAGGTAGTGTTTTTTAAAAGTATATTTTATTATAAGTTATGTTTGATAGAAGTGATGTAATTGTTATTGTAAATAAGTATTTATTAGAATTGTTAAAAAAACCTTGTATATAGAATCCTTGAGAATGGTCAACGTAGACCGAAACGTCGGACATGTAATATGAAAAATATATTTAAAGATAAAAAAATCGGTGAGTTAATTTATATGATACCACAAAGATGGAAAAGAAGCATTCGAAACCTTGAAAAGGTATGTAGGAAACATACTAAACTTAATGTTGGCAAGATCTTTAATGAGGTATGTTTAAAAGAAGGTCTGCTCCCAAAGTATACCAATATATATAAAGTTAACACATAAAAGAGAAAAAACAAATAAAGACACACACAAAAGACTCACAACGATATTTCGACAGTCGTCGTTATCGGGTAGAAGTAGTCCCTTTGAGTAGCTGAAGCTAACTTAGTTAGCTTCAGCTACTCAAAGGGACTACTTCTACCCGATGACGACGACTGTCGAAATATCGTTGTGAGTCTTTTGTGTGTGTCTTTATTTGTTTTTTCTCTTTCATGTGTTAACTAGTAGTCCTGTTGGACCATTTCAAGTTTTATATATATATATATATATATATATAATAAACTATTTTCACAGAAATGAAACGGAAACTCACAACTATATTTGGATGGCCTCGTCATCAGGAGGATGGATAAGAATCGCACCGAAGGCTGGAAACGACTCATATATATATATATATATATATATATATTGGTATATATTGGCAGCAGATCTTCTCTCAAGCATATTTTGTTGAAAATGATCGCAATTTCTGCGTTAACGACCTTTTTGTTAACTGATTCTAACCTCCTGGCTATTCTCCTACTACCTAAAAGAGAATAGGCAGGAGGTTAGAATCAGTTAACAAAAAGGTCGTTAACGCAGAAACTGTGATCATTTTCAATAACAGATATATATATATATATATATATATATATATATATATATGGTTTTGTAGAGTTTGTTGTGAGGAGAGGAAAGTCAATCTCCAAAGAAGGGAAGTTTGATAAGCACTAGAAAGTGAGTCAAACTTTAGTCTGTTATTAGAAATTGTTAATCAATATTGCTATAATACTTGTGCAAGGCTATTCAAGTTAACAAGCTTGCACATAGAAATTAAAAATGTGTATTGTGCAAGGTTTTATAGTAGACCAGCTTAAAAATATGTTCGTTATTAGAAATGAATTAATTTAGAGTTTATCTGCATTTACGTGAACATGATTGCATTAAAAAGAACGTGTTGGATGACCCAACGGTCACGGATAATCTAGTATTATTATAAAAGTCCGTCTCACTTCTTAAATCGGAGATATAGCCTCCCAAACAGTTTTGAACGTTGTTAGTCTTTCAGAGGAATTGAAAATTGTTGATTGCTCCGAGAACCAAGAACCTATTGACTAATCTTGTTCAATAGGTGTTTATTCCAAGGAGCATTCAAAAATTACCAGTCCCTCTTAAAGATGCACAACCTGTGAATCCCGTTGAGCGGCTATACCACCAATCCACGAGATAAGACAGATTTTATAATAATATTAGATACAAGTTGAAATCTGTTTCTTTCACGTAATACAGAGTACTCTTATCGATGGAAGTGTGCGAAATCTTCGACTACAAGTCTTTTCTCTGTAGTTAGAACTGTAGTGTTTAGTTAAATACATATAGACTCATACTTCAACTGTCTCTTCTGAATTCTCTCATTTTTTTAACCAGAAAGTTCAGATATATTTTTTTATTAAAAAATAAATTTAATTGTTTAATGAGTTTTGGTCCGCCACAATCAGGGTTCATAAGAGTCTAGGAGATACGTGAATATCAAAGTTAAAAATTATATGGGCATTCATACACGAATTTGTTAAATTGAAGAAGAAAGGGAATTTAAGCGCACTGCCACTCTAAATACTTTATGAAGAACTGTAATAAATAAAGCACATCAATTTTCTAATAAGTCGATAAAGTTATTAATAATTTATAATTAATAATGTTAATAAACTTTTATTTGACTTAATAAATCGACAGATCTTTTAATAAGATTTTTTATTACTCAGAACGTATGATATAGTACAACTGAACTCTCTAGATATGACCAGTGCTGGAAAGAGGGCCCAGTAAAGGTCTTGCACCTGTACATTTTTTTCCTTTCAAGGGCCCTTGCGCTGACAACGTCACGCAGTCTCACGCTATCTAATCTTATCTAACAGCCTGTCCTTTTAAGTATCGGATATCTCAAGTTATTTCAGCTCGTTTGTTTGTTTTTGTGCCTTGAGTCAAATATCTTGTGAACTATTCTTTATTCTTTACACTATCTACAACTCTCATTTTTATGGCTTTGCGCTGTACAGGCACTCCTAGTTAAACACACGGTAATTCAGACCTACGACGCTGTTGTTAACCGAAATGTATATATAGATATTAGTCAAGAATATTCCCTTCTTCACTAACAATTGACTTTTCTCTTTTTGGGAAGCTTTACGTATTTTAGCTTCAATCAACCGGACAGTTTGTTTTCTTTAATTCAATATCATCGTCATTCTCCTTCTGAGCTTTACTTTCATATTCAAGATATGCTGGAGCAAACCAGACAAACTTCGAGTGAGTCAAGAAATTCTTGAGAGCAATGTGTGGGTTCTGGTCCTACAAACCGAGTTGTAAGACAGATATTGCTTAACTCCTCCTGGAAATTATTCAATGAACCTATGATTCATTTCACTGAGTGGCTCGTTAAATAAAACTTATATAGAATTTTCTATATTTATGGGGTGGCGAATGAAGAGTGAATGTATTGAACACACTAATCAACATTATATGCAAGGATAAACAAGTCGTCGGGCAGTAATAATCTCTTTACTTTCAGTCTTTTCAACTCTGTCTTCACCAATATTAATCAGAAATTTAGAGTTTCCTCATCTTCTTCTTGAACTCTCATATTGCTAGTTAAATGAAATTAAGTAAAGTTGCACCAAAGAAAGACTGATTCAAGCATTATAGATATCAGAATCAGTTCCTCTCTTGACAACTGGAGAAGTCAATTCCTGAGATACTACAGCCAATGCAATTAGTACTGAACGCCTTAATTTTTTTAGAGAGAATTAGTTTTATTAAGAACTTACCTGTACCTTCCAATGCATCGGGAGCCTTACTCTATCATCATTTTTATTGAAATAGATATCAAAAGAAGAAACTATAGGTGTTATGACAGTAATTTTTTTGATTACGGACAGAATTTTCTGCTTTTAATATTTTACTTTATTAGTATGACAATTTCTTAAACTTCTGTTAACTATAATAAATGTCATTTGTTGATATATTAAATAATTATGTCACATTCTCGTCGATTATTTATTAGATTTTCTCTTTCGAAATTTATTATAATTAAATCATTATAATTTAGGTCGAAAAATGTTTACAGTAATCCCTCGCTAGTTTGCGGTTCAGTTTTCGTGGGTTCAGTGTTTTGCGGGGTCCCGAAATGTTCAATTAAAAATTAAAAAAGCAGTAAAAAATAAAAATATACAACTATTGAAAAAGTACAGTAGCTAGTATTAGAAAAGAAAATATAAGGGATTCTTCTTGTACGATCCAGAAGATATCAAATAACCAGTGACTTGCTTTGTCAAAATATATTCTACAGTATTAAATTAAAGGCTAATAAAAGCTATTAAAAAATATTCAATAAAGACTAAAAATTAATTAAAAATATTAAAACATAATCAATTGTAACAAGAGAATAATAAAAATATCAAAAAATAGAAGTTGAAATTAATAAAAAAATAACCAAAGATGTTTCCTTTAATCTGATTGGCTAATTCATATCGCCCAACTTCCAGTTTACCACGCCACCCACTCCCTTGTGAATCTACGTACTACACATTAGTCTTTGTTCAGAATTATTTCTTATTTTTTTCTTTTTGTTTTTCATTTTTATTTACAACATAGTACAGTATTCAGTAAGGTCAGGATTCTCTCTCTGTTGGAAAGGTCGTTGTTTGAGCTTTAGAGGCTTTTATAAAGGCCATCGCGCGTCCATTATTCGTGGATTTTCGCTTTTCACGGGTGTCTTCGGTCCCCATTATCCGCGAAAAGTGGAGGTTTACTGTATTTAATCATTCGACTTAATTTTTGGAATAATGTGTCGGGAAATTATCTCAAAAACATGTAGAATAATAGGGCCTAACAGTTTACGCACTACGTTCTGAGAGATTAGCCGTAATGGCCAGAATAAGTTGTCACAGACAGTGACACACTGTGTATGTAGTGATACACACTGATATAGCATCACGTTTTGGCCTCCGAGGCGGCCAAATGATTTGTGTACTTCATAAATTGGAGAATTCACAAATTTTTTTGTTTAAATGTGCCTAATCTAAAAAAATATTAGTTTTTTTAGTAATAATAGTAGTAATAGTATATAATAGTAATAGTAGTAGTATAGTAGTAATAATACTACTATATAATACTACTATATATACTACTATAGTAATACTCGTAATAACTTCATAATATGGTAGTAATATTTCCGCAATATGGTAGTGTGGAATATTGAATCAATTTCTATAAAAAAATCTAGTATGAATTAAAGTATGAATAATACATTTTTGTAAAATTTTCATATTGTAAATTTGTATGTTGCAGATTTGTATTAAAATTAACATAATAATGTTAGATGATAGCTTAATTTGCAATATAAGATACGAATAATCCAAGTTCTACACTTCTTTACCATATCTTATTGTTCTAATGCTCATTATCTGTAATAACTAAAGACGCATATGCACTTTTTCATGGATAAAAAATAAATTAATTTCATATATTGATTTCTCATATCTAAAATAAAAAGAATATTGTAACTTAAATCACACAGACCTTTTTTCGAAATTAATATCTTAAATTACATGTTGGTATACAATTTAATAAAATTTACTTTCTATTACATATATTTTATCTCTGACAAAATGACATATCTGGCTCATGCAACCTGCGGCACTTCCGGCTTCCATGTTTTTAAACAAATAACTTTAAGCTGTAATCTAAGAGTTTAACGGTTGACATTAATAAATGGAAAATGACTAAGCAGTTTATAATACACATTATTGTAATACACGAGATTTTGGAATGCATGTATTATCATAAGGCTTTTAAACTATCACTGTTACAGATTTAAATTAAAAAGTAAGAAAAAGAATGTATATTTTACTTTATATGAAGTTGAAGTTCAACTGAGTGAGAGGGTAGAAACACTGAGGTGGCTGGAAGTTCAGTAAAAGCGGCTGTCTGAGCGACCACCTCCCGGCTGTTCTCATGTTACTTTCAAATCATATAACTCGTTTGAAATCAATAGTAATATGATTATATCCCAGTAATAATAATAATCATAATCATAATAATAATAATAATAATAATAATAATAATAATAATAATAATAATAATAATATTGCAGTCTTATAAATAATAAATCTTGATTTCACATATACCCTTGGTTATTATACAATACATAATTTTGACTTGTCTACTCTTAATTTTTTCTTCCTTCTTGGACAGCCTAGAAATGTAAACTATCAGCCTAAAAAACAATATTATAGCTGAAATTGTAACATGGTTCCTAGAAAATTATTAGATCTTTTTAATCACCCAGAAATACATGAAAGTTGCTTCATTTATTGAGATTTGTTTGCTGGATTTTTTTAAAGTAGTTATTGTGAGAAACTGTATATTGTTTTTCATTGCACAATTTTGTCATATGAAAATATAATAAAAGCTTTTAGCGTTATATGCTAAAGATGGAACTTAAGTTGAAAAGAAAGCTACAACCGATTGGGTGTCTTCAAGGAAGACAAATATAGCAAAAGTTTGGCGAGGGGACTCAATAAGCCATTAAGATCCTGCATCCACGCTAATTGAATCATCAAACATCTCATTGAATGACTTTCCCTAAAGAAATCGTTCAAAATATGTTTCAAATTTCTATGATATCTCCTCTAATTGATCTACCATTGAATTAACAACATCTTTTATATACAAAAACCTCAAAGTTCTCTTCATTAATAGCTATGTATATATCTAACAAGTATTCTATGAATAAATTTTATGAATGAAAATAATTCATTTGTGTTAATGGCTTATGTTGTGACATATACGTGATCAACATTCATAAAAGATTAGGAATCAATTAGATACCATAATTTTTTTTGTAAAAATCATTTAAACGTTTCTGAATGTATTATCTTAGATTAGAACTTAATGACAATAGAAATGGATTGAAATGATTGAAGCCAATTCACATTAAGTTTCCATTAAATGTTAACTTTCCATTTTATTTATTTTAATTCCTTCATTTTTTTAAATGATGCTAATATTTTTTTTCTATTTATTATAACGACATAAAAACAAATTATGTTATTTAAACATTTAAGAAATAGGGTGGGGGAATTTGTAAAAATAGATTGTTATATTTGATACAGTTATAGCGGTTTAGTTTTAATCAAGGAGATAGCTTTTGGTTCCAACTTGCTACAATAGAACCTGATTTTTGAACCTTGATTTGAAACATATGGAATTTGTTAACTTTTCGTCAAAGCTGAGACTTGTGGACTGTATGACTTGGTATTATAGCATGGTAACAGTCTCACATGCCCATAAAGAAAAAAAAAAAGAATTCAGAGAGCTCAAAACTTGTAAATTTAAAAAATCTAAAAATATGTGTCTTTTTTTAAATGAGAACTATATTTTACTCTAAAGAAAGTAAAAGAATTAAATAGAATATAATGGGAAAAAATTAGCTTATTGAAACCAAAAATAATTTGGTTTATATTCAGGTCCCAATTGTTTTTGTATGTGATTACTGAATATCCTAAAACTATACTAAAAGATCTTATAATTTGAGATTAGCTGATCAGTATATTTTTTATCTAAAGAAATCTTAAAGAAAAAAATTTTTGAAAACTTAGTTTCGTCGATAGAAAACTATATGTCTACCACATGTACTTGTGCATTGCTCTAAATTACACTTCTATTACTGATCTTATCACATGTCATCTTCTTTGTAAGTTCGAGTGCAGCCTAATGGTTAGCTTATATGCCACTATTCATGAAGGATGAGGATCAAATATTGTTAATCATTGATAATGATTATCATAAGGAAGATTGTACTCGTCGTTGCTCTGGGTGCATCCTAAGCAGTCGGCATTGAGCCGGTACAATGTAAAACTTCGGCAGTTATTAGGCATATTACTTTTTTCTTATTTTTTTGGCCTGTTGTTCCACATTGTATTATAGGCAGTAATTGTACGTTTTGTACAATATTTCTTATATTTACAATATAATAATAGAATTATTTATTTTTTATAAGTTACATATTTTTGTCTTTTTGAGTCAATTTTATAGAACATAAATAATGTAAAGTTGGCAGATAATGTATATATGAAATGTTTTGAGATTAGAATATTTAAGGTGTACTACTATAATAAAGTTAAGTAAGAAATAATGTAGAACTGAGAATATGGCGTAAACCTTGATGTTTGGTATTTCTGGGGTTGACTGGAAGGGTTTTTGTATCTACCATTAGTCTCCCATCACACTACAACTTAGTTCATCCTATCAAAGTTCCATTCATTATACGTATATGTGGTGTGGTATTTTACAGCTGTTTTAACGTTGAGAACCTTTTTTCCTGATTGCCTCCAGTTTCCTAGCAATTTTGCGCTGGATTGGTGGTAACTTCCACAATATACTTGCCAGAGACATAGACGTAGAAAGAAAACAGACATGCATGTCCTTGGTAAAACACTGGGACGAAGAAACACAACCCACATTTCACTATATCACTATATATGAACTATACTTAAGGAATTATACATTTATAAACTATATACTATACTATAATAAGCTTTCCACCTTCTTAGGTCATCCTGAAATTAAAAAATCATTAATTAATTATTTTAACATGATGTGAGTAAAAGAAGTCGGTAAGTAAATCTAAAGCAAACTGAAAGAGGGATGTAAGGAAAGGACGAAGATGCTGAGAGGGGGGCACAGTCATATACTATTACTGATATTTATATTTGATTTTTCAATGATTTATTATTTCTTATATTTCTTCTATTTTATAGGCCTATAAAAAAGATATTAAATAAACACCGAAACGTGGGCAATGAGAGTTTAATTTAAATCTCAAGAACTGACCGAGTCCTGATAAACTTTTATTTTGTTTCTGCTTCACAGTCGATACTTTTATCAATTTATATATCATATAATATATATAGTTCAATATAAACAAAGAAACATAGAGAAATCAGAAGAACACACTTACAGTCTCTAATTTTCGGTTTGAACCGTCTTCAGGAGAGATAAGAGAGGGAAACCAAGCGCACTGGATCAGAGACGGTTGGAGACCAACAGTGTTGCCGCATGCGCGCCCGTTCACAGAAAATAAGGTAGACAGGAATCAATTTATAATTAATTTATAATTTATAAAATAATGGAATATGAAAACAATAAATATATAAAAAAGAGTAAATATATAAAAAAGATATAAAAAATATATAAAAAAGAAAAAATTGAATATAATATAATCATATAATATATATATATATATATATATTTGGAGTTTGATTTTGAACCTAGAACAAGACCCAATCCCGATTGCATAATTCACCTATTCTATCAATCAGTTGATATATGATTGAATTTTTTAAGTATATTTGGATTTATATGACAGCAAATATGGGTGTTTATGAGGATACAAGAAGAGTGTATAGAGAAGATGCGAGTAAATGTTTGAAGAGGTTGAGAAGTTAATCCGTGAAACTAGCAAAAAAAAGCTGTAAAATTCATTTTCATATGGTTTATTTGTTGATTTTAATATATGATTTTTTATTATCCTTTTTAGGCTTATGAAAAAGGTTTTATGAGATTATGTTTTTAACATAAAACAGAAACGTTGACATTGAGGTTTCATGTTGAACCTAGATAATTGACCAAATTCCGATTGTATAATGCACCTACTAAATAAATATTGACATAACCTGACTTTACATAATCGATAAATAGTTTTATAGATTGTAGAAATGCATAGATTATATTACTTTTTGCAATCTATAATTTAAACTGTTCCTTTTATGGAAGTACATGAATTTGGAAGCTTCGACCATCTTGTTTAACTTTCTTACAGAGAATTTAAAGTTTTATAGTCCACTCTGATTTCCTTGGAAAATTAATCATTACTAAATTATGATTAGAGCAATGAACCTCGTACGTTTGTCTCCTCACCCGTAATGATTTATGCAAGAAACTGTATGATAATAACAACCTTATAATCTTTTTATTGATCAACCATCTCTTAATATCACAAATGATTTTTTCCTTTGTATGAAATTTACTATATTTTTATGCCCATCAGAAACTAGTGTGTATGCTATGTATGCATTATCAATAAATTCAAACCTTCTTCATAAATCTTTTTAACATCACCGATGAACGTCATTTTGTTTTGAACAAACTAAACATTTATCAAATTAATGAAGAGAGACTCTCAGATATAATATATTTAACAGAAATATCTAGTTGTTATTCATTTCATGAGTTATTTCAAATTAAATTAAATAGTGTTATATCATAGTATCAAGAGAATTGCTAGAGATTTCATTAACTTTTTCTAAAGACCATGATATCCACTCTACTGTTAAAATACTAGACATAACAATTATTTATTAAGTTGTTTATTCATATGTATTCTTATTAATATACATAAGACATATAGAATTCTATTTTTTTTTAATTTAGCATCAATTAAGTATCTTACAATATTTATTACGCTCAATACAAAGTTTCACGAACTGTTGCTGCAGTATTAAGTTATCTTTCAACAGACAGTTTAGCATGCAAAAATTAGTTATTTGGTTATTGCAGTAATCATGGCTCTTATGGTTTTACTCCCTACTAGCTTTTAAATAGAGCCCTCACTGGGAGTCGTCTTCCGTAATCGGTCGAATGAGATGAGGAGCTTAGGAAAGTGAAATAATTGATGCCATTATTATTATTACAGCATATTTAATAATGATAATGAAATTCTAATAATATTATTCCATATAATGGTATACAATATACTAATTGCACAATATAACAACTAATTTAACCTAATAGCCGTTTGACATTTGCAATTTTCGATTTGAAAGTTTATATATTCATACTTAAAAACAAAATACTTTCATCATTTCAATATGCAAAAACTACCTATTATTGATTTGAACTGACTTCCCATTTTCATACAGTTTATTCAACCCATTTTTAATACAATTCAAAGAAGTCGTAATGGATTATTACTTGATAGTTGATGAGATTGTAGTTATTTTAAAAAAAACGCTTGGAATAAAATTCTACTCTACAATGGTCTGATGAGTCCAACATGAGAGTGGAGTGAGAGTGCGAGGCCTGACCAAGGTGATGATTAAAAATAATTTTTATCGACCCACTAGCACATTCTGAGGGAACACTGAAACTCCATTGGGAATATTCAAAGCTCTTTCTTATTATTTCTGAATTTATACTTATTTCCTACCATGCAATTTGATTCATATATTGAATTATATTTCTATGATAAATTATGTATTTACTTGTGTCACAAATGACACTAATTAATTAGTGCCCTTATTTGAATAATATGATGAATAATAGTATTCTAAAATAAAGATCAAATATAATGGATTGTGTTTGAGACTTTATGTGTACTATTATCAATCCATAGGTTCATTATCACCATAGAAAAATTACGGTGGTTTCTGCATTGTTTTTTTCAATTATTTTAATTAAGAGTACAAACTAATGATCTGAAAGGTAAACCAAGAACAATATTCAGTGCTTTTTGTGTTTGTGCTTTTTCTTCTGTTTGGTTAATCTACCTATGTTTTATATTGATGATGATATATGTATGCACAAGAAGGCACTTACTATGGTTAATATTTAGAATAGTTGTTAGCCTTCAGATGGATAAAAGAACATAAGAAAAGGAAATGTGATATCTTCCAGATGACTTAACTGCTCAAAATATCGAAATATGGTTTTATATAATCTTTATGTGCTCAGTTAGTTTTTTCTGCTTGGTTGGCTGAGTTGAAAATGTTGTCACTATGATGGGCTCTTCGAATTGACTATCAGAGTAGTAAACCATCTAGGTCGGGGGGTACTTTTCCTAGTCGTTACAGCGGAGTCAAATGATACCGTCAACTTGGCGATTATATTGTCTCTCACATAGTATTCTGCTAGATAAAGAGTTAAAACATACCCATCATAACTTCTTTATTTCCTACCCTTTATAAAAAAAAAAAAAAAATTGAGTGGCCTATACTCAACTTTACTATAAGCAAACATAATAACAAACTCGTTAACAATCACTTGATTTTGGGGTTTATTTTAATGTGTTTCTCGTGTAGGTGTAATATCAATTTTTTTTAATGTTACTATATCTATTTTAACAGTTATAACAAATCTGAAATCATTGAACTAGAACAATCTAACTAGAACAATCATTAATTTATTATTACTTTTAAACTGAGAGTCCAAAACTTATCAGACTCGTGTGCACTACGGCCATATCTACCGTATTGTGTATCTCTTTGTCGTTTCTAAAATATCTTCATATTTAAAGTTCTTTAATTTAACTTTATAATTGTTCTTAGTGAATTATCTCTCAATTTTATTAGTATTAGAAATTTACCAAAAATGGTTAACCTCTTAATCGTAATTGCATTGCATTCATATTGAATGAGTGCGTAGGTATTCGTTTCTTTTAGAAAGTGCATGCACTTTTCGTATGATGGTAGTTACAGCTGGCATAGGTGGTAGTTAATAAAAGAATGTCGGGAAAGATATTCTAAACAGATTTTTAATTCCTCCATTTAAATTGATTATGTTCATTACAAATTTAAATTTAGTTTGAATGAGCATATTAGACAAAAGGCCTGGTTGTTGTAACTGTCTTGTCTATTCTTCCTTCTTCATCCATTTTGCAATTGTATCGTTGAGAATGTTGGGGTGTTGTACACAAGTTTTTGATGCAGCATAAGGTTTATTTGCCTCCGAAATTCCCTAGCTTGTTCACTGCGCTATTTCTTTGTCTAATCCTGCGTTATGTCCCTCTGTCCAGTTAGCCATATGGGAGTTAACTCATTTATACTCCATTTATTATTATTCTTTTTTTACCCGACAGTATAAATACGAGTGCCATTTTTCAGAAAAAAAAGAGCTTTCCAAGACCTTCCAAATGAGGTGATTATTTGTAATCACTCTAACACCCCCTCGTAAATTATTCCATGAAAAGCATTGCGTCTTGCAATGTATAGCCAAGTATAGCCAAAAAATTATATTTCATTCTATGAAATTGTTGAGAGTTTTATTACCACCATCAAGTCCTTTCATTCATGCCAGTCTAAATAGACTGCAAATAGCCTCTTTCTTAATAAAAACATCTGCGTAGTTCAGGTCCTTCCTCCTGTTATCAATAGACACAGTTCTCTTTGGAGTTTATTTAGGTTAAGAAAAGTAACTTTTTCATTTTACTACTGGTGCATATGATATCATACTTTTATCATAGCAGTAATAGTAATTTTGCGCAGCCAAAAAAATATATCCAAGGTTATGACCATACTATCAATCAAATATTATCATTCAGCAAAACAATGCTTTTGTTGCCTTGAGCAATATATTTTTGGTACATGGTTTTCTAGTTTACTTTTTTCATCAAATGAGACTCCAAAGTTTATTCAACTCTGAAAAGTTAATTTCAGAGTATACATCTATACTATTAAAGTTTAGTATGGTATTTTTAATAAAAATGACTAAGTTTTTCTTGAGAGAGGTATAAAAACTGTGTTAACTTGATTTATATCCATACCTTTCTTCTTTACTCATTGTGCACCAATTTCGAGAGCATGATGCATGAGCTTAGATCCTCTACCATCAAATTCAGTTCCTCTTCTAATAACAACAAGACCATCTGCATATAATTGCGAATCACAACCTTCATTATCTAGGGTATCCATTAGGTCATCGACAACGAATAACCACAATAGCACAACTCCCTGAGGACAGCTTTTAGCGATCGCGATTTTTAGCTAGATTTTATACAAACACTACTTATTCATGCGTTAGATTCCATGCATTATTTCTTGTTGTAATCAATTTTATATCGAATGTTAATCCATTACTATAGAGTGATTGCTTTAAGACATAGGAGGTTTTACATTTTGTTTTTTGAACTGACTCTGCTGACTTGTCCTTTTGATATATATATATATATATATATATATATTTAAATGTTTATTTACCAAGAATATGTCATGTTACTATAGATAGATCCAAACATTTGTATTAAGTATCTAATAAGAAATTTAATGTTTCTCAATTGCTGGAGATGTGGCGTAAAAATAGTGTCGGTATAATTATGAAGAATCAAAAGTAACTTTCCCATGTTCCAATTTTTTTTAAGAATAGTGGAATTCTTGAAAATACTGAAAACTGAATGTTTGATTATTAGATATGTTAAAGAGTGTAACGTGTAAATTTATTTTAATACATTTTCTAGATGATAAAACTTTCTTGTGTTGGTTCATAACCAAAGACGGTTGTGTAGGTGTTGTTTTTTACTGTTCAATAATGTTATTGTGTTTCATAATTTTGTAAAAACATACTTCTTACTTATTAACTCTATAAGATATCTTCAAATTTTTTTAATTGAATCATAAAACAAATGATATTTTTGGCTTGATTCTGATAAACGAAGTAAACAAATCTAACAACTGGAGAGGTCCATTCATTGTTCTAAGTTTAGTTTTCAGTTTTTGTAAATTGAATTTTGTAATCAGAATTTGTTAAAATGTTTTTATAGCTTACCAATTTATTTTATTTTTTAACAGAATTTTATGGTATTAGAAGTAACTTCTGGGCGTTCAACTTCTTTGGATATATCCAAATCCTGACTAGTAAAAATTGTTTTGAATAAGTGTTTTTTCAAATAATTTTAGTGAAATTTGTAATAGCATAATTACTAGTATTCATAGTTATTACAGTAAGTACCACAATCTGTTAAAAATATGGGCAACAACTTATTTATTTTTTAACAAATTTAATTTAATTCTGAAAAAGTGTATATAACATAATATTGTTGTACCGTCTCCTCGTTATCAAATTCTACCTATAGTCACAGTGATCTACCAAAATTATACATATTGTGAAAATATATGAACCAGAAATGTATTTTCATTTATGAATTTCATAAATTTTATGTATTTATATGCATTTTGTATTGAACTGGAACACACGATTTTGTACTATCATTCGTAGTTTTGTCATTCATTTAATTATTATTACAAGCCGAACTCCTAGTGTATGGTCTATTAATGAAACAAATTAGTATCGTTAATTAGATCTATGTGGAAGATTTTTGAGATCCTGTATACGTCTAATTCTGTCAGAGTTATACGCGATGAAAAAATATAATACAAATTGACTGCTTGATATTCCTAGTAGCATATTTTAAATAGAAATGCCTTCAAAATAAAACCTGAAAACATATGGTTTTAAAAAAAGTTTATTTGTAACATTTCTCTGTAACGTCATATAAACCCTGTAATATTCCTTTTTGAGAAAATTCAAGAATTGCCATCTATATTCTTTAGTAAAATGTATTCATAAACTGTTGGGTCATAAGAAGGAATATTTATAAATGATGATAATAGTTTTTCTGTCAAACTTAAATTTTTAAATAAAATTTCATACCTTGCTTGAATTTGCATCTAACATTATTTTTCAAATTTGCAAAATTCATTCTTCATTTTTGATGTTTGTAAAATATTGTGTAAATAAATTTAAAGTGTAATACATTTGAAGGTATAGTTGCTTTTTTTTTATAAAAATTCTGCCGTGAGTAATTTTGTTTGGTAATTAGAAATAGCTATGCAATTAAGAACAGAGAAATTCAATCTAATATAGGAGCATACATGTCTTTTCGGGAGTTGCAAAACCCGCAACAACTGCTATATTTGTATGACTACGGTTTCCTTGTCAAGAAGTTTTAGTCTGCAATTGGCAGGAGGAGCCTCAAAAACTCATTTAGAACAGTTTCACAAATTTATATTAACCAGAAGATGTTATTTAATACATCTCTCCCTGGTTAATATATATTAACAAGAGTAACACATGAAAATAAAAATGAATAATGAGATCATTTTCACTTACAGTAAATGCAGGCTATAATCGTCCAAAAAAAAAAAAAAAAAAAAAAAGAAGTCAGTAATTAATTTCCAAACATATAGGACAGCGAGAATTCTTGGCATATGTAATTACAAGTCAGGTAGTATTCCTTAGGTAGAGAGCAGATCAAGTAGACTTAGCCAACCCTACATAAGAACACTACAAAAACACAAGAGTGATGACCAAGTTAATTTTAAACCCCCATGCGACTATGTATATATATATTTATGTTTAACAACTTCTAAGATACTAGCATTCATTCTCCTGAAGCACAGTTGAAATATGTCAACTTCTAATTTAAGCAGTGTAATGTAATTTAAATTCAAGCAACGAAGGCGTTTTACTTAACAGTATATATATTTATTAGAAATCGGAGAAAATCTGTACTGGCCATACACAAGGGCAAAACAAAATACACAAAGACAGGTATCTTTCTGGGATATCTGCATTCTTGGACTCCGGCGTACTTGGTCTCCCTCTCTCTTTTTTCTTGAAGAAAAAATATAAATATTTTTTATTTTCTTGAATAGAAATATAAAATGTTCTAGATGGATATAAATGGACTGAACAAACCTAGAGATCAACAATATGAGGAAATAAAAAGGTAAAGTAATTTGAAAAGAAAAATATGTAATAAAACGTTTAACTCGGCATTAAATTATTAAAATAAATTAATCAAAATAGAAAAGGTGCTAATGGCAAAAGTAGGATGCAAAAGGTTATAAGGGAACCAAATTCAGTGTAAACGATAGAGTAAACAATGAAAGGTTATATTAAGGTTTACTTACCGGTGACAATTCAGCGATTGGTCAGTGCCGTGAATGGAGAGAAAGGTATTCAATTTAATAAAACATGTCTAAGGGAAGATACGCTGTCTATTTATATACAATATTATCAACGTCCAAACCACAATAAGGAACGATAAAAAAATACTAATATCTTTCATCCGTATCAAGCGGTGTTCGTCAGAGACAAATCCTAACTGAAACCAAAGATGTAGAAACATCTGGTAAGGGGTTGAGAGGAGTGGGAGGGAAGACAGGTATTTTAAGTGTAAATTACAGGAAAAGACAATTGTAAAGAGAGAGATGTTAGAGTCAACAAAGAACTACAGGAAGAAACAAGTAGAAAACTATCTGCTAGCTGTCAATCCGTTTAGATGACGCTATTACCCTCGTCAAGACTGTGTCAAGTTTTGAATAAACACTAACTATTATAATATTTGATCTATTACATTTAATCAGAGTGGATTTGATAATATTTATTAACAACACCGATTATTCATAACTAATCATTTTAATTCCAGTCCAATAAATATTATAATTTTCATTATTTATGTGCAAGAATACGGCACTACTTTTTTCCTGTCTATTTACGTTGGACATTACATTTGTTATTGTGGTTTCGACGTTGATTATTGTTTCACATGGTATTGTCAAATCTTATTTATGTACTATTATACATATATAATGATTAAATGAAAAATATACGGTGAAACAAAAACGAAACTCACTTCAATATTTAGACGTCATCGTCACCACGAGAAGCAGAAGAGTTGTGCTTTGCTAGTAAAACCAACGTTACATGAGTTGCTATTTGCGAGCCGTTCAGAACTCTACTTCTTCTAATGACCACGAGGTTGAAAGATTGAAGTGAGCATCACTTTGTTTCACTGTATTCTTTTCTTTTGGTCGTTTTATTAATATATATATATAAGTATCGACCGTGAAGTAGAAACAAAATAAAATTTGATCACAATTCGGTCAGTTCTTCAGGTTCAAATTAAACTTTCAATGCCAACGATTTGGTTTTTATTTAAAACCTTTTTAATAGGTCTACAACCACCGAGGAAATATGAGAAATAATAAAATCATTCAAAAATCAATCGTACAAAAAAGTGCAAAAGGTACAAATAAGAAAATACAATGGAAACTTTGACAATAGGTTAGTGAGAGAACTTACAGAAGTATTAAATTTGGAGACTTTATCATATCATATTAGAGAATTTTTTTTTACAAAAAAAACACTGCATATTTCAGCAACAACTATGAACTGAACTATGAACTGTGAACTGAAAACAACCAAGACAACCAAATTTCACCACCCAACCAAAAAGTCACTAAAACAACTTTGTATAGATGAACAATGTTTAACTTAACATACCAGAATAAATACTATTTAAATTTGAAATATCACTTCTATAATTTACGGTTTACTAGTTCTTTTTAATATATTAAATTTCCAGAGTTTCCTTCTCTGTTTATTTATTTCTTTGGCAATTCTTTTTATTTCATTGGAATCAAAACTATAGCCTTCATTAATACTATTCTCTGCTAATGCAGTGGCATTAATTTACTTTTTTCTTATTTAATATGTTTGTCTTATAGAATATAAGTTCTGTTTTCTCCATATTAAACTTTGCTCAATCTTTGCACTTTATTGCATATATAACATTACTCTGTAATTTCTTTGGAACCTTCTTTTTTACATTTGAAAATAACAATTTTACTTTTCTTTTTCTTTAAAACGCTAAATGAACTTGATGTGTCTTTTCAAAACTTTTTTAATTGTTTGCGATAATTCTTCAATATAGGGATATTTGGAAAACTTTTAATCTTGAACTTCAAAATCTGTATTTGTGCCATTTGGTGGGTCTTATTGTTGTCTTAAGTATTTTGACCAAAAATATTGAATCAAATTTCCTGGATAGTTATTTTTCTGTAGTAACCCTTTTACCCTTTTCTTATTTTTATGTAGGTAGTATGATGAACTTACTTTTATATCTTTTCCACCACATCCTTAAAGCAATTTAATTTCTAGATCATAGGATGGGAAGAATAATAATTCAGTATTCTTCCAGCAGTGGTAGGTTTTGTGTACCAATCGGTTAAAATATATCCATTTTCTCCTCTTATAACTTTTATATCGAGGAATGGGAGAATGCCATCTTTTTTGTCTCACATTTAAATTTAAGTCGATTATGATATGAACTAAATACATTTAAAACATTAACTAATTCTCTTTTTTAATAATGAAGAACAAATCACCGACATAGGGTTTCATGAATTTTACTATTGCGGCTAACTCACTTTTACAATACTTCAGTAATTCAACCATTGTTATACTAGTATATGGGATAAAGAAAAATGCGGTAATAACTGTTCAATAAAAAGACAGATTTTTTCTAGGAGATTTTATTTGAGAAGATCAAAGGAAATTTTTACAAGGGCTTTATTTTCCCTCTGGAGATTCTTGTTTTGACGTCTGAAGTCCATTTTTATTTATACTTCTTATGGTATCTTTTCCAGAGCTTTAGGTTTCGTTTGACTGATGATCTTGTAAAACCTATCACCAATCAATCTGATACTATAGGGATTCTCTCCCGAAATCTGATAACAAAAATTGAGTCCTTTTTATTTTACCATAAGTAAAGTTTAGTGATTGTGAAAAAAGTTGATCTCCAGATTTCGACGGGATTACATGTATTGAGGCCCCCAAAGTAGTTATATGACGTTTTCTGATGATGTCTACGTGTGTGTGTGTGGGTGGATGGATGGGTGCGTGTAATCCAAGATTGTGTACACGCTAGAGTTCACAATATTCAATGAATGAAATTAATATTTTATACAAAAATAGGCCTCATAGCGCATATATGCTGTATACTTTTCGTGCAATTATGCATGATGGGAAAGTCACTTTTTTGGCAAAAATGTATTTTTAGACAACATTTATTTTACTTGAACTACTGATTCTAGAGTTCTGAAATGTTGGTATTATCTTTGAGGCTACAAAAAAGCAATAATTCAAAAAATCTTTACATTTCAAATCAAAAACTGTTTTTCAATAAACTGTAAAAATTTTGGCTTATCATTCAATATGAAAGCTTGTGAGGCAATACAAGCCATACCGTTTGTCCGATCAAACTGAAATTATACTTAGAAATAAAAAAAATATGTGGGGATATAAAAAATATGAGATTGGGTAATTTTTTTTTAGAATTACATTTTCCAAACGGGCGATATAACACATTTTCTGTTTTCAGAAAATGTTTTTTGACGCTAAACAGCTCAATAAAAAAAATGAAAATTTTTAACAAAAATTTAACAACAAATGATTAACTAAAAAAAAAAAATATATATCTGTGAAATTTCTATTAAAGTAAAGGGCAATAAAGCTGTGAAAAGCGAATATTGATCCTGAACTAATGGTTCACTTACTATACCTGTTGCATTTGTTTACATTTATTTACATTGTTCACATTGATTTAGAAATTTTTTAAGTGAATCCACAGAAATATAATTGATGTTTTGAGGTTTAATGAAATATGTTTAAATAATATAATAACTTGATATTAGATGTAAATGAATAAAAATCTTACATGTAAAAAAATGAAGGTAAATCAAGCATTTAATTTCTGATGCTTTCTGTGGTATGAGTGATATGTCTTAACGGAACTTAATATTAGGTATATTAGGTAGTTATGATAGGTATAACAGAACTTAATATTAGATGTAAATTTTTTTGTGTTTATGAATCATATTAACTATGGGTAATATTTAATTGTGAGGAATGGACTCTTTCCTCAAGGAGAAGTATTGTGTTGTTGAGAAATATCCAGTTTTTTCACTATTCTAGTCTAGTTTATATCTATTATTTTCAAAAATGTCAATCTTCCAGCTATAAAAGTTCTATGCCCGGATTATGTGAAATCTCATGCATATGCCAAAAGTTGTTTGCCTGGGAAAGTACAAAATGAATTCATTGAGCTACTGGGTAACAATGTACGTCAGTCTAGCTTACAAAGAGAGAAAGAAAGTAAATACTATGCGATGATGTTTGATGCAACTCTAAACGTTTTTCATAACGAACAAATGTCCCAAGTCCACAGATTTGTTCATGTTGACAACGAAATAAAACTGCTGTTATCAAAGAGATATTCATTGATTTAATTGAAATTCATAAAAAATAGGTGCTGAGAATATTGAGAAAAAAATTACTTCAAAATTGAAACGAGTTAACCTTGATTAGAATGATTGTCACTGTGTTCTGAAGCTTATATTACAGAAGAACCCGAAAGCGGAGTTTGTGAACTCTGACTCTCTGAATCTTGTAGACAAAATTTTTAAATACATACAATATCAGAACATGAAAGTATTTGCCATAACATGTGAACGCAAACTTAGAGGATATTGCTAAATTGTTGAAGGATTTGGCTAGTAATATCCCAGCATCAAGTGACACGAGAAGTGACGCTTGTTGGCTGCACATGTACACTTTTGGTATTTTGACAATGTTGCCTCCTTGGATATTTTAAATATCCATATATGGATATTTGTCTTCCCAGAGTCAGAAGACATGATGGGAATATATGAGAGCGATTTTTACGCAGAAGTGTTAGACCTAAAATGACGGACTGTCGAATGCTAATACATAAAAAAAGCACAGAACTTCGAATATACCTAAAACACCAATTAAACTGTTTATATTTGGAATATCTTACGGTGATGACGTCTTCCCTAAATTGCAAGTGGCATTGTGCATACTGTTATTTGTCAGTGGCTTCCTGTGAACGTACTTTCAGCAAACTTAAATTGATCGAAAGTTTCCTCCAGAGCACAATTGGTCAAAGACATTCCCGCATCTGGGCACAATTAAGATTAGGAAGACTTCGAATTGATAGATGTTGATAGTGTGATAGACAAGTTGTTGAGTGCTACGTCTGGTCGCAAGTCACTGGTTGTATGAATGAGACACAGAAAAATAAATTCGTCTATTTAAATTTCTTTCAGTTTACACATTTCCGATGCATAGGGTCGGGTGACCATTGGTGATAGTGTTGGGGGCGCCGAGTCGTGGTCTTGCCACGACCAGTCATCCGTCCACGGCATATCATTAGCCAGGCGCCTTATTTCTTTACCAGCTAGAGCTAAGGCTTACTTGTAGCAATCATTTTGCTGAACTTTGCCCTTCCTTGGTCACCACCGAGGCACGCTATAGTTTCCGTGTTATACTTTTTTCGTAGAAACGTACTAATGAGATTCTTTAATATTTATTTAGGCTTTTGTTTTACTGCTATGACAGAAAAACTCTTTGTTTCATTAGGAGAACCCACTAAACAGTTATGTTGTCATAGGAAATTATAAGTTTAATTAAATTATTAAAAGCTTCCTCGGTTATACTATCATCTTGTGGCTTATCAATAAAAATATTTTACGGTAACTTAAGAGGCGTGTCAAGGAAATTGTATGACCGGTAAACACCATAACTAAGCACCCTCTCACTTCTGTTGTGCGACTGGGGCTTGGAATACTGCCATAGGAACGTGAAAGTACACAAACCAGTCATCCGTCCACGGCATATCATTAGCCAGGCGCCTTATTTCTTTACCAGCTAGAGCTAAGGCTTACTTGTAGCAATCATTTTGCTGAACTTTTTCCTATGATAGGTGAAACGAAAAAAAGTTTTTCAAAATAAGAAACTTATCATCTATGGTGGCTACATTAATAATGTTTTTCGGTTGTATTACAGAGGAGAAACATAGATTGCCTAGAACCATCTAGAGTTAATTTCCAAACTGCCACTATTTTTCTATATTTTCTAGGTGTCCATGTAAGCTAAAAAACTAAATAACTCAGTATAGATGTGCACTACAAACCTAGTTCTGCATAATGTAATAATCGATTATCTGAATAGGTATAAACTCTCACCTATTTAGGTGAGTCACCTACGGGGAGTTGAGTCTTTATCCATTGCAGACGAGAGGCTTTCAACCATAAAAACTTGTATTACTAAATTTTATGAATATAAATCTACAAAGACCTTCCATTTACAAATTTTAGACATCAAACAAAACGCTTTCAAGTTACCCATCACGTTCTCTCTTTTTTCTCGGAGCGCTTAAAAACATAAATATCAACTTAACATATCTCTTTAGGAAGAACATGGTAAAAGAAGACAACATTGTAAATTTGTATTCTGATTCTCATCGTGTGGATATTTCGGAGGTATTGTGAATATGAAAGTATAAATATTTTTGTAATACTCAGAATGTAAAATATTGAAGGTGAGATGAATTTAGTTTCAAGAAACCGGATCAAGGTGTTACCAAAAAAGTTTAGAGTAAAATGTGATGTGAAAAGTTTTAGGTCTATTAGATTTTGGTTTCATCATTATGAGTCTATAAGTAGATAACATCCATCAAAATCGTCACATCGTCAATCAGAACATCAATATGGAAACTACAGCTGACGTTAACCAGACCTATTAAAAAAATTTCTTCTATTTCTTTATACGAACACATTGCTTCTAGTAAAAATACGTAGCTAATTATCATAAGATTGAAGTAAATAGATTTTTGCATCATACTTGTAAATAAACTGATTATAAAGTCCCATTGTATTCTGAAGAGTGGCAATATCTTCATACTTCGGATGAACCTCTAAAGTAACATCAAATAAAGGAGGAGTCGGATTTTTACACTTATGTCTCCCATCTCCTATATCATCTCCTTATCTTCTAATTTATTAAAAGCTTCTCAATACCTAGAGTATCCTTGTCAATAGGCAGTTATTTATTTATTTATGAATTTTACCTTTATCTCAGTTTAGTTATCTCAGAGGTATAATGAGTTTTTGACTGGCAGACAGAGTGGATACCATTATGGAAGAGTACCAATCTTTAGAGTGTGATCACTAAAGGGTTGATTCAGTCTTTTTCCATGTTGTAGGATGTTGTTTTTAGTTACAGAGGCAGTTTAACTCTACCAGTTGAGTCAGAATGGACTCAACTAAATCGTCCTCTCTATTCATTATCAGTAGATCAATTATGTAATCCTCCAGTTGAACCTACTTATGAAGTATGTATATACAAATCAATATCTAAACAATAATACATTAAGAGATATTACTGAAATCGTGTGATCTTATAGTCGTCATAATTCTGAATCTCTTAATGTGGTTCAAGCCTTGATTTGTATTTAATGTGATATATATAATTCAAAGTAGTCCGATTGGACTGTTAGCACTTTGAACATACAGGAAAAAAACACATAAAGTTACTGACAAGACTCACTAGGATATTTCGTATCGAGGATATTTTGATATTTGTCGTCCTCACGTAGATGAAGTACCAGTCGATAGATGAGTGGCACTGACCAACTGGCTACTGATCTATGCACTTTATTTACCTGAGGAAGATGTCTGTCGAAACATCATAGTGAGTTTTGCCTGTAAATCTCTGTGTCCTTTTCAACATTTTTTATTGAAGGTATATATGTTGTATAAAGAAAATATTCTCAAAACTAATGTTGTAGCGTACACATTTCAGAAGTAGCAGTTCTTCTCAACGTTACATCTGTTCCCACAATATATCGAAATAAATACTTTCATATAAATCACACATGATTTATGCATTCATGTATTTGAAACAAGTGATGTTATATAAAACATATAAACTTCTGATCAAGAATAGTTCCCGTAATGATTTTACAAAAGAAAACTCCATTTAAAGGTTAAAACAATTTACTTACAACTGAATTAGACACCATATCTAGTAAATCCGAGAATTATTTCAGCTGGAGAAATTTTTTTTTTATTATGTATCTTAAATTTATAAGAATCAATATATATATAATATATTGAAGAATCAATAACCTTTCATGTCTTGAGTGCATTCTTTTAAAAATTTAATTCAATATTTTTATTAATGAAGTTATTTTTGCGATTGTAAATGTAAAAATGTAATTAGAAAGAAAATAGAAAAGAAGAAAACGTGAGAAGTGATCTAAAGACAGGAGTTATATGTGAAGTTAGATGTAGGATTTAAGCAAAGAATGTTAGTCAGAACTCAGTGAGTTTCTCCTAAAAAGGTTGAACTATCCGAAAATGGAGCTTTGCTTATATCCTTCCTTGACAAGCTCTCCTTACCAGCCTCCCGAAATCAAGAAATCTCTTTCAACATTCAACAACCCAACTTTTTTGCTCTGATTTCCCATAAAACACTCAACGACATAAAGGCAATTTTTTTATGGACTTTCTTATTAATTGCTTTTTAAAATATTAAAGTTTTTAAATATTGTAGTATCAAAAACTTATGTAAAATCGAGTTCTTTTTTTATTAAGAAATAAATATTTCCATTTGATCCAAGGAAACCATTAAAATTTGAACATCACCCAAGCGAAGGTCTATATTAGATAAAGAATAATCAACAACTAATATCCTATAATTTAATTTTTATTGGTTCTTCATGAATTTGAACCACTTTTTATTGATGTTTGTTTAGAAGATTTACTTAAACATTCTTCTAGTAATTACGTTATTCATACTTCATGTCATATGTTTTCAACATGGCTTCATTTCAGAAAATGACAATTTATGATTTCAATATAAAAATCACATTCATTAGAAATGTTATATAATAAAACTATTGGCTACAGTAAACCTATTGGACTTAAAAACAGATTACTGAAACAAAAAAATCAGGAAAAAAATCTGAAAAATATTTTTATATTGCTATCTGTTCATGTGTTTATTTGATATTTTGACAATTTTCAATAATTTTTATGATCTTAAGTTCAGTATATATTTCACAACAGGTTTTAAGTAAGATAAGAACAAAGGTTTTGCACCTGCTATGATCAAAAATCAGCTTATGTAAGTTCGATAAATAGTAGAACATTATATGAAACCTCAGTATACCCTTGTGACAGACCTCAGTGTATTTGTATCATATATTATACAATATATCCTCTTAATGTCACATGGTTGAATGACAGTTTTCTTTTTACTGTGTTGGAGGATTATCCTACACCACGGGGATCATGGTGTACTGTTTATCTAATACCGAAAGCGCTCTGCTCGGACTCTTCGTCACTTATTTAATTAAACCTATTCTAATAGAACATTAAAATTTTCTGTCATTTACAGTAACTAATGTATTCATCTGGGAAAAATCTACCATTGCTTTTTGGTTTTATTAAATAGAAACAGAAACTCAATCTTAACATTTTATTGTTCTGTAGTAAACATTGAGTGTTTATGAAAGACTTGAAATAATTGAAAACAACTGGCACTGTACTCTAATAAACAAAGACTAGGGAAATCACATTTCATTGAAATAAAACAATGAAACAACAAATACTCACCGCTATTATTTAATAAGAAATATCTAAGAAAGTAAGTAAAAATGTTCCATTTCTTCTATGACAAACAATACCATTAATCCTTTTTAAATGTTATTGAACAAAAGGTATCAGCTTATTTTAAGAAATGTTTAGTGAAAATTAACTTTTAAAAATTAATATGTTTATAGTACAATAATTTATTGGACACATTTTTAATATTCTCCTTCAAATTGAATACAATTTTGAATCTAAAATATTTTGATTCATCCCAGTACCAATTGCAAGAAATTTAGTTTTAATTACATGTTTTTGTAGTCATTCAATCTTATTTAATAAATGTACTTATAGGTTAATAATAATATTATTAGTTTATAAAATATTGATAAAATTATAGACCATGAAGTAAAAACAAAATAAAAGTTTATCAGGACTTGGTCAGTTCTTCAGGTTCAAATTAAACTCTCATTGCTCTCAGCGTTTCGGCTTTTATTTAAAAAATAGGTTTTGCCTATGAAAAAGGTTTTAAATAAAAAACCGAAACATTGGCAATGAGAGTTTAATTTGAATTTGAAGAACTGACCGATTCCTGATAAACTTCTATTTTCTAATATATTTATATATACATATATATCATCAAGTGGTATGACCTGTACTCTTCCACAAACTTTCCGATTGAATGATATCTGGAAATTTTTAAATTTTTACATTTTATTGAAAAAAAATATTTACAGTTTTTTTAAAAATATGAGGATTTTTTTAGTTGTGCCTTGTGTTGTTTTCAGGATAATACCAAAATTTCAAAACTCCAGAGTTAGTTGCTTAGGATAAAAAAAGTTGTCTAAAAACACATTTAAGAAAAAAAAGTGACTTTTCCATCATGCATAATTACCCCAAAATAATGAGGTACATTTACACTATGAGACCCATTTATGTGTAAAATATTAATTTGATCCATCGAAGATTGTGAATTATTTTTGTGCTAACATTGATAAGTTTAATAATGATCAAAAAGTACCATTCAAGTGCATAAAAGCAAAATCAGATACTCAGAAGAAGAATCTTATTCTTGCAACGTTCACAACAGCATCAGATAGCTCTTTGAACATCTTCTGTATTCCCGCCACATTACTTAAACTTGGTCGTACATCACATTCACGCCTTAAATTCCCAATACCAGTGAAGCATGAATCTACGGGTAATATCCATCCTGTAGATGAAACGCACGGTTTAAATTCTCTTAAACTTGGTGGAGTTGAAGAAGAAAATATTCTTTCAGTATGCAGAATAAGAATGCAGCTGTCTCAGTCAGACTTGCCATTTATTCTCAAGACAATTTTCTACCAGGCCAACCTTTGCAATGTCAATTAATAAAAGCCAGGAACAGAGTCTTAGTGAACGTGGGCTCCATCTACCATCGCCAATATTTACTCATGGTCAGTTGTAAGTTGCTTTAAGTAGAGTTGAAATCCAAACCAGATATAAATTTGTGCTCAAAAACAGGATTTGCTACTAACACATGACATAAACAAAATAATTTTAGAAGAATAAAAAGTTTATATTCAGATATGTATAACAATAAATCTATATTCAGAAATTATTCATTAATTGTGCTGATAGATCCTCTGTATATATGTAAACAGCAATATAGACATGGATAAAAATATAAGTATTATTTTACTTTTAAATATACTAGCATGATTCAAATGATAAATACATATTTTGCGATAAAACCTAAAAGTACTAAATACAAAGTACTAAGTACAAAATATGATTCATTACAATGATATCATAGGAAATATATTTGTCCTGTTTTTTAAAGAATCATGTAAGTATATCTTAAAATATATAAATTAAAGAAGAGACAAATTGTTTAGGTTGTTCATTTTCTTTTTTAAATTATATTAAGTTTGTTTCAAAATGTGCAGTTTATTGTGTAATCTACGTTCTTCTTGTTGATATAAATTCTTCTTGATATATATTTGTTTCATTCTATGAATTTAATTATATATATATATATAAAGATATTATATCCGTCGGCGAACTAGTAATCCGACGGGACTTGAACTAGTAAATATGAAGAGAATAGATGTATCGGGGTGCTGTCAGTTTCAGAATAAAATTGAAATCCCGATGTTTTGATCTTTATTCAAATTTTTTCTCACAGACCAAACTTGCATTAATCATAGAAGTGATGCAACAAATTTAAATAGTGTTTATTCAAGGTACTGAGTACCTAAAGTGTTTTAGTGTAATGTAGTGAAATTTCCTTCCATATTTCACCCTGCATATCACCTTAAATGCGTGTTTCTAATAATCTGCACAATCGAGAATAATTTGATATTAAATTTATTCCAGTTGTTTAATATCAAATTATTTTTTCTATTTCCTACTTTCGTAAGCTTTTTTTAAATTAGCTGATTTTTATATATAATTTTTAAAATTAGAATTACTCACTGATTGTACAAAATTACACATGATGTACTTCTTTTGATTCAGTTCATATGTTGATTTTATGGATGCTAATGCATTATTTTTTTTCTTTCGTTTGTAGGTCTGTGGCGTACAAAATATTTAAATTATTAAAGTATTTGGAATAATTTGGAATAATGATTGAAACGTCAGCATTTAAATTTTAATTTGTAATTGGAGAAACTGACCACATCTTCTTTATATGCTAATATTTTATTTAAAAAGATAGATGTCAAATTTGATTTTGAAATTTTTATTGTCATAGATGTAAAATGAGCCAATTTAATTATTATTATTTTTTTTTTGAAAAAAATTAACGGTCTGTTAAGACAAAATATCAAACGATTTAAAGAAAAGAATACGTGGAAAGAGTACACAACTTGCTTCAATATTTCGACCTCGTCATCATCAGGAGAAGAAGGAGAAATCGCGACTACCTGATACAATGAAATCTCAAACAGTTAGTTTTATGGCATATAGAAAATATGTAGGATGAAAGGAACTCTTTTATGCTCCAAAAGAACTAATAGAATACATGGTGGTATGAAGGGTTAAGATTTCTTCAGAACATCATCTTATTCTTCTTCTCCTTATACTAACGAGGTCAAAAGATTGAATTGAGTTGTGTATTGTTTCTACGTATTATTTTTTTTGTATTATTAATTTTTTTTATAGCTGTGTGTAGTGGTTTTACTGTTCTGTACCCAGTTTTCTCCTTACTATATCTAGATTAGTTTGTTGTTCCTGTTACAATGAAATAAATTCAATTACCTAAAATTAACAATGATTGTTGCATTTAGATATTGTTATACAAAACAGTCCATACTAGGATCAACTTACACCACCAGCACTGTGACTGCCTTGTTTCAATAGTATTACTAGGAATTTGACGGTAACTTGAGGCAAGATCTGTCTTTATTGAGACAGATCATCCTCCTGATATATGGGGATACGTAAGACGATATCTTAGGAATAGAGACGAGGACCTCCAAGCAGTAGGTGTCCGTCAGTCACTCTCACAGGGCTATTTCCTAAATGGTAAAACAATCATAACCGATATAATTATTAATAATCATTATCTCTATTTTGTGCATCCGTTTAAAACCTCACCACCTCCTTACTGTCCATATTGTTTGGGAGAAATCCTAACCCCTCACAATACCATGTATTCTGTTGCTTCTATGGGAGAATAAAAGAGTTCCTTTCATGGTGCATATTTTTTATATGCCGTTAGAGAAACTTGTTAAGCTTGCATCGTATCAGGTAGTCGTGATAGAACGCTATTTAAAAACTTGAGTAAGATGAAATTTAGAACTACGATGCAGAATCCACCATGAAGCATTGTTCATCCGTAACTAGGATGAGGGAAAAAGAAAAATAAACCACACTCTCCACTCATTGAACACCACAATGCGTTGTAATTAAAAAACTTTTCCCTTACACGGAGTACCATTTTTTTTACACGGAGGTTTATTTTTATGAAGTATCGTTTATTTCTATGATATTGTCGATCAGTCAGTGAGTCTCCCTATGGTTTAGTTTCACAAGATTGCGTCACGTAATAATTTCAGTAGCTAATTCATTCTTTGTCATCTCTGCATCTTTGTTTCCTGAATTTTTCTCGTGCGTAGGTAATTTTAGAACCCTACAAATAATGACACTGTTAACTCTTGCTTGTTTTATCTTTAAGAAAATGGCCTAAGATTTAATTTTTACTTTACTATAAGTAAAGTATAGTGATCGTGAAAAAATTCGATCTCGAGATTTTGAATTAGATGTTTTGAGGTCCCAGAAGTCGTTTTATGAAGTTTTTTCGATGATATCTGTGTGTGTGTGTGTGTGTGGGTGGGTGGGTGAGTGTGTTAGCATTGCTTGTTACCACGCTACGATCCAGAATCTTTGATGGATCAAGTTGATATTTTACACAAAAATGGGCCCCATAAAGACGAAGATCCCTATTGTTTGGGAAGAATTATGTATGATGGGAAAGTCACTTTTTTTGCCAAAAACTGTTTTTTAGAAAACATTTATTTCTCCTAAAGTGATAACACTAGAGTTTTGAAATTTTGACATTATCTTTGAGGTTACAAATAGAACAAACGAAAAATATATTCAGAATTTTAAAACAACAGGAAATATTTTTTTTCAATGAAATGTAAAAATTTTGACTTATAATTCAATCTCAAACGCTTGTGAGAGCGATACAAGCCATACTGTTTGACGGATGAAAATGAAACTATGCCCAAAAATAGAACATTATGTGGAGAATGAGTTGAGATATTTTTTTTCAAAATTACATTCGCTAAAGGGGCGTTACAGTACGATTTCTGTTTTCAGAAAATGTTTTTTTGACGCTAAACGGCTCATTAAAAAATCATGAAAATTTGACCAAAAATGGAACAAAAAAATTAGCAACTCATAAAAAAAAATCATGAAGTTTCAATTACGGAAAAGAGCAATAACGCTATAAAAACTGTTTGTTTATCCTAGACTAAGAGATCACCTGCTATACTTGTCGAATTTTTTATATTTTTTACATTGTTTACATTGACTTAGAAATTTTTTGAGCGAATCCACTGAGATAAAATTGATATTTATAAAGGAATAATTTAAATTGTTTATTGACTTATATGAGATGTAAGAGGAATAATATTGTACAGGAAAATGATAACACTCACTCAGAAAAATATCGTATATATGTTATTTGACAAATCGGAAGGAAAATGATCTTATTAAATACTAAGAAGCCATAAAATTCCCATTATAATAATTCTGTAAAAAACCAAATATGTAAAAGATAATTCAAAATTGAAATCTTTCGTTTAGAGATTAATAAATGTAATTATCGTACATCTTTAATTATAAATCATCTTAATACAACATTTTCTTTGCTGCTTATGATGTTCTTCAGAGAAAAAAAGGGTATTTTCCTGTTTTAAATTAGAAAATTTTACTTTAATATTTAAGGTAGAAGGATGTCAAGTAAACGATGTAAGAAATCCACTGGCTATTTGAAGAAACGCCATGTTCTCTTGTAGGAGAATATTTCGTATCAAGAAATGTTCACTTAGGTTTTTCAAAAATGTTATTACTGCTGTAGTTATACTAATGAAATTATTTGCATCAGCTGTGTTATGTACAAAAATAAGCTTATATATTGATATGTCCTTCAATCACTATCTGTACTACCTCCGGAATGAAAGACTAAAGCATATCCAATTTGGATGTTTACGTTATGCTTAAATGAGACGTTATGTGTTCTATACTCAAGAAATTTGATATTAAGTTACTTATAGTAAATTTGAGTGTAGGCCACTCCAGATTTTTAGTATTAGTGTTGTCCTCCGAATGACTTGATCATGGAATTTTAGCACCCAGAAGTTAATTTTTGAGATTACTAGAAGTTCATTTTGCCTAACCGGTCCTGACATGAGGAAGCAAGTGTTGAAATAGTATAAGTTAAGCTTAATCACTACCAAAGTAATTAATATGTCACTGGCAGACTTGTAACCAATATTTTCTGATATATTTCTAAATTTGTAAAGTTGAGTAAATTGTTGTAGCATTATACTAAACATATGTTTAACACTGTGTAAAATTGTCCCAGATTGTTACTTTTTTTACTGGTATATCCTCACTGAGCAGCAAAAGTTACTCATCAATAAAAAAACAAACAAATACAAATGTTGTTTAAATCAATTGACATATTTATGTATTGAAATGTAAATCAACAGATTAAGAAATGTTATCTTTCGGAATTTACAGGGTATTTTAATGTAAAACTTTTCTTTTGTATCTGCTTTACTCTTTCAGTTTGTATTTATTAATATTAATTATTTTTAAAAAAAAAATTTAATAGACTTTTACTCCTTTTTTTGTCCTGATTTTTTTGTTCAAAATGTCCACTTTAATTAGAATGCATAATTTTCTATTTCCATTAAATTATCAATCTAATCTTATTGAAATGAAAAAAAAACTTAGATCATCAAAAAATTGTGTTTTGGAAACCAAAACTTCAATATTTTATTGCTTTTTTCAACACTATAAATTTCAAAGAAAAGTATTCAAAAATGAGTGTGTTTCTTTTAAGTATGTTTCTTAGGCTTTACAAAAGTAGTGAATTTAGAAACATTAGTTAAAACTTAATCTGAATATGCAATTTTATTCAATTGAAACTATATGTATAAAAGGCTAAATTGTGCTACAGGAAGTTCTGAAAAACTGCAAAAGTGGGAACTGTAAAGGTCCTCCTAGAGAACTATAGGGAAGCAGATGCTCCTTTTAGAACACTTCATGTCAGGCTTAAATTTAACACACACACAGACTTACACACACACACACACACACATATATATATATATATATATTCACTGATAAAACGAAATACGATCCAAACTGGACACAATACGAGTTCGAGATTAACAAAGAGCAACACACAAAGTAGCAACACACAAAATCTCGAACTCGTATATATATATATATATATATATAGAAAATTGTCACAATAACACGTGATATAAATATTCAGGTAACTCACCACAAATTAAAGAAGATAGTCGTTCTAAGGCCTTTCGCTTTCACGTCGTCAGAGAGCAAGTGAATACAAGTTGTAAGCAGGTTATGAATTTTGATTTAAAGAAGGAGTAAGATTGGAATCATTGACAGTATTTTTCCCTATAACTGTTGGAATAGTCTTGATTTGTTTGACAATTCCTTCAATTAGAAATTCATCTAATTTAAAAAGGCCTGGACTAGTGTTGACTAACCTCTTAGAAAAGTCTTTTATGAGGGCGCTTTCAACAATGTTTCTTCTTCTTTCACATGACATAAAAACCAACTCCTTTGCTTCTTCCCAGTTAATTATGTGATTTTTGTCTCTAATGTGTATGAACATAAGAGGATACATTTGTAAATTTTCTGTAAATACTATAATTCAATTTGTTACTACTTCGGTGCAAAAGCACATCCAGGAAAGGGAGTTTATTATTATTTTCTAATTCTATTGTAAATTGAATAGACAGAACAAACATATTGAGGGTATCCAAAAAAGTGCTAAGATTTTTATCATCTGGCCAAATGCATAAAACATCGTCAACATAGCGAAGCCATTTATCATTGCTAGGTAAAATTTTAGGTAGGTATGTAATCTCAAAATATTCCATATAACTGTTGCTTAAAACAGGAGAGAGACAATTTCCCATCGCCAAACCAAACTTTTGCTTGTAAAATTTTCCTTCAAATGAAAAACAACAATCTAATGTACACAAACGAATTAACTCTATTAACACTCTTACAGAAACAGGTAATGTTTGTGTACGTTTCTTAAGTTCTGTTTCTAGAAAAACTAATAAATCTTCAACTGGCACATTTGTAAAAAGTGCTTTAACATCAAAGCTTAACAGCATACTATTCTGAAAGGAATATGAATTTAGCTTTGAAACCAGTTCAATGTTGTTCTTGATATGACTTTGGGAAATAGTACCTACCATGGACCAACCATTTTGATAGCTTGTAGACTACTGACCCAATGGAGCTAACAATCTGTCTAGCAGGATAACCATCTTTGTGTGTTTTAATCAAGCCATACATGTAAGATAGAGAAGGAGATCTACTGACAAATTTTGTTAATAGATTCTTATTATCTTTTAAAATTAATTTCAATCTCTTATTGAAAAGACTATTGTAGTTTTCAGTTGGGTCTGAATTTAATAAATCATAGACATTAGTATCAGATAACAGGGTTTCCATCTTTGTAATATAATCTCTCTTGTTCAGTAATACTATAGCACCTGATTTATCTGCTTTTGTAACTTTTATTTCATTGTTGTTCCTTATTCTTTTATAGACCTTAGAAAAACGCTTTGGAACATGTGGTACTATTTCATTAATAGATCTATAAATAACACCTTTACAAATAGCTATTTTGATTTCATCAGGGTTCACTTTTTCCAAATTATTAATGCTATTTGCCAACTCAACGTAATTAACTCCCTTGTCATCTGGTATGAAACTGAATCCATATCCTAACGCTGATATCTCTACATCATTTAATCGTTTATTTGACAAATTAATTATAAGATTTTTATTAGCACATTTATGCCAAGTACTATTTATAATTAAAGACTTCAGTTTTCGTTGGTGGGAATCAATTGCCCTTTGCCTTTTGGACCTCATATTTTGATAGCAGAAGTCATAAACACAACTTTTCCAAACATTGGGAATTTTTAATTCAATTTCTTTCCTTTTTAATGTACATTGAGCAAAATATTGCTTAACTTCATCAGAACAGACAGAAATATGTTTCTTCAATAGCAATTGTTGAAAGCGCCCTCATAAAAGACTTTTCTAAGAGCTTAGTCAACACTAGTCCAGGCCTTTTTAAATTAGATGAATTTCTAATTGAAGGAATTGTCAAACAAATCAAGACTATTTCAACAGTTATAGGGAAAAATACTGTCAATGATGCCAATCTTACTCCTTCTTTAAATCAAAATTCATAACCTGCTTACAACTTGTATTCACTTGCTCTCTGACGACGTGAAAGCAAAAGGCCTTAGAGCGACTATCTTCTTTAATTTGTGGTGAGTTACCTGAATATATATATATATATATATATATATATATATAATATATATATATAAATGATCAAATCACAATATGAAATTGGAAAAAAAAGACTAAGATCTTTCAACCGAAACAAGCGGTCTTTGTCAGAGTCCAAAACCCAACTCAGTCGGGTTTTTGACTCTGACAAAGACTGCTTGTTAAGGATGAAAGACCAAAGTCTTTTTTTCTCACTTCATTTTGTGGTTTGACCATTGATTGTTATTTCACATGTTTATGTGAAATCTTGTATATATATATATAAATTCAAAACGAAGGAAACACACAGAAAGACACAGACATAACTCACATCGATATTTCGACCATCGTCGTCATCAGGAGGTGTGAAGAGCGAAGAGTCCCGCAGGAAGACAGGGCGGTACTTTGAACCTAGTATTTGACCGAATCCCGATTAGATAACACACCTATATATATATATATATATATATATATATATATATATATATATATATATATATATATATAGTAGTATATTTTGGGAGCAGACCTTCATTTAAACATGTTTTATTAAAGAGTATGCCGATTTTCAGTTTTGTCCTTCTTCTGTTTAATTTTTCAAGTTTCCTAAACTTAGTTTTCAACCCTTCAGGTAATATATACATCAATTCACCAAATGATTATTACTAATTCTAAACTATAAAACTATACAATAAATTGTCCAACGTTTCAGTCGTCATAGACCATCTTCAGGGATATAAGATTGTAACTAATTAATAAATTAAATAAAGAAAAAACACTATCAAAAAGTTATTATACATATTTTATATATATATATAATATATATATATATATATATATATATATATCAACTCTGTGCCTAGTTTTAAGAGTTTTGATGATAGTTTCAAACTTGTAAGAGAGACGAGCAGGTGAATGGACCACAGGTAGTTTTGGCCGACCCTGTCTCCATTCATACCTCCCCCTCCCCGCACTCCTACCTTAGCTTTACTTCCTAAAGCACAGGTGTATTTACAAATACACACAGTATTTGTGTGGATACCGTTCAAATATTTTATTTTAACTTCTGTGCATTAGCTTTAATTAATTTTAGTTTGTACCTGAGGATGGCGAATGACAGAAGAAAGCTTGTATTATTCTTTTAGTCATAGTGATTTCAGTAATTAAAATAGTTTTTTTCAAAAAGCGGTTTATTCAAGTGTTTTCGTGGTTCACCTCAAGTTTATTGTGCGTGTTAATGTCTTTCGCTAACCTTCTTTGGAAGCTACCAGAGACTCACTGCAAAGTGATAAGAAAACTTGAGAGTGTCAACAAGGAATTGGTCAATGCAGAAGCTGCTGCTTATTTTAATAATATATATATATATATATATATATATATATATATATATATATATATATGTGTGTGTGTGTGTGTGTATGTGTGTATGTAATCATTACGTTGTGTAAAGAAACTTTTTAAAGGATAATATATATCTGATTTTGTTTAAATTTGAACGGAATGTATACAGTATTAAATTATGTATTAACTTTTTTCGTCGAAAACAATGTAAGGGGTACTTAATCTTCAAATTCCGAGAGTAAAAGGGTGAAGGATCAACGTGCATCGTGGGTCATATTGACCCAAGCGTTTTCAAATATCTCACAGTCCTTTCTCAGGTGCCTTCTGCAGTGCCTACCAAAATGTCCCCAGTCCAGCCGGCCCTTAGACGAATCAATTTCGAATGGTCCGACCAGTCTGTGCTTACACCCACCAAGACTAGTCTGCAAATGTTGAAAACGCCGGTTGATTCTATCTTGGTTTCAGGTGGGAATTGTTGATTTCTACCACCCAATTAGGTCAAGTTCTCCCTCCACCTTGCCATGGTAGTCACCATCTTAATTACTCATGTACGTAATTAACCGAACTGGTGGATCATGAGTATAACCTGAATGAAAGTAAACAAAGAACCTAAAGAAATGTTATTTTATTCTCAGAAATGCGGGAAGATTTTCTTTCAATATAGAAAGAAATCAAAAGGTTTTATCATGTTACATTATTAAGAAAGTCACCAATATAATCAGTATAAAGTAGTTATATTTTCCTTTTTGGTGAAAAAGGTACACTGAAATTACAGTGGGAGACACAATGAATAGAGTAAGAGGGTGCAAATACAAGGAGATGGGGGGAGACGGAGGATGAAAGTAAGAGCGTGGTAAGTGTAACGAAGTTGTGCCTGTGTAAGGAGGGTCCTTTCTGATTAAACACTCCGACTGGCTCAAACAAAAAGAAAACCCTTTCTCAAATAATCCAACATTATTAGAGGAGGCTGAATTAAAGCACTTTTTTTAATAGTGATTTATGACTTCATACTAAGAAGGGAAAAAATTAATTCCAGTAAAGGAATTGAATAAAATAATTTAAGCAATGTTTCAATATTTTGTATTAAACATAAACGAATATACTAAAATAAAAATAAATGATGCTTGTATTAATTGAATTCTTTTTTTTTTTTAAATAAAGTATGAAGTAGTACTGAAAATAGTATATTTATTAGTGATAATTATAAAACAAAATTAGCATTACGTTCTATATTTGTAAATAAAAGTTTTTGTAATTTGTATGCTTAAGAATATTATTTCACGAACGTTTAATAAACTAATTATAACTCAAATTGAAATTTATATTGAACACACCTTTTTTAAACGGATTTGCATCAAATTTTGTATTTATGCATATTCTTAATGATTGTAAAATTGCCAAGTATAATCCTTATAATGATTGATCAAAAGCTGATAATATATTTATATGCATAAAATTATAAAAAGGAAACACATCTAAGAAAACACAAGAACTCACTATGATATTTTAACATTCTTTCATCAGGGGGATGAGTGGCCTGCACGAAAGTCACGCATACTGATGACGAAGGATATCAAAATCTCTTAGTGTTTTTTTCTGTTCTCTTTTGAGTTTTCTTCCTGCGATTATATTTTAATTAGTTCCTTGAATTCGTTTTGATAATCATGTACACTTACTCATGATTGACTAGTTGTTCAATTACGTATACAAGGTTACCCCTCCCTCCAATAAGTCAGCATCTCTGCAGGTGAGATGCTGGTGTTTTTCCCATTTGTAACCAAAGGAGACTCAACCAAAGAAGTTGGACTATATGTTGTACAATTTTATACAGTGCACTTAAGTGACAGAAGTGATGTTAATGAAAAGCGTACAATGTGGCCAACAGAAAATAGAAGTTACCTTTTGTGATAACTAGCTGATTCTATAAGATGTAACTTGATTTCCTATTTGAACGTGAGTTCCTGTTGATTTCACATAGAATGGTTTACATAAAAATTGATAAGTTTATTATAAATAAATAACCATTTATTTAGAACTTTTCAGCACCTCATTGCCACGGCAAGAGGTTGACCTATCACAGCTGTGGAAATCCATCATTATAGCTCCATGCATCTACCCTGTCACATTCATCACACATCTGACTTCGCTCATACTGAATTCTAAACTTCCTTCATTTGAAATTTACTTAACTTTTTCTTTAATGAAAACTCCCTATAAAAGCTTGCTTTAGTTGTGTTGTTTCAATTTTAGATTAAGATTTATTACAGTCTTTTGAAAAATAGTTTGAGAAATTTGTAAATTGAATAATGTTAAAACACACTAAAAATAAAAACTATTAAAGGAACATATATTATCAGGACAGATGTACTACTTTCAAATGCTAAAAGCACTAGTTAATTCGATCATTGATAATTGCGGTGCTTGGTTAATAAAAATATCATGAAATGAAGTTCTTAGTTCATGGGACGGTTGAAAAACGAAACGAATAATTTGTGTGTAATGTGTGTCACATTTGAGATCGTATATACAAGAGATAATACATTTTGGTGCAAGACTCGTCCAAGTATTGTCAGAATTCTGCTTTCTGTAGGCTCACCTTCCGATGAGACTCTAGATAAATATACTTATCTATTATCTCATGCTGTATTTCATCTTTGATTTTTTTCTGTCAGTCTTAGTTTTCTTTTTAGTTAGAGACATTACAAAGTGTGGCTACCAAACACTACACTAAATAGAGTAGAAAATCTTGAAAATCCTTTTTAAGGAAGTTATTTATCTAATTTATATTTCTAAAAGCTTTACAAGCTTGTAAAGCTTTTAGAAATATATGAAATATATATATATATATGAAATATACAACTTTGACTTTCATATTTACATTAACTACTGTAGAATTAGTTTGAACAAGTTTTTTAATAACTTACTAAAGGTAGACTGAGGTCTATCCAAATCCATAATGGCATTTCATTCATATGACAATGTGAGATTATGTAATATGACAAAGGTGTTTCATTTAAGTAACAGACCTTCGCAGACTCACAAGATCTACGGGCGTATTTGGGGGGGGGGGGGGGGGGGGGCACGGACATGTTTATGGGCACAGTGGGTAGGGCAAGGGTTATCCTTAAGACAGAGAAATAAAAAGTAAGCAAGGCAGGAAGTAAGTAAGACAGGGACAGGGCAAAGTAAGTCACAGTATTGGAACAATGAAAACACTTTTGACAGCTGACAGGGCTATAACTGACGTTAATACTGAGTCTAATTTGAATAAACCAATACTGTTATATGTAATGATAAACTGATAAATTTAATTAATGCATTTTTTATTACTTTGTGTCAATATTCACATTACATGCATTCTCTCCAATTAACATTGTAATTCTCAATGCTTATATGCAAATATTGAATTAAATTTACCTGCTCTTCCAGCTTCTGCTCTTCCTATTTTGCTGTTTAACATCTAATTTTGTTATTTAGTAGTCTAATCTATGTTAATTTTTATGATAATATTTAAACAGAATATGAATAAAGAAATCGAGGTACTAGCTCGGAAGAAAATACTAATGTCAGACTGGTGAACCATTAAAAAGGTATTTTTAGGACTAATATAACTTAGGAGCTATGCTAGCAGTTATTGTGTGGTACTTACTCAATATATTAAGTCTTCACCACAAGGATTTTATTTTTCACCGTGTTTCAAACACCTCGTGTTCATCATCAGGTACATCTACAATATAAACAAAAAATTGTATACAAATTTTTGAATTTATATAAAGGAAAAACCAACATCTTTTACCTCAAATAAAACGAAAGGAATTACATACGTGCCTCAGTAAAGCGGTGTTCAGTGATTGAGGAGTTAACAGACACTATTGAGGAAAAGATAAATTAAGAAAGGAGGAGTGGGGCAGGTATGTTTACATAACGGAATAATATAACTTGGGACGAGGGTTTTGAAAGTTAGAATCTCTGACACCTTAGTTCGTTGTATTAGCTATTTCTTATGATTGGCTAAAAATGATGTTAATAACTGCAAATGTTGATATGCCTTTGATGATTGAACAGAAAAAAAAAATCAACACAGTAACTGCATTAATACTACGATTATGTAAAAATTGATGAAAGTGAAGGCAGTTTAGCTGCAAATAAAAGAATATGCAGAAATAAGATACTTCGAGCTAAAAAAAAAACGAGGACAACTACATTACGGTTGTTATAACAATGTAACAGCACAAACGCTTTCGGAAAACTAATCAAATGACCATATGCAGCCAGCTCCCTCGAGCGATAAATAAAGCAATTTAGGAACAAAATTCCAACAACTTTTTAACTAACTTAAAAAACAAACAACGTCACGAGTTATGAACATAATGGGGAGTTTCCATATTTTAGGTACAACATAAAGTAGTTTTTAAACTCATTACAAGCTGCGTTTTTTTTATTCACCTATTATTTTTATTACTTTACTATAAGTAAACTATAGAGAACATTAAAAAAATCCATCTCGAGAATTTGACGAAATTACATATTTTGAGACCTCTGAAATCGTTTTATGAAGTTTTTCAAAGGTGTCTGTGTGAAGATAATTCAGTCTTCAGACACAGACAGACATGCTGTCTGTGTGTGCGTGTACGTATATATAAATATATATATATATATATATATACATATATATGAGTGTGTGTGTGTGTGTGTGTGTGTGTGTGTGTGGATGGGTGTATCTCCAAATGTTTCTAAGCACGCTACATATCATACCGTCTATTGTAACAAAGTCCTATATTACCAAAAGTGAGCACTGCAGTGTATATCAATCTAGAGTGTTGAAACTTTGGGAATATTATAAAACTGAAAAAAACACCATTAACTGAAAAAAAACTCGGATTTTGTTAATAAACTAAAAAGGTTAGATTTGTAATAAAATGTAACATTTTTGACTTTCCATTATGAAAACATTCATTATAAAACTATACTGATTTTATATCAACGATGCTTATTGATATACATGATTTTATTCAACGCGTTTCGAATACTTTATGTTCATCATCAGGAAGAAACTATAATACAAATTATATCTAATTAGTTACAAAAATTAGAGTGAAATAATAAAATTCAATTAAGAGAATTCAAGACATACCCAAGGATGTAGTACTGACGGGTTGGTCCAGTGAAAACAACTAGTAGGAAACAGATCCGTTGCGAAAGAGTGGGGATAGGCATTTAGGAGATAAGGTGACAAAGGCTTCGGGTATGCTTGAAAACCGTTAACTGAAATACAGAAGGCCAGAACCGTAAGATAAATAAGTAGTATGACAGGGAATTTTGAATTTTATATAATCTTTTTATTTCATTCCTCATCCAGTGAACTTTCAAGTTATTTAGGGTATTAACTGCAAATGATGATTTGTTTCTTGAATATAGTGGGATGTATTTCGGAATTACGTTGGAAGATATACAGTCTTTATTAAATTTAATATTCAGCATGTTTTTGGAACTCATCAGAGACAATTTGTAAAAAAGGTTGACTGCTAGGGCTTGACTGGCCATTTTTAAATCATTAGTTGTGCAACCCGTAATAGTGTGGTATTTACTCATTCTGAGGTAAAATGGATAAACCAATAAAAATGAATAAAACTTCATTTGTGTGGAGACTTTTGTTGGTTTATCCATTTTACCTCAGAATGAGTAAATACCACACTATTACGGATTGCACAACTAATGATTTAGAAATTAAGAAAGTATCATTACTCTAAAAGCAGTATAGCTCTAAAAAGTGAAAACTCAACTTTGAATAATGAATAACCTGCTGTGCTTGCCTTTGTATGGGTATTTGGGTGGGGTGAGTGTGTATCCAGAAGATTGTGTACACGCTACGGTCCATGTCCTTTGATGGATCAAATTGATATTTTACACAAAAATGTTTCATTATAATAAGAATATATCAGATTGTTCGAAATCCATGGTTGCAAGTTTGATATAACTGAGAAAATTGATATAGCTACAATAAATGGAATTAAACTATGCAACTGATTGTTGATGAGTTTGATAGGACTTTTCCAGAGAGTTTGAAATTACATCACAGTCGCAGATACATTAAAATATATTGATTGAGACACACAAAACTCAATTGATTGTTAACGAGTTTGATTTTCTGTTTACTTATTTTTCAATGTAAGCTATTTCCATTCTATTTGTATGATTTGACATGAGTGTACTTATCATTAAATTATTCCATTGTTTTATTTAATGAATTTTTTCAATTATATCAGGAATTTTATAATTTGCTTGGAAATTATACATATTTGTCTGTTATTCTGTGTGATGAAGGTAATATTCTAGGATATTGGTTTATTTAGAGGATAGATTCTGGCTTGTTTATTTGTTATTGCCTTGACAGCAGATGTACATATTTCAAAGGATGAATCACCCCAATTTGGTTATATTCAATCTTAGTTTCATGGTATTTCAATAGTCAATTCTAGATTGCATTGATATGTAATATATTCAAGGAATTATGATTTTGTGTACAGGTAGTACAAAATTGTGTTTGAGATCCTTTCTTATGTAGTTTATAAGAGGTTTTAGTAGGGTAGTTAGATTCTTGAAATGCCATTGAAAAACCTAGAAAAATTAATAATCATAGAACTCTTAAGTATCTTGTTTCACTTTTTATATAATAGACATAATTTTTTATGATAAATTATTAGTTGTTTAGTTAATAATAAGTTATTCAAAAAAAATTATTGAAAATGTATTCTGAATTTAAATTTTTCAAGAGATTGAACCATTGTTGAACCATTAAGATTGAACCATCGTGTTAGAAACATATCTAGGAATAATTTTCAATGTTATGAACGTATAACAGTGAAAAGAATTATACAAAGGTTGGAATCTGTTGGTCAGGTATGTTATAGACTTGCATTCAAAAGCACTATTAACTACTTTTAAATGTATGAAACAGTCTACGTGTAAAATGTTTCTTCTGTTATCAGTTTTCTGTTCAAGAATATCAGTAACAGTCTAGAGGTAACAATATTGTTAAATTAAAAATTTAAAATGTTTAGAACTAAATAAAAAGGCAAAAAGAAATACAGAAATTTAAATTATTATTGCATTCAGTTATACATTGTCCAGAAATTGTTTTATCAATTATAAATTGTTAGAATTTATACTGTTAAAAGGTATCATTGTAGAGCCTATACAATATAAAAGCAAGCACATATAGGATAATAAAAGATTATTAGTTATCAACATTTCTTACAGATATTAAATAATATTGATAAAAAAAACCAAAATTACACATTACAATGAAATGATTCTAACGAAAATACAATTAAAGCACCATTTTTTTTTTAATGTGAAATTCAAAGTGATCTTGATAAATTTATGGACATATCAAATTTTCTTTGGCAAAAATGATTGATTGTTACTATTTTATGAAAAAAAAAATGATCACAAATGTTTCAATCGTCTGAATATAGTAAGAAAAATAAGTTTAATTTCCTAGTAGAGGTATATAAAACAAATTAAAACCGTTATTTATGCAAATATACAAAATTAAAATAAAGCAACCTACACTCTACTTTATTTTAACTAAACATAATATCAAACTCGTTGGGATACATTCAAGTTTGGATTTTATTTTTATATGTTATTCCTGTAGACGTAATATATATATATACTCTGTGATAAAGTATTATCAAACACAGAATTAATCAATTTAATTATTTAATTTGTTCTATTTTGACTATATTCAATTTGTCAGTTATAAGAAATCTGAAATTCTTGATGTAGAGCAATCCAATATGTTTTTATTATCTTTAAAATGAATTCTGTAAGCAATATATCTGTTCCTTGCTTTTTCAGTTTCTTTGATCTGAAGAGACCCAAATGTATTTACGTTTAGCTACAATAAAAATTTTACTTCAGCATTTTGAATAAAGCAATTATTAATATTTATATTTTATTTTCGGGAAGGATATAAGGAATGTTTTAGATGGATTTACATTGAGGCATTTCCCCTCTACCCATCTTTCTTCAATTTACAGACCATGCTTCATAACCAAAAAGACAGTACCTTCTCGTTTCTCTTTCTATAATAACAAGATTATCTGCATGTCTAAGGTTATCTTCTATATTCCTGTCAATAGCCTGCACAGAGTACCCAGGAGTTTACCCACAACTAATCACCACAATAGTTGGCATAGCACGCTTCTACACCTCACTGAGGACTGCCTGTAGTGGTCACCGTTTCAGTTATGATAGATCCTATACTTGCACTGATTAGACTCATCCTATATTCTTGCAATCCATTCCATAGTTCTTAAACTAAAGCATCTATACATCATTTCTAATTCATTCAATTCTAAAGCATTAAGTCCAAGGCTACTCCAATATCCAAGAAAGATTGTATAGTGATTCTTTTAAGATGTAAGAATTTTTCTGTTTTGTTAACCAGAACTTCTGAAATTGAATCTGTTGGAATGTATTGTTGCCCCTTTGACGATACTCATTTTCTTAAAACTTCTTAGGTTACTTCAGTAGAGAACCTAATGGCTATCATGTTTTTCTGTAATATTAATCTTCTAATATTTAACCTTACCAAATATTCGTTGTAAGACTACACCTAATACAAATTATAAGTTTACTGAAACACCGGAGAATTAGCTTAAATTTAGTATCCCTTGTGAAATAAGGAACAAAAAAGTACCTGTCTCTTGCTTCAATACTACCCAAAAACAGTGGGATTCATAAATATACCAAAAAATATGTTCCATCGTATTGATTACATTTTACTTTGATAACCATCCATTAAACATAAAAAAACATAAAATATATGGTTGATTTAAGATGACTTTTACATTTATAAGGACTAAATATCTTATATATCATAATAACTCATTAAAACATCTTCAAATTTTACTTATCAACATTTAGCTAGCAATTCTTTTGACTCGATTCTAATAAAAAATTTGATGTCCATGCTAACAAATACAGTCACAGCAGGTTATTCATTATTCAAAGTTGAGTTTTCACTTTTTAGAGCTATACTGCTTTTAGAGTAATGATACTTTCTTAATTTCTGTCTTTTTTACGTAATTTATGTCTTTGAATATTTTTAAGTAGATTTTATTCATAGTATTTCTTTCTTCTGTACATAACCGTTTAGCGTAAAGAAAAGTCTAATACATGGAAAGAGCCATCATATCCTTTCAATCATATATATCAATAAGCATCGTTGATATAAAAGCAGTATAGTTTTATAATGAATGTTTTCATAATGAAAAGTCAAAAATGTTACATTTTATAACAAATCTAACCTTTTTAGTTTATTAACAAAATCTGAGTTTTTTTCAGTTAATGGTGTCTTTTCAGTTTTATAATATTCCCGAAGTTTCAACACTCTAGAGTTAGTATTTTAGAAGAAAAAAGAATGTTATCTAAACTCATATATTGACCATAAAAGTAGCGTTCTCATAATGAAATATTGCCAAAAAACAATAGGGCTAATATACACTGCAGGGCTCACATTTGGTAAGATAGGAATTTGATACAACAAACGGTTTGGTATGTAGTGTGCATTACTTATAAACATTTGAAGATACACCCATCTACCCACCCACCCAAACACACAGACACACACACACACACACACATATATATATATATATATATATATATATAATATATATATATATATATATATATATATATATATATATATATATATATATAACACACACACACACACACACACACATATATATATATATATATATATATATATATATATATATATCATTAAAATTAACCGCAGTCTCGGCATTCACGATCTTAAAACTGAGAGATTCGATCCTACGAACTAACCTTCTGCTAACAGGGTTCAACTGGAAAAGGAGTTGGCCAGGTGACATGTTAAATTAAAATCGATGACTCATGCTTAGTCATTGCTATAAATAGATTAAAAGGATAGTACAGGTTAATATAAACAGAAGGTCAAAGGTCAATAATGAACAAGAAACAAGCGGTTAGAATAAAAGAGTTGAAAGGTCAACGGTATATGTATATATATAGTATAATATACATAAAGAAACATAGAGAAATTAAAAACACACACTTACAGTCTCCAATTTTCGGTTGAACCGTCTTCAGGAGAGATAAGAGGGAGAAACCAAGGACACTGGTACAGAGACGGTTGGAGAAACATTTCAGAGAGGGAAAGAAACATTTCTCTGTGTTTATTTATTTACATTGAACTGTATTTGTCCATTTCCGATCGTACTTTCATCGAAAATGGTATATATATATATAATCTAATGGTATATATATTTCTATTAATATATTAGTTATTATTAATTATAAATTATTAATATATTTCTAATGGTATCTAAAGACACCAATAGAAAAAACGTCAAAATTAAACTTTGGGGACCCCAAAAATGTAAATCCATCAAACTCTCCTAAGAGATTTTTTTATATTATTGCTATACATACTTAATTTATAGGAAAGTTAGTTCTTCAATAATGAATATTGAGGATGCGATAATACATCCCTTCATTAGATATTATGTCTAGTCCGTATCGGCCAAAGGAAACAGAGTGGGTGAGGAGTGGTTAAAGAAAATAATATAGAGTATTTGTTTCAGAAAATGAATATAATATGAGAAATGTATCTGTTTTTAACAAAAAGCTTAGCTATTAAGAAGAAGTATTAGTCGTTGATCTCTCAAATTGACGCAGTTTACTCTAATAATAGCTTTGTTTAGATTGATAAAGTGAAAAGCTCCGTTGAAATATAATAGTTGTTATGATGTAAAGAAAGTTTTCTCGGAACTGTTGAGAGTTTTTGACATTCTTGCGATTTAAATTTTCATAGAATTATTATTGATTGATTGATCAAAGAGTTAGATGTTCCAACTCTTTGTTCTTCCATGAACTAACCTGAAGGACAGATAGCTAATGTGATTGATACAGAGGAATTTACTCAAAACTGTACTAATAATACTATTTTCTACGATTCTATAATTTCTAATGATATTTTGCAATACCATGTATAATCGAATTTTCGATTTCGTCAAAGACGAATACCTTTGCTAGGCAACTATATACGAATATGATCATCTATACTTGCATCATCAAAAAGAAATGTGCATGCAATGCTTATACGAAGTTGGTTGTTAAAGAATATTGGGTCAGATATGGATTTTAAAATTTCTCCCAAAAGTAAGTATTAATCATAGTGGGTTAATGAAAAGCGTGGAAGGCATATTCATTTAGTTTGGTTTATTTCAAATTAGTGACTAAAACTAATGATATATATCATGATTTATTTTCTTGACCCAATATTCATAGAATAATTTTTTTGCTCTTGAGGGTTAAGGTCTTATGATTGAAACTACTTCTCTAGCCGATGTTTCGACATATATTTATGTCATCTTTAGGGCCACAACAAGTTTTTTTACAATAAGCACTATTACTACTACAATATTGGACATTTATTACATTTTAAATTTGTTACATGAAAGATAATAGAGGTAGTGGTCGATGAATCTGGTATCGCAACTGTGGATTTTAACATTGATGTAGGGATATTTTTTTTTTACTTTTACTTTATTTCAGAAATATAGAGATCAATATTACCTCAGATCAAAACTTACCTCAGAAATCTGTTCTTTTTTCGACAATTGTTCTTTAACTAGATTACATGGTTTATAAATCCGGGCTGTCTATGTTTGTTGAATGTTTCATTACTGTTATATTCTCTTTTAAATTTTGAACAGTGTTTACATTTTTATTTGTAAACACTGAGTATATGTCGAAACGTCGGCTAGACAAATAGTTTCAATTATTAGACCTCAACCCTCAAAAAAAAAAAAAAAAAAAAATACATATATAAATATTGAGTCAAGATAAATAAATTATGATATATATCAATAGTTTTAGTCTCTAATTTGGAATAAAACAGACTTATAACTCAAAACTGCGTAAAGTATGTCTTACACGATTTTTAATTTTACACAAGTAAATTTACTTTTAGACCCCGAACTGTAAAAACCTTGGAACTAAATCACTTAATAAATGTACTGAATTGTTAATAGTTTGAGAGGTGATATATATATGTCAATTGTCATATATTACATTAATATTTTTTGAGGATTAGAAATAAAAATGGCTGTCTTGAAAAGAAAGTTTTTCACATAAAATGATGTACAGGTTTAGGTCCAGAAAACCCCAACTTAAAACAACTGCGCAGAAGCAAATTACCCTTTCCTTGAAAGGTATCTCACCCTTCTTTCATAACAACTCACTACAGCTTATTTTATGAAACCAGTTGGGCTGCATGATACCTTACTAGCTTCTCATACACTGAAGCTCCAACTAAAACTGACTTGTCTTTATTTTCACCTGAGGTTTTGTGTAAGCAAAGAAGGATTACATTAAAAAAAAAATCAACAGTATGCGTATATGATGCATAAAGTAATGTTGTTTCTTTGAACTCTTGTTATGTTATTTCTGATAAATAATACTTATATGGTACACAATCAAATAGTTATTTGTCAAACAGTTATTATATGTTTGAAAATAACTTTTTCAAATACGTCCCTCTACTATTTTCAAAATATTAACCATTGGAAAAAACCTTATTTTAATTTTTAATAAATTTAAACGGTAGCAAGAAAAGTAAAGTTAATAGTCAAACATTGGTAAGTCCGGGACTAAAGAAGACATTAATGTGCTGACACACACACGCTAACGCACACACACACACTCGCGCGCGCGCGCGAGAGAGAGAGAGAGAGAGAGAGAGAGAAAGAAAGAAAGAGAGAGTGATTGAGTGAGCGAGAAGGAGAGAATATAAGATGAGGTGGAAAAAAATGTCAAAATTAGTAATAATTTTAACACTAACAATAACGATATAAATAGATAGAAATTTAAACAATTATTTTCTAAGTAAAATATTAAATGAATTATAATTAATTTAACACATTATAATAAAATCTAGTTCACAAACGAGTTAATTTCAGTTAAATTACTATTGATGTAATGTTGTTCCTTATAATGAATTTACTTAGAGTAAAATTAATTCTGAACACCTACAGATTTTTAAATAAGTGTACTTATTATTGTTATCTATTGAAAGTGAAGACTTAAACTAAAATACGCATTTTAATTGAGTTGTTTGATTAGGAATTTAAGTATTAAGTTCTTGACATTTGAAAATAGTGAAATCAAAGTATTAAATAATCATATGATTTTTTATATTCTTTTATTTTCGACACTTGTATTTATTTTAAATAAATTAACAGGAATAAAAATACCAAAGATTATACTCAACATCTTGTATTTTGATTTGTTCATATGTCCTTCTAACTGAAAATATAAAAGATGTATATTTGAAAGCAATTATATTGATATTATTATACTTCTGTCATAAAGTTATATTTATTTTGCCCATTTCTTTTTCGAAAACGTGGCAGCTGCAAATTGAGTGTGATTGATGGTGAAAACGAAATGACTGCACTATGGCCTCTTCGGGCTGTCAGGAAATTGTTGACTAGGCTTTTTTATACTTCACTTCAGGTTTCCATTAAAACACATCTCTTCTAAAAGGGAGAAGGTGAATCGAACGCACTCAATTTATACGCATCAGATATTACTCCAAGTGTACGTTACACAAATAACATATTCCAATATTCAATGAGATACTGAAACAAATTTGTCAGAGAGATATAAATGTAGCATTATAGCAACAGACTGAAATATTTATGAAAGTGTTCAACTGATTTTTTTCCCCCCAAATTATATTGATCATAAACATTGATTGAATTATCATTGACTTGGATTCATTGCTAGAGAAAAATTTTAATTAGATGAGCATGTAGTCCATTTGCTACATAATGAAATGGCATTGATAAACTTCAAAATCTTTAGTAAATAACAGAAGCAGTCATTCTTGTGGATATGTTTTATATCCATTTCAACTTGGGCTAGTTTTCTTGATAAATTTTCTAATTTGTTGGTTTTCTTAAAGTTCTAAGGTAATAGAAGGAGGACCTCTCCAAAATTTCTAGTATTATAGTTAATATTTTTCATACTTATAAATTAATGTTTCGGTACAAAAAGGTAATGGCACTACTCCACATATTGTGACCCAACACTGACCATTAACAGGGTACTAAGTCCAGGAATTTCGGACTTAGAACTTTACTAAAATAGAATGCACACTTCCTAACTCATTCTGTTTGGCTTATTAAATGCTTATTTGATCTCTAGTAATTCGGAATCTAAAAACATAAATAAACAGAGCAGCTATCTAGTCATCTCTTTAAATTCTAGTGTATGAATGAATAAAAGGCAATAATGAGATCATATATAGGTAAGTATTGAAGTAATAAATCATGCGCCAAACTTTAGTTGTTTATATATACTATTCTGAAAATGATATTCTACTTTCGTAGCTATGTTTTAAAATATAATTAATTCTGAAACTAGTGACGTGGACAAAAGGCCAATATTCAAATGAAGTGCTTTCCACTTCTCAGAAGTGGAACAATGTTACAAAATCAATTGCCAACCCAAAGTCCAAGTGATGTGTCTGATCTGAGAGTCAAATCAAATTGATTTCCAATGACCAATGCAGCATGAGCTCAAATTTCATGGCTTCTAAATTCAAAAAGAAATGTTTTATCAATAAAAAACTGTTTACCAATAATAAATAGATACATTTTTTCAACGTATTTAATTGATCTTTACTATTGATATTAATTTATACGTTTCGTACAAAAACACTTTTCAAATACTCATGCAAAATGAATTTAATTTAAAAATCAATAACTGTTGTTAATTCTATGATTTTGTATGATTCTATAAAATTTTACATTTATCATGTAACGAATGATAAATTCGTATCTAACGAAGTAGATAAATTCTTGTATGGTCAAAGGTTTTGGAACTAGTGAAAGAATTTCTGATCCCAGCTCCAGTGGACAGATTGTTGTCGCCCTGGTCCTGCTATCTCTTAGCTGCAGATACACAAATGTAAAAGTCAATTTCGTAAGCTACAAAGTGAATAAGGTTTCAATAAATCATCACTAGTTTATTAGAATAATTGAATAATATTCCTTTCAACTAAGAGCTTGACCATGGAGCTGGTCAGTTTACCAGGCTCCCATCGACATTAACTCTACCTGCTCTATTATACAAAAACAAAATTAAAAAGTTTGTCATATGATATCATCCGTTTTAGTTTAATGAAATATTCAACTTCTTCTGAAACAATAAATCTGTCAACTACATTTTTTCGTTGATTTGATAGTTGAACTACATATGTTAAAAGGTTGAAAATAATGTTAAAAATAATCCTAAACTGGATCTTTAATCCAAAAGAAACTTACTTAAAGCTATTTGCTATCTCCTATTTAAAATTCTATTATTTTTCTAATATTACTATTTCATTTATTTATATTTACTGTTATATTTCTGTAAAATTATCAACCATTCTTCTGTCAATCTTCTTGTTCAAACTACTGTTTACTTCTTGTCATGATTGATTTGATCTTGAATTTAAGTATGTTATGCTTATCCCTTCATTATTAACGTGAAACAAGCTCGTAAATACAACTTATATAAGCGCTAATTAGTTAGGGTATGCTTGATTTGTTGCCCTATCAGCTGAGCAAGAAATTAAGTTGAAAATTCTGCAGGTTGATTGAACTAACGTTGGATATTTCATAACCTTGGAAAACTTTAAAATTTTGTTCATATTACATTTATCATTTTGCTTTCCTGTTATTGAACAGGAAAGCTTCATAAAGACATCTACCATGGAATGGCAATGATTTTTTATTTCAATATTCATTGTGAAATAAAAATCAGCGTATTAACCATAGTTTGGCATCTGAAATATGGCTAAGGTATTTTGATCAGTATAGGTCTCTAGATAAAAGAAAGCCAAATATGTTCTTTCCTATAAAGGTCTTTATTTGCATATGTTATATTTATTTATTTATATACTATTGAAAAATATTTATGAGAAATGAAGGTAGAGGATAGAATGTTTGATAGTGATGGGTAAACAAATGAGGTCAGAACTAATGAAACACTATCTTATAACCAATATAAACTTCTTTGGACGAGGCTGTTGATAAAGATGCAAAGAGAAAGAAGCCGTTATCTGAAAACGTCTATATCAACGTATCTGTTCAATGAATATTAAAAAATTGAATTTATAATAATAAATGAATTGTGTTTAGTGTCAGGGTGAGGTAAGAGAGATATTTATAATATATATAAACAGATTTCAGATCTTTGTGTTGGGTCAAAAACCCAACTGACGAAGACCACTCGTTACGGTTGAAAGAACTTATCTTATCCCTTATTATCAGGTGGTAGATCGGCTCCTGGGCTTAAACCTCAATCGTTGATTTTTTTTTTATTTTTTTTTTATAGTTGTTATAAGCATTTAATTTTATTTTAGTTAAATGTTTTCATTTTTTAATTTTTATTTGGCTTTTATCTCTTTATCTTCCCCGTCTACCTTTCCTCCGAAAGTTGGCTACACTGTTTGAGTGCTTCAGTTCGAACGACAAGTCAGTCGTTATCAGCCTTTGGAGCGATTCACATCTTTTCCTGAAGAAAAGGACATCCAAATATAGTAGTGAGTTCAGTGATTTCTTTTCTATGGGTTCTTTTTAAATTCTAGTTTATATATATATATATATATATATATATATATATATATATATATATATAAACCAATTAATAAAGATAGCACACAGATAGACACAGGAATAACTCACTTCTATATTTCGACCATCGTCGTCATCAGGAGGCGAAGAGTCCCGCAGGAAGGCAGAGCGGCGACTCAGAGTCGCCGCTCTGCCTTCCTGTGGGACTCTTCGCCTCCTGATGACGACGATGGTCGAAATATAGAAGTGAGTTATTCCTGTGTCTATCTGTGTGCTATCTTTTTTAATTGGTTTTTATTTAAAAGTCCATTGGACCGTTTCATTTAATTATTATATATTTATAATATATATATATATATATATATATATATATAATATATATATATATATATACTCTTTCCTTGGAAATACGATCCAAAACAAACAAATATAGTTCAACGTACAAAAGGAAACATAGAGAAATTAAAAGAACAAACTTACAATCTGTAATTTTTGGTTTGAATCGTCTTCAGGGGAGATAAGAGAAGGGAAACCAAGCGCACCGTTTTTATAAAAAAAAATTCACGTAATTTCAAAACGCAGAAAAGAAAAATAACACTATCAAAACTGATTGTTTATTATAGACTAACGGATCACCTGCTATAATGGTTGAATTTATTGATATTTATTTACATTGACTTTTTTGAGATAATCTACTGAAATGAAATTGATGATTAGATATATGATGAAAAAATTTAAATTATCTATTGACTTATATAAGTTGTAAGAAGTATGATATTTTTACATGCAATAAATCACCGCCAATAAACATAAATTTCTGTTGCTTTCCTTGATATGATGGATTTGACTCACAATATGCTCTAATCAATATATATGTTGCACCCTTGAACAAAACTTAATATCAGATGTTTTTTTTTATATTATTTGTTACTTTGGGTAATATTGAAGTGTGAGGAATGGACGGACTCTTTCCTGAAGAAAAAGGAGTTATGTTTGTTGACAAATATTAATTTTTTTCACTATTCTAGTCTAATAGTTCATATCTATTATTTTGAAAAATTATAAGCTCTCAGGTATAAAAGTTTTTAATTATTCTGAATAGCCGGATTTGAGTATGTAAAACTGGCTAATTACTAATAAACTTTTTTAATATACATTTACAGCAACCTTATAACAGAGTACAGCACGTAGGAAAAAGATAACACTCGCTAGGAGAAAATTGGTATTTATAATTTCTGGCAAAGAGAAAGAAAAATTATTTTTATTAAATACTAGGACGCCAAAAAATTCCTATTATAATAATTCTAGAAAAAACCAACAATGTAAAACATTTTAAATATCTTCAATTTAGATATTTATATTATACCTGAGTGGAACATTATACCCAAGAAGTATGAAATTTTGTTTACTTATAGTAACGTTCAGTGTAGGCTCCTCCAGTTTTGTTCATTATATTACTATAAATAATAAAATATAATAGTATTTTCATAATTATTTATTAATAATTAAATTAGTTATTACTAATAATTTTAATTAATTTTTGTTTAGGAAATAAATTAATTCTTATGATACAGTAGATTAAACTCAGTTCATTACTTCAGAAATTTAGTTTAAAATACGTTTTGTATATAGTACATAGTTAGGGAAAAAACAATTAATTCAAGTTTTTTATACATGTTAATAATTTGAATTACCAGAAGTTATTTTTAATAATTTTCTGATAGACTTTTGCTTATTTCTTTGAGTTCTTTGATGATACATTCAAGTTTAGTCAACTAGATGAACGTAATGAAATTAGAAACACTATCATTCTCGATTAGCAGAACAGCTGTGCTTGTTGGACGAAATCAAAACATCATGTTGGTATATAATAGGATTTGATGGATATAGCGATGATGGTTTCTGTGTTTTGCTTGACTACTGATTAGTTAGTTCATACCAGAGTAAAACACAGCCCAGTGTGTGTGTGTGTGTGTGTGTGCGAGTACATGCACATAACGCTCAGTCAGTACATATACCAAGTGGTCTCATCATTAACTAATGATGGATAAAACAATTACACTACAAATAGGTTGAGGGGAACAGATAAATAGACTATGCATACTTGTGTGAGGTCAACACCATCAAATCTTTGGGGTCCGACTATGCATACTTGTGTGAGGTCAACACCATCAAATCTTTGGGGTCCGACTATGCATACTTGTGTGAGGTCAACACCATCAAATCTTTGGGTCCGACTAAGTCAAATTAGGATGATTATCAATTTGAAGGCAATACATATCAATTTAGTATCTCTGAAAAAAATAATACAACGAGAATTTCGGTCAATATAATATTATTATGTTTTGTATATAAACAAAGGTGGAAAAAATATAATAGAAACTATACACAATGATATAAGTTTTGAACATCTGATCAAGTATGTAAACAGTCAGAGGAGAATTCTTTATATTCTCAAATTTGAAAAATTACCTGCTAAACAAACATATGTTTTCAAATAAATCATCATATGCTTAACTCTAGTCAAATTTAGAAAAAAGAGCTAATATCGTGATTAATTGTTAGAAATTGATTACGTCTAGAATTCCCTGCTACTAATTAGAAAGCTGTTTGGATACCTAAATAAACGTATTTCACGCTTCATTTAGTGTTCTCCGTAAACATGAAATTTGCAATTCAATATTATAAAAATACTGGTAATTATTGAATAATTTGTACTTAAATCTAGTAATTAATAATAATATTTGAATTATTTCCTAGTTATTAAAATACTAAATTAATCTAGATTAAACAAGTAGATGCATTAAATAAAAACATCTTTTCAAAGAAATTCATGTAAGATACGAGATTTGATATCTCTTACCTTCATTGAGAACTTTCAACAATCGCCAAAATTAATTAACTATTGTCAATGGGTGACAAAAAAAGTTTATTTTAGTTAGTATTTGCCTTCAATAAGATTTTAAGTAAGATCATTATAATTTATTTCAATCTTAATTTACCGTGTAAAGTCGTTAAAAATATAATTGCAGTGTTTTCCTCACTCAACAGACAATAAATCATAGCTAATGACCCCAGTTTTTGGGAGTCTGCCTCTATTTATTACTAAATATTTCAAATAAACCACTAAAAATGTGCTAAATATTTAATATTACTGAAATAAATTAATGAATATATTCATAAGTCAGAAGATCATTAAAACATTTAAACCAGTGTGCTTCTGCCCTCCCGTGTAAGACCTATGCAAATTTAATTTTCGCTTTACTATTCTTACATAAATTATAAATGGATATATTTCAGACTTTTCGTTGAGCTTTTGGATTACTGAACATTTTGCGGATAAGTACTTAAATAAATATTCCGTTTAGACCTAATGGAGCTGTGTTACTCATTGGTTTAGCTTTCCTCTTGTATGCAAAATGCATATCCACAAATTAAAAACTGCAAGCCACTATAAACAATTTTGAGTAGTGAAAAATAACAGAAATACTCAAATGAGAACACTATTTTTAATAATATTCGTTAAATTAATAATAATATTTGTAAGCAAGAGATATTCATGAGTATTTGTATTAATAGTATAATATTAATATATTATAAGTGCATATTAATTTATGAAATACACATGAAACCACGGCAAGAATTTTAAAATCCGAGTAAGGCCTGTTGATCAATAAAAGTTATCATCTGAGTCGTACATACTCAAATAATTATTTATTTGTGGCAAGAAAACAATCTTTTACTATTCTGAATATCCTAATCCTATATTTCATTCGTTGAATTTTTTTTTTAATGTTTATGGAAAGTCATATATAATTATATGCACAAACAATAATTGTAAAGTAACAGACAGAACGAAGACGGAGAAAGTCAAACTTGTTGTTTTCGGTGTTAGAGGAGATAAGAGAGATATTTATAATATATATATATATATATATATATATATATAATATATATATATATATATGATCAAACCACAATAAGAAATAAGAAAACAAGACTAAGATCTTTCAATCGTAACAAGCGGTCTTCGTCAGAGTTGGGTTTTTGACTCTGACGAAGACCGCTTGTTACGGTTGAAAGATCTTAGTCTTGTTTTCCCATTTCTTATTGTGGTTTGATCATTGATTGTTATTTCACGTGTTTATGTGAAATCTTTATATATATATATATATATATATATATATATATATATATACATATATATATCGTACATACTTTTTCGTTGGAAATACAATCCAAAACAAAGAAATATAGTTTAATGTACAAAAAGAAACAGAGCAATTAAAAGCACACACTTACGGTCTCTAATTTAAATATTATTATTATTATTTTTTCTTTTTTTTGGATTCATTGAACAGATACGTTGATATAGACGTTTTCAGATAACGGCTTCATTCTCCTTGTATCTTTGGCAACAGTCTTTATATTCAACTTCATAAAGAACATTACGTTGCCACTATTTTGGAACGTTTTCTTTAAAGATAGAAAAGAATGATTTTGAAATTTGTTTGTTTAAAACTAATATGCATTTTGTTTCAAAAACTTGTTTAAAAAGTTTTCAATAATACTTCAATATATACAAATTTAAAATACTTATTGTTTTTGTACTTCTAGATTAATTAATTAACGCTCTAATTTTTTTTACATATGTAAATCAAAAATGTTGAATTAAATCACATCGTTAATTATTTTTCTGCAATAATACTTTTATTTTTTCTTATTATCGTTTAAAAAATATAAACTGCTTATTTGAATTGATTTCTTTTTACCAAGTTCATAGAACAATAATAATAATAATCTAGTAACAATATTTATTCTTATTTATGGAATATAACTATTTAAAACGTATTCTTGTTCTCGTTTTTCATTAAATAAAACATCAATACATAACTTAATAAACTTGACTTCTCTTCTTCCTTTATTAATACAGTCTTTTAACAAGTCAACGATAACAATATCGGTGAAATAAGGCTGTGAAGTAAGAACTGGTGAAAAATGAGATCCCATTGGCAAGCCAAATTACTGTTTACACACTGTACTATCAGAAGTAAAATATATTGCATCACACATCAGTCTAGGATGAAACGGAAATCCTTCTTCGACATAGCCACATGTGGTTTGTCTTCATTCCGTTGTTTATTTACTAAAGCAAATCCTAATGGTATAATTACTATTAGCAATCACTGCAATAGGAAATTATTTTAATACTATCATTTTATAGTTGAGTAGATAGAGTATGTTTAAATATTTGGAAGTGTTAACATTTAATTCATAACAGATATTCTTCTTATGAGATTTTACCAACCCATGTTATATTCGTGGTACCATTCCATTATACGATTTCATTATTAAACCCTGACGAAGGTCAATACATTCGTTGTTATGAGTTCTTCAACCATTTTGTTAACTTTATTTCGCGATGTTAACGATCGATATTTTCTTCTAACTGAATAAGCTTCACTATCTTCTAACAAAATTGTCATTATTTTTTTACAATATCGTTTATTTAATAGAAATGTGTTACCATATTTGTAAATTTTTCAAGTTACAATATATTTTATGTTTTCTTAAAAATATACAGGCTTTATTAAAAGATAATTCTATACAATAAATTTGTTTTTTCAATCGATTACAAGAGTTCATTACAGAGTTTTTTATACATTACTTGATTTGTTATAATATTAACACATTGGTGACAGTGTGGTAGTGTGGAATTGGTGAATATGTTTAGCAGTGTGACTGTGGGTTAATCAGATTGTGCTAGTGAGTATGATGAGGAGAATGTTAGTAAAAGTGTGGTAGTGTGGAATTGGTGAATATATCTAGCAGTGTGACTGCGGGTTAATCAGATTGTGCTGGTGAGTATGATGGTGAGAATGTTAGTAAAAGTGTGGTAGTGTGGAATTGGTGAATATGTTTAGCAGTGTGACTGTGGGTTAATCAGATTGTGCTAGTGAGTATGATGGTGAGAATGTTAGTGAAAGTGTGGTAGTGTGGAATTGGTGAATATGTTTAGCAGTGTGACTGTGGGTTAATCAGATTGTGCTAGTGAGTATGATGAGGAGAATGTTAGTAAAAGTGTGGTAGTGTGGAATTGGTGAATATATCTAGCAGTGTGACTGCGGGTTAATCAGATTGTGCTGGTGAGTATGATGGTGAGAATGTTAGTAAAAGTGTGGTAGTGTGGAATTGGTGAATATGTTTAGCAGTGTGACTGTGGGTTAATCAGATTGTGCTGGTGAGTATGATGGTGAGAATGTTAGTAAAAGTGTGGTAGTGTGGAATTGGTGAATATATCTAGCAGTGTGACTGCGGGTTAATCAGATTGTGCTGGTGAGTATGATGGTGAGAATGTTAGTAAAAGTGTGGTAGTGTGGAATTGGTGAATATGTTTAGCAGTGTGACTGTGGGTTAATCAGATTGTGCTAGTGAGGATGATGGTGAGAATGCAAGTAAAAGTGTGCTAGTGTGGAATTGGTGAATATGTTTAGCAGTGTGACTGTGGGTTAATCAGATTGTGTTAGTGAGTATGATGGTGAGAATGTTAGTAAAAGTGTGGTAGTGTGGAATTGGTGAATATGTATAGCAGTGTGACTGTGGGTTAATCAGATTGTGCTAGTGAGTATGATGGTGAGAATGTTAGTAAAAGTGTGGTAGTGTGGAATTGGTGAATATGTATAGCAGTGTGACTGTGGGTTAATCAGATTGTGCTAGTGAGTATGATGGTGAGAATGCAAGTAACAGTGTGCTAGTGTGGAATTGGTGAATATATCTAGCAGTGTGACTGTGGGTTAATCAGATTGTGCTGGTGAGTATGATGGTGAGAATGTTAGTAAAAGTGTGGTAGTGTGGAATTGGTGAATATATCTAGCAGTGTGACTGTGGGTTAATCAGATTGTGCTGGTGAGTATGATGGTGAGAATGTTAGTAAAAGTGTAGTAGTGTGGAATTGGTGAATATGTTTAGCAGTGTGACTGTGGGTTAATCAGATTGTGCTAGTGAGTATGATGGTGAGAATGTTAGTAAAAGTGTGGTAGTGTGGAATTGGTGAATATGTTTAGCAGTGTGACTGTGGGTTAATCAGATTGTGCTAGTGAGTATGAGGGTGAGAATGCAAGTAAAAGTGTGCAAGTGTGGAATTGGTGAATATATCTAGCAGTGTGACTGTGGGTTAATCAGATTGTGCTGGTGAGTATGATGGTGAGAATGTTAGTAAAAGTGTGGTAGTGTGGAATTGGTGAATATGTTTAGCAGTGTGACTGTGGGTTAATCAGATTGTGCTAGTGAGTATGATGGTGAGAATGTTAGTAAAAGTGTGGTAGTGTGGGATTGGTGAATATGTTTAGCAGTGTGACTGTGGGTTAATCAGATTGTGCTGGTGAGCATGATGGTGAGAATGTTAGTAAAAGTGTGGTAGTGTGGAATTGGTGAATATGTTTAGCAGTGTGACTGTGGGTTAATCAGATTGTGCTAGTGAGTATGATGGTGAGAATGCAAGTAAAAGTGTGCTAGTGTGGAATTGGTGAATATGTTTAGCAGTGTGACTGTGGGTTAATCAGATTGTGCTAGTGAGTATGATGGTGAGAATGTTAGTAAAAGTGTGGTAGTGTGGAATTGGTGAATATGTATAGCAGTGTGACTGTGGGTTAATCAGATTGTGCTAGTGAGTATGATGGTGAGAATGTTAGTAAAAGTGTGGTAGTGTGGAATTGGTGAATATGTATAGCAGTGTGACTGTGGGTTAATCAGATTGTGCTAGTGAGTATGATGGTGAGAATGCAAGTAACAGTGTGCTAGTGTGGAATTGGTGAATATATCTAGCAGTGTGACTGTGGGTTAATCAGATTGTGCTGGTGAGTATGATGGTGAGAATGTTAGTAAAAGTGTAGTAGTGTGGAATTGGTGAATATGTTTAGCAGTGTGACTGTGGGTTAATCAGATTGTGCTAGTGAGCATGATGGTGAGAATGGTAGTGTGGAATTGGTGAATATGTTTAGCAGTGTGTTTGTGGGTTAATCAGATTGTGCTAGTGAGTATGATGGTGAGAATGTTAGTAAAAGTGTGGTAGTGTGGAATTGGTGAATATGTTTAGCAGTGTGAATATGGGTTAATCAGATTGTGCTAGTGAGTATGAGGGTGAGAATGTAAGTAAAAGTGTGCAAGTGTGGAATTGGTGAATTTATCTAGCAGTGTGACTGTGGGTTAATCAGATTGTGCTGGTGAGTATGATGGTGAGAATGTTAGTAAAAGTGTGGTAGTGTGGAATTGGTGAATATGTTTAGCAGTGTGACTGTGGGTTAATCAGATTGTGCTAGTGAGTATGATGGTGAGAATGTTAGTAAAGGTGTGGTAGTGTGGGATTGGTGAATATGTTTAGCAGTGTGACTGTGGGTTAATCAGATTGTGCTAGTGAGTATGATGGTGAGAATGTTAGTAAAAGTGTGGTAGTGTGGAATTGGTGAATATGTTTAGCAGTGTGACTGTGGGTTAATCAGATTGTGCTAGTGAGTATGATGGTGAGAATGTCAGTAAAAGTGTGGTAGTTTGGAATTGGTGAATATATCTAGCAGTGTGACTGTGGGTTAATCAGATTGTGCTAGTGAGTATGATGGTGAGAATGTTAGTAAAAGTGTGGTAGTGTGGAATTGGTGAATATATTTAGCAGTGTGACTGTGGGTTAATCAGATTGTGCTAGTGAGTATGATGGTGAGAATGTTAGTAAAAGTGTGGTAGTGTGGAATTGGTGAATATGTTTAGCAGTGTGACTGTGGGTTAATCAGATTGTGCTAGTGAGTATGATGGTGAGAATGTTAGTAAAAGTGTGGTAGTGTGGAATTGGTGAATATGTTTAGCAGTGTGACTGTGGGTTAATCAGATTGTGCTAGTGAGTATGATGGTGAGAATGTTAGTAAAAGTGTGCTAGTGTGGAATTGGTGAATATGTTTAGCAGTGTGACTGTGGGTTAATCAGATTGTGCTAGTGAGTATGATGGTGAGAATGCAAGTAAAAGTGTGCTAGTGTGGAATTGGTGAATATGTTTAGCAGTGTGACTGTGGGTTAATCAGATTGTGCTAGTGAGTATGATGGTGAGAATGCAAGTAACAGTGTGCTAGTGTGGAATTGGTGAATATGTTTAGCAGTGTGACTGTGGGTTAATCAGATTGTGCTAGTGAGTATGATGGTGAGAATGTTAGTAAAAGTGTGGTAGTGTGGAATTGGTGAATATGTTTAGCAGTGTGACTGTGGGTTAATCAGATAGTGCTAGTGAGTATGATGGTGAGAATGCAAGTAACAGTGTGCTAGTGTGGAATTGGTGAATATGTTTAGCAGTGTGACTGTGGGTTAATCAGATTCTGCTAGTGAGTATGATGGTGAGAATGTTAGTAAAAGTGTGGTAGTGTGGAATTGGTGAATATGTTTAGCAGTGTGACTGTGGGTTAATCAGATTGTGCTAGTGAGTATGATGGTGAGAATGCAAGTAAAAGTGTGCTAGTGTGGAATTGGTGAATATGTTTAGCAGTGTGACTGTGGGTTAATCAGATTGTGCTAGTGAGTATGATGGTGAGAATGCAAGTAAAAGTGTGCTAGTGTGGAATTGGTGAATATGTTTAGCAGTGTGACTGTGGGTTAATCAGATTGTGCTAGTGAGTATGATGGTGAGAATGTTAGTAAAAGTGTGCTAGTGTGGAATTGGTGAATATGTTTAGCAGTGTGACTGTGGGTTAATCAGATTGTGCTGGTGAGTATGATGGTGAGAATGTTAGTAAAAGTGTGGTAGTGTGGAATTGGTGAATATGTTTAGCAGTGTGACTGTGGGTTAATCAGATTGTGCTAGTGAGTATGATGGTGAGAATGTTAAGTAAAAGTGTGGCTAGTGTGGAATTGGTGAATATGTTTAGCAGTGTGACTGTGGGTTAATCAGATTGTGCTAGTGAGTATGATGGTGAGAATGTTAGTAAAAGTGTGCTAGTGTGGAATTGGTGAATATGTTTAGCAGTGTGACTGTGGGTTAATCAGATTGTGCTGGTGAGTATGATGGTGAGAATGTTAGTAAAAGTGTGGTAGTGTGGAATTGGTGAATATGTTTAGCAGTGTGACTGTGGGTTAATCAGATTGTGCTAGTGAGTATGATGGTGAGAATGCAAGTAAAAGTGTGCTAGTGTGGAATTGGTGAATATGTCTAGCAGTGTGACTGTGGGTTAATCAGATTGTGCTAGTGAGTATGATGGTGAGAATGTTAGTAAAAGTGTGGTAGTGTGGAATTGGTGAATATGTTTAGCAGTGTGACTGTGGGTTAATCAGATTGTGCTAGTGAGTATGATGGTGAGAATGTTAGTAAAAGTGTGGTAGTGTGGAATTGGTGAATATATCTAGCAGTGTGACTGTGGGTTAATCAGATTGTGCTAGTGAGTATGATGGTGAGAATGTTAGTAAAAGTGTGGTAGTGTGGAATTGGTGAATATATTCTAGCAGTGTGACTGTGGGTTAATCAGATTGTGCTAGTGAGTATGATGGTGAGAATGTTAGTAAAAGTGTGGTAGTGTGGAATTGGTGAATATGATTTAGCAGTGTGACTGTGGGTTAATCAGATTGTGCTAGTGAGTATGATGGTGAGAATGTTAGTAAAAGTGTGGTAGTGTGGAATTGGTGAATATGTTTAGCAGTGTGACTGTGGGTTAATCAGATTGTGCTAGTGAGTATGAGGGTGAGAATGTTAGTAAAAGTGTGGCTAGTGTGGAATTGGTGAATATGTTTAGCAGTGTGACTGTGGGTTAATCAGATTGTGCTAGTGAGTATGATGGTGAGAATGTTAGTAAAAGTGTGGTAGTGTGGAATTGGTGAATATGTTTAGCAGTGTGACTGTGGGTTAATCAGATTGTGCTAGTGAGTATGAGGGTGAGAATGCAAGTAAAAGTGTGCTAGTGTGGAATTGGTGAATATGTTTAGCAGTGTGACTGTGGGTTAATCAGATTGTGCTAGTGAGTATGATGGTGAGAATGTTAGTAAAAGTGTGGTAGTGTGGAATTGGTGAATATGTTTAGCAGTGTGACTGTGGGTTAATCAGATTGTGCTAGTGAGTATGAGGGTGAGAATGCAAGTAAAAGTGTGCTAGTGTGGAATTGGTGAATATGTCTAGCAGTGTGACTGTGGGTTAATCAGATTGTGCTAGTGAGTATGATGGTGAGAATGTTAGTAAAAGTGTGGTAGTGTGGAATTGGTGAATATGTTTAGCAGTGTGACTGTGGGTTAATCAGATTGTGCTAGTGAGTATGATGGTGAGAATGTTAGTAAAAGTGTGGTAGTGTGGAATTGGTGAATATGTCTAGCAGTGTGACTGTGGGTTAATCAGATTGTGCTAGTGAGTATGATGGTGAGAATGTTAGTAAAAGTGTGGTAGTGTGGAATTGGTGAATATGTTTAGCAGTGTGACTGTGGGTTAATCAGATTGTGCTAGTGAGTATGATGGTGAGAATGTTAGTAAAAGTGTGGTAGTGTGGAATTGGTGAATATGTCTAGCAGTGTGACTGTGGGTTAATCAGATTGTGCTAGTGAGTATGATGGTGAGAATGTTAGTAAAAGTGTGCTAGTGTGGAATTGGTGAATATGTTTAGCAGTGTGACTGTGGGTTAATCAGATTGTGCTAGTGAGTATGATGGTGAGAATGCAAGTAAAAGTGTGCTAGTGTGGAATTGGTGAATATGTTTAGCAGTGTGACTGTGGGTTAATCAGATTGTGCTAGTGAGTATGATGGTGAGAATGTTAGTAAAAGTGTGGTAGTGTGGAATTGGTGAATATGTTTAGCAGTGTGACTGTGGGTTAATCAGATTGTGCTAGTGAGTATGATGGTGAGAATGTTAGTAAAAGTGTGGTAGTGTGGAATTGGTGAATATGTTTAGCAGTGTGACTGTGGGTTAATCAGATTGTGCTAGTGAGTATGATGGTGAGATTGTTAGTAAAAGTGTGGTAGTGTGGAATTGGTGAATATATCTAGCAGTGTGACTGTGGGTTAATCAGATTGTGCTAGTGAGTATGATGGTGAGAATGTTAGTAAAAGTGTGGTAGTGTGGAATTGGTGAATATGTTTAGCAGTGTGACTGTGGGTTAATCAGATTGTGCTTGTGAGTATGATGGTGAGAATGTTAGTAAAAGTGTGGTAGTGTGGAATTGGTGAATATGTTTAGTAGTGTGACTGTGGGTTAATCAGATTGTGCTAGTGAGTATGATGGTGAGAATGTTAGTAAAAGTGTGGTAGTGTGGAATTGGTAAATATGTATGGGAGTGTGTCTGTGTATGTGAGAGTGTGTGATTGATTTATGGTGACAGTGCTGATGTAGTTAATAGTATAGGTTTTGATAAGATGGAGTTGTAACAATGAATGGCTTGTTTGTTAGTAGAGCGGGGTGTGCGGGATCGTATAGGTGCTGGTAGGCTTATGGGTGTCGAGGATAGTATAAGTGTTTCACTGTATAGAGGTGGATGATGGCAAGGGGTTACTGAGGGTTTAGTTGTACAATTCTGCCCTCCTCTCAACATTCGAGTTCTTACGACCAAGGCTATACAATGGTCAACCTTCTACTTCTTCCTTCATTGAAGAGTGGTAAAAGGAAGAAAAAAAAATTATTGTATGCAATTAGGATTTTTAGTTTATTACTTTTTTTTGTGTTATTTATATACAGATTAAACCCGTATAGGTCGCATTTACATTACTTAAAACATACGTTCCTCCCTATGGAATACCCTGTAATGACTTACGTACATATTCAGTTAACGAACGGCTGTTCGGAACGTATCTAGTTGGTAAGTTGGGGAGCGTCTGTATATGATAGTGAGTGGCATATGAGAGTGCACTCCCATATTAGTGAGTGGGTAGGGGTTATAATGTGCGTTGGGAGATAGTGAGGGTGGGGGTGAGATTATGGGTATAGTAGTATGGGTATGTGACTATATAGGTATGGATGGTAGTAAGTGCTTGCTGAGAGTGTGGTTGTACATCATAGTTAGGTTGTTAGTGAGTGCTGCGTGCCTGTAGGGTGTAATGAGCGTTATTGTGATTGTTTAGGTGTGTGTTTAGGGTATGCATGGAGTTGTGGGTGTTGGTTTGGATGGTGATGTGGGTGTTAATGAGTGTATGGGTGTTACTCCTACTATTATTATTGATATTGATTACTATAAAAACTTAAAAATAGGTTTTTATTTAATTAATTCATCCTTACTTTATTTAGTTTTAAGAAATTTAATTTTTAATTTTGTCCAAAACAAATTCGGTTTTGATTTCATTTGAAACAATTTTTTTTTATTAATTTAATAATTAAAACTCAATTATTACAGTAGTTTGGTATTAAAAAAAGAGGAAATAAATATTTGAACGAACTGTATGATTGAAAAAGTATACTTAACTATGGAATTACAGGATTGGATGTAACTTAAATATAGGAAAAAGTATGTAAGATGGGAATAAGGACTTATAAAACATACTGTTTATTACAAATAAACAATGAATACAAATGGTTGTATTGGTTCGTGGAAACTTTGAAAGTTTTCTAAAGATATATTATATTTATAAAGACATGATTACTGCAGGAGTGTAATATGGTACCATTTATCGAAACTTCCAACACATAATAATGACACTGCACCAATTCATCCAGATGCGTTATTTCCATTGTGATGTAAAGTTACATCATAGTTCACCAAAATTAATACCATAAACTACATTGTGATAACAGCTAAACTAACATATTTACAATTACTGTAATGAAAATGACTGAAAAACATTCCTTTTTTTTTGCTAAATGAATGGTTTGATGTATGTTTATGTTAAAATTAAATGTAATAAAAAAAATAAAGTACACTAGAATACATTCGTATTGAAGTGAACAATGAACTGTTCCCAAATAACCTGTAACACTGAAAGAGAGAAAATATCAAAAGTGGAGAGAATTTTTGTTTTGAGCTGTTTCCAATGACAAACACACAAGCTAACTGGGAAGCTTTTATATTTAAGTTTTATATATTTTATATATTACGTTGTTTTATTCACTGGCGTTAAAATCCAAAAGATTTAGGGCTATTGACTTATAAAAGCTCTTCAAAGATCAATATAGGTTGCTGAATCCTACTAAGTCGTCAGTTTTAAGCCTGCCTTAGTATCCATAAGGATTTGGTCTTTTCTGCTGAAGAATAACCTGGCTCTTTAACCCGGACCTCACTTCAAGAATGAGTACCATTGTCAAGAGCACTTCCCAATCCCTGCTCGTATCCCACTAGTAGGAGATGGAGGTCTAGCTATGCAGGCAACCACCCAATAAGATACTACTATGCACACAGTCAGCCAGGAACCTTACCTCGAATGTCTCTACACTACCTGATTAAGGAATCACAGCCACCACAACTCTGTTCAAAGATGAATAGTAGAACAGTCCCTATAAGCATCTAATTTTTAAGTTTTTTTATTACAGATTCCTGATTTCAAGCTATTAAAAAGAGTAGCTAACGTAAAATCATTGTCGTTCATTAAATATCGCCCTATTATTGTATTGAATTGAAGCTATGACGTCATGTAATCTGTAGCCTGTAAGGCATAAGCCACTGTGTCATGCAACGTTATGAGGGTATGGTATGTTGTGGGTGGATATATATGCTAAAGTTTATGCACACGATTTGATGGATCATTCACACACAATGATTAATGAATCAAATTGATATTATAGCAAAAAAAGAAGTCGAAGTCATCTAGTGTTGATGATTTCGTAATATTTGGGCAGCAGTAGCATCACAGGAAATTCTTTTTATTCTTATACTACTTTTTTTCTTCTTAACTTATATCTCCGGAGAGTTATTGCTTTGCGTTTAATAATAATAATTTGATGTACCAGTAACTGAAAAATATTACAAATTTTCTCCTAAAAATGTAAAATGTAAATATTTTGAAAGTAAATATTCACTTTCATAGTATAATGGTTACAACATTTGACAAATAATTATTACATTAAATATACCAACAGTTTCTTTACAGAGAGTAAGCGTTTAGATTTTCGGCGAAATCTCTTCAACAGAATTAAGGTATTAAGGCAATAACGTATTAAGGAATATTTTGTAAATTAGAAAACATTTTTGTTAACTATAAAAGTATGAATATGCAAATTTGGCCTATGGTATTCAACCGAAAGTTGTGTTATTGGTATAGTACATCTCAACTTAGAATGTTTCCCAGGTTATCTACATGCTGAATTTCTAAGCATAGAAAATTTTTTTCGAGACGATAGTCAATACGAGTGGAGCAGAAAGACATACAGTTCTTAAATATTTGTAACACGTCAAGTAGAATACCAATTTTTATTATCGTATTAACAATACTGATGTCCAACAATTTTTTATTTAAATGATTACATTATATTTTTGTTCGTTCCATAATTACGTTAATAGTTTACATAAAATCAGAATTTAAATGATTTTCCTGCACTCATAATAGTAAATTTCAAGATAATATTTATCAGCAGTTATCAAGGGTGAAGCAACATGAACCGCTTAGAGGAGTGCAGGGCTAGGGTTCAAATGCTATTAACCTCTGGATAATTACATTGTCCTGGGCTGCAGTACTGAATAAATATTTCCTGATTTTACGTACTTAAAATCAAGGAAAGATAATACTTTTACACAAATTATCAACTATTTATAACTAAGTTATGCTACATATTTTAAACTCAATTAGTGAAATAAAATATTAGAATTTTAGTAATAAATAAATATTTATCATTTCTATTTGCTTTCTACTTGTAAATATAATTAAAGAGATTTTTATGATTCTAGCTTTTAAGAAATTCACTTCTTCTAAAAATATTTGTAACAGTTCTGTACAAACCACGTGTTAGTTACTTAGGGACAGTAGTTTATCTTTAATTTTTACACTTATTACTCCTATTTTGTTATCCCTCTACTGATAATATTAAAAAAAAGTAATTTATGTGCTAACAGGAGAATTATGTTTCATTGATTTTTACTTTCCTATATGAAAAGTATAGTGACTGTGAAAGAATTTGATCTCGAGATTTTGACTGAATTACATGTTTTGAGGTCCCAGAAGTCGTTTTATGAAGTTTTTTCGATGATGTCTGTGTGCGTGGGTGGTATCCAAAAGTTGTTGTACACGCTAAGGTCCAAAATATTTGATAGATCAAATTGATATTTTACGCACAAATGGGTCATATAGTGTAGATGAAAGCTATTGTTTGGGAGCCATTATGTTTGATGGAAAAGACACTTTTGTTGACAAAATTTGTTTTTAGACGACATTTTTTTCTGCTAATCTACTAACCCTAGAAGCTAAAAAAAACAATAAGTGAAAAAATCCTTTAGATTTTAAAACAGCTGGAAATATTTTTTGTTCAGTAAAATACAAAAATGTTGACTCATGATTTAATCAGAAAGCTTGTGAAGAGGATACAGGCCATATCGTTTGCCAAATCAAAATGAAATTACACCGAACAATAGAGCATTATGCTGGATATGAGTTGAGGTATTTTGTTTTTAAAATTGTTTAAGCAAAGGGCCGTTATGGTAAATTATGTGCTTTTAGTCATCAGGAAGACAGAAGTGAGTCGCACCAAAGGCTCATAACGACTGGTTTGCGTTCAAAAAGAAACCTTATCCAGACGCCTCACGATGCACCTAGCTGCAGGAGGACCTAAGGACCATACAGAAAGGTTACATAAAGTGAAGCTGATCAGGGACATGCTTACAAACAACACTGAAATATTATATCAAGAAAGAGATCATGGCAGATTAGGTATTATAGAGGCCCTGAATATATTGGAAATGAGGCCCAGTATAAATAATCAAACTGCAAGTTTTGCAAAAGTATTGAAGTTGCACATGGGACAGTTCCAACCTCAACAAATAGGGAATTTAACAAGGACAGAAGAAACTGAAGACTCACCTGTGGACATATAACGGAATTGCAACCTGCCAGTTTTAATCTTTACTTTATATTACTATCGTGTTATTTGAGTGTTAAAATTAAGTTTTAGATAAAACTGTAAAATAGTTTTTAAGATACTATGGATATGTGTTCAAAAATAACCCTGTAGATGGTCAAAAAAGACCGAAACGTCGGTAATAATAAATACGGTTAAAAATGGACAGAAGATCATATGGTGAGTTAATATACCTAGTTTCTGGAGAATTTAAAGGACTAATACGAGATTTGGAAAAGAAATCCAAAAAACTGATCAAGACAAAAGTAGGCAGACAATTTAATCTCACACACACACACATATATATATATATATATATATATAAAATATATGCTATCTTATTAACCCTTTTAAATAACTTTATCCCATTAAGTTTAGCCCTGGTGTACTATGCGCGTTCAGGAACCAAATATACACCTCATCGGAAGCTCGTAGAGTGACGTTTTTACTTTCAGGGGGAACTTGGCATAGTATCTGTAACCTACAGCAATTGTTAAAGGAAACGCCATGTTTTTTGGCATGTATGGTGACAGGTTGTTCGGAGTGGTTATTGACGGAAGCTCTATGATCGTTCATACGGAAGCTAAGGTTGGTAGATGCCAGGCCTACGTAGAACGCAAAGACAGTTTGGCAGCTGTAGATTCTACAGTACTTACACTATCACCCCAAACTATTGACGGTAACCATAACAAATTACACAAGTAATAAAAATATGAATAAAACATTACAAAGGACATGTTATAATGCCTTTAGCTCAGTGGAAGAGTGTTTATCTCTCGATCCTGTCGGTATATCAATAAAGCCCTATGTACTGGCATATTACATTATTAGCCTACTGGTAGTCAAATTACGACTGTGCATTTTAAGAGTATTCTAAATGGAGGTTCTTAATGGTTAGATTTATATGTAGATAAGATGAATGCAGCCCTAACTGTATATACAGATTCTTAGACAGTCAACGAAGTGGGCAAAACATCCCACTTTCTAAATTTTTTTTTAAATTCTTTATTGAAACATGCTCCCCACAAGGTATTACATGTTGTACTATTGTTTCTAAGAGTCTTGCGTGTACAATAGATGGAACATCATTCATGATAGGTCATCATCGTGGCTTCATCAGTTTCTTAAAACAAAAAAAAAAGCTGGTACTGCATCTGGTGTGCTTAGGGTGCACTGTGTAATTCACAGGCAGCATCTAGTTACAAAAAACCCAAGCGGTCGACTTAAAAAATCAATGAATACTGTTATCACAGCACTACATATGATCAAGGGACATTCTCTCAATTTTATACTGCTTCGGCAGCGTTGCATTGATAATGAAGAAGAGTTTGAACGTTTATTGCTACTTACAGAAGTTAAAAGATTGTCAAAGGGAAACTATCTGAAAAGTTTTTATTCTTTGTTTAATACAGTTGTAGTATTTTACCAAAATTTTAATTCTGGGCTCTGTGATGATCTAAAATACATCAAGGATGTTATTGCTTATTTATCAGAATAATCACAAGTTTCAGTGAAGTTAATTTGCAGTTTCAAGGAAATATGTCAACTTTGTCAAAGTCAAATCTGCCTTCAAATCAAATATCTACCGTCCTGTCTAAGTGTAAATTATTCAACCGAATGAATAAACTTAGCTTGTCATGAACTCCATCAGTTTCCAAGCCTCTATGAATTGGATAAAGGAAAAAGCCGATAAGATGATGACCTTTAAGTATATTGCACTCACCCGGAAGAGTTGCAAAGAGACATGTCTGAAAGATTTCAGGATCTTTTATCACTAAAAATACTTGATTGGATAATCATCCATTTTGAGATGGCAGTAGTAAGGTAACAAACAGGAAAGACAGAGGAAGAATTAATTGCAATCCAGAACAACATTCAGCGAGGTCCAACGTTTAAGAAACAATATCAAAACTTTTGGATACAAAAAAAAAAAAAAAAATCTCTGACTTCTATCTATTATTATGGATCAAGGTAAAGATATGTTTTACTATAACTGCTTTTTCAAAATCATATTTGGTAGAACGGGGCTTCAGTGCAGTTGCATGCTTCTGTCCGAGCAAGGAACAGACGTAATATTACCGACGTGGGAATCAACGTCTTCTTCTTAGTGAGATACAACCTGATGTAGAGAAACTAAAATCCCTGCACCAAGTACACCTATCTCATTGGCAGTAATTGATAAAGTCAAATAAAATAGTTTATTAAATTGATTATTAGTTTTGAACAACATGCTTTGTATTTAACATTGTAATTATCAATTTGAAAAAGAAAAAACCTTTTAAACATGACGTACTTTAGTCATAATATATTAAATAGTGCAAACTACTTTAATTAAATAAACAATATATATTCTTGTCTATTTGGAGAGTACTTTGAATAGTTTTTAAAATTTTAATTAAAGAAACTCTTGTTATTTCATGTTTATTTCAAAGAATACGAAACATTTAAATGTTATACTAAAAATGTGTATTCATAAATTCTACCTTGAATTAAAATTATTAATATAAAATCCAAGCCCATTCACAACGTAGAAAGAGAATATTATGATATTCCTCATAAGTGGTCAATTTTATTTATGAATAGTAATTTAGTTTCTCAGACTTTTTGATCTTAAAAGAAACAGTTAATATAAATAAAAAGTAATGGGATGTTATGAGTTTCATATTTTTTTTATTAAAGAAGTTCTTATTCATGAAGTAGATAGAGTTTATTAAAATTTTTATACTTTAAATTGATGAGAAAATTAAACAAAATTTATCAACATATTAATAAATCATTCCAAGTATGATGTATCAATATAAAGATTTGATATCTGTAATATGGTGTCCAACCACTGGTACACAGATTATGATTTCCGATTATTTAATTTTTCTTGATAGTTTTTTTTTGGAGCTTAGGGTCAGTTGCCTTCACTTAATGCGGGATAGACTACCTGATGTGAAATACGCGCATTGTGCCACAGAGAAGTTGCTCTCATAGTAGTCCATTTGTGATAAGAACTCTAAAAAATGGTTAACCCCGATCAAATGAAGTGGCGTGGCAAATTCACCAGTATCTCAGAACCAAATGGGCATTAACTATTATTGGGTTTTAAGAAGATTGGAAGTGATCCCCTCTTCGTAGGTGCCTGGTAAATGTTGTGTTCCATACTCAAGGTGTATAAAGATATTTAAAATATGGGTTCAACGTGACTGTACGAAGAGCAACAGTATCTCCTTCTCTATAATTCTGTTTTACAGTATTTCTAGAACTCTTAGTCAATTTTTTTGAAACACCGATCTGGGATAACGGTTGTCACAGTGGCCGGTGGTACTATCATAGCTATCATAAATAACATAGTTTTAATTATAGAAATAGGGCCATTGATTTTGAACGTGGACACCATCAATTTAAAAAAAGATAAATTTAAATTTTATAATAAATAAATAAATCTTATAATAAATTAAGGTCAATCCCGTGTTTTTAATACATTTACATCATTCAATATCAGTTACGTTTGTTACTGTTCATTCATTTGGCCAAATTATCTTAGCCAAATTACAAGCTGTCTTAGTTTGTAATTAGATTTTGCTCAATTTTTTTTTGAACAAAGTGAACGAATACATCACTTTTAAAATCAACCTCCAAATTACTGTAATCACTCCAAATAAAAAAATCAAGATATACCTTTTAAACAAGCAAAATATAGTAGAAAAGAAAAAAATCCATTACAAAAAAAAAAGAAAATAACATTGAATACTTATTCAATTGAATAATATTGAATACCTCCTTCTACATTGAATACTTAAGACAAATTATACCATTTAAAACTTGAAAATATTCCAATTTTCTCTGAAAAATATCAGAAACATCTAAGAAAAAATCTGGAGTGGCCTACACTCAACTTTACTATAAGCAAATACAATATGAAACTTCATAGCACATAATGTCCCACTTAGACAGTGGCTTAACAACTATTTTTGCCGCCCGCGGCGGTCGTAAGATCCTCCTCACCACCACTGATCGATGATAAACGGTTAACCTTCAAAATTTCAGAAAATCATCAAAATATTTATTTTCATGGAATCACAATCAAGTATCTAATTTGAGACACCTGTTATCAGTCACAGACTTTCATGTTATTAAGTGCTCGAATACATATAAAGCTATCATCAAAGAAAACCAAAGATTTTTTTAAAACAAAAACGCATAATTCAAATCATAAAAAAATTGTTAAAATAAATTAACGGGCTACAAAACAATATAAATGAACTTTCAAATCTTTTAAAAAACTAGTTTTGAACAATTTGAAATAAATTTATTTTAAATTTGCAAATACTACGGTTGAAAAATTCGTTTAAAAACGGTCTTACACTCATGAACACAGAAACAATTACGATATAAAAACTCATTTTGGTACAAAATTTCAGTTTTTTTGTTAGCTTTTTATTATTTAATTTTTTATTATTTACCATTTTTACCCTTTTTAAACGCCACCACCACCTGGCACATGGCACCCGGGCTAGTATAATGACTTAATTTAACATGTTAAAATATTTGTCTACTAATTTCTTGCTGTTAAAATAATAGTTTAAATCACAGGAAACAAGGTGCAAAACTATATCCACTGCAAATTTGACAGAAGTTGTCAGATGAAAGATATCTGGAGTCCCCATTAAAAACTAACTTACATTCTCGTTTATTTAAACTTGTATGCTGCTAAAACGTTGCTTGAGGGGTTGGTTCGGGACCCCTTATTGGGTATTCGGGGTTACCCTGACATTACAGGGCATTCGGCTACCTACCACATGCGGACCCGCCTAGTGGCCACCCAAGTCCCAGGACCACCCCTCTGACTAACTTGAGCACCCTCCCCTGACTAACTTAAAGATACACATGATAGGGTGGAATAGAAGTAACTGTGTTGTGTAGACTTAACGATCATCAAAAACACACATACTTAACAACTAAAGAAAATATACACAATATATATAAAAAATATATAAAACAAGAAATATATCAAATAATGTAAATGTAAAGTAATGAAAAGTAAAGTAATGTAAATGTAATGTAATGTAAAATATATAAAATAAGAATAATCATACATGTTTATACACATCAAAACCGTTTCTACCCCTAAAAACACATAAGTTGCAAGAAAAAATAGAATAGACATAGCTATGTAAAAGTTGACTTATAGATCATAAAACACATACCTTCTTAACAACTATAAAGCAGTATTACTAAAATAAAAATAATCATACCTGTTTGTACACGTCAAAGCTGTTTCTGCCCCTAAAAACATATAAGTTGCAAGAAAAAATAGAATTGACATAGCTATGTAAAAGATGACTTATAGATCATAAAACACATACCTTCTTAACAAATATAAAGCAGTATTACTAAAATAAAAATAATCATACCTGTTTATACACGTCAAAACTGTTTCTACCCCTAAAAACATATAAGTTGCAAGAAAAAATAGAATAGACATAGCTATGTAAAAGATGACTTATAGATCATAAAGCACATACCTTCATAACAACTATAAAGCAGTATTACTAAAATAAAAATAATCATACCAGTTTATACACGTCAAAGCTGTTTCTGCCCCAAAAACATACAAGTTGCAAGAAAAAATAGAATAGACATAGCTATGTAAAAGATGACTTATAGATCATAAAGCACATACCTTCTTAACAACTATAAAGCAGTATTACTAAAATAAAAATAATCATACCTGTGTATACACGTCAAAACTGTTTCTACCCCTAAAACCATATAAGTTGCAAGAAAAAATAGAATAGACATAGCTATGTAAAAAATGACTTATAGATCATAAAGCACATACCTTCTTAACAACTATAAAGCAGTATTACTAAAATAAAAATAATCATACCTGTGTATACACGTCAAAACTGTTTCTACCCCTAAAACCATATAAGTTGCAAGAAAAAATAGAATAGACATAGCTATGTAAAAGATGACTTATAGATCATAAAACACATACCTTCTTAACAACTATAAAGCAGTATTACTAAAATAAAAATAATCATACCTGTTTATAGACGTCAAAGCTGTTTCTGCCCCTAAAAACATATAAGTTGCAAGAAAAAATAGAATAGACATAGCTATGTAAAAGATGACTTATAGATCATAAAACACATACCTTCTTAACAACTATAAAGCAGTATTACTAAAATAAAAATAATCATACCTGTTTATACACGTCAAAACTGTTTCTACCCCTAAAAACATAAAGTTGCAAGAAAAAATAGAATAGACATAGCTATGTAAAAGATGACTTATAGATCATAAAACACATACCTTCTTAACAACTATAAAGCAGTATAACTAAAATAAAAATAATCATACCTCTTTATACATTACATAACTATTTCTACCCCTAAAAACATATAAGTTGCAAGAAAAAATAGAATAGACATAGCTATGTAAAAGATGACTTATAGATCAAAAACACATACCTTCTTAACAACTATAAAGCAGTATAACTAAAATAAAAATAATCATACCTCTTTATACATATCATAACTGTTTCTACCCCTAAAAACATATAAGTTGCAAGAAAAAATAGAATAGACATAGCTATGTAAAAGATGACTTATAGATCAAAAACACATACCTTCTTAACAACTATAAAGCAGTATTACTAAAATAAAAATAATCATACCTGTTTATACACGTCAAAACTGTTTCTACCCCTAAAAACATATAAGTTGCAAGAAAAAATAGAATAGACATAGCTATGTAAAAGATGACTTATAGATCATAAAACACATACCTTCTTAACAACTATAAAGCAGTATTACTAAAATAAAAATAATCATACCTCTTTATACACGTCAAAGCTGTTTCTGCCCCTAAAAACATATAAGTTGCAAGAAAAAATAGAATAGACATAGCTATGTAAAAGATGACTTATAGATCATAAAACACATACCTTCTTAACAACTATAAAGCAGTATTACTAAAATAAAAATAATCATACCTGTTTATACACGTCAAAGCCGTTTCTGCTACTAAAAACATATAAGTTGCAAGAAAAAATAGAATAGACATAGCTATGTAAAAGATGACTTATAGATCATAAAACACATACCTTCTTAACAACTATAAAGCAGTATAACTAAAATAAAAATAATCATACCTCTTTATACATATCATAACTGTTTCTACCCCTAAAAACATATAAGTTGCAAGAAAAAATAGAATAGACATAGCTATGTAAAAGATGACTTATAGATCATAAAACACATACCTTCTTAACAAACATAAAGCAGTATTACTAAAATAAAAATAATCATACCTGTTTATACACGTCAAAACTGTTTCTACCCCTAAAAACATATAAGTTGCATGAAAAAATAGAATAGACATAGCTATGTAAAAGATGACTTATAGATCATAAAGCACATACCTTCATAACAACTATAAAGCAGTATTACTAAAATAAAAATAATCATACCTGTTTATACACGTCAAAGCTGTTTCTGCCCCTAAAAACATACAAGTTGCAAGAAAAAATAGAATAGACATAGCTATGTAAAAGATGACTTATAGATCATAAAGCACATACCTTCTTAACAACTATAAAGCAGTATTACTAAAATAAAAATAATCATACCTGTGTATACACGTCAAAACTGTTTCTACCCCTAAAACCATATAAGTTGCAAGAAAAAATAGAATAGACATAGCTATGTAAAAGATGACTTATAGATCATAAACACATACCTTCTTAACAACTATAAAGCAGTATTACTAAAATAAAAATAATCATACCTGTGTATACACGTCAAAACTGTTTCTACCCCTAAAACCATATAAGTTGCAAGAAAAAATAGAATAGACATAGCTATGTAAAAGATGACTTATAGATAATAAACACATACCTTCTTAACAACTATAAAGCAGTATTACTAAAATAAAAATAATCATACCTGTGTATACACGTCAAAACTGTTTCTACCCCTAAAACCATATAAGTTGCAAGAAAAAATAGAATAGACATAGCTATGTAAAAGATGACTTATAGATCATAAAACACATACCTTCTTAACAACTATAAAGCAGTATTACTAAAATAAAAATAATCATACCTGTTTATAGACGTCAAAGCTGTTTCTGCCCCTAAAAACATATAAGTTGCAAGAAAAAATAGAATAGACATAGCTATGTAAAAGATGACTTATAGATCATAAAACACATACCTTCTTAATAACTATAAAGCAGTATTACTAAAATAAAAATAATCATACCTGTTTATACACGTCAAAACTGTTTCTACCCCTAAAAACATAAAGTTGCAAGAAAAAATAGAATAGACATAGCTATGTAAAAGATGACTTATAGATCATAAAACACATATCTTCTTAACAACTATAAAGCAGTATAACTAAAATAAAAATAATCATACCTCTTTATACATTACATAACTATTTCTACCCCTAAAAACATATAAGTTGCAAGAAAAAATAGAATAGACATAGCTATGTAAAAGATGACTTATAGATCAAAAACACATACCTTCTTAACAACTATAAAGCAGTATAACTAAAATAAAAATAATCATACCTCTTTATACATATCATAACTGTTTCTACCCCTAAAAACATATAAGTTGCAAGAAAAAATAGAATAGACATAGCTATGTAAAAGATGACTTATAGATCATAAAACACATACCTTCTTAACAACTATAAAGCAGTATTACTAAAATAAATATAATCATACCTGTTTATACACGTCAAAGCCGTTTCTGCTACTAAAAACATATAAGTTGCAAGAAAAAATAGAATAGACATAGCTATGTAAAAGATGACTTATAGATCATAAAACACATACCTTCTTAACAACTATAAAGCAGTATAACTAAAATAGAAATAATCATACCTCTTTATACATATCATAACTGTTTCTACCCCTAAAAACATATAAGTTGCAAGAAAAAATAGAATAGACATAGCTATGTAAAAGATGACTTATAGATCAAAAACACATACCTTCTTAACAACTATAAAGCAGTATTACTAAAATAAAAATTATCATACCTGTTTATATACGTCAAAGCTGTTTCTACCCCTAAAAACATATAAGTTGCAAGAAAAAATAGAATAGACATAGCTATGTAAAAGATGACTTATAGATCATAAAACACATACCTACTTAACAACTATAAAACAGTATAACTAAAATAAAAATAATCATACCTCTTTATACATATCATAACTGTTTCTACCCCTAAAAACATATAAGTTGCAAGAAAAAATAGAATAGACATAGCTATGTAAAAGATGACTTATAGATCAAAAACACATACCTTCTTAACAACTATAAAGCAGTATTACTAAAATAAAAATAATCATACCTCTTTATACACGTCAAAGCTGTTTCTGCCCCTAAAAACATATAAGTTGCAAGAAAAAATAGAATAGACATAGCTATGTAAAAGATGACTTATAGATCATAAAACACATACCTACTTAACAACTATAAAGCAGTATTACTAAAATAAAAATAATCATACCTCTTTATACACGTCAAAGCTGTTTCTGCCCCTAAAAACATATAAGTTGCAAGAAAAAATAGAATAGACATAGCTATGTAAAAGATGACTTATAGATCATAAAACACATACCTACTTAACAACTATAAAGCAGTATAATTAAAATAAGAATAATCATACCTGTTTATATACATCAAAACCGTTTCTACCCCTAAAAACATATAAGTTGCAAGAAAAAATAGAATAGACATAGCTATGTAAAAGATGACTTATAGATCATAAAACACATACCTACTTAACAACTATAAAGCAGTATAATTAAAATAAGAATAATCACACCTGTTTATATACATCAAAACCGTTTCTACCCGTAAAAACATATAAGTTGCATGAAAGAGTAGAATAAACATACCTGTGTAAAAGATGACTTATTGATTATAGAAAACATACCTGTTTAACAACTCTAAGTTAAATGTTACCTTACAACACATAATAAAATATCAGGATGTTGTCATACCTCTTCAGAATTCTTAAAAAGTTTTCTAATCCTTTATCAATTGATTTAATTGGTTGAGTGGAAGAGAAACAGCCATAAAGTAAACATTTAAATATTATAGATAAGCTCTTCTATTCAACAGTTGTAAGTAACCTCATAGAGTAAAATTAAAATAAAATTTAAGTATACATCTCCATATACCTGAAAAGTGTTTCTACCTATAAATAACATGAACATTTAGAATGGAAATAGTAATGAAAACGAAAATTTATAGTTTAAAACATCTATTGCATACAAGAAATATAAGTTATTTTATACAGTAGTATAAAACAATAAGAATGTGATCAACAGCTCTTTATCACTTCAAATACATTTCTACTCCCCAAAACATATGAGCTACATGGAGAGTAGTTGAGAAACATATATGTAACTAAAGACTTAAATTCATCAAATACAAAATCCATTCAACATATATGAGGTACCTCACAGATATACCTTTAATATAATTAAAGAAACATGTAACCAAACCTCTTCCTACACAACAATAGCTTTACTAGTCCCATAACATATGAATTACACAAGAGAGTGGATTGAAACAATAATGCATATAGAGATTTAAATAAATGTAAACACCTATATATTAAACGATAAGTTACCTACACAGTAGAATTACAATAAGAATAATCAGACATCTTCATATGAAAAGCCTTTGTCATGTTTCTAGGGTAGTGGTTCTGAATCTGCTTGAAGTTGGGGAGTTCTTAATTCTACAAACAGCTGAAAGCACACTGTATACAAACCTCTAAGTAATATTTTAATTACATCAAATACAATACGATAAAAATGATCATTAAAAAATAAAGAAAATGAGACTTACTTTCAGTTTGTTTCTTCTTCTGCCCAGGGAAACATAAACTTGTTGAGCCTTGGCGTCTTCTTCAGTGTTTGGGGTTAAAACATTTTATAGGGATAGAGAAAACGTCGAATTTCTTCTTCAATCCATTGAAATGTTTTTATGTCTTGCCAGTTTTGACTAAGGAATAATGTTGTTGCAAATTGTAAAATTTTTGCTCAGAGTGGTGAACAAATGTAATCTCGCCATTAATAGAACATATTAGTTGCATATAAAATATATTTGAGTGTAGTAGGTCTTCTTAAGAAGAAAATCGCTATACTTATCACTCATAATAATGTTGCCTTCACAGAAAGAGATGCAATTTGTAAGATGAGGTATGGTGACTACGTTTTTATGTCTGGATATATTATTTGAATCACTGAGAGACACCTAGAAATCCTATAGACACCCTTGAGAATCACTCTTATAGAGACCTAACAGATTATGATCTGTCTGGGAAGAACAGTGGAAGTAAGAGGGTTTCAAACAGTGTAAGACGTTGAGTGTGCTTTGCTGGGTACTGTAATAAACTGAACACGTAAACCTGAAATGATTACATGCATAAACACATAACATGCCCACTAACCTGTGTACAGGTATCCTTTCGTCTGTACCTGCAACAATACACACATGTTAACATTACCTCAATGGTAATATAAAATAGGGTGGAATCTTTGTCAGTCATGGTTGTGACTAGTCATAATCAAGTAATTCTGGTATATGTCAAACATAAAGTAATTCTTGTCGTTTTCTTCATTTACAAACAAACCTATTATACTCTAATAAGTTGTTAATGCAAAAAAAATTGTTCTTACTTTCGCATTATATGTCGGCATGTTTTTTTGACAAAGAGCAATATCGGACTGGTTCAGTTCAATAAAAAAAAAATATGTTTTATATCCACATTTATGATAAGAACACGTATTCTATGTTTGTTTTATATCGGTGAATCAAAAAGAAGCAATTATTTTAATACAAGTAAAGCAGAAAATTAACTACCATTTAAATTTTAATTTATTGCATATAATTAACATAGTAATAGTGTAATTGGTAAAAGTAATAGTGTATTGGTTCAGTTCAATATAGAAAAAATGTATTTTTTATATCACCATATATGATAATAACACGTATTCTACGTTTGTTTTATATCGGTGAATCAAAAAGAAGCAATTATTTTAATACATGTAAAGCAGAAAATTAACTACCATTTAAATTTTAATTTATTGCATATAATTAACATATATGTTTTGACATATAGTTAAATTATAGCAAAATACTAGTGTTAACAGAAAATATCAAGCAACATTATGTGTGAACAAAGAAAACTTGTTGAATTTACCTTGGCATAAGCCACAGTGCATTTTCCGCCATGATTCTTCGATGAAGGGAAGATACAGACTGGCTCGAGCATGCACAGAACTTTAGAGAGTCCAAGAGTTCACTTACACGGTCCTAGAACAGAGTGGCCAACCCCATTATGACTTCTTCTTACCTCATTATAAAATCAAACAAATTTGTTAATTGTTTCATAAAAATTGAAATTTTCTTGATAGTTATTTTGTTTGAAAGTTTTCTTTTCACACTGTTTAGTGATAAATTTTATTCTTATTGCTATATGGTTTACATTAATAAGGAATTGAGAAAAATGGTTATAATTTAAAAAAAACATTTTTTTTAAATAACTTCCAGAAATAATTTCTATAAAACATATTAAATTTGTAAATATCTTAAAATAAAAAATATGAACATAATAAATTTGGCTCCTTCCATGAACTACATGCATATGCTATCCTTTCCATAATCATTAATATGATTCCTAAATATGGAGATTTGGACAAATAACTTTTTATTAATTAATATAAAAGATTATACGATAGAAATAATCTCACTAAATGAAAGACTGTAAACAGAAATATTCTACAAAGTATAATTAGTGCACAACATAAAAATTACTGAAGTAGTATGCACTCAACAATATTGTGAATAAATATATTATCGAATTCACTGGTAATCAAGTTAATTAATTGATTAGTATAATGTGGGTGTCTTCATTATTCAAATTTAGGAAAAATATTTGCAATTCATTATTCAAAGTCTCCCAATAGAAGGATTTTTAAACCATTAAAATAATAGGACCAACAATAGTTTCTAGGAGGAACAACAATAGTCCATATTTCAATTAATTCATTCTAATGAATGCCTATAAGCATTTCACTGGTTATGATGAAAATGTAATCAATATTTAAAGCTGTTGAAAAAAAAGTTTGGTGTGGTCATTTTTAAACAATGCTCCACACTATTAAGTAATTGTATCAATACCCTTTACAAAAATAAATTGTCTTTCTTCTTTAAATTACAATCACAAAATGAAATTTACTTCTCATCAATAACTTAAGTAACTTACACTTTCTTAATGTACCTTTTTAATGAATGTTTAATTAACATAATCTCATTTTTAGGGTATCTAAGTTGTAATATGTTCCATATATACAATGTGTAATGATTCATACTGGATTATTTATGAAGTATGAACATAACTTTAATATGACATATATCAAAAATATTCTGTTTTCTTAATGCCACTAAATTATAAGAAGTATAACTTTCACAATTCATTTTAATAACTCAATGGAATTATTATTTTTTCATTCATCTTAAATTATAGTACTCAATTGTAAAAAATAAATTAAGCAACAATATTTTAATTAGTTTAGCATATTTCGAAGTAAATAGGTATATTGTGAAATATTCTGTAGCAAACATGTACCATTAATAAATAGATAATTAAACTTCATAAATAAACCATAATAAGCATTTTAAATCTTTTTCAACCTTATGTTTAATAAAAAGTTTTATTTCAGGAAAAAGATACATGTGTTAACCAAAAACAATGCTGATTTAAAAGTTAATCTATCATATTCATTGAAAGTAATCATTAAGTAGTCATCTAATTATTTGTACATGCCAATAATATTAAACTGTTTAAGTACTTTTGATATTGCAGAAATAAGTTAAAATGAAAATCCTACTTACTGTTTGAAGTTATCACTGTATGAAATATCAACTTGAATGAATAAACTAAATTATTAGAACTTTAGATAAAGACACTCCCGGAAGCATAACATTTTACAGGAGAATAATGGAGCAGTGTTGTTTTATTTACGGCTTTAATAAAATAAAAATTATTTTCATGATTTTCAACAATTTTAGTAGTTGATTTGTTCAGTTATTTATTTAAGAAATATTATACTCAACTGTACTATGCACAGAAAATAAGAATAATTAAAACATTATTCCTGCCTGCTGTACTCTGTTATTAGGTTGCTATGAATGTATATTGAGAAAAAATATATTAGTAATTAGCCAGTTTACATACTCAAATCAAAGCCAAAGCCAGCTATTCGGTATATTTTAAAAACTTTTATAGTTGGGAGCTTCTAATTTGTGAAAATAATAAATATGAACAATTAAACTAGAATAGTGAAAATTGTCAACAAACATAAATACTCTTTCCTCAAGAAAGAGGATTTATTTTACTCATTTCTTCAAGTGTAAATATCACATTTCAATGTGATATTGAAATGTCACATTTCAATATCATGGAAGGATACTACAATTCACAAAGATAAAGTAATTATAATTGATATTAAGTTTTGTTCAAGAGTCCAATATATACATTTATTAAAGCATTTTGTGAGACAAATCCATCATACCATGGAAGCCAAAAGAAATTTATTTATGTTTACTGGTGGTGATTTTTTACACGTAAAAATATTATTCCTCTTATATATCATACAAGTCAATAAATTATTTAAGTTTTTCTGTTATAAACATCAATTTTAACTCAGTGGATTCGCTCGAAAAATTTCTAAGTCAATGTAAAGAATGTAAAAAAATATCAAAAATTCAACAAATATAGCAGGTGATCCATTAGTCCAGGATAAATAAACAGTTTTTATAGCTTTATTGCTCTTTGCACTGATTAAAATTTCATGATTTTTTTTATATAAATTACTAATTTATTGTTCCATTTTTGGTCAAATGTTCATGATGTTATAATGAGCCGTTTAGCGTAAAAAAAAAATTTCTGAAAACAGAAATCGTACTTTAACGACCTTTTGGTGAGTGTAATTTTGAAAAAAATTATCTCAACTCATTTTCCACATAATTTTCTATTTTGAGGCAAGTTTAATTTTTGATGAGTCAAACAGTATGGCTTGTATTGATCTCAGAAGCTTTGAGATTGAATTATAAGTCAAAATTTTTACATTTTATTAAAGAAAAAATATTTACTGTGCTTTAAACTTCTGAATAAATTTTTCGTTTATTGCATTTGTAACTTCAAAAATAATGCCAAAATTCCAAAACTCTGAAGTTGCCGTTTAGGAGAAAATAATGTTTTCTAAAAACCGGTTTTGGGAAAAAAAGTGACTTTCCTGTCATGCATAATTCTTCTCAAACAATAGGCATCATCTAAATACCCAGTTTTTTATAAAATATCAACTTGATCCATCAAAGATTCTGGACTGTAGCGTGGTAACAAGCAATGCTAACATACTCACCCACACACAAACACACAGATATTATCCAGAAAACGATTTCTGGGACGTCAAAACATATAATTCCGTCAAAATTTCGAGATCGAATTTTTTCATGATCACTATACTTTTGTGATAGTAAAGTAAAAATGAATGTTTTAAGATAATGTTTAATTTAAGATGTAGGATAATTACATTTATTATTCTTCAAAGAATGTTTTCAATATTGAATTATGCACAGAAATGATGTTGTAGGTAGTACAGAAGGTGATTGATTCACTTATCAATATATACGCTTATTTTTGTATATCACACCACTGATTCATATAATATTATTAGCATAACTACAGCAGTAATATGATTTTTGAAAAGCGAAAATGTGGATTTCGTGTTACGGAACAATATCTCACAGGAGAACATGGAATTTGTTCCAATAGCCAGTGGATCTCTTACATAGTTTATCTGACCTCCTTCTACATTGAAGATTTAAGATAAATTTTTCCATTTAAAATGCGAAAATATTCATATTTTGTCGGAAAAATGTCAGACACATCCTAGAAAAAATGTCGTTTTAAGATAACTTTTGATTGTAGATGTAGGATAGTTACATTTATTATTCTTCAAACAAAAGTTAACAATTTTGAATTATGTTTTACATTTTTGGTCTTTCATAGAATTATTGTACTGTGAATTTTATGGTTTCCTGGTATTTAATAAAAATCACTATTCTTTCCATTTGTCAAAAATCATAGATACCAATTCACTCTGAGCGAGTATCTTTTTCTTCGTGCTGTACTCTGTTATAAGGTTACTGTGAATGTATATTAAGAAAATAAATATAAATAAATAGCCAGTTTTACATACTCAAACCAAATTCAAAGAAGGCTATTCGGTATAATTTGAAACTTGTATATCTGGGACCTTTTTGTTTTTGAAAATAATAGATATGAACTATTAAACTAGAATAGTGAAAAAACTGGATATTTGTCAAGAAACATAAATACTATTTCTGAGGAAAGAGTCAACTCCTCACACTTCAATATTATCAAAGATACGATGATTCATAAACAGAAAAATTGTCGTATGATATTAGGTTTCGTTCAAGGGTGCAATATATGGATTGATTAGAGCATTTGGGACAAATCCATCATATCATGGAAGGCAACAGAAATTAATGTTTATTGGCGGTTTTTTTGCATGTAAAAATATTATTCCTCATATATATCATATATGTCCATAAATTATATATATCTTTGCATTACTGCTTCTAAACATCAATGTTATTTCAGTGGATTCATTCAAAAAATTTCTAAGTCAATGTAAACGTTTATCAACAAATTAAACAAGTGTAGCAGGTGATCCGTTAGTCTAGGATAAAAAATCAGTTTTTATAGCCATATAGCTCTTTGCTGGAATTGAAATTACGTGATTTTTTTTAAAGGTTGCTAATTTTTTTTTCAATTTTTTGGCAAATTTTCATGGTTTTTTTAATGAGACGTTTAGCGTCAAAAAAAATTTTCCTCAGAATGTTCTATTTTTAGGAATTTTTTTCCTATTCTATTTTTAAAATGTCCTATTTTTTTATAAAATGGAGTTCTTGTAAATTGATTTGGAATTGTCTGGCTGTTGAAAGAACCCAGTGCCTGATACAGTGCATAGCCTCCGTTGTCTTACCCATAATAGTAACAATTAATTAGCAATTAAGTTAATTATTAATTAACAGTTAATATCGTTAACTGTTATAGTAAGCTTATATTCAATAAAATTTCAACTTAGTTTAAATAAGTAATTAAATGAGTAAAATATCCTTAATATTTTGATTGTATTTAATTGACAACAAATTATGAGTTTCAATGAATTTATTAATTTTTGACATATTATGGTTTTATTTTATGCGTTTATATAAATTTTGTGCAATATAATTTTTTGTTTAAATTATTCTAATGGACAAAGCAACGAGCCTTCGCATTGTAGCGGGTAACTAGGCCCTTTTGAACAGCGATATAACTGGAATTCAACTTGACAAGAACTCTATTCCTATCGATGATCAATATCCCACTAACAATCCATACATTTTCCTACGGATAACTGATCGAAACTTTTTATAAGCTAAGCTACTATCGACTAGTTTAGGTCTTACAAGAAGAAGTTGTACAACTGAATCAGGAGAAGGTCGATTTTTATCTTGCAATAACCACAATCCTACAAAATAACTTTCATTTTACTATTGAAAATCGAATTGTTCCTTACTTATAAAGAGATCGTGGCGTCTGAGGTTCTAGCAATAATATTTTATTAATGACTTCAGTGTTTGTATTCTTAGACCAAAAGCATTAAATCTGGACAAAATTTACAAATATAAGTCGGGTTATAGTTCAAATAACCTATCATGTCTAGGGTATAAATTCGTATTATCTCCATTCCACATATAAAATTTAAATGTCGCAATTTACCGCGATCTAGAAATTGATCATAAGTGCTAAGCAGGAATATAGGCCCTTTAAAAATATTTCATTAATAATTAAAAGTGAACTTGTTCTTATCGATTGTGTTCTTAATTATGTTTTGATAAAATTATTCAACAAACAACCAAATCTCATTAATGAAGACTACCAATTTTTAATATCTAATTAATTTAATTGTAAGTATGCTAGATTTTATCTGATTAATTATTAAAAAAATAACTGAGACTTTTTTAGTTGAGTAAAGAACACAGAGTTTTTTGTTTGCTGATTGGTAGATGAAGCACAATGGTAATTTGGGGGTAGCTTTTATTATTTTATTCACTCTGCACACCCTCCTGCTAAATGAAACGAAAAATTGGTAGAGCAGTGGTAATAATAAAGTCTGATTAGCCAGATGAACTTCAAATAACAACAACAACAACATACATGTTAAAGCGGTTTAATTTGCGAATGGCAACAAAAGAGGTGAAGCCCCTTACAATACCTTTACTGATTACCGGTAATTACCGAATACCTGTATTGATATCGTCTAACAAGGACGTGTTGTTGTCTAATTTGGCAAGTCCGTTGAACATATCCCAACAATTATTCTTCAGTTTCAATATAAGGCATCATTTCGTTATCAATACACAATTTGTAACCATTGTTTTTTTTTAATTAGATAGATATTTTTAAAGCAATATCCAATTTTTTCCCTCCTTCCATTGAATTTTAGAAAATAATAATAACATTTTTACCAGCCGTTGTATTCAATTTTTTTTTAAATTTAATAATTAGCCGACCTGAAAAGCTTATTTTCAATTAGAAAAAGTAATTAAAAATCAGTAATGAACTGTTACCATCTGTTAATTTTTATTGTTAAAAAGACATAATTTTATATTTAATATGATCTCAGGTTTGTTTATTTCATTTTTAATAAATTATTAAATGAGTAAAATTATGTAAAACATTTGTTGGTATTTAATTAAAAAACTAATGAATTCGAACAACTTTAGTAATTTACAACATATTAGAATTTGATTTATTTGATTCGTATATATATATATATATATATATATATATATATATATATATATATATATATATCTTTCAACCGTAACAAGCGGTCTTCGTCAGAGTCAAAAACCCAACTGAACACTAGATGCAGAAAACATCTGGTGAGGAGTTGAGAAGAGTGGGAGGGAAGAGTGGTATTTTAAAAGGGTGAAAGTGCAGGAAAGGACTAATGTCCAGAAAGGGATGTTTGGGGAAACAAAGGAGTACAGGAAGAAAAAGTAAAAAACTATCCGCTAGCTGTCAACCCTCTTTGAAGAGGCTATTGCCCTCATGACGAAAGTATCAAGTTTGAAGAGACCGTTACTAATGTTTATAATATTTGATCTATTCAATTTAATTAGAGACGATTCAATAATATTTCTTAACAACATTGATTTTTCATAGGTAATAAATTTAGCTCCTGTCCAATCAATATGATGATTTTCATTTTTTATATGCAAGAATAAGGCACTACTTTTTTCCTGTCTACTTACGTTATATTGGTGTTGATTTACACGTGTTTTTAATGATTTACCAGTTTGACTAATATAAATTTTATGGCAATTTTTGCACGGTATTTTATAAATACCAGCGGACTCCAATTCGCTGGGAGAGTTTTTTATTAACATGTTACCCACGTTATTACGATTAGAAAACACTATATTAAAATCAAGTTGTTTGGCTAATCTTGGAAGGGGGTCCAATAATTCGAGGTATGGCAAACATCCCTTTCTGGACATTAGTCCTTTCCTGCACTTTCACCCTTTTAAAATACCCTCTTCCCTCCCACTCTTCTCAACTCCTCACCAGATGTTTTCTGCATCTAGTGTTCAGTTGGGTTTTTGACTCTGACGAAGACCGCTTGTTACGGTTGAAAGATGTTAGTCTTGTTTTCCCATTTCTTATTGTGGTTTGATCATTGATTGTTATTTCACGTGTTTATGTGAAAGCTTTATATATATATATATATATATATATATATATATATATATATATATTCGTATATTTGGGGAGCAGACCTTCATTGATACATGTTCTATTAAAACCTATGCCTATTTCAATTTTGACACATTTTCGAATTAATTTTTCAAATTTCCTTACCTCTGGCTTCCATAAGTTTGGGACAAGATAAATCAGTTCTCCAAAATTTTTATTTTTGTATATCATCGACATGTTTCGGTCTTCGTCGACCATTATCAAGAAAGTTATTTGGAATCGTAGTTTCACAATTTACTTAAAAAACTAACGTTTACTAAATTTACTAAAAAACGTCCTCTAGTTGGAAATTGTTCAAACAAGAAGCAGAAAGGCTCCGACAAGTACTTATCATCAATGGTTATAGCAACAGACACTTTGACTCCATCCTAAAATGTTGCCTTAACACACTACAAGGTACTAATAATGAACAGAATCCTGAAAACATAGGCGTCAAACATACATTATATTATAGAAATCAGTTTTCTAAGGCATATAAAACTGATGAACGTATATTAAAATCAATTATTAAGAACAATATAGCATACCTTAATCCAGAGGACAGACTGCAACTCAGAATTTATTACACTAACTTTGCTATATCAAGAATGGTCATGAATAATAATCCACAAAAGAAAACACCCCTCCAGAAAACCAAGGTCGTATATGAGTTCAAATGCAACCTAGGGAACTGCGAGTCCTTACACTCAAAATACGTTGGTTCAACAACAACTACGCTCTCTAGAAGACTCACAATGCATCTTGCATCCGGATGACCTAAGGAACATATCGCAGCAGTACATGGATTAAGATTAACGAGGGAAATGCTAAACGACAACACCGTAATATTAAAACAGGAACATGACCATACAAGACTGCAAATTTTGGAAGCCATTTTTATTCTAGAGAAAGAACCCACTATCAACAGCCAGGCCAGTGGATTCACAAGAATTCTGAAACTGTACGAAGGCAGTCAGAAGACGAACCAATCAATGAGAGGTAAAGAAAAGACCCTGGGGAAACCTCACCTTGTCACTACCTGTTGATAACTTCTGTTGTCATGTTTACGCGCAGTTGACTTTGCGAATAGTTTGAGTTTTTTCAGTTTAAATTTATATTAGTTTTTTAAGTAAATTGTGAAACTACGATTCCAAATAACTTTCTTGATAATGGTCGACGAAGACCGAAACATGTCGATGATATACAAAAATAAAAATTTTGGAGAACTGATTTATCTTGTCCCAAACTTATGGAAGCCAGAGGTAAGGAAATTTGAAAAATTAATTCAAAAATGTGTCAAAATTGAAATAGGCATAGGTTTTAATAGAACATATATATATATAGATATAGATATATATACAAAACAGTAATGAATTGTCGACCGTGGGACAGATATGTAACATAAAAAAGATAAATCGGGATGCGGTCAGTTTCTTCCACTTCCAATCAAACTCTCATTGCCGACGTTTCGATTTTATTCAAAATCTTTCTCAAAGGCAAAAGTAGGAATATTTGAAAATAAACAAACTATTAAAAATTACATTGCTAAAACAATATGGAAGGTTAAACTATTCAAAATATTTTTGAATGTTTTCTTTAACTTAAAACTTACTTCTACAATTTTTTTCAGCATATTATTAACGCAATTAAATTTCTGGTTTATTGGATGAGAAGAATAATAATTTAATATTCTTCTAGCACTGGTAGGTAGTGCTGGATAGAAATTTTGTATTACTAAATTACAAAATTTCTATTGTAATTTCTTAATTGTAACTAATTGCGCTTTTTATGTATGTTTGATTTTTGAATGATTGAATTATTTCTTATATTTCTTCTGTTTTGTAGGCCTGTGAAAAAGGTTTTAAATAAAAACCGAAATGTTGGCAATGAGAGTTTAATTTGAACCTGAAGAACTGACAAGAGTCCCGATAAAGTTTAGTTTTGTATATATAATACACTCAAAATTCAAAAAAAGCGATCCAAACTGGACGTAAATCAGCTCAAAAACGAAGAAAAGCAACACACAGAGAAAGAGACACTCTTACAAACTCAAATTTTTGGATGATCCGTCCTGAGGAGAAAATAGAAAGGGCGACCAAGGACGCCGGAATCACAACGGCAGGAAACCATCCCAGCAACCTGTCTGTGCCGCCACGCGCGCCCGGTTCAGGAAGTAATGAAGTAGAGACGAATAGAAGAAATAAAATTAAAATTAAGACAAGCAGTTCTGGTTGATTGATGGTAAAATAAACAACAGGAAGATAAATGAAGTATGAAAAGGAATACCGTGAAAAATACCTAAAAGCAAGATAACAGAGTTGGTAAGGCGATGAGAAACAATTGAAAATACAAGGATATGATCAATTAAAAAATAAATATACAAAAATTAAAATAAATAAATTAGAAAATATAATAATAATAATAATAATTATAATAATAATAATAATAATAATAATAATAATAATAATAATAATAACAACTAAAAATAATAAATAATAAAATAAATAATTAAAAATATTTTTATCGCTTAAGGTTTAATCCAGATTTGGTACGTGCCTTGAGCAACCAGATGTGGGCTTCCTCGGATGCTCTAAGAGTTACGGTATAATCCTCAGGAGGGATCTGTCGCAGGATCTGTACTCTGAAGCATTCATTAAAAGTAAGACCGTGGGAGTTAGCGTGGATGGCAACGGGTAAATTTTGGTTGTTGCTAAGGGATGCTCTATGACCGTTCATACGGAGGCTGAGCATGTTAGATGATAAGCCTACGTAGAACGCATCACAGCGGGTACACTCCAGTTGGTATACACAGTTTTTGGAGGTACAAGAGCAGTCCCTATCAACAGGATAGGACTGTTTGCAAGAAGGTGAGGTGAAATGAGGAATGGGGTTGAGGAGGGGGCAGGTCCGACAACCTCGACGATCGCAGCCCCTCGCACCCACAGGCGAGCGATAAACTCTCCTAGGCGCCAGGTCTCTGTGGGAGAAGAGGTTGCCGAGGTTAGGGGGACGTCTATAGTACAGGCGCGGTTGATTAGGGAAAATAGCAGAAGTGGACGGAGATGAGGATAGGATGGGAAACAGGTCTTTGAGGATGCGTTTAAGTTTATGAATGCCTGGGAAAAAGGTGGTCACAAGGTGGGTAGATTCATTTGGAGGGGTAGGTGGAATAGCACCAGGATTCAATGGTACATCGGCCGGGATAAGTCTTCTGTCGAGAAGCGCTGGAGGGAAGCCACGCTCCAGGAACTTAGTTTTGAGGGAGTTGAGGTACATGGTTTTGTTGAGGAGTTTATTACAGATCCGGTGGATCCGGATAGACAAGGATCTGGGGATGGATTTCTTTATATGAGGAGGGTGGCAGCTATTAAAATGCAGGTACTGATGGGGGTTTGAGGGTTTAGAATGGACACAGGTAATAAGGGAGTTGTTTTGGAGTGTGATATCGATGTCCAGGAAAGTGATGGAGGTAGCTGAGACGTTGTGGGTGAAAGAGACAGAAGAACAAGAGGTTTTAAAACTCAGGATGAAAGAGTCAAGTTCGGAACTGCCATGGGGCCAGATGAAAAATATGTCGTCTATGTATCTGGTGTGAAAAGAGGGGAGCAAGTGGTAAGAGCGAAGGAAGTTATTCTCAAGAATAACTTCCTTCTCTTGAGGTCTCAAGAAGTAATTGTCTTAACATGTACATATGCACACTTAACGGTTCAATAATATGTAGCTTCGTATGGTCATTTTCCTGATATAATATTTCAATATTGCCTTCTGGTGTTTTCCTATTTAGGTGATTTTATAGATATTCGTTGTATGTTCTTTCGGTGCTCCAATTTCAGAATAATCTTGAATACAGGCTTATTAATATGATGGAGTTTGTTTATCAAGCAGGGTAAAACTTTTCTAATTCTCAATATGGGCTAACTAGTTTATAGGGAGTTATGAATGGGTTAAAGGCCACTGCTTAAAAGTTAGCAAAATGTTCTCAAATCAGTCGGTGTCAATATTTTCTGCCCTCAATTATTAAATAGACTTAAAGAAATCACTACTTCTTATGAAAGCAGAGGTGTAAGGTTAGTGGTAGTTGAGACTGTAGAGGATTGATGGAACTAAATTACTTTATATCGTTATAGCGACAAAAGATCAGTTTAGGAAAGTAGTAAAATGTGCGTTAAACATAGAAAGCAACTGTCATAGTAAAGTAGCACGCAACAAAGTACAACAGCTGAATGCCAACTGAAGGGACAACCAAGGCAGAAGAATGGTCATTTGAAGAGATAACAGCAACCTGTTACATGAGAGTGACAACCAACCGACCTGGAGAGAGTAAAATATTACACGGGAAAGTCTTAAAGGGTGCATAGCAAGGTGTATAGGAAGAGTGAGATCGAAGAATTCAAGCTAAAGTCAAGAAATATGTGCAAATGGAGAAGCTGACTGTGTTTTCTGTCAGATAGGTAGTGAGATACAGATATAAACGAACTATTTAATTATGCTGACTGGGGTGCTTATACAGCATACCTTGTGTAATTATCACTGAAATTCATCCCGCGTCAGCAAGCAATTATTAAATCTGCCATCAATGTCCAATCAAAAAAAGATGATCAAACAATTGTCAGAAAAAAATACCACTGAACAAATTACCTATTACATGTATCCGGTAAGAAACAAGATTAATTTCATAATTATTTCTATTGCTTAATTACTGGATGGATAAACTAGGTTTATCAATTCGAACTATTTCGTTTCAACTTATTGACATTTCAAGTAAATACTAACTAAGAAATAAAAATTAAAAAAAAATATCACAAAGAATATTGTTTTAGTCATTTGATTCTAATATCTTGTTCCACATTGGTTTTGCCTTTACATTCGGTCTTACTTAATACAAAACCTAGTTTTCAGCAAATAGAATGTCACAAATGACTTTCAGTATTTACTGAGATTAAAATTTCAGTTAAATTTAGGCTATTAAATATTTGTTTGGCATATTCTGGCAGCATATCCTGCTCTGAATTTTCAACATTGAATAAAATCCAGTGGAGGTTCTCAAATGAAGTGGAGTTTAATTATCGAATTCACAAAAACTCACTACAGTTATATGTGCGTTATCACAATTCTTGTTATTAGCAATATTTTGTGGCACTCATATGGAAAATTAGGAAGATTTCAAAGCATTCGGCAACCTTTGAAAGCCACTATATTTGAATGTTATATTAATAACTATATTAAAATTAAATTGTTAAAGAACAATGAAAAAAAGTTTTACAATTTTAATGAAAATTTAATGGAATTTAATGATAATATTACGTCATTATAATTCAAACGGCTCTTATCATGAACTTTAACGCAGGAAATTTCAAACTTTAAGGGAGGGATTGTATGTAAATAAGGCAGGAATATTCCTTAAGTGTACATTCAAGAATATCCATTGGAAGGGAGTATCATTTATTTATGGAAGGTAAATATAGTAGTATTTATAATCAAATATAATTAATATTACTCTAAAACATTTATTACAATTTTAAATTCTATTATTTTAATTTTGAGCCTGCCAAAGATGGCAGAACTTCAGTTGCCTGAAGTAGACCTCATGATTCATTCCTAAATGCATACTAACTGCTTCCAGCAAAGCAGATCTCCCAAAACATTTTTGTCATGAAAAAAAGTCTATAAGAGACAAAATGATACTGTTTTTCCATTCCAATGAGAAGTAAAGTTTTAAATTTCAATTTTCTTTTTGCTGAATAAGAGATAAGAAAGTTTTCCTGGATGATAGGTAAACAAAACATCGAAAATTATATTTCCTTTTACATTTCAGGTGTCTATTCTTTTTGCTAGACCACTCAAAAACGCTTACGTTTAAAACTTTACCTTTCCAAAAGACGGAAAGAACAAACAAATTTTCTCCCACTTTAATAAATCACGTTATGGTATGTACTCAGAATTGAACAAATTTAAAAAGATGTTTTACCATTTCTTTACTTCTCTTCCCCAACAATCTCGTACACCTGTTATTCCAACCTGTCAGTCCTAAGAGTCTCACGTTCTCGATAAGCAGGAATGCCATTACTTGTGCTTGCTTATATGACCGAGACACTATAATATTATTTTACCTAAGACGTTTCCGTTATAATTTACATTCTAGATGTTCTCTGAGAAAGAGTTTAAAACTTGCTGTATATTCATAAATCTTCTTTTGCGTATTTTTCTATTTAACCTTTGAATCAAAAAATTGAGCTTCAGATTTTGAGCCAAGCTTAAGCTTCACTGAAAACCTGAACTAAGAAGCCGGCTAACCAGTAGACAACCTCACCTATCAGGACAGAACTACTCTCAGTTCAGCAGTGTAATATGATCGTATAAGAAACATTTGGTTAGTGTATTAATTTGTCTATAGTATTTTTACTTGAATTCCTTGATGTTTTAAGGAATAAAAAACCACTAATTTTAACATAAAATCATAGAAAAAAATTATTTTAAACAAATGTATACTGATTAATTATAATATTTAAACAAATGTTAAGCATATTAGTGATACTATTGAAATAATGAAACAGTAATTTTGAAGATTAAACATATCATTTTTTATGATTTTCTTTTAACTTCTTTATAACAATATTTTTATCATATCATAATATTTTAAGTGAATAGAATTTATTTTTTCAAATATTATCTTTTGTTTGCTTACTTCAAAGATTCGTTCATGTACAAAGACGAATGAAGACCTACATTTTCCTCGAATATTCTAGATTTACTGGTTTCTTGTAAACAGAGATTATAAGTTTTAGTCTAATTTTTAAATCAGAATATAACATTTTACACCAACTATTATTTTGTACTAAGATGAACTTTAAAACGATATTCACATAAAAGATATTTTATTTGATCCCAGAAAATTTGGATAAATAAAAAATAACACTACTGTAATTATTCTTTTTTTTTTTTATTTAAAAGAGGGTTTGGGGATAAAAGAGAGGTTGATATCTGTAGGGAGAAGTGCATGTTGCGGAAGGCCTAGCACTGGTTAGTAAGGGAACACATGGAATGCCCTGTGGATTAACGGTCGACCCATGGGTCCTCCATGTAGGGAAGGATCTCTGTCGGTTCAAACTCATTTGGGCAATACTGGATGGGGTTAGCCCAGCGCCCAATCATCCTCTTTCCTCCCGAGGGATATCAGTCGCTTACCCCTTGGCCCGCGTGCGCCTCTAAATTCACCCACTTACTCAACACATTCATTGCCTGCCAATCTATTCTAAAGGAAAGTACATATTCTTTGACTGCATTACTTGATAAATCAACAACGTCGGTTTTAAATTTCAGAATTAAGTGTTATTCCAACAATATTAGTCTAATATACCTGTTAATCCAGTCCTAATGGATGAAGATAGAAGTCACTTAAACACACGGAATCAATTGAAACACAGGAAATACTGGTATGTTAAATTTTTTTGCCGAAAAAACCCACGTTAAGTTTTACACATACTTATTACTTCCAAAATAAAACGAATTCTAAAAGTGGAGTGATAGAATGTTGCAATGATTCTAACTGCCAATGAAATAAAAGTTGTGTCCGCCGCAAACTATCGATACAGTAAATATAGACTCATTTCTTTTTTGATACCCAGTAGTGCCTTTCATGTTTTTCATTTGAATATATCAGAATATATAAATGTCATCTTAAGCTATAACAAAATTATCAAACATATTACTGTACTACAACTGATGAGTAATAATCATGATATTTTCAAGATATTGAGTAATGCACACGTTTTAATTTCCACAGAGTCCATTTTTGAAATGTTTATATATATATATATATGTGTGTGTGTGTGTGTGTGTGTGTGTACTTGTATCTGTTGCTGTACATCCACAGCATTCTGAGCTCCGTACAGGTCACACAGTTTGATGTATCAATTTGATATTATACTGAAAAATAGCCCACGTAATGCAAATGAACTACACAGTTGATTATGGTTATATTGTCATCAACTATGTGACAATGTGTTCAACCATTTTCTCAATAATTTTTCAATTATTATTAACTGATATACAATTGGTGAAAATAATACTTAATTGCTACTATAAAAGGAAAAACATTTTCCATAGATCATAATGAAATTAATAGCAGAACTAGCTCCATAAGAGAGCATAAGTTCTGTAGTTTTGTTTATCAAAATTTCATCAACATAGGAAGGCATATTGTACATATTATAAATTCAGAAAACAGTTTTTCTTTACTCTACACTATTAACACTAGAATGTTCATATATTCCAGAACATATATCATGTAGTTAAATTTGTATGTAATTAATAAGAAACCAGTGAGTTGATCATTGCAACAGACAATAAGACTCTAAAGTCCAAAAACTCAACTTGATTTAGTAGCTATCTGTCTTACTTGTATGACTTGTACATTAATTAATTTATTGAGAACCTTCATGAACTCTCTTCTAACCATTCTCCAATTCTCCTTACACTCTATAACCACTCCGTACCTCATATATCTCCCTATTCATTAATCCGTGGTAGGGTCGATTGGGGAGCCTTCCAACTTGAATTAAGTAGTAGAGTTGAACGTAAAACTGAAAAACGCTGAAGACATTGATCAAGCTGTACAATGACACATTGTGAATACACAATTCAATTCACAACGCGACAGTCTGCACAAACAAACACTGGACCAACAAATACACACTACCATCTGATATTACAAGAACACTCAGATCAAAAAGGATAGCAAGAAAGAAGTGGCAACAAACGAGAATGCCCAGTGACAAGAAAATACTCAACAAACTGACTCACAAATTACATAAACAGTTACTATCATTTAAGGAACAGCAGGAGGAAAAAACTTACACGACTAACTACTGAAGACGGCTCTCTATGGAGAGAAACCAAAAAATATTTGAAATATAAGATGACTTCTTTTCCACTCAAAGTTAATGGTACATAGATCAGGAGTGATGAAGAAAAAGCAAATTTATTCGCACACCACTTGACCCAACTGTATTCATTACCTGATAGCACACTTAAAGACGATCAAAATGACACCCTGACCTCAGCTTTGCAGATGACACTTCCACCTAAAGCATTCAGCACTTCTGATGTGACCTACTGCATCAAAGGACTGAAACGACGAAAGGCTCCCGGATTTGACCTCATCACGGGTGAAATCCTTTCACACCTCCTCAAAAAAGCTATTGTGTTCTTAACTTATATTTATAATGCAATATTACGCACGACATATTGCATTTTTCCTGTATTGTGGAGGTTCTCAATAGTAAAAATGATTCCTAAACCCCATAAGACCCTTCACTTCCCTACATCCTATCGTCCAATAAGCTTACTTCCTATTCTGGGAAAAGTTTTTGAAAAACTCCTACTTCGCCGATAACACCCAATTCTTGAATCCCATCAAATCATCCCAACCCACCAATTAGGCTTCCGCTCAGAACACTATTCAACAGTGCCGTAGAGTGGTTGATGAAATCTCCTGAGCATTAGAGCATGGTCAATACTGCGTTGGCGAATTCTTAGATGTGCAGCGAGCATTTTATCGTGTTTAGCATCAAGGATTGCTGATGAAGTTAAACAATTTTCTTCCCTTTACATACTACCTAATCCTGAAATCCTACCTTTCTAGCAGGTATTAACAAGTATCTATAGGCACTGCTCTGTCCCAATCTTTCCTGTCCTAGCCGAAGTATATCAAGGTAGTATACTAGGTCCAGTTCTGTATAATATTTACACTTATGATATTCCTCTTCAACCTCAAACTCTTCTCTGTACTTTTGCTGATGACACAGCAATCCTATTCGAAACCCTAATCCCATTATCGCCACAAATACTCTCCAAGATTACCGACATAATATAGAAGTCTGACTGAAAAAGTGGCACTTAAATATTAATATAAAAAAAAGCACACATGCAGTTTTCACATCAAAAAAAGGACTGTGTCCGAATATCACTATGAATGGCGATCTCCTTCCAACTGCAGATGTTGTCAGGTACTTGGGGCTCTTCATTGACAAACGCTTGACTTGGAATCCCCATACTCGGCTGAAAAGACTTGACCTAAAACGACGCTACTTACTACTGTACAGACTTCTCGGAAAACATTCAAAATTGACATTCCACAACAAAGTACTGTTATATCAAACATTACTGCAACCTATCTGGACTTACAAGCTTAAACTATGGGGTTGTGCAAAACCTTCCAACATTTATAAAATACAATCACTACAATCAAAAATCCTCAGTCCTATCAATAATGCTCCTTATTATGTCACAAACCACACTCTTCATAGGGACATGAAAATCGCTTTTATACATAACTTAGCCACTTATCGTTACAAGGCGTTTCATACCAAACTTTCCTCTCACCCAAATCCACTCGTACAAAACCTTGCTCATTCCTCACCTTCCCAGAATCTCCCAAGACGACTTAAAGAGAAGATGGCCTAGGGACATACTGCCATGATGATCCACAATCAGGAAACAAAGTGAAAAGTTGAACCAGTGGGTTCCATTCCTTGCTCATGTTTGTCAAAGTTATTTGTATTGCTTATATTACATATGCTTGTTACGCATCATATGCGTTGTTGTGTATTCAAATAAATATGTTAAAAAAAAAATTAATTTAGTAAAAATCATGTCACATTCGAGTCAAATTGGCTTATTGAACTTTAAAATATTTTTTAAAACATCTTTTTGTTGCCATTAATTAGTTATTTTTAAATGTAGCAAATAAGACATTATTTAACTGTTAAATCAAATATGCTATAAAGGTATTAATCTTCAGCCTCCACGTGTACTGCCACGCCTTTTATGCGTGCAATACGCCTTCGATGAGTGCAAGAACATTTGCACTCTTTCCTATTACTTGGTTTAAATAGTAAAATAATTATAAATATGTATTATATATATTTAATAATGCATAGTCTTCTTTGAGAAAATTAGTGTTTACGGCCAATCTAATCTAAAACATCCACATAATGTTTTATTTATAGTTATAGTTTCATTTTGATTTGTCAAACGGTAAGGCTTGTATCGCTCTCACAGGGTTTCAGATTGTCAATATTTCTAATATGTCAATATTTTTACATTTTATTGAAAAAAAATATCCGTAGCGTGGCACAAACTTTGGATACATACTCACCCACCCACCCTCCCACATACAAACAGAGATCATCAAAAAAACGTGATAAAAGAACTTTTGGAACTTCAAAACATGTAAATTTTTCACTATTACTTACAGTAAAGTAAAAAAAAGGTGAAATGGAAAAACAGCGATGGCAAAATAACTCATGCTTCTAATTAAAAGAGCCCAACCGTTAGCAGTCTATTTATGCAAAATAACGATTTAATCAGAAGCGCTGCACTGATAGGATCCAACCGGGTAGACGAATACAAATGTTTTCACGGCAACTGTAAAAAGCACACAAATGAATACAAGTTTACTGTCGAATATAAGATACATTTAGTAGCTTGAGCTCCAGAAGCGTTATAAAACACAGATTTAAAATGAAGCTCGCTAGGGAAGTGTCAATGCCAATACCAAAATAATTAAAAAAAAAATGAGATCAACCCAGACTAAAATGTATACTCTTTTTATGCAACAATAAAGCCAAATATGAACATTTAATGAGCAAGTAGTGACAAAGTTCACATTGTTTGGTCTATTCAAGAACTGAGAGGATCGTTTCAGTTAATCCGTGAAAACTCTTAACCCACTTAACAGACCTGCATTATGAACTAACATAATGCAGTTCTACATTATGACCTCGTGCTCTAGACTTCTAGACTACTAGAATTTTGAAAAATAAGATTATTTATGTTTTGATGATGATTGGTGGACAGTTAAAACATGTTAACTATTGAAATATCACATTGTGGAAGTGAAATATCGAGAGTGTTATTTAAAAAGATCGGAAATCTATATAAAAAACAGCTTTTAGTCAATGATAATCATATCTTGAATAATGTATGTGTTTAAGAAAGTCCACCACTCAAATATACAAATGAATGCACTTATCCAATGGTACCTGTCCTCCATGTGAATCAACTTTACTTCTGATGGTATTAAAAGTCATCTTAATGAAGTGAGTTTTCTCAGTTTTTTCTGTGCAGGTGGAAGTGTTCAGCTTTTTATGATAGTTTCTCGTATGATTTATAAATAGAGGAAGACATCTTAACGATAAATGGCGCTAACATAACCAAGGCGCTGACATTGTCCCCTCTCTGAATTTCTTTTTGTTATTACTGCGATGAAAATATGTCAAACATGTTATACAAAAATGCAGTAGGAAATTCAGAAAAGTTATAAGATCTTTCTACATAAAAACTGCTCCTTCTAGAATCTCTCTATAAATATATGAATTTATCAAACTACTACTTGAGGACAAGTTATTATGGTCAAATGATTTTAATCCCTTTTCTTAATATATATCAATGATTTTAGTTCATGATTTGAAAGTTATCTATCAGTGAGAAAAAGTGATTTTTTGCAGGAAATTGTTATTGTAATTGTAATCCATGATATTATTCGGTTTTTGAGCGGAACTATTTAAGTTGCTTTGTTCGAATTGTTTCAGGTGACAATTTTATGAAAGCAACTTAAATTGATTTAATATTTTAAAGTAATTTAAAAGAATTATTGTTGTGTATTGAATGTAATTGTTATTCTTTCGCTGATAGATTTTAATTTGATAGCTTAATTTTAAGTAACGTAACGTTTTTTTTTCATTATGCCATATTCAACTGGGGTGATTTAAAGCTATCTATAATACTAGTTAGTATTAATTAATACCACACTTCTTATGAGTCTTTTTAAAAATATGAATTATATATTGATGAAAATAAAGTTAAATAAAATTTCTTTACGTCTTATTAGATATGTCAGATTATGTCTGATCATTTTGAAGGTTCAAACATGATTTATGTGTTTAAATATTTATCCAGAGTATAAATAGAACTATGTGTTAGAAAAGTCGCCTGTACTAACAGATGTATTAAAACATAGGCTTTAATATAAAATATGGAAGTAATTGTCACTGTCAATTCGTATTGACTTCTAGCTGTTAGTTCTTTCTTGAAGTAAACTGAACATGAATGTTTCCGGAGTATCGAGACTTACGAGCAACAATCTAGCATTCTTTTCTTCTATCTTAATTAATCAACCTACATTAATAAGAAAGGTTCAATTCTATATTAGTGCCAGTAGGGGTCACAGTTACCATTATGTACAATTCTCATTCATGTTTACACTACTGTATAACAAAACATATTTTACAGATAATATATAAGACTCAGTGGCCTTTCAAACACCTTTTATAATGGTAAATTTTAAACTAGTCAATTATGTTAACTTTTTTTTGTTGTGTTTGATGAACATAAAATATTTTTTGAAATATGTCTCTTTTTTGGACTTTCAGTTAGGAATATTAACTAGGAACTAGTTGATTAAAGGTTTGTGGAAACTAGTTCAATCATTGAATTTCAAATGGTTCAATGTCAAAACAATGGACCCTGAACGAGTAATTGTATAACATAGGCGCACAAAGTGGTGCCATTCCGGATCGTATTTGGAGAAGTTATTTTTTTACCCAACTTGTTAATGGATGTGATAGCAATATTGAGGAGAATATTGCGCCAATAAAGTTTTGATCGATTACTTTTTAAACGATTATTAAGCGCTAACCAATTAAATGGTAACAAGTTCATAATATTGGATTATAATTGTTATTGGTTTAACATGGACAATAAAAATGAATTTCATGAAATGCATTTAATTGGAATTATAATTCTGTTAGAGTTCAAACTGGGTTTGCCTGAATGAACTTTTCATATTTTCCGAGTTAGATATTGACGTAGACTAAACTAGACGGGGCAGGGCGCTATATGCAGCTGCGATGGGGGTAGTTTTTATTAGGTGTGTTGTGGGCGCCGAGTGGTGCCTATATTGGACCTGTTCATTGTCCTTTGCGCCCTCCGGCGGCCAAATTAACTCCCATTGTTAGTCCTCCACACTTCCCATACACTCCCTTCCTAATTAGCTACCATAAACACCTTCCACCAATAACATTCCTAACCTATCTTCTCTTCTATACCATAGTATCTGAATATTAACGTTCAAAGAACTAACTCATTGAAGGTCAAAGATAGCTATGGAAAGCTTGGTATTTAAGCTATTGTAGATTGTTTATAAATACGTCTTATGAAAGATAATTAAAAGTAAATTTCGTTTATAAATTATAATGAAACACTTATTTCCTGAAATATGTGCACATATGTGGGTTTATCTATGATTAGAGAGAATAAGAAAATTAAATCCTTTTTGTGTGGGAAGAGTTAGTTAGTTTATTTTCCTCTCTAATCATGAGTACATACCAAACGATAATTGCCTGCGTAATTCATGACTTCATCTATATTCAGGTAATTAGACGACTTTTTTATACTCAATGGCTTGAGCAAGTGAGATCAATTATTTATTTGATGCTTTCTTTGTAAACAGTTTTTTTAAAAACTTTTCTTCAAAAGGCAGGCAGAAAAGAAATCCCTATTTCTTCGTCATAGAGATAAGAAATGTTTGGTAAGTAGTGTTTAGCTTTTTGTCTTGATTGTATATAGCATGAACTAGTTACATATTTCAAAAAGCCTGCCCAGTCAACTGGTGCAGACTAAGCCTTAGTTCTTCAGTATTGTGTCACATGTTGTGTACGAGTATATCATTCAAAGTTATTACTTTGATCCAAAAATTGATAATATTATAATCACACAATCAGACATTTGGTTAATATTTTATTCTTATTCAATGAATTTAACATATCTACGTCCTTATTTTGTTTAACTAAGTTAGTTTTTAATTGTATAACTCCAAATATTGTTATAATACATATGGGTATATTTGTAATTGGTGTATAATTTTTGTTTTCTTCTGTTTTGTTGACCTCGAAAAAAGGTTCGAGTTTAAAACTGAAAAACAGGCATATGAAATTTCGATTTGAACCTGGAAAACGGACAAAGTCCCCATTTCATTTTAGTATTATAATATATAACAATATGAATGACGCACTGACGATTAATATAATAGCACTAAAATGAATCAGGCATCATCTGATTTAGTTAATCAGGCTCAAATCAAATATTTAATTGGCGCTTTGATCTAATTTAAAAAATATTTCATATTTTTACAAAACTGAAGAAGATATGAAATTAATAAAAAAATATATAACAATCAAAAGAATTCATCACATTGAAAAAGTACGCATAAATAAATTGCTATAAGTACCCAGAAATAACAATATTTTAATTGAAAAAAAAATTATTTTCTTTACTTAGCAAAAAAATATATTTATATAACTATTTATTAATAACAATAAGAATGAATGTGTAATAATGGTATTTATACATCAAAATCTAACAGATTATGATAAAAAGTTTTCTTACAGGTAATATATCAATAACCAAGAAACAAATTTTCACTAGACTTTTAAAATACATTATTTATTATATTAAATATATTTGACTTGTAACCTATCCTGAAATCAACTTAAATCACCTATCTCTATGACATTCCAATTGTTTGTGTCAGATCTACAATTAATGTCATTTGATACTGTTATAATATTAAGAATCCATGGCGTTTTCTTTAATAATTTAATAATACGGCGCCTTACTTTTTTCTTTTATAATTTCTTCCTCAAAATCTAAAGTATGACGTTTGCAAAATATGTGACATAGAAGTGCAGTTAGATTGATTTTATGATTATATATTAGTTCCTTCAGCTAATAGCATATTTTGTCACATTTTAACCGTTTTCAGGAATATGTCAATATATGAAGTTTTAAAATATTTGTTGTTATGAACTTGTAGATAAAATTTTGACTGTTGTGGTTGTTTTCTTAAAAATCTAGATCAGTAACTTTAAATTAAATTGATTGATAATATTTTTTCTGAAATAATACGATATTTTTATCATAATACCATTTGAAAAACATGAAATACTAAAATCAAGTACTCATTATTACTGATTAATAAGCACCCTAATCATCAGGCCCTTGGATTAACTCTAATGCGTTATACCATAAGGAAATGACAGTCACGTTTTTCTAATTTACATGGCAATTACGGAAACTGTTGTTAAAAAGGTACTATGGAGAAACAAGCAGTTTTCTGAAAGAACAACTATATCAGTACAATTATTCATTAGGAGCAAATACAATTAATGCAACTACCCATATATTTCACACATTAAGCTAACGTTAAACTTTTGATTCTGAATACAGTTATTGCATTTACGCTTATAAATTTAATTATAATGTAATAATAATGTTTAATTATTATGCTTATATATATAATAGAATCAAAGTTACACTAATTATAGAAATGAAATATCAAATTATAGTAGTATACATTAAGATCTATTAAGTTAATTTCCGATGAGTTACTGTTCAACTGAAATTAATTTTGTAATTTTAATAAAAAAACTATAAACTTTAATTTTTGCTTATTAAGTGTTTGCATATAAATGTGTTAAAAACTCAATTGAAACCATTTCATGTTACATATAGTTCAAAGTTAGCAATGCAACACAAATAAAAAAAGAAACATACATTAATACCATCTCATTTTTGGTTTTAACCGTCTTCAGGAGAAGATTGTTTTTATTTTATCTCATTCTCTTTGCTCTAATAAAGATGTTAAATACAAAAATTACGTACTGTAAGTGTATATTTTTTCTTTTGTGTTGTTTTAATAACGTTGATGTACTACTGTCCGTTTTGGATTATTTTCCCAAACCAAATTGTTATTATTATTGTTGTTATTGAATTGTTTTCTATTATATATACATATTATCAGTATGGACACATTTGAAGGTTTATGAATCATTAGGTGTTCATTGTAAACATATTTATTTGAACGTGATCAACAGGCTAGCGTGCAACACATGATTCAAGTTTGCATGCTACCAATAAACTCAGGAATTGATATTTTATGTCCTCTTTAGATCTACAATATCATCAACAATAAAACGATATCTCTTTCTTGGAAATGCTATATGCTCCAAACAAAAATTAAAATTATTACTGATAATGTATTTATGAATTTAGTAATAAATAACTTTGATAAAAATCAGATAGCGACAGACATTGATTATCAGTACATAATGTAAGAAAATGTTATCACATAGTTTATTACTTTGTGAGCATTACTATTAAAATTAAATTGTCTACATTCCCATCTTAACCTAACATTCAGTGTGACACTTACATTCACAATGAATAAATGATACTACCGTCCAAGTTGTACTAAAAGTTATCGGTGACTCTGAGTTCAATTTAAGCAGGTTACTTAATTTGTTTAGCGAAAGATATATTCCCTAATTATTTAAATTATTAAATTCCTCAATTAGAAATAATAATTATAATTTTATAATAATTGATATAATCTTTTTAATTAAAGTTCCTTCTTTATGCTAAACAAAGTTTACATTTATTCTTTTTAAAATGTCCTCAATTATTTTTATGGCAATTTATACACTGTACCTAGTTTTCATTGTGAAATGAAAAAAAAAACTGGAGTGGCCTACGCTGAACATTACTATAAATAAACATAATATCAAACATCTTGGGTATATTTCTTAGGAATAATTTACTTGAATTAGCGGTGGCACGCAGATTTTTTTTGCAGTATCCCGACTGGAAGATCGATATGAAAGAAAGAAAAAGAGGTGATTATAACGCTAAAATCAAAGAAATCTTCCGATGAAATACAGACGACAATATGGATCATTAATCCTGTATTAGCGGTGGTCACTCAGATTTAGCTTTTTGGTATACCGACAGCAAGTGGATTTTTCTTGGACCTATATCTTTTCAGCCACTGGTAATAATCAAGCAATTATCAGAATGCATGCCTAAAAGATTAGTGTGAAACTAAAGAAAACAAAAATAAGCATCTATTGTTGCTCTCCTCTCTCTCTCTCTCTCTCTCTCTCTCTCTCTCTCTCTCTCTCTCTCTCTCTCTCTCTCTCTCTATCTATCTATCTATCTATCTATCTATCTATCCAAAAATGTAATTTTCTTCCAAAAGCCTCGGTTAGTTTTTGTTAATAAGTAATAATCACAGGAAATTAAATTTAAAGTGGAATTCCAGATAATATTCGAGGGTCGCACAGGAACACGTCGCGGGCTGCAGGTTGGCCATGCCTGCATTATACAAATGTCTAGATGGGAGATGTTTACTAGTGTTTAAAAAACCTCATAAAAGAACTTTTAGGACAAAAAGTGTAATTTTTTCAAAACCTAGAGATCCGATTTTTTCACGATCAGTATACTTTACATATAGTAAAGTGAAAAATGGATTTGATTGAATATGTTTGTTTGTTAATCAGGTTTTAATATAATTATTTTTGTTCTTGTTTATTTGACAATATTTTAGTTTCTTTTTCGTAGTTAAATTTGTATTTTTTTCTTATTAAACTATTTAGCATATTTATATAAAATGCTAAACAAAGCATTCAAACATCTGAAACACAACATTCTCTCAGAAAGGATACATTAGTGAGAAGTACACCAATATGACACATATTGGTCATTGATATTAAAATCATATTAATGTAAAAATTTAATGTTTTGTTAGTTAATGTAATTTTCATAACAAATTTATAAGTTTTTTGTTGGTTAAAAGCGTTTAAGCAATTCTCATTATTTTATAATGAGCTATGTACATCGAAGTTAGACATACATGTTAAATTTGACCAAATTGTTTATTTTAGCTAAGTGTTTACATTGATTACAAAATTCTATATAGTTATTTAATAAGCAGGACAGAACAAACACGAATAGTGTAGTATTACTAGAGAAGTAGAAAAAGGCTTGCAGAACTGGAGTGTTTGTTGTTGAGGACAGCTATATATTTTACAAATACTCCCTTTGGCAATAGAGTAGGCTCATTAGTCATAATTAACTGTTGGTAGAGGCATGGCTAATTGCAAACGAAATAATATAATGAAGATTGGTTGTGTGGGCTACATTATTGGTAGACAGTGCACTATTAGGTGCAGTTGCATGACCCACAATCTCTTGAAGACCCCAATTAAACTCAATGTTGCGGTTAGTAAACCTCTCTACTGCCACGCCTCAATATCAGTATAGATTGCTGTAACCACATGAGAAACATAATACTGACCAAATAACTGCTTTTAGCCTGGTCGCGTGATAATTCCTTAACATTAGCTTCAGCCACTGCCTTATTTATACTCTTCAAAGGCTTCAAATTTAAACTGATTCACATACAAACGTATTTTACAAAATATACTAACAACAAAATTTATATCATAAACTTTTTTAATAATTTTATATAAAGTTGCGTAAATGCTGTATTTTGGGTTAAAACAAATACTCTTGCTAGGTTTTACATTTTTATTTTAGCCAGCAGCGCAAATGCTTTACACAAACACTATATCTTATATTATAGTCATATTCAATTTTGATGCTTTCTGTATAACTAGTGCTGCAACTCAGAATTCAGTTCGCTTTTAAAATCAAGTCCTTTTTTGTAATAAAAAATGTTTATTCGTTGTTCCGTATTATAAACTTGCCTAAAATTCATGAAAACATGCATACTGTTAAATGTAAAGTCTAGATTAGTTATTACAGCTGAGTATTTTATGACATTAGGAATTTTACTGCCAAAAGACATGCATTGATATTTTAACTGAGCTTATTAAAGATCAATGTTTCTGAAGTGTTTGTTCTTCTTGAGTGAATTTCTTTTGATAACTCTATAAAAATTTTCCAAGCGTACCTTGCCTTGAAACAGACCCTTCACTTTCAAGGATGCTTCAAAAATAAAGAAATAACTACTTGGGTGAATCGTGTTTGTTGATGTGTAAAAGACATGTCTCTCAAATCAGTTCTGTAAACAATCTTGGCAGTCACACCTTGCCGGGACGCTATATCAATCAGTCTGACTAAAATTCAATAACCGCTTATTATACGTATTTGTGTCAATGCACTTACTTATCATTATGACACATATCCATAACATAATGTCAACTGATTCTTCTCTTATAAACCAACAAATGTACTTAGGTGTGATTTTTAAGTTTCAAGTCCACTTTATAAGCTATTACAAATTTTTACCCTAAATTACTTACTCTAAAGAAATCATATTTTGATACAATGAAACTATGTAACTAATATCATTATTGAAGGAAAAGATTATTTTACATAGAATGATTAGAAAATTAAATTATAATTTATTAAAATTAAATGTATGATACATTTATTAATATATTTAATATCACTTTAACACAATACTGGCCAATGTGATTGATAACTCACAATTTAGTTGAACTAAAAAAAAAAAAACACCTTACATTGGAATGAGTTATATAACTTGTGGCAAGTTTGCGTCAATAAAAATGGCTTATAGTACATTTCGTAAAATCACTATTTATAATTTATCTTACTAATATTTTAATTGTTAATGAGATAAATTACCGGATTAAAAGTAATTGATGAAAAGTATTCTTAGAAATTTCATGTTTATAACTGTAAATGCATAAAGAGCTTTTTGCCATTTATGTTAATAGTCTAAAGTTATTGAAATCCTTTTATAACGTACAGTGTATGGGCAATGATGTCAACAAAATCTTATATACAGTTTTAGCAAAAACAAATTGTTTTCACTTTACAAAAAATTGTATAAAATAAATTTTTGTCATTTTATTTTAAACAATTTCCCCCCATAACTGTACAGTTTATTCAACTGTAAGGAGATTATTCTGTTTAATAACATTTAGTTCCTGCAAAAGACCAATATAGTGTTTAGTGTTAAAAGTTTTCAAATTCAATCAGAAGTCAACATTTTTACGATTTTGCGAAAAAACTTGCTTTTTTTAACGAAAAAACTCAGAAACTTTATTCAACAATATTAATTAGTAGTTCCATAGTAACGGAAAAACTTCAACTGTCTAAAGGTACAAATTTATGCCAAAAAACTTATATATGGAAAAATATATCATGGTCAACAAAGTTAAATTTTTATGAAGCAGTATTACTCAGATTGATTACCTACACTACGAATGCTATTTTTAGAAATAATATCCAAATTATCTTTTAAACTATGCAATCTATAGCCTGTTTACAATTTTTTTAATATATAACCACTCACTCATACTCACTCAGACTTCTTTAAAATATTGAAAAATAGACTCAGGGGACTTGAAAACCTGTAAATTGTCAACATCTGGAAATCGATTTTTTTCATGATTACTATACTTATAGTAAAGTAAAAATTAACGTATTAAGAACTACTACATATTTCAAATAAATTTAGTGAACTGTAAAACTTAATTATCCAATCAGGTTGGATCTTAAATTATACAATGTTATTAATACTTCTGATAAATTAATACTGATTGATGTCACTACATGTATGTGTTCTTCCTTTACTACTGTATATTTGTATTTGTGAACAATGAACAAATGAACAATGTCAACGTTACCCAGTTATTATTAGGTAATAATAGCTTATGGGAAAGTTACTTTCTTTGGACAAAATATGTTTTTAGACAACATTTTTCTGATAAATTTCTGACTCTAGAGTGATAAAAATCTAAAAAATGATAAAAATCGATACAAGCAATATTTGAAAACACTTCAGATTTCTAAAGCAACCGAAAATGTACTTTTTTTAATAAATTATAAAATGATTGACTTATGATTGATTCCGAATGCTTGTGTATACGATAGAGATAGAGATCACCGCCGCATTGTAAGAAACTTGAATTTGATAAACGATCGTTTCAGATCATGACTGGAATGTTTTTTTTGCTAAAATTACATAGACGGAATGGAGATTTCTAGCATCCTTCTTGATTTCAGGAAAAAACACGTTTACGTTTAACAGCTAAGTATAGAGGAATAAAATGTCGTCAAAAAACATAAAATTACAAAGCTATAAAAAAATGCTCAATAAATATCGATAACTAGGACTGACAATATTACAATAAAAACTGAAAACTCAACTTTGAGTTACGAATAACCTGTTATACTTATTGGAGTTGTTTACATGGACTTACAATTTTAATATTATGATAAAGATAAGGAGAAAAGTTATTTACATACTAATAAAAAAAATTAAAAACTTTTTTGTAATTAAATTTATATGCGGAAGGATCCACACAACTATAAAAGCAAACGTATACAGTCCGTGGAAGTAAAGGGAAATCAACCTTACATTATATTACTATAAATAAGGTACAACAATAATTGAATAATTATATCCCAAGATTAAGACAGATTTCCATCTTTTGAGGTCCACAAAGCCCTTTTTTTGATTTTTTTTATTATTTCTTTGCATATAGTTAGTTGGGAGGTCATCCAAATGGTTGTGAGAACGCTGCAGGTCATACGGTTTGATGGATCAAATTCATATTTTACAAAAAAATAGACCCTTCTTCAAACATCACACCAAAGATGACAACTGTTAAGTCTTATACTAGTAACATGAGAAGTTTTTGGCAATCAAGCATTTTCATAAATGACAATGAAAAGATTTAAATAAGTTATTGACTTATATGAGATATAAGCGGAATAATATTTTTACATATAAAAAAACCACCGCCAATAAACATAAATAAATTTCCTTTGTCATCATGGTATGATGAATTTGCCTCATTAAATGCTTTAATAAATCTATATATTGTACTCTTGAACAAAACATAATATCAGTTATAATTACTTTATCTTTGTGAATTGTAGTATCTTTCCATGATATGGGAATGTCACGAATGCACTCTTTCCTCAAGAAAGAGGAGTTATGTTTTTTAAGAAATATCCAGTTTTTTCACTATTCTAGTTTTTAAGAATATCAAGCTGCCAGCTGTAAAAGTTTTAAATTATACTGCATAGCTGGCTTTGACTTTGATTTGAGTGTGTAAAACTGGGTAATTACTAATATATTTTTTACAGAGTAACCTTATAACAGAGTACAGCAGGAAGGAAAAAGATAACAGTCGCTCAGAGTGAATTGGTATATATGACTTTTGACAAATGGAAAGGAAAGACATTTTAATGAAATACTAGGAAGACGTAAAATTCCCAGTATAATAATTATATAAAGGAACAAAAATTTAAAACATAATTCAAAATTGAATTACTCTTTCATTAAGATATAATTATCCTACATCTTAAATCAAAAATTAACTAAAACAATATTTTTTGATGTTTCTGACATTTTTCAGATAAAATTGTCAGTTTTTAAGTACTATAACTGACATTTTTTATAGTACTTATAGTTTTATAGTTTTTATAGTTTTTAAGTACTATTTACAAATAAAATATTTTTAAGTTTTAAATGGGAAACTTTGTCTTAAACTTTCAATGGAGAAAGAGGTCAGATAAACTATGTAAGATATCCAATGGCTATTGGAAGAAAAGCCATGTTCTCCTGTAAGAAATTATTTCGTAACACGAAATCTACAATTTTGATGTTCAAAAATGTTATTACTGTTGTAGTTATACTAATGATATTATATGCATCAGTGGTGTGATATACTAAAATAACCATATATATTGATAAGTGGATCAATCACTATCTCCTTCCTCCAAGAATGAAGACAAATAAAATTTTTCCCATTTAGACATTTATATTATAGCTAAATGGAAAATTATATATTGTATACCCAAGAATTATATTATGTTTACTTGTAGTAAACTTGAGTGCAGGTCACTCCAGATTTGATTTAATCTGTATAAGGAAACAGGTGAATAATGCATTCTCTGCTTAAGAGAAAATCAGGAAAACAAAGGATAATACAATTGGCATATTGTTATATGGATCAGGGGTGAAGTGTAAGAGGACAGGATGATAAAGGGGTGTGAGACGGAGCAGAACAAGAAAGAAAGAGAGGGAGAAGAAGAGAGGAGATGGCAATCAAAGATGGTGGCTAGTTTACGAGTTTAACATTCAAAGCTTAAAGGACGTAAGCTTAAATCAAGCTTTCAACTAGAAAATTATAACTATGATTTTTTAAAAAAAATCTATTCTATTTTATGAATTAGATAATTATCTTACTTTTTTACATCCAAAAATTTGTTGATCACCTAACGATAACGTGTTGAAGACAACCTAATTTATTCGAACTAAATAAATTTCAGACGCCATTTGCAGAATGTGACAAATAATTCATAAAAGTAAATCTCCATGTAGTGAGTAATTGAAAAGTAGCATAAAATACGGAGAAGAGACAAACCGGCTCATTGCAATTGCTTGTTATAATGATATAAAACAACTGGACTAAGGAATTTAATTATGCATTCTTAATTTCATTGTAATCAATTTGATTTAAGTATTGCAAAGAAATGACACTAAAAATTTACATGAACTAAGACTTTTTTTGATATTGTTGGATTAAAAAGAAGTATAATAACTTCCATTTAACTTTAAATACAGGTATTGTGGATAAAATATATATACAATGCATGTGAAAGAAAACATAAAGAACATGATGAAAAATTATATCATAGAATATGATCTGTAAACTATAAAATAAAAGGTATACCTTAGTATGATGGAGAGGTAATCTTGCGTTCTGTCTGGCGAAGCCCGAATATGACTGACGTGTTAAGACATGCATCCAACTATAAGGTTCAAAAGTTCGCTTACATTCATTCTACTAGGAAAACTACCCCCACTATACCTTTACAATTGCGTCTTAATTTATTATGAGCAAATATATGTCTCATAGTATTTCAAGCAGAAATTGTATAAAACAATCTGCTGCTGTTTTATTCTAAAGTAAATAATATTTCTGAAGTTTTCCTCCTTGCACTAATTTAAGCTCAGTGCACTAAAGTAAAAAGGTTAATGCAAGAAAGAACTTTGAATATACTTCTTTATATTCAAAATTTATATGAATTGATAGCACCATTCACTAAAAATAAATTTTATATTTTTACAGCCAAGGAAATGAAAAATAATGGTTATAATTGAATTTCAAGATATACAACCTTTTTTTGTATTACTTTCAGGAATTATTTGATCTATAGATAATTTGTTTAGAATACAATACATTCAAACGTATTCATTGTATAGAATGTAACTTTACAATAAATTTAATTGTATTAAAATATAGTAGTCAAGATCAAATTGATTGGAAAAATTCTAAGTATTTACACTTTTGTAGTCCCCTGATTGCATTTTATTTTGTCTGAGTGTATGGGGGCGAGAATGAATTTAAAAAGTTTGTGACCACGCTACGTGTCAAGTACCACGTAAGATTGAGAATTTGGCAAGCAAATAGTCATGGTTATGATAACACTATAAAGCCTTTGGGCAAAACCAATAATGATAGAGGTTAATGGTAATGGTAGTGATTAACAATCAATGTGTTGAAACAGTTTTTCACTCCTCTCAACATGATAGAAAACTCTATTTATTAAATGAGTCACTCCAGATTGCTACATTGATGGATATGAAGAGGCTTTTTGTAATATGCTCTTGAATCTACTAAATTTCCACTAATATATTGATGTATTTATATAGGAATTATATAGCGGATTACAACAATCGAATGCAAGAATAGTTAATGTATATTTTGGACTTACCACTGCTGAAACTTTAATTACTTAGGGCTTATGAAGTAGGATGACCGACTGGGTACTCTAAATAACCAGTGTTACTTTAATGAGCAGACAAAATAAATTATTTCAAGTTTTATAACCTCTACTATAGTTTTTAATATTACATGTGCACTATAGTGCCACTAAGCATATTACAAACTCAGTTACTTGTTTATGAGTTTATTACATTTACTTATAGTAAAGGTGAGTGCAAGCACTCCACATATTTACTTTACTATAAGTAAAGTATAGTGATCGTGAAAAAATTCGATCTCGAGATTTTGACGGAATTACATATTTTGAGGTCCCAGAAGTCGTTTTATGAAGTTTTTTCGATGATGTCTGTGTGTGTGTGTGGGTGGGTGGGTGGTTGAGTGTGTTAGCATTGCTTGTTACCACGCTACGGTCCAGAATCTTTGATAAATCAAGTTTATATTTTACAAAAAATTGGGCCTCATAGAGAACAAGATCCCTATTGTTTGAGAAGAATTATGCATGATGGGAAAGTCATTTTTTATGCCTAAAACCGTTTTTTATAAAACATTTATTTCTCCAAAACTGAAAAATTTTGACTTATAATTCAACCTCAAACATTATGAGAGGGATACAAGCCATACTGTTTGACGGACAAGAATGAAACTATGCCTATAAATAGAACATTATGTGGAAAATGAGTTGAGATATTTTTTTTCAAAATCACATTTGCTAAAGGGGCGTTACAGTACGATTTCTGTTTTTAGAAAATGTTTTTTTGACGCTAAATGGCTCATTAAAAAATAATGAAAATTTGACCAAAAATGGAACAAAAAATTAGCAATTCACAAAAAAAATCATGAAGTTTCAATTACAGGAAAGAGCAATATCGCTATAAAAACTGTTTGTTTATCCTAGACTAAGGGATCACCTGCTATACTTGTCGAAATTTTTATATTTTTTTACATCGTTTACATTGACTTTGAAATTTTTTGAGCGAATCCACTGAGATAAAATTGATATGTTTATTGACTTATATGAGATGTAAGAGGAATAATATTGTTACATGTAAAAAATCACCGGCAATAAACATAAATAAATTACCTTTGTCTTCCATGGCATGATGGATTTGTCTCATAAAATGCTTTAATAAACCTATATATTGCACTCTTGAGCAAAACTTAATATCAGTTACAATTACATTATCATTGTGAATGTAGTACCTTTCCATGATATTGAAATGTGACGAATGGACTCTTTCCTCAAGAAAGAGGACTTACTCGTATGTTTGTTGAGAAATATCCAGTATTTTTTTACAATTCTAGTCTAATAGTTCATATTTATTATTTTCAAAAATTAGAAGCTCCCAACTATAAATGATTTAAATTATATTGAATAGCTGGCTTTGACTTCGATTTGAGTATGTAAACTGTCTAATTACTAATATATTTTTTCTCAATATACATTCATAGCAAACTTGTAACAGAGTACAGGAGGCAGGAAAAGGATAACACTTACTCAGAAAAAAATCGTATATATGTTATTTGACAAAGGGGTAGGAAAATGAACTTATTAAATATTAAGAACCCATAAAATTCCCAGTATAATAATTCTATGAAAAACCAAAAATGTAAAAGATAATTTAAAATTGAGATCTTTCGTTTGGAGATTAATAAATGTAATTATCGTACATCTTTAATTATAAATCATCTTAAAACAACATTTTTTCTTCGCTGTTTATGATATTTTTAGAGAAAAAAGTGTATTTTCCTGCTTTAAATTTGAAAATTTTACTTTAATATTCAATGTAGAAGGATGTCAAATAAATGATGTAAGAAATCCACTGGCTATTTGAACAAAAGACATTTTCTCTTGTAGGAGAATATTTCGTATCAAGAAATGTTCACTTTAGTTTTTCAAAAATGTTATTACTGCTGTAGTTATACTAATGAAGTTAATTGCATCAGTTTTGTGATGTACAAAAATATGCTTATATATTGATGTGTCCTTCAATCACTATCTGTACTACCTCAGATATGCATAAATGAGACGTTATGTGTTATATACTCAAGTAATTTGATGTTACGTTACTTATAGTAAAGTTGAGTGTAGGCCACTCCAGATTTTTTTTATATTGTTTATATTGACTTAGAAAGTTTTTGAGTGTATCCACTAAAATAATATAATGGTTAGAGGTATAATGAAAAAATTTTGAAATGATTTAATGACTGATATATGATGTAAGAAGAATAAAATTCTTATATGTAAAAAATCAACGCCAATAAAGAAAGCCTATCAAACATACAATTTCTGATTCTTTTTATGGTTTGATGGGTTTGTCTAACAACATGTTCTAATCAATCTATATGTTCGACCATTTTACAAACGTTAATATCAGATGCTGATTTTTTTATGTTTGTGAATCACATTATTAGTGGGCAATATTGAAGTTTTTGGAATGATCTTTTACGTCCTATAGAAGGGTTTCTATGTTTCTGTCTAATTTCCAGTTTTTTCACTGTTCTAGTCTAATAGTTCATATCATTATTTTTAAAAATGTCAAGCTTCCAGCTTTTAAATTTAAAATTATACAGAGAAGTCGGCTTTGAACTTAATTTAAGAATGCAGAAGTGGCTAATTACCAATATATTTTTTCTCAATATACATTTACAGCAAACTTATAACAGAGTACAGCAAGTGAGAAAAAATAACATTCTCTGAGAGTAAATTGTTTTTTTTATGATTTTTGACTAAGGGAAAGGAAAGTGAGTTTTTAAAAAACTCTAGCACGCCATAAAATTTCCAGTATAATAATTTTATAAAAGACTTGAATGTAGAACATTATTTAGATTTAAAATAATAAAATTATCCTACATCTTCAATTAAAAATTATGTGAAAAAATTTTTTCTTACTTGTTTTGACATTTCAGACCAAAACTTTGTATAGTTTTTAAAATACTTAAAATATTTTCAAGTTCGAAATGGGAGAATTTGTCTTAAGTATTAAATGTAGAAGGTCAGGTAAACTATGTTAGTGATCCACTGGTTATTGGAACAAAAGCGATGTTCTCCTGTAAGAGTAATATCGTAATACGAAATCTAGACTTTCGCTTTTGAGAAATGTTATTACTGCTGTAGTTATACCAAAGATATTAAGCCATGAGTGGTGTGATATTTTAAAATAAGCGTGTATATTAATAATTGGGTCAATCACTATCTGTACAATTTTTGGTACTGGAAGACGAATAAACATCTCCCATTTAGAAATTTATATTATGCCTAAATGAGACATTATATATTATATACCGATGAATTTTGATATTATGTTTACTTATAGTAAAGTTGAGTGCAGGCCACTCCAGATTTTTATTTTTGGAAGATCAATGATTTATAGAACTGCTAATGAGTTTATGCCGTACGATCTCCAAATGGTTGTGTAGTTATAGTACAGTTGAGTGAAAGTCACTCTAATTTTTTTTAATTAGAATTTTTGTTTATTCCTTTTTATTAATTTTCATATTTATGCAGCTGTTACTAAGTCATTCAAGAAACTTCCGAAATTTCTAAAACTTGATGTTTTGATAAAATGTAAATGCTCTTCTTTTGTAAAATTTATGGCAGGTTATACTTTATTGAATATCTTAATTTTAAGGCAATATTTATCTCTTCGTTTTTGAACAATTTGTTAATTGTTTATAAATGCGATAGAAATGATGAGGCAAGACATACTAACACACTCTGTGATATAACCATATCAGTTTATCAAAATGGAATTTTATTTTACAGGGCAGTGGCAAACTTTGAACGGAAAACGGCTAAATCTTTAATGTGGAGATATAGTTTATTGATTTTTAAAAGTTCAGCTACGAGTAAATAAACTACCTGGTAGAAATGAAAAGTAACTTTTGATTGTTTTGTTTTTTGCATAATAACTAATTCAATAAGAAAGTTTATGAGGGAAAAAAAGATGGAAGGAATATTAGGACGCAAGAGACAAATTGAAAATTATGACTTTTTTCACTCAATTTTATTAACATTCAAAATCAAGTATAATTTAAATACTTGATCATTAAGTAACTTAAATGTTGTAATAATTATTTCTATCACTCATATGAAACTTGAAATCATTGATCAACCTAACATGTTATTATCTCTTCATACCCGAGTTTTTACTGGCATCAACTCTCGTATTTTATAACAAAAACAATAACAACAACGTTTGAATTATTGCATCGTTTTTGGTAAACATTCTTCACCCTACCAAACATAGTAATTATCTGATTGTTTAGCGTTGCAATTTATAATTTTTAGAAATTCATTATCTTTACATGGTATATCAGCTGTTTAAAATATCATGAAATGTCTTCTGTAAAACCATATAAAAGAATTATGTTTGACTTGGTTTTGAGAAGAATTTCTAAGTCGATGCCATCAAATTCAACGAGTACAGCAGATTATTCATTACTGTTACTTGAGTTTTCAGTTTTTAGAGTTATATTATCATCTTAAATAATTATTTCTTTTAAATTATAAATTTTAGGTCGATTTTTTGAAGTAATTTGAATAAAAAGTTGTTCTACTCATCCTTTTAAAACGTGATATTTTTCAGTATAAATTCATTATGATTCCTGAAACGGTGTGACCTGTATCGTGCCCAAAAACTTTCATAATTTATCATGAGCCAACAATTTTATATTTTATTAAAAACAGATTTTTTAATTGTTTGAAAACTCTGAAAATGTTTTAGTTAATTTTATTCTATGTTTAAAGTAATTCCGAAGTTTCAAGAAACAACAGTTGTTAGTTGAGAGCAAAAAAATGTTGTCCAAGAATATTTTGCGAAAAAATGTTACTTTTCTATCGGGCATGAATGCACGAAAACAATAAGGCATTAGAAAGAAACATTCCAGAACCCTTTTTTGTGTAAAATATGAATTTGATTTTTCAGTCTGTAAGGCCTGTGACTTTCCCTCAATCTTTTGATACACACCCACCCAAGCAGATCCATCCATCATCGAAAGGACATCAAAAATCAACTTTGCGGCCTGAAAACAAGTAAAACCGTCAAAATATCGAAATATTTTACTTGTAGTATTGTAACAATGGATAATCTATAAGTTGAGTAAACTTCGTTTTCCTAGATTAATTTGTCGTTTTCTATAAACTTAAACATATTAGATTATGTTTTACTAAGAAAACTAGACATTGAGCTCAGTTCAAACTCTAAATGAATCGATATTTAGGTTGGTAAAGTAGGTTAGCTAAGCAAGTTAATGAATTATACAGTAAACACAATTCCCAACATGCAGTCCTATTGACTCATTTTAAATAGACTCCCATATCTCACTTCATAACGTATTTTCCTCCTGATTACAATAGGTAAGTTTTTGTTATCATTTATTTACATTCAATAGTTAAGTTTTCTTTACGTAAAGTAAAAAAGTAACATATATTATTGTTATCAGTGATACTTTTTTCCTAAATATTATAATTAACCACTTGTGTTTACGAGTGCTAGAATATTGGTATCTGGAAATCCATATTTACTAAAAGCAAAAATAGAAACTTTTACGTCCTGTAAAATCTGTTAGTACAGATATAAAGAGTTCACAGTGGATGAAAAGTAACTAACATAAATTAAATTGAACAAATAGGATTTGATTTACATAGAAATAATCAAAGCACACTGATTTGTGAAAGAGAAGAGGACTGCTTTATCACCTCAATCCTGTGTCTTTTTCAACGAAAGTACCCGCAGTGACGAGATACTGAGGGAGAATTGTTAAAGCAATATTTGGTATCAGGGATTGTTCCTGGTCCTGTAACAATAACAGAAATACGCTAATCAAAAAGTACCAAAGAAAATAGGAATTTCAAAAATTAGAAGCTCCTAACTATAAATGATTTAAATTATATTGAATAGCTGGCTTCGACTTTGAGTTGACTATGTAAACTGGTTAATTACTAATATATTTTTTCCCTGTATACATTCATAGCAAGCTTATAACAGAGTACAAGACGCAGGAAAAAAGATAACACTCACTCAGAGAAAATTGGTATATATGATTTTCGATAAATGGAAAGGAAAATGATCCCCTTTTAGTAATAAATACTAAGAAGCCATAAAATTCCCAGTATAATAATTCTATAAAAAACCAAAAATGTAAAACATAATTCAAAATGGAAATCTTTCGTTTGAAGATTAATAAATGTAATTATTGTATATCCTTAATTATAAATTATCTTAAAACAACATTTTTTCTTGGATGTTTATGATGTTTTCAGAGAAAATAAGAGTATTTTTCTGATTTTAATTTGAAAATTTGACTTAAATATTCAATGTAGAAGGAGGTCAAGTAACCGATATAAGAAATCCACTGGCTATTTGAACAAACGCATGTTCTCTTGTAGGAGATTATTTCGTATCAAGAAATTTTCAGTTTGGCTTTTCAAAAATGTTATTACTGCTGTAGTTATACCAATGAGGTTATTTGGATCAGCCGTGGGATGTACACAAATAAGCTTATATATTGATAATTCGATCAACCACTATCTGTACTACCTCAGAAATGAAAGACTAATAAACATCTCCCATTTAGATGTTTACATTATGCTGAAATGAGACATAATATATTATATACCCAGGAACATTGATATTAAGTTTACTTATGGTAAAGTTGAGTGCAGGCCACTCCAGATTTTTTCTTCCATTTTTGGGCAAATTTTTATGGTTTTTTAATGATCGTCAAAAAAACATTTTCTGAAAACAGAAAATGTACTGTAACGGTCCTCTGGTAAATGTAATTTTAAAAAAATATTATCTTAACACATCTCCCTGAGAGTGTTCCATTTTTTGGTTTAGTTTCATTTTGATCTGTTAATCGGTATGGCTTGTGTCGCTCTTACAAGCGTTCATATTGAATTATAAGTAATTTTTTTTTTAATAAAAATAATCACTCCCGTTGTTTTAAAAATCTGAATATATTTTTTGTTTATTGCATTTGTGATCTCAAAGAAAATGGAAAAATTTCAAGGGTCTAGAATTAGTAGTTTAGGAGAAAAGAAATATGGTTTAAATACAGGTTTTTGGCAAAAAAGTGGCTTTTCCATCATGTATAATTGCGCCAAAACAATAGGGATCATCTACACTATGAGCTCCATTTCTCCGTAGAATGTGAATTTGATCCATCTAGGATTCTGGACCGCAGCGTGGCCACAAACTTTGGATACATCAAATTTTTTGACAATATCAAAAAAAACTTTGTACAGTGATTTCTGGGACATCAAAACATATAATTTCATCAAAATGTGGAGATCGAATATTTTCACGATCACTATACTTTACTGATAGAAATGTAACATTGTTATGAATGAAAAACTGATCAGACCCGAAATACAGTAGCTCTTATAATGTGCCCTTGGATTGGGAGTTTACATGGATTGGGTTTGTACATGGGAGCGTATTTATGCTAATGAAGATGAGAGTAAATTAATTTTACAAATAAATAAATATTCAATCAATAAGAAGTAATTTCTAAAAATATGTTTTAAAAAATGATAAAATTATGACTTATAGAATAAATAAGTTTAAAAATGTAAAAAAAAAATTTTGCTGTTAATATTCACTCATTTTATATTAAATTATTTCTCAAGTTTCCAATAAAATGAAGTATAATTATTTTTATTCCTTTAAATGTACGATTTGTTGTTAACTGATGAGATATAAAATTATTAATAGATCATAATTGTGAAAGTAACAGCAGAATACATTTACTTTAACATGTATAATGGCTTACTAGTTCACAAATTAAACAACTTTTCAATTAGTAAGTTTCGTAATTTAATTTGTTTAAATTGTCGATTGAAAGTCTTTCAGGCTCAACATTTGCATTGTGTGCAAGGTTTGTTCAAATATTACGGTTTTGCGTTTAGATTAAGTATTTAGAAATTAAACTGTTTACACATCATTGTTTTTAATTATAGTTTAGTCGTCAGTTGTCGACAAAATCATTAGTGAAAAGATCCAAATATTGGTTCTTTTGCTATTTAAATTTCTTATGAGCGGAAATTTCTTCCGCCATATTAAATGCAGACTGGGTAAAACAAACATCATACTTTATAATAAGTTAATTTATTGTTACAAATTACATTGGTATTTATGTTAAAGCCGTATTATATTAAAATATAGCCAACGTTTTCTAGGAAAGATTCTATTTTTCATTTCAAGTACATTTCTAGTTATTCCCATTAGGAAATTTCCCAGTTATTTTTTAAAATAATTGATTAAGTTCATATTTGGGATATATTAGTATGAATATTACACTCCACTACTTCATAATTTAGTCCACTGGCCCAGCTGTAGTCTAAATCATGAATTAACCACACGTTTTCCCCGTGAAAAGTACAACAGTTGCAAAGCCCTCAAATGAGGGTGTTGTATTATTCGTTATTGGCAGCAGAAGGAAGAGCTTGTTGTGAATACAATTTATGCGCATTGTGCTTGACTCCCAGCCAAAGCCAGGCTACCAATTAAAGCACTACCCATCTCAGAAAACTTGCCCCTTTATTGTGCACTGGGAACTTAGGTGGAGGGGGGTGCATTACCCATGAACAGGATGACAGCCAGGCTGGAAAACCTAAACAAGAAGATAAACAGGATCACCAAGTAGTGCTGTACAGGGCTACCACTTGGAATTTCTTTTGGAAAGCATTTAAAACTCAACAAAGTCGAGAGGCTGCCATTCCGCTCCTGGCAGACGAGCGTAAGTTGGCAAGCGCAAAGTCCTTTCAGCAAACATATACACATTAACATGCTACATATAGCAAGCTAGACGCAGTACTACTAGGCCACACTTATGGTGGTTTACCCGGTACTGTTTGCCTGCACCACACAGCGAACGCAGTTACCACCTCTGAGATTTTTACACCAACACTAGGTACTTCCGCACTCTAATTGAAACTAATGGGACAAAGTCAATCACGGTTAGCAAAAAAAATACAAGTAACTGCAGCTCCTAGCACTATATAACCTCAGAAATATGAAATTTGAACAACACTAACGGCCAAGGGTTAAATGAATTTCAAAAGAGACCTTACTACCTAAGCCACAGACCCTTACAATAGTAAATCAAATTATTCAAATTAATTAATCAAAATATAGCAATCAAATATGAACTTGCTCTAATCATTGACTAAAAAAAAAAAAAAAAAAATCTGGAGTGGCGTACACTCAACTTTACTATAAGTAACTTAATATCAAATTTCTTAAGTATATAACACATAATGTCTCATTTAAGCATAACGTAAACATCTAAATGGGATATGATTATTAGTCTTTCATTCCTGAGGTAGTACAGATAGTGATTGAAGGACATATCAATATATAAGCATATTTTTGTACATCACACAGCTGATGCACATAATTTCATTAGTATAACTACAGCAGTAATAACATTTTTGAAAAACCAAAGTGAACATTTCTTGATACGAAATATTCTCCTACAAGAGAACATGGCTTTTGTTCAAATATCCAGTGGATTTCTTACATCGTTTACTTGACAACCTTCTACATTGAATATTAAAGAAAATTTTTCAAATTTAAAACAGGAAAATACCCTTATTTTCTCTGAAAAACATCATAAACAGCTAAGAAAAAATGTCGTTTTAAGATGATTTATAATTAAAGATGTACGATAATTACATTTATTAATCTATAAACGAAAGATTACAAATTTGAATTATCTTTTACATTTTTGGTCTTTATAGAATTATTATACTAGGAATTTTATGGCTTCTTAGTATTTAATAATATCATTTTCCTTCCCCTTTGTCAAATAACATATATACGAATTTTTTCTGAGTGAGTGTTATCCTTTTCCTGCCTCCTGTACTCTGTTATAAGGTTGCTATGAATATATATTGAGAAAAAAATATATTAGTAATTAGCCAGTTTACATACTTAAATCGAAGTCAAAGCCAGCTATTCAATATAATTTAAATGTTTTATAGTTGGTAGCTTCTAATTTTTGAAAATAATAAATATGAACTATTAGACTAGAATTGTAAAAAAATAACTGGATATTTCTCAACAAACATAAGTCCTCTTTCTTGAGGAAAGAGTCATTCATCACATTTAAATAGAATGGAAAGGTACTATATTCACAATGATAATGTAATTGTAACTGATATTAAGTTTTGCTCAAGAGTGCAATATGTAGATTTATTAAAGCATTTTATGAGACAAATCCATCATGCCATGGAAGACATGGAAGAAATTTATTAACTGAATCGACTGAAATAAAATTGATGTTTAGAGGGTCAATGAAATGATTTGAAATGTTTAAATGACTTATATGAGGTGTAAGAAGAATAATAAATCATTACATTTATTTGAATAATAAGTGTAAGGATTTAAATCTTCTACTACACAGATAGTCATATTTTTTTTAGAAAATCAAGGTAACATTACTAGAATATTGATGTGAGCTTTTGCTTAAAATGTAAAACGAAAACTGAAATGAGAACATAAAGATTTTAATGAAGTCGTTAAAAATTGACTTTGTATATGTGGATATTTCACCTTATTTCAATTGAAGGCACAGCTTTCATAATTAAAACGTTTATTGCCAATGTTTAATCTTAAAGATTTACTATTTTTAATTGGGGTATAAATACAATACTTTAATTGTCTTCCTTAGATTGAAAAGAGGTCACTATGATTTAGAGGTTTTTATATGAATATAGTTAAAAGAAAATGTCATATTATTTAGCACAATTTGTCTTTATGGACAAGGTTTTAACGTAGACTTCTTTAATTAATTGGGCTATAAATACAATACTTTGTCTTCCTTATATTTGAAAGGGATGGCTATGATTTAGAGGTTTTTACATAAATATAAAAGAAAACATTATATTATTTAGCACAATTTGTCTTTATGGACAAGGTTTAACGAAGAGTTCTTTAAATAAATAAACCTTACATTTATTAAGGTTTCACATTGAGCTAAAAATATTGCAAAGCTACTAATACGTTGATGCTTTTACTGGAAACTAAATGCCTGATTTATAATCTAGAGGTAGTGGATAACAGAAATTCACATTACAAACCCAACTTTATGAATATAAAATAATATTTGTGAAGAATGTAACGTGTAAAACAAATATCTACATGAATAAAACACACCAAAGTTATTACAATCCCATATTAGTAATAAATATGTTATAACTGGTTATTTTAAGACAACTATATCTTTCTGTACAAAGTAAACAACTTTTTCTTACTAATAAATCTTATCTAATGCTAATAAAATATTATCGAGAATAATTATTTAGATAATTGAAATTAAACAACAATTTTGATGCACAGTTCAAAGATTGAATTATACTGCAATGAATAATACCTAATTGTTATAAGTTATGTAGGTTATATTAATTTATAATTGAAATTAGACTTTCTAAAACTGTTTTATGTTTTTAATTTCAATTATTTATTTCTAAATTAAAATATGATTACAACATAATGTTTCTGAATTTATTTTTCATTTTGTATTAATTAAATTTATGTAAAACTAAAACTGAGGGCTTAGTTTTAGTTTCACTTTCCTCTATCCCAATGAACCATAACACCATATATAACTCTCAATGTACAGGTTAGATGATGAAACATGTTTATGATTTAAATTATAATTATAGTTGACTGTCAACCAATAATAATAAAGAAAAGCTAAGTATACTTTAGTTTGGTCATAAAAACATACATATTCATATTAGTATCACGTTTAGTATGACTTATTTGGCTTTATCAAGGCTAAGAAATTAGTAAATATATCGAAATGAATAAAAACATACATATTCATATTAGTATCACGTTTAGTATGACTTATTTGGCTAAGAAATTAGTAAAAAGCACAATTAACAGTCATTAAAATCTATTGTGCAGCTTAAATGACTAATTAATTTGAAGAAGTAATGACATAAATAGTAGTTTTATCAGAAATGTGTAACTAATCACACATTAAATCTACGATTTTATTTCTTACTTATTGTTAACACATTAAAACTGTAGAACTGTTTTTAAGAATAATAATTATGTTTTAATGATTTGTTAACTCTAATGATAACAAAAAAACGTGAAAAAGTTGGGATTGTTGTGATGTATAAATGTTTTACATTTGGTTGGAGACCAAACCTACTAAAATATTCATTTTTTTTAATGTAGATAAACCATTGTTATGGGTTAATGTAATTTTATCAAATTTGATGTAGTCATTAATTCTCATTAATTAACTTTATTACAAAATTCATATTTTTATAATAATAATTGTATTGAAATAATAATTATAAGGTAGAAATAATTGACTAGTAATAATAATACTATCAGTTTCTAAATCTGGATATAGTCTACTCCAGATTCTGTGATAAATTTAAGAAAAATATAACTTTATTTGTGTTAATTTGATTATTTATTTCTATAGAATTATTAAAAGAATATTTCCTATTATCATAATATTTGAAGTTTGTTGATATAGCGTTCTGGTTAAAGCGCATGCGTGAATCATACTACTATAGCCAATGATAGTTGAGTATACATCTCATCATCAGGAATTAACCAATTATAGTAGCAGATACATGATTTTGAATCAGTTGTTGTTTGGTTTTCTTACGAGTAGCAGTATACGCGTCTTTTTTCCAAAACTTCAGGTAATTTTTCTAGTTTTGCCATCTATTTGATATATTTATCTACAACATTAGAATAATGATAGTACTTATGTTGTGTTAGCGTTTAAAAAAAGGTTTTTTTTTTCTTTTTAATAAAGATGTTATTAGTTACATGAATGCAAGTAGTAACACTTGACGACTCCATGTTCAATTTATAAAACAAACCAACTTAATTTCAGAGAGTCACCAACAGCATTTATGTTAGTTGTTTGATTTTTCTTACTTTCTGTTAGAATAAAACTTCATTTTAAGCATTGATTTTTCATATAAATTCATTTTCACAATTCACTATTAGTAAATCCAAATCAAATTCAAATATATAAATTATTAAATCATATATCTTTTTTAAAACTGGAATATAAAAAAAATCAACGAATATTTCTGAAAACTCACATAAAAGAAAATGAAAAAACACATGTTGAACTAGGATTCATCAAAAACATACGTTTAATAAACAAAGTGGAATCTCATGGATAACATTTTCCAGAAATTCTGACATATAGGTGTCACTTTAATTGTGAAAAGTAGGTAATACTCGTATTTAAAAATTTCGTAGTGTAGGTTCTAACAACAAATTAAAGATGCGTGATTTTTTCTTGAAAAGAACAAACAGTAAAAATTAATTTTTTGGCAATTCCTTTTTATAGGCAGAAGTCCACAAATCAGAAAGATAATATATTGTATATTGTTATTATAACTAAGTACTTATATAAGTTTTAAAAGTGTTTTATAATCAGTTAAGTATTGTTAATATCACATGTGCAGTTAATATCACTTAATAGCAGTTGTGAAAATAAAGATTTGAGAACACCCTTCAGGTCACATATTTGATGGGTTAATTTGATATTACGCTAAAAAATTACACTTATAGTTTAGATTTTTTTTTAATAAATATTTATTCAGCATGCTTTATATAGATATTATATGCTGGGATGTAACTAATTAGATTTATATTTTATATTTTTAACCCGATCCCCTAGCGGGTTAAATAGGTCTGCCCTTCACGGTCTTTTTGTTTGATCTGTGATTCTACATTGAGACTCCTAAATTTTGCCTAACTCAAGTGTATTTAGAGTAGGGATCTTAAACGAGTACCTGATATCGCACTGTCTCGGGACCGAAGGTTTAACGTCCTCTCAGAGGGACGATTTACTTCGATTTATTCACCTCCTGCGTGGGTAAATCGAGGGCCAGGTGGACATCGAACCCTGGGCTACCAGTTCAGAAGCAAGTACGTTAACCACTTGCTAACCTGGACCCTTAATTAGATTTAAAATCACTACATTTCTTCGCTACTTGCTACAGCATATCGTATTTTTAGTTATAGTTGGAATACATAATTTTAATACTAAATATTTTTAACTTTATACATGAAAAGTTATTACAAAAGTTTGGATTATAATAAATTATAAATCTTATTTCTTTAATTGTTCCACCATAATTAAAGTTTCTCAAATCTATTTGATTCATGAAATTCATGAATAAAAGGTTATAAATAATATATTATAAAAGGTTATAAAAACCTTTTTAAGATAATCAAACATTTGACTGTTCTTCACAATTTTACTTTTGTCTAGATGCCAAAAATTTCCCGTAGATATTGTGAAGTTCATGAATCCGTGTTGCTCTTGATGGAGGTTCGGCGAGTTAAATAATATGTGATTCCACGTCTGAGGTATTAAATTGTCACTAGGACACCAGTCGTTATCAATGATCCGAAATCTATTGAGGTAGCCTTTGGTTCGACCATGGCTACAGAGTGCTTTTGTTATTATATGGTTTGTTTCTGTATTGCACTTTTTCCATGAATGTATATTTAGAGGAATGTTTTAGCAAAGATACCTTTGGTCGAGGTGACCATTCCAGTTCCCATTTCTGCATTGATAATTCATGCATTACTGTTTGACATGTCCTGTAGGAATTTGGGAGATCTAGGATTTGACAAGCCCTTTTAGCCAAATAGTTTACATGTGCTGCGGGGGGCCTTATAGGAAGACCAATTTATAACCAATTAATGTACGTTCTTTCTTACCCTTAATTAATAACTCTAGAAAGTAGGCATTTTTGAAAGTTGCCATGTAACAAAGATAAGAAAAGTAAAAAAAAGATTTGATTTCTGTTTTAATCTGAAAGCATGTGAATATGATATTGGTCACAACTTCGATGGATCATAATGAAATTGACACAAAAATGGTGTTTTATAGAATAAGGAAGTGTTAGAATGAGTACTTCATCACCTAATACAAACTTTGGAATAATAATACTTTAACAATACATCTGCTAAGTTCCATTTGTAGGAATCTGTCAGGTTGGGATAAAACAATGATTACATTTTCCTTAATATCTGGAGTAGCCTACACTCAACTTTACTATAAGTAACTTAATATCACATTTCTTAAGTATATAACACATACGTCTCATTTAAGTATAACGTAAACATCTAAATGGGATATGATTATTAGTCTTTCATTCCTGAGGTAGTACAGATAGTGATTGAAGGACATATTAATATATAAGCTTTTATTTTTGTACATCACACAGGTGATGCAAATAATTTCATTAGTATAACTACAGCAGTAATAACATTTTCGAAAAACCAACGTGAAAATTTCTTGATACGAAATATTCTCCTACAAGAGAACATGGCTATTGTTCAAGTAGCCAGTGGATTTCTTACATCGTTTACTTGACATCCTTCTACATTGAATATTAAAGGAAAATTTTTCGAATTTAAAACAATAAAATACCCTTATTTTCTCTGAAAAACATCATAAACAGCTAAGAAAAAAATGTTGTTTTAAGATGATTTATATTTAAAGATGTGCGATAATTACATTTATTAATCTCTAAACGAAATATTACAAATTTGAATTATCTTTTACATTTTTGGTTTTTATAGAATTATTATACTGGAAATTTTATGGCTTCTTAGTATTTAATAAGATCATTTTCCTTTCCCTTTGTCAAATAACATATATACAAATTTTTTCTGAGTGAGTGTTATCATTTTCCTGCACAATATTCTTCCTCTTACATCTCGTATAAGTCAATAAAAAATTTAAACCTCCTTTATAAAATCAATTTTATCTCAGTGCATTCGCTCAAAAAATTTCTAAGTCAATGTAAACAATGTAAAAAAAATATAAAAATTTCGACAAGTATAGCAGGTGATCTCTTAGTCTAAGATAAACAAACAGTTTTTATAGCCTTATTGCTCTTTCCTGTAATTAAAACTTCATGATTTTTTTTTATGAATTGCTAATTTTTTGTTCCATTTTTGGTCAAATTTTCATTATTTTTTAATGAGCCGTTTAGCGTCAAAAAAAACATTTTCTGAAAACAGAAATCGTACTGTAACGCCCCTTTAGCGAATGTAATTTTGAAAAAATATATCTTAACTCATTCTCCACATAATGTTCTATTTATATTATATTTTTAGGCATAGTTTCATTTTGATCCGTCAAGCAGTATGGCTTGTATCGCTCTCACAAGGCTTGAGATTGAATTATAAGTTATAATTTTTACATTTTATTGAAAGAAAAATATGTCCTGTTGTTTTAAAATTCTAAATATATTTTTCGTTTGTTCCATTTGTAACCTCAAAGATAATGTCAAAATTTCAAAACTCTAGGGTTATCAGTTTAGGAGAAATAAATGTTTTCTAAAAAAACGGTTTTTGGCAAAAAAAGTGACTTTCCCATAATGCATAATTCTTCCCAAACAATTGGGATCTTTTTCCCTATGGGGCCCATTTTTGTGTAAAATATCAACTTGATCCAACGAAGATTCTGGACCCACACACACACACAGACATCATCGAAAAAACTTCATAAAACGACTTCTGGGTCCTCAAAACATGTAATTCCGTCAAAATCTCGAGATCGAATTTTTTCACGATCACTATACTTTACTTATAGTAAAGTAATAGTAAATGATAGCAGTTATTTTTCTACTGGTTACCAATTTTACAATACCAATTTGTCAACAAATATTTCCTTTAAACAAAATTGAAATCGTGATAAAACTACCTTGAGTGGTATACTCAATAATCAACTTTATTATAAGCAAAAGTATTGTCAAGATTATAGGTAATAATTAAAAATACCTACTTATTTTGCTTTGGGTACCCTGTTAACTTATTGTCAATGAGTCTAAACACTCCTTTTATTTGGCGAAAAGTCCAACTCTGTGATAAAAGTTTTATCAAATTAATTAGCAATCACAGTAATTACTTGATCTATTTTAATATCAACTATTTCATTTGTCTCAATATATAAGATTATAATGGAAATATTATTGTTAGTTCAAACTGACAACTGAATACAGGTGGAAATTAATAGTTGTTCTTTTTATTAATTAAATATTTTGTTTCCAATATTCAAAACATACGAAGTTTTTATAATGCGATACTAAGCAAATATTTGCATTATATTTGAAACTGATATTATCATCATCATTAAATTAGTACATATTTGACATAAGATATCATGAAATATCATGCTGATGTTTTAATTATTATACCCAGACTAATAAGAGGAGATCTTTGCATCTTCAAAACAAAGCCGCAATGAATAAGTGGCCACAAAAGTTGTTTTTATACTTAATTATAAAAAATATTGCTTATAAACGTCTTTGATGATAATAGTCTTAACTAGTATGGTAAATGGTTTGGCCATTTTTACAGTAAAAGTTTGCGTTAATAAATTTTTTGGACTTGTCATCCTAGTTAATAACTATTATATTAAGAATATATTATTAATTATTTTTATTATTCAATATATTAATTATTTTCTTTCTATACCACTATACGGTATATCTGGTCAAATTTGAGCAATAATTTCTGAAGTAAAGATTATAAAGAGAAAGGTAAAATAAAAAGTCTTTATTGAAGACAGATCTACAAAACCAACATGTTCTGAACACGGGTTCAAAAATAATTAAATGTAAAACCTTGAAGAAAGCTCTATTGTGAGCGGTTAAAACACTTTTTTACTTATCTGGGTGAAATTGTCATTACTAATGGTTTTTGTTATTATATTACTGAGCTGTAAAATAATACCATTTATTTGTTAGTCACACCGTATTGTATATTTGAATGGAGAATTTATAAATTATGTTATATACTCCTATGACGCTCTGAAGGTGGATATTTTTTTAAATTGTTTTTGGTTAACATTTATGCTACAACAAAAGCAACTTCAATAGAGAAAGTAACAGCACTTTTAAATGGTTTTAATATAATGATATGGTTTCACTCATTTAATCTGGGCAAGGAAAGAATATGTAATGGAATTTTAGAACCATATTTTAAGTTTTAGAACTTCAAATGAAGTAGCTTCCATCCCTGATAGCGCACAATAAGAATGTAAACAAGTAAAGGACCAACTTCAACTAAAGTTATTGTAACAGTTTCCAGCAGAATAGTTCTTGGCATGTTGAATACATTGTTCCAACCAGATCACCGAAGTTAAGTAAAGTTGGGTAGCACTAATTCAATTGGTGTTACCATCTGCCCTTAGTACACCCGGTAATGTGATTCGTTCATGATTAATGAAAGTCGAAGGATGAATGAGCAACATATCTCCTATTTAATAAAAAAAAACAATTTTCAGGTCAGCTTTATTCAATCAATAGGAAACTTGTTGTAACAATTCTTTCAACAGACATATAATTAATACATAAGTATCAAAGAGACTTTTTTACATTAAAAATGAATTTAACGATTGCTTTCTTGTGTTTTTTTTTAGTTATAATGCAAACTTTTTAATCTATTTATTAACATATCAAGAGTTATAATTCACATATTAGATTAAAAATAAAGGAATTTTAATTGGAGACAAGGTTTAGACTATTGGTTTATTTATTAAAAACATTTCAGGCTAGTAGTAGGCAATTGATTCTCACTAGCATGTGATGTAGAAGTCTGCTCGCTGTAAGAAGTATGTTAAAATTACCCCGGTTGTGCTAGCAAGGCAAACAAAGCTGACATCATTCAATTATTAAGCACTAACGTGTGCTTCCATCTCAACTCCATTCCTGCCTTAAATTTTGTTTGCAACCTTTAAATTTACATCAATTGAATACGGAAGTAGAGTTCAAGTTACACTCTTACCCATATGTATATTTCAGATACCAGCTCATAATTCAATAAAGGATCCTTCTTTTGTATAGTAGGTTCCTACACAGTTAACTGTTGATTTGAGTTTTCAGAATTAAAATTATATAAGAATGATTCCATTCTAACATGTTCACTTGGCTATTTTTGCTATTCCAACTGAAGTAAACCTGCTATATTTTATTCTTTGTATAATGTAAGTGATTCAGTGAATAATTGTATATATTATGATTGATTACATGCAACTCTTTTACAGCATATGTATAATTTATAATGCAAATTCGTACGTTTAAAATTATGTCAATTCTATTTTTAAGTCATTAATAAATATTGTTTTTTTTCTGTAAAGTGGTTTAAATGAGTCACTTTTCACTGTTTAGTCAAAAAAAGCATAACCATTGTGTTTGAAGATCTTAATCTTGAAATATGTAGGTTATCTGGTAGTATATAAAAGGAGCTATCAGTACTAAAAGTTTTAAGTCAATTTTTTGAATAAAGGTAACAGAAAGATCTGGTGAAGGATAGGAAAAGGCTATTTATGTATGAAAAATGTATAGAGGCATGACAGGGTGGTATTGGGAGCAGTAAGCAATAAATGTTTTTCTTGGTGCAAAAACTGGAGGCGCAAAATATATACCATTAGTATAAGATAAAAGAACAAGTATACATGTTTTATAAGATAAAACTGGCATGGAAACTATGTTACTGGAAAGTAACAATGTTACCTTCATATTGCTGACCTGCCTAAACCTTCACATAAATAAAACTAACAGTCTAAATGGGACTTTCAAGCTTAGAAAAATACGGCAACTGACTCTCTCACTGTAGGGTGCGAAATATCGAATGAGCTACACTTTCCTCGACCAGGAAAATAAAGGTGAAACCGTGTGAATGTGGACGTTGGGAGGAAACAGAAGGTATGTTCTAGTGGTGGTAATATCGCCGTTAGCACGCCAGACTGGAGTATCCAACTTCGTCACGTACTAAACTTTTACTTTGGTTTACAAGGAATCTTGTCCTTGCTGTTTCTTAGCAGGGTGCAACGTAGTTACTTTGGATATATAAGTTCAGGCACCCATTAATGAACCCTAATAAATTTTAGTAAGACAAAATTTAGAGCTTCTAATTGTAATCAAACCGAGAATGTGACTTTAAAATAACTAAATTTGGTGCCAAATAAAAAATTGGATAGACCCACACCTTTCAGCCCTAGAACAACACTAAAAGCGAATGGCTATGTAGAAAGTTAAAAGGCTGAAGGCTTTTTTACTTTTACACTTTTTTAATTTTACACTTGATTGCCTCGTGTAAAAAAGAATTTAAAGCTGAACAACGTTGTTTACTTGAGTTTTGCATAAACGTTTGAACTGAGTTCAGTTGATGTGTTTTTCCTGAAATTAAAGGTTTCAACATTTTGGTGCCTTGAAACCAGGGATTAACATATAGCAAACCAGTGGATGTAAATATAACAGTGTTTATACAGACAGAATTCAAGCCCTACCACTAGTTAATTGAGTTTTTCAAAAAGAAAAGAAATAAACAATTTAACAGTAAACCTGTTTATAAGGCTGCTACTACTAACAAAACTACGAGTATACTGCCCGAGGTTGCTTACAAAAGAAAAAAAATAAAGGTTGCATCAATTAATGCAAATATTAGTTTTAAATCACAAACGGGGTCAATAACTGAATATCTTATGAAAGGCCTATGCAGCTATGATTTTTACTGTAATAAATGAATATCTTATGAAAGGCCTATGCAGCTATGATTTTTACTGTAATAAATGAATATCTTATGAAAGGTCTAGGCAGCTAAGATGTTAACTGTAATCTGCAAATTTTGACTGATAGGCAGCTAGTCTTGCACAAAGGAAGTTATCCGACATTTACCTATATCATGTGCAAATGAGAAGCTGGAGGAAATATTTTTCACTCCCTCTGTCATTGCCCTACTCTCATGCTGAGTGTTAGGAGTTCTATAAAGATAGCTTTATATATTGATGGCGTAAAGATCAAAACGAAGTACTCAATTTTCATTTTTTAATTTTGATACAATACACAAAAGATTCAACAGCGTTTGTTATAAAACATAGGCTGCTGGTTACTTTGGCTATGACTCTGAAGCCAAATCTATTTAAACGGATTCAGGCACTAGTTCCACGTGCTGTTGGTTTCACAAACATAGGTTATAATATTATTATAATTACTAGTCGTCCTAATTTTTTATACACTAAAAATAGAAAGTACGCTAAAGGGATTTAGAAGTGATATTCTATAAGGATGACTAAATTTATTTAAGTAAAACTTAGACAGAAAGTAAGGGTTATATTAAAACCATTTTTACGTCTGCAAGATATTGAGATTTTTGTTTTGTTTTAACTGATATATATATATATATATATATATATATATATATATATATATATATATATATTTGTCTGTTCAAACCACAATAAGAAATGGGTAAAAAAGACTAAGATCTTTCAACCATAAGGTACTGCTGGGCATTAGTTGGCTTGATATGTACAGAAGTAGAATGATGACCCTCATCGTAGGTGACGCTGACATCCAAAAATGTAATGAGGTTATTGAACACTTGATGGGTAAAGGATATATATAAATCCTTAAAATAAAGGATATATATATAGCTTCTAAAGAAACCTATATATGACTGTTAGGAGCTCGTTCAAATCCAGGCATCAATTTGAAAAGTTAAGCGGTATTCAGAGGTGAATTTTTTTTAAATTTAATTTTTTAATTTATATATTATTATAGTATTATTTATTATTTTTTTATTTTTCATTTTATTAGTTCTTAATTTTCTATTCTTTTGAATTTTATATTCATGAAGATTCCTTTTTATTATTAATTTTTTTTTATTATTATATTTTTTCCTCGTTGCTATCCTTCTGCTGCATTCTTACTACTTTTTTTGTTTTTGTTTTGGCCAATCTGTACATATTCTGTGAAGCTATCCAGTTGGCTTTCGTCTACTAACCACTCAACTTCCTTTCCTGAGGACGACGGTTAAAAGGGTCGAAATATTGAATGTGAGTTCTAATTTCTGTCTTTCATTCGTGTTTTTCAAAGTTTTTAAAGTATATATATAAGTTCCTGTTTTCTGGGATGTATATTCATTAGAGGATGAGTTATTCTTAAGTTCTAGTAACTTTGAATTAACTTTTCTGATTATACATATAACATCAAATCGAGTAGTGAAAATCAACTATTCTCTTGATGAAAAATTATTCGTTTCATATAGGTAGTTTTTATATGTAAAGAATTATTAGTTTCTTCTGTTTCGTGCACGTTTACGTCTCGTTTTGAATGAGCTCAAAGGATGTGGTATTGAGTACACATCCTGGACAAGCGATATGCTAGAATATTTTGTCACAATAATTGAGTCAGTAGCTATAATTATTTCTCTTCAGAAGAAAACTTCTTTTGCAATTTTTTTTTAAGATTTCTGCTATAAATGTTGCTACTAACCGCAACATTAAAATGTTTTGATAAACCTGTAGATATCTTATATTAGAATAGGTAAAACCGTCACACCTCGTAAGATGATCATGGAGTTGGTGCGCTTTCGGACGTTGTCCATCTTCGATCGCAACAAACCAAATTCGATCGGGTTTGTTGCGATCGAAGATGGACAACGTCCGAAAGCGCTCCAACTCCATGATCATCTTACGAGGTGTGACGGTTTTACCTATTTCTAATATAAGTCATACTAACCTCAGTGGTATTAACAATATGCTGTAGATATCTCCTACCTGTTCACAACATTTTAATATCAATGTATAGGAGTTGAAAACAATTGTTTCAACATCTATAATAGTATCTTATGTATGTATCTTACAAGGTGTTTAGTTTAAATTCCCAAAAAAATTAATTTGATCCAAATTCGTAAGTCCTGTATTTTTGAAGAAATAATGCAGTCATTGATTTAGTTTAGGATCAACATCAAATTTGTTGATGTGTTTTATAAAATAATTAAAGCCAGTACTTTGAGAAAACAATAATTTTTGAAGTGAAAGTTCTTCAAATAGAACGAGTAAAAGGTAACTGATAATGTCAGTCTGGTAAATTGGAAATGAAACCTATGCGGTGAGAGCAAACTGTACGGAATTACGCACATTTATGTGCAAATTTCCGTAAAGAGGAATTACTCTTTGGTTGGTTTACTCCACTCATAGCATCAGTGAAAATCCAGAATTTGAAAAGAGGCTTTAATAAATCTCCTCTGTGATGGTTTAGATAATGAGATCTGATATCTTTGTTATTACATGTTCCACAAAGAGAGCTCTTTGTTGACAAAATTCTGTTCTCTTGATCTCTTTTTGTGTTGATGAAGTGGCAAATTTCCTTAATCTTTGTTCATCAACGATATTAAAAGACTAATCTATCAGCTGGTCATATTTTTGCTACACTATGGTGGTAGCCATAAATAATATAATAACTTCGATAAATATCATAACTTTATGTGATATTTTTTGTTAGGACTAAATTTATCTCTACTACCTTCAAAGTTTCTTGAGATATATCAAATTTTTTGTTGATATTTGTATATACAACAACTATAAGAAAATCATCTTCGAATTTTCAATATGTTTATTATGATTCGCTTTACTAAAAGTGTGTATCAAATGTGATTTAACAGATAAAGTTAAAAGTAGGGTTAATGCTTGATCATTAATTGCTATATATGTAGCAATTAATAACTTTCAATAACATTTAATAATCTTTCAATAATAATAATTGAATAAATTATTTCAATAAATAATGAAATTTCAATAAATAATTCGAAGAACTGCATAGTTTTCAAAAATATTAAAACGATGGAAAGTTCTTCATGATATTTTTTTTCCACGGAACTACATCCTTATAGGACTAAAATTTTATTATAAGTAAGAATAAAAATACTATTACTGAAGTATACAATTTCCATCTGGGCTTACTTGTCTAAATATTTAATTCAAATAATTGTTTTTTTCTCTTACTACGTTATTCTGGTTTTCCAGTCTTTCTAAACTCTAAAAATTAGTATATAGTGTTATTATAATATGTACTATAAATGATAAAAATTTCATAAAATTTAAGTTATTGTAAAGAACAATATAGAAATGAAGAGGGCAACAGCTAACTTCCATTTATAGCCACTTGTATTGGATTACCCTATTTTTCTTAATGTCTCAGTGATAAATCTAAATAATTCATTCCAAGTAAATTTCTTTAATGTCAATTTTACTTGTCTCTTTTCTTTACTGAATCTCAGTCATTTAGAAGAAAAATAACTTCCAATCATTCTTCAATTGATTTTCAAAAATATGTCAAATACATTTTCTTATAATTGGTTAAATATGATAACAAAATTAAAATAAATTATTTCTGATAATAAGTTTACTTACAGTAAGGTTGAATTTAGATCACTCCAGATTTTTATTTATGAGGTTTTATTCTAATAGTTAAAATTCGTATATCTAGTTGCAAATTGATAAATTTAGATTTTTAATGAGCTTATCGTTTTCCTAATATTGCACTAATATTTCAACAATTCTTTAGATAACAGTCGACTCAGTTCAGTAATTTTAACAACTCATACATCGTTGATGTTACAGTATGCATAAAGGGATTCACAATCAAATTCAATTTTTTTATTCATTAAAGCAATTGTAAGGAAATATTTTTTTCTTATGGAATAACAAAAAATAATATATATAATAACACGCATATAATATTCAAAATAATAAAATCTGCAGTGACCTACTTTACTTCTCTATAAGTAAACATAATATCAAAGTCTTACAACCAGTACCATCGAATCATGGAAGAATTAGCTAAAAAATTAGCATTCCTTTTGTAGTATAGAACGAAGAAGTCCGTTCCTTATACTTCGTTAGTACCCAGAGATAATACTATTCATAAACACAAGAAAAGCTGCATCTAATACTAACTTTTATTCAAGGGTGCAACAAACAATTGATTTAAGCATTTGGTCAGACAAATCTACCATCATACCATGGAAAGCTTCAGAAATTATGATTAATTGGCGTTGATTTTTTATATGTAAGAGTTTTATTCTCCTTACATCACTGATTAAGTTATTAAAACATTTTAATTTTTTTCATTAAACCTCTAAACAACAATTTTATTTTAGTCGATTGACTTAAAAAATTTCTAAGTCAATGTAAGCAATGTAAATAAATGAAAACAAATCCGACAAGTACATCAGGTGATCCATTAGTCCAGGATAAATATTCGGTTTTTGTAGCTTTACTGCTCTTTGTGGTAACTGAAATTTCAGAAATATATTTTTTTTATAAATTGTTAATCCTCTGTTAATTTTCTTGACAAAATTTCATTGCTCCTTTAATGAGGCTTCCTGTGTCAATTTTTTTTCTAATAATTTGAAAATACAATATTGTCCCTTTGGTTTAAGTAATTTATAGAAAAAACTACGTCAAATCACCCCCACATAATGCTCTTTTTTGCAGGTATAATTTGATTTTAATCCGTCAAAAAGTATGACTTGTATCCTTCTTAAAAGCTTTCAAGTTTAATCATGAGTCAATATTTTTACATTTTATTGAAAAATAAATTTAGTTGTTTAAAAAATTTGAAGTTTTTTTTTCATTTAATAATTTTGTCACCTCCATGATATTTCCAAAATTTCAGGACTCTTAGAGTCAGTAGTTTATGAAAAAAAATTGTCTAAATGCACATGTTGGTAAAAAAATTGACTTTCCCATCATGCATAACTAAGGTAAGATTCAATGTTTCCAGTGCTGCGTATCTTTCCATAACTCACACTTCGCTGAATTGACTTGCTTTATTTCTGCTGTTGGGGACTATTGAAATACTCGGTTCGTTAACATAAGACACCGCCTCCTGCTAAGTGAGTGGTGAGTGACATTTATTTAACAGCGTCAGATCAGACTGGAAATGAAGAAATTAAAACAGAAGATGACCCTGACTTCACATATGAAGAGATTAAATACATATTACGCTCTTTTAAACCAAACAAAACACCAGGTATAGATGGTGTCACAAAGGACCTAGTGTTGATCGTTTAAGAAACGTTCTTTTCAACAATCACTGTTCATGATAACGGTAAAATTTCAAGACTTTAGGGTTAGTATTTTAGTAGAAAGAAATGTTATATAAAAACATATTTTTGAAATAAAAAGGGACTTTCCCATCATGCATAATTACTCACAAAGAATAGGGTTCATCCGTATTATAAGGTCCATTTTTGTGTAAAATATGAATTTGATCTATCAAAGATTGTGTATCACAAACTTTTGGATACACACCCATCCACAAACACACATACATCATTGAAAAAAGGTCAACAACGACTTTGGGGACCTCAAAACATGAAAATCCGTCAATTTCTCGAGATCGATTTTTTTCTCAATCAGTATAATCTTGGTCACATCTGAACCCAGAAATGTCCATGCTATTAATTACACTATTATATAATTACAGTACACTTTTATATTTGAGTGCTTTGCTGAGAATCTCTAGCCATCTTCATCCGATTTCATAAATGTTTCCACTCAAATTATGTTAAAAGGAATCATCAGATCTGGTAAATTCTATATGCTTTCAAAAAAATATATCTAGAATGCATTGATAATGCGCTTCTTTTTTTAGGTACATTGATACTGCGTTAAAGAAAGTATATTTCTTTACTTATTGAGTGAGTCACACCTTCTACGGGACATTAACTTTCCACCTATTTGGTTATTAATTTATTCTTCCATAAATTAGGTTACACTTGTGTAATTAATTGTGAAGGGCGTGCAGGGTTCCGTGGATGTGGATAATATCATACAAATCGAATCGGTCACGTAGATGCCAGTAAAAGCGGCCGCTAATCGCCAAAATAGCCGGTCATTAACTTCTTATCATAGTGGCCAATTTTAATTACGTACAAAATGGCTTCCTATTCACACGAACTCGCGTCCACCTAAAACTGTTATAGGAAATATTTCAATATAATGACGACCATGTGTCATTGATATGGACACACGAGACGATGTCTCTTAATGTGTAGCGAAACAAAAAATATTTATAAATAGGTAATTGGCGGTTAGGAGCGTGTAGACACAACACATGTTATCAGACTAATCACATAACAATATATAACTAGACAAAAATGGAACAAAGTTACTATGCATTTTTTGTAAGAAGGATCGCTTAAAAAATACATAAATATTGCTGTTAATTATTCATTTGGACAAAGTGGCTGAATTGAGTTTTTCTCAATTGCTTGAATAAATTTGAAATAAAATATATTTAGTAATAGTTTTTGTAAAGATCATCTTATTTAGTAAAATACACCAATTTTTTTTTGTTTGATTATAAAGTATTTGTTATAAAGTAAAGTATTTGTACTATTACTTAATTTCACATTCCATGAAAAAAGAAAAGGTATTTATTAACTTGAAAATGTTTTAACTCGATATAATTATACCACTCAGATACTTTTTTAAACAATTTTTATGGTACTTTTTTAACAGCTGACCGTTCTTTTCAACATACTGGAATATATGTTCGTCAGATAAAATTATTTCAGCTTTGAAAAATATATCATTTGGTAAAAAATCAAGCATGGACTAGATAATAAAAAAGCAGACAATCATGGTCTTCTGTGAAGAAGTTCATACATACAATGCAGGAAGAACGTGCATTGATATGGTTGTTGTGTATAATAAATTTCTGCTAGACAGTGTAATAAAGCAATGATGACTTATTATAATTTAAAATATTAATACAAAAAGCTGGTGTGAGACATCACATAACTTTCGTTTACCTAATTATGAATTTGCAATCCCTTCTTCACCCCTCCACAATAATAACTGCAATAATGATCAAAATTTTACTTAAAAATATAGTATTATGTGGGGGATGAGTTGAGAATTTATTTTTAAATTAACACTAACCAAAGGGGCGTTATAGTACTTTATCTGTTTTTAGAAAATGTTTTGTTGTTCTTGATAGGCTTTTGAAAAAGCAATGAAATTTTGCCAAAAATTGAAAAAAATTAGTAATTTAAAAAAAAATATCCGTGAGATTAGAATTGACGCAATGGGTAATAAAACTATAAAAACTGAATGTTCGTCCTGGACTAATGGATCACCTTCAATACTTGTCAGATTTGTTTACATTTATTTACATTGTTTACAACGACTTAGAAATTTTTCAAGAGAACCTGTAATAATATTTGTTTAGAGGTTGATTAAAAAAAATTAAAATGATTTAATGAGATGTAAGAAGAATAAAGTTCTTACATAGAAAAATAAACGCCAATGACACGTGTAATTCTGATGCTTTCCATTGTATGACGGATTTGCCTAACAAAATGCTCTAATCACACTATATATTGCAGTATTCAACAAAACTTAATATCAGATTAGGTTGAATATTTTGTATGCTAGAGTGGGTTTGTGTGATTGGCAGAGTGTCTTCTCTGAATGTGTGTGTGTTCTCTGAAGCAGAGAATTTCCTGTCAGATAAACGATGCAGAATTCCATATTTCTATTGAAATAAGTCAGTTAGTTTTATCAGTATAAAATCTAATGAAATTATTGCATTCGTCGGTAAATAAAAGACGTTTGGCATCACGTGGGTGGCTGGTATTCATTTTGAGTAAGTAATGTAAAAAAAAATTAAACTTTTGTAAAATATTAACTTTGGAATCATATCATGTTCTTTGATAATCGTGACTACAATATCAAAGAAAAAAAATTTCTTGTGTAGTTATTTAAGTCAATATAAGTTATATCATTATTTGAATGAAACTTAATAATAACAAATTGTAATGATCAATTAAATGTCATTTTTTCTAGACATATACATACAGCTGGGGTTTATGAAACTTACTTATACGATCCCAATCCAATAAACGTGATATTGGACCTATTGGAACAGGAAGTTCAATTTTCAAAAATTTTCACTGAAATGATTGAAGTTAATGAATGTATCTAATTCATATCGATAGTTAAATAAAAACAAAACAAAAAATCAATTGTTTGCCAATAAGTTTGATATTATGTTTGTTTATAGTAAAGTTGAATGTAGGCCACTCCAGATTTTTACTTTACTATAAGTAAAGTATAGTGAACGTGAAAAAATTCGATCTCGAGATTTTGACGGAATTACATGTTTTGAGGTCCCAGAAGTCGTTTTATGACGTTTTTAAGATGATGTCTGTGTGTATGTGGGTGGGTGGGTGGGTGGGTGGGTGGGTGCGTGTGTTAGCATTGCTTGTTACCACGCTACGGTCCAGAATCTTTTGATGGATCAAGTTGATATTTTACACAAAAATGGGCCTCATAAAGACGAAGATCCCTATTGTTTGGGAAGAATTATGCATGATGGGAAAGTCACTTTTTTGCCAAAAACCGTTTTTTTTAAAACATTTATTTCTCCTAAACTGATAACCCTAGAGTTTTGAAATTTTGACATTACCTTTGAGGTTACAAATGTAACAAACGAAAAATATATTCAGAATTTTAAATCAACAGAAAATATTTTTTTTTCAATAAAATGTAAAAATTTTGACTTATAATTCAATCTCAAACATTGTGAGAGCGATACAAGCCATACTGTTTGATGGATCAAAATGAAACTATGCCTAAAAATAGAACATTATGTGGAGAATGAGTTGAGATATTTTTTTCTAAAATTACATTCGCTAAAGGAGCGTTACAGTACGATTTGTGTTTTCAGAAAATGTTTTTTTGACGCTAAACGGCTCGTTAAAAAATAATGAAAAGTTGACCAAAAATGGAACAAAAAATTAGCAATTCATAAAAAAAAAATCATGAAGTTTCAATTACGGGAAAGAGCAATAACGATATAAAAACTCTTTGTTTATCCTAGACTAAGAGATCACCTGCTATACTTGTCGAATTTTTTGTATTTTTTTACATTGTTTACATTGACTTAGATTTTTTTTGAGCGAATCCACTGAGATAAAATTGATGTTTCTAATGGAAAAATGAAAATATATAATTGACTTATATGAGATGTAAGAGGAATAATATTGTGCAGGAAAATAATAACACTAACTCAGAAAAAATTCGTATATATGTTATTTGACAAATGGGAAGGAAAATGATCTTATTAAATACTAAGAAGCTTATTATTATTATTATTTTGAAGATTAAAATTCCCAGTATAATAATTCTATAAAAGACCAAAAATGTAAATGATAATTCATAATTGGAATCTTTTGTTTAGAGATTAATAAATGTAATTATCGTACATCTTTAATTAACAAATCACCTTAAAACAACATTTTCTTCGCTGTTTAAGATATTTTTCAGAGAAAAAAAGGCTATTTTCCTGTTTTAAATTTTAAAATTTTACTTTAATATTCAATGTAGAAGGATGTTAAGTAAACGATGTAAGAAATCCACTGGCTATTTGAACGAAAGCCATTCTCTTGTAGGAGAATAAATTGTTTCAAGAAATGTTCACTTTGGTTTTTCAAAAATGTTATTACTGCTATAGTTATACTAATGAAATTATTTGCAAATAATAAATTATTTGTGATGAACAAAAATAAGCTTATAAATTGATATGTCCTTCAATCACTATCTGTACTACCTCAGGAATGAAAGGCTAATAATTATATCCCATTTAGATGTTTACGTTATGCTTAAATGAGACGTTATGTTTTATATACTCAAGAAATTTGACATTAAGTTACTTATAGTAAAGTAGAGTGCAGGCCACTCCAGATTTTTTTTTTTACAATTCTAGTCTAATAGTTCATATTTATTATTTTCAAAAATTAGAAGCTACTAACTATAAAAGATTTAAATTATATTGAATAGCTGGCTTTGACTTTGATTTGAGTATGTAAACTGTCTAATTACTAATATATTTTTTTCTCAATATACATTCATAACAAACTTATAACAGAGTACAGAAGGCAGGAAAAGGATAGCACTCACTCAGAAAAAATTCGTATATATGATATTTGACAAAGGGGAAGAAAAATGATCTTATTAAATACTAAGAAGCCATAATATTCCTAGTATAATAATTCTATAAAAGACCGAAAATGTAAAAAATAATTCAAAATTGAAATTTTTCGTTTAGAGATTAATAAATGTAATTATCGTACATCTTTAATTATAAATCATCTTAAAACAACATTTTTTCTTCGATGTTTATGATGTTTATCAGAGAAAATAAGAGTATTTTCCTGTTTTAAATTTGAAAATTTTACTTTAATATTCAATGTAGAAGGATGCCTAGTAAACGATGTAAGAAATCCACTGGCTATTTGAACAAAAGCCATGTTCTCTTGTAGGAGAATATTTCGTATCAAGAAATGTTCAGTTTGGTTTTTAAAAAATGTTATTACTGCTGTAGTTATACTAAAATAATTATTTTTATCAGCTGTGTGATGTACAAAAATAAGCTTATATATTGATATGTCCTTCAATCACTATCTGTACTACCTGAGGAATGAAAGACTAATATTCATATCCCATTTAGATTTTTACATTATGCTTAAATGAGACGTTATATATTATATACTCAAGAATTTTAATATTAAGTTACTATAGTAAAGTTGAGTGTTGGCGATTCCAGATTTTTTTACATTATTTACATTGACTTGAGTAAATTAATTGACAATTTACATTAATTGTTTTGAGCTCTGAGATAAAATTGATGTTTATAGTGGAAAAAATTAAAAATTTTAAAATTTAAAAAAAATCACCGCCAATAAACATAAATAAATTTCCTTTGGCTTCCATGGTATGATAGATTTGTCTCATAAAACGCTTTAATAAATCATATATTGCACTTTTGAGCAAAACTTAATAACAGTTATAATTATTTCATCTTTCTGAATTGTAGTATCTGACCATGATGAATTGCTAAACAATGATGAAATTAATAACATTAGGTCAATTGCCCTACCATTAAAATACCCCTCCTCTTATATCGACTTAGCTTTGAAAGGCGCAAGAGAAAACCTTCTCTAATACTTCAACAGAGCCCCATTCATTGTCAAAATCTATAGTTTTACAATATCATGAACATTGTACCCTTTTTCAAGACTTGCCCGCAAACTTGATTTTAATATAGTGTTTTTTAATCGTAATAACGTAGGCAATATGTTAATGAAAAAAAAAAATCCCAGGGAACTGGAGTCCGGTGGTATTTATAAAATCCCGTGCAAAGTGGTATTTATAAAAGAGTCCCTTTCCTCAAGAAAGAGGATTTATGTTTGTTGACAAATATCCAGTTTTTTCACTGTTCTAGTCTAATAGTTCGTATTTATTACATCTATGGATGCCAACTATGAATGACACCTATGGCTGGCACCTTTTGATGCGCACTTAAGGATGACATCTGTGGATGCTACCTTTGGATAGCACCTGTGGATGAGACCTATGGATGATACCTGTGGATGCTACCTGTGGATGTACCTATGGATGTACCTGTGGATGCTACCTGTGGATGTACCTATGGATGCTACCTGTGGATGTTCCTGTGGATGATACCTGTGGATGTGCCTGTGGATGATACCTGTGGATGTAACAGTGGATGTACCTATGGATGTACGTGAGGATGTACCTATGGATGCTACCTGTGGATGTGCCTGTGGATGATACCTGTGGATGTACCTGTGGATGTACCTATGGATGTCATCATGGATGTCCATTCGATTCCTGTTAATGCAATAGTTAAATCACGAGGCCAGATTCATGAATACTTCTATAATATATAATTGTAGTACAAGTAAAACAAATAACTAGAATATGTATCCGGATAGTGGTGAGTTGATAGACAGATGCCTATTTCTAAATAGAAACTCTTGCAAATTCAAGAAAAGTTTGTAATGGACCAATTATCCACTTTTAGTTGTCATAGTAACTGCAAAATTAAACATTACTCCTATTATAATTCCTAAAAAAATAATTATGACATAAAACGAATTAAATCTAATATATTCAAAAACTTAATTATTCAGTAAACTGGCTAAACTCAATATACATTCATAGCAACCTTATAACAGAATATAGCAGGCAGGAAAAAAAATGGGTGATTTTAACAAAGGAGAAAGAAAATAATTTTATTTAATACCAAGGAGCCATAAAATTCTCAGTATAATAATTCTATAATAGACCAAAATTGTAAAAGATAATTCAGAATTGAAATCTTTCGTTTGAAGATTAATAAATGTAATTATAAATTATTTAAAACGACATTTTCTCTTCGATTTTCATGATGTTTTTCAGAGAAAATAAGATTATTTCCTGTTTTAAATTTAAAAATTTGGCTTAAATATTCAATGTAGAAGAAGGTGAAGTAAACGATGTAAGAAATCCACTGGCTACTTGAACAAAAGCCATGTTCTCTTGCAGGAGAATATTTCCTATCAATAAATTTTTTACCTTGGCTTTTCAAAAATGTTATTACTATTGTAGTTATACTAATGAGATTATTTGCATCAGTGGTGTGATATACAAAAATAAGCTTATATATTGATAAGTCGATCAATCATTACTATCTGACTACCTCAAGAATGAAAGACTAATAAACATCTCCCATTTAGATGTTTACATTATGCTTAAATGAAACATTATATCTTATATACCCAAGGAGATTGATATTAAATTTACTGATAGTAAAGTTGAGTGTAGGCCACTCCAGAATTTTTTTAATGGTTTTTCAACAATAGTGTCAACAGTGTATAGTCTGTATATTAATAATTGTTTTATGATACATTATGTTTTAGTATACATAAACGCATATACATTTGCCTTCAAGTGTTTCAAAATGAATTATCAAGAAGTTGAAAGGTTGGTGATAAAGGTACGTCGTGGACCCTGATTTGGCCGGGCATGTGGCCACGACTCTGCTTGTTACTAGGAAAGATCGGTGACAGTCTTGCAGTAGCGCTAGCTTGAAACTTTATAATGGTCCTTTTATAATTGTTATGACTCGTCTTTTGGAATAGATGAAAGCACGCTCTGTCATTAATATTGGAGGAAACTTTAGTCAAATGAAGTAGTTATAAAGATGAATATCTGAAATGGGTTAAAACTTTTATAACTACTAATGGGATTAGGGTTATCTGCAGCGCTATGTCCAACTACCTAAGTTAAGTTCAGGTTGGGTTGTGTTTTAAGCCACAGACCAAGTTTGAAGCATTGTAAATGCGTAGCAAGCACTCTGCTAGGGCGTGGGTAATAAGTAGATTCTCCTTGTGGTATTGACCTTTGCGGTTGGGCCAAATTAGGACTTGTGGTCAAGTTGCGGAGGCTTCAACTCCTTTCTTGCTAGTTCTGACCCAACTACTATCATTCAGTACCTAAAGCTTGCGTAATGCCAACTCTCTTTTCCACTTCAAAATCTATAAATTCCTTGTCTATATAAAACAATCAATACCAAGGTTTTTGATGGTTTATTTGAAGTCACTATTCAAATGAGTCTAGTCTCTTTTGGGAATCACTAATTCAGTTAATCATATATATATATATATATATATAATATAATATATATATATATATATATATTAACAATTAAAATTATGCTATTATTATTTATAAAATCCAGATTTCTGTAAATTTCCATGCATTATCGAGTAAACTCACTATCAGACAATAATTTAAATTAATTCTTTTTTTTAATATAGCTACTATATTTTGCTAGTTATAGCAAAAATTAATTTGCATGATTGTCTAGAAAAATTGTTAAACGTATAGAATGCACCTTGCTCTTGAATGATTGGTATTCAAAAATGGAAAAAATTAGACAAACACATATATTAATTTAAATTCTATGATTTAGGATTATGAAAATAAGATTACGATTATAATATTACTTACATATGATAATATCACTTATGTGATAAGTAACAATAATTAATAAAAATGATTAGTAATACTTATTGAAATTTAATATTAATTATTTAATGAATGGGATGATGTTCACTCAATGAGATAAGCGATGAATTCTTCGGTGATTGGAACTTGGGTAATGTTATTGCATAGTTATATGATGTTTTGTACTCAAGGATCATCAAAAATAAATTTTTCAATTAAGTTTTGATTACAGAATATTTTTTATTAATTTTGAAAAAAATATTCTTATAAATTACTTAGTATCTAGTTATTATCTAGTACTTGTAAGTAAATCAATGTAAACACCTACAAGGAGTAACCATAGCGGGAAAAAACTTTATGATTATTTTTCCAGTGTTATATTTCTTCTTAAAATAATCTATAATAAATTCATGAAATTTGCATTAGAAAAATTCAAACCAAGATAATCGCACGCGTAATTCATACCACAGCGTGAAATAACATTATGATAAAATTATCATACCATAGCATTGATATATCATGAAACTTCTAGTTTCTAAAATAACCAAAAGAGTGGAAAAATGAACCTGTGTTGACGCATTGTGAAATGGTGCATGCATATTAGTTACATACTACCGATCTGCTCACACGTAGACAGATATCATTTGACAAATATTCTGTTGTAACATTATTTAACGAAAAATATTAAACATTGATTTAATGGATCACAAAAGATAAAAATCATAAATATATATAAATCATATTTTTATGATCGCTATACGTATCTTACAGGAAATAAAAGAAGCAATTTAATAATTTAATAAGTTTAGTAAATAAAATGTGACAAGAAAAAGCAAACGCATTCTTTATTTATATTTGATAATTATGAGAAAAAATAAAATAAAGGTATTTTAATCATTGGTTAATTGAAGTTTTAAAGCCAGGAAGAATTAACTTTTCCCTCATTTAATGTATTCAATTTTTATTTTGATTCTGTTACTTGACAAATTATCTTTTCTTTTTTATTGTATTATTATATCTTTCTTATAAATCAATATTGGCATTTATCTTTTTTTTCTGATTCTTTCAAACTCTTTTGTAATTTTAAGCTCAGAGTAAAAGAGAAGACATTTTTTCAACGTGAGTTGAACTATTGAGTTGGTTTAGGCAATTAAGATTGATGTGTCATCGTTCTGGTTCGCCAATATTACCAGGTTAAAGGGACCTAATGAAGACTGGAATAGTAGGAAGTTGACAATAGACTGAGTCAAACGGATTGAAGAACTGGTAGGTTATAGTAGGAGTGTGTGTAGGATAATACTAAGCATTCTTTCACCTCTTTTTACGTAGGTTATAATTTTTATTCCACAGTTAAACAGAAGAAATTTGGTTATCGTGAGGTGACCAGTTGTGATAGTTTGACCAAATAATATTACAGTGTGCTCAAGCATTCTATTTTGGTAAGCAAGTATTACAATGTTGAGATAATAATACTCAGTGGTAATTCCAGTAGAGGTTTACATAGTATTTTTGTTTCAAATATGAATTACATGCATCAAACGGTATGTAACTGGAGAGTGCCCACGAACTTTAGGATGCAAACTCACCCTCCTACACTCAAAAATCATCAAAAACACGTCAAAAGTGGACTTTGGCTACCTCTAAACATGTGAATCCGTCAAAATTTTGTCATCAAGTTCTTTCATTATCATTGTACTTTACTTATAGTAAAGTAAAAATATTAAAGCAAATAGCTGTATCCATACAAAGGTATAGATATCATTGTATTATAACTGATTGAATGTGTTCTTTAAACAAGAATATATGACTTCAGTGCATCGGAAAACATTTTTTAAAGGCAATTTTTAAACAATTATAAATACGTATCATACTTATAGTTACATACACAAAATATGTAATTTATACTTATAAGTTTATACTAGAAGTATGTTTAAGTATACTATCACCTATAATCATGGTATGTATTGTGTTTTTTTGAACCAACACAGAAAAAAAGAAGGTGTTTGCTTTAGAGTTGATTACTCTAAGAAAGAGTGATAATGAAAGAATATATAGTTTATAATTTTTATGGATTCACACGTTATGATTTTCTGTAAATCCAATTATAATATTTTCCTACGTGTGGATGGGCGGGTGTTTTTTGAAATTTTATACAGTCTTCAAGTGCACCGTTTGATAAATCTTAAAAGCATTTGCCAGACATGTAATTTTAGTGCAGTACATTTGGAACTGATACTAATTTTAATTAACTTTACTGGAATTCCAGAAAACTTAAAGCACCAAAAGTGATTTATTACACTTAGTACCAAATGAATGGAAGTGTGAGATCAGAAAACTCGTGAAGCTAAATCGAAAAATCAACCATAGAGAAATTGGCAAGAAATTTAATTGTGTATGCATTAATGAAGGTCTGTTACCTAATTACACTAATATATATATAATGTATACATTGTATGACATTGAAACTGATATGATTAGAATAAATATCAGCCATCTATGCACAAAACTTTAAAATTTACATGAAGTTTAAAATCATGTTAAACCTGCCAATGATAATAATACACCTTAAGAGAATTAACGTGTCTACAGTATTAGCAGAACGTTTACCAACCAGCCAAAAACAAAATAATATTCACCAGGAATGTGGAAAAATGCTATGGATCTAGTCTATCTGTCTAATTCTAATTACATTACCTTGTATAACACATTATTTGTAGAAAAATAATTAAATTTTTAATGAAAAGAAAGCTCTGATAAATTCTGTAATTTTCTATGAATTAATGGATTAGAGGAAGTAACGAAATCGAGGTAATGAGTAAAAACTAAATTTGTAGCATTATTGCTCTTTGTTAAAACGTATGGGTTAATTTTTTTACGGCATTGATTTAATCTTTACGAACACGTTTGAAGTTTGTTCTTTGACGTTGCTTGCATGAATTACTCAAATTTATCCTAATTATATTTGTTCGCCGACTAAAGTCTTTAACTCTTACATTCTGGACCTTTTTAATTTAATTGCATTTAAAAAATTGAACCACAAATATTATATGAAATAAAAAATAAAGAAAATTCTGTGCATTTTGTCTGGAATTGCATTGATGAAAGGGTAAGGATGACTATAAGAGGTGGAATATTGGACAGCAGAGAGGTTTAACTAAGTCCACTTGAGAGCTTAATAGGATGGCGAAAGTATCTGCGTTGGTTTAAGTAAGCAGAGAGGGAACAGGAACCAAGCTCCGTTCTCAAACCAACTACCTTCAATAAATCTTCCTTAGATACTTTCTTCATTATAGGACCAACATCTGCCGGCATTTCTCAACAACTATTTGTCTCTTCTAAATTAAATGTCACGACTCAAAGCTCTCAACTACTTTCAACTTGAAGTAGCTGTGCGTTGTGCGTGATAATTCTATGGATTAAGTGACTAACACAATACCATTTTGTAAAAACACATTACTCCGAATCTTCTGACAACTAGGTAACAGTGTTTCCTTCCTTATTATAATATTGACATGTGCAAGGGTCTATTTATATTTAGATTATCTTAATAATAAAAAACCTTTATAACATGATATTGAATTGTGTTGTTACTTTATAATATAAAAGTAAACCATATTATCGCATTGATTTTCTTTCTTGTATGGACTCTTAAAAACATCATAAGTAAAAATTTGAAATGAATAATAAGTATACTACCGACAATCAGAAATAATGAATTTAAATGTTAGATATTTATTATAATGAGGAATTTAATAAAATTAGATCTTCCACAAAAAAGAGTTTAATATCAAACCTAACAATACATTTCAAACACTTAGCGTTCTTCTTCAGGTTTACATCTAAAAAAATACATATATGTGAGCACAGATACATATCTGTGGGTTGTGATTAGAAGGAAGATGCACGAATTACTGAATCAGTGTAGGTGGGTTTTCTAAAAATGTTAAAAGATAATTTGTGTTTTTGGCGGGTTATTGTAAAATCTAAGTAGTTGATTGATTTATTAACTTCAATTTTCATTGTAAATTTCATGTGGGGGTTCAGGCAATTTATTAGGGTCAATAGATGGCCTAATTATTTATTGTACCTTTGAAAACGACAATTAAATCATCCACATACCAATAACCCACAAAGTTAGCATATTTCATTCCCTGATACATAGGTTATTCATAGTGTCCCTATCAAATAAAAATAAGAAAAAACAGACACCATTAAATTAATGGAAAAAACAATGGTTACCCTAAAAATCTAATAAATAAACTTATCAACAAGAAGAAGAGGGATCATTTAATTAATAACGTGTTTCCACAAGTTAACTATATTCATACAAACATAACAAACTGAATTTTTTTAATTCAAGATTCACATATTGTATTCAGTTTCAAATAGTTTACTCTGATGTTTTTAAAGTTTTACAAATATGTATTTTATTTAAATGCAAACATGAAGGAGAGCACTAAGTGTTCGAAACGCGTTGTTAGTTTTGATATTAAACTTTTATTTTTGTGTGGAGAACTAATTTTTGAAATTCATTATTACGAGTAAATACTACAATATAACAGACTGCCCAAGTAATATATTAGAATAGCTGTGTCATCTGACGGATGGAATATCAATGACGAAGATAGAGAATAAGTAGCTGTGTCACCTGATGGATGGGATATCATTGAGCTAGATAGAGCTTATCTAACTGTTTCATCTGATGGATGGCATATCAATGAACAAAATAGAGCTTAATTAGCTGTGTCATCTGATGGATAGAATATCAATGACGAAGATAGAGAATAAGTAGCTGTGTCACCTTATGGATAGGATATCGTTGAGCTAGGTAGAGCTTATTTAACTGTGTCATCTGATGGATGGGATAGCAGTAATCCTTAAGTAGCTGATTTCACAGTCAACATGTTTCAGTTATCGTTTTAAGAAGATAATAAAAATTTAAAATAAAACCAAATAATTCAATTTGTTTAAAATTTAATAGTACATTATTTTATTAAATAATATGTGTCTTTGTTAATTTTTCCTCAATTCCTACGTCAGAACATGAATTATTTTATTTGTTAATTAGTTACTGTTATTATTCTTACTTTAAAAAAAGTTTACATTTAAGAAATTACCAATTTTGTACTCTGAAATTTTAATAAAATAAAGGTAAACAAATCTGATAATGGCTACCGATTAAACTGAATAGTTATTTAGTTTTAGATTGCATTTGCAATACTAATAAAGATGTAATTTAATCATAGAAGCATACATAAAGAATACTAAATTCAAAATTTTAACTTTCCTGATTAATTATAAGAGTGAGGAAAAATTGGAACAGGTTTTCACATAATTCCAATGAAGTGTCTTTCCCATAACACAATATTGTTCAAAAACTACCGAGCACACTGTCACCGAAAGTAATACAAATATCTCACCAGTGCTATATTTATCAAAGATTAGGACATATACAGGGATTACAAGGTTTTGAATGTATGTCTGCCCACCCATAAACATCCATCCACACATCATCATAAATAGACTCAAGGAAACTGAACACGTGTAAATTTGCCGGAATCTCAGAAATAATTGTCCTTTTTTTTATTGCTATAGATTACATACATTAATGTAAAATAAAGTCCAATAAGTGAAAATATTAATGTATAACTCTTGACGTTATTACTTTTCTATAAGTCAAGTATAGTGATCTTGAAAAAAAATTCTATTTTGAGATTTTGACAGAATTACATGTTTTCAGATCCCCAAAGTAGTTTTATACTCAGATCCCCAAACACGGTGATGTCGTGCGTGTTTGTGTGTGTGTTGGGTGAGTGAATGTGTGTCCAAAAGTTTGAGTAGATGCTACTGTTTACAATCATTGATGGATCAAATTTATATTTTACACAAAAAATGGCCTCGCAGTGTAGATCTGCTGAATAGTTTGGGAGCAATTAAGCTTGATGGAAAAGTTACTTTTTTGGCCAAAATGTGTTTTAGACACTTTTTTCTCTTCAATTACTGACGAAGTTTTGAAATCTTGGTATTATCTTTGGAGCTACAAAAAAAGTAACTGAAAAAATCCTCAAATTTTTAAAACAACAAGAAAACTTTTTGTTTTCATAAAATGTAAAAATTTTGACGTATCTTTCAATCTGAAAGCTTGCCTGTGATATTAAGTTTCTAGAATTGTTTCAAATATATTTTTGAATAAACTCTTCAAAATAGGAAGTATCAAAACAAAAAACCAGAGTTTCTAAAAGGAGAATGAACCCTTTTTTCTGAAATGAAAAAATTACCTCCTGATTTAATCAAATTGTGTGTTACGTTCTGAGAGGCTTCAATTCTGCACTTTGACTAGTGCAGATTAATGAGATAAGATTAGTATTAGCTATTACTATCCTGTAGAAAATTCTGGAGATATATTAACTCAGTTTATCTTCATAGTTTTCTGAAGGAGTCATCGAGCCTTCCATACGTACGAAAAAACTTAACGTCGTAAGAAACCTATTAATTTTAATTATTAAACTTTAGTTTTCTTTTATTATAAGCAATATGTATTGGATAATTAAAGAAATCTGTTTTGGCAGATTTTAGAACCTCTGATTTTTTTTTGAAACTTTTTTGAGTTCGTCTCCCTGTTTGTGGATAGGCTGACTATAAAAAATTATAAACATGCTATAAACCACATCTTTTAATAGAACTTGATGAAAACAAACAGATATATCGTTTTTGATCGAAGAAACAACATAATTTTTACGGAGCAATGTTGAAATATGAAAATGCTAATATATGTCAAAGTTATTGCTAAGTTTTTCTACCTCTTCTGGTCATCCTGGGAACTTAAAATTTAGTATTAGCTTATTTGAGTATGGGATTAGAAAAAATGTATGAATTTTGTATTATATCACAAGGATATATAACATTAATAAGCAATACTTTTAAATCTCACAATGGCTACATGTCAGATTGTTTACCTTAATTTCATGAATATCAATAAAGCCGAAAGTATGTAATTATTATATATTTTTTTCAATATTATTTAGAGTTATTGTTTGCAAGCCGCACATATCTCTTCTTCTTCTTCTTCTCCTGATACAGTTCTTGTGGTATTATTTAAAACTGAAGAATTAATGTAACAGTTTAAAAAAAAGCTGTATCCAATTCTGGTCACTTCAACTTAACTTAAAACCTGTATAACTTAAAAAATTCATTTATTTGTGTGTTTGAAAAATAAATCCTTAGATATGTAATGCTCCTGATAAGTCAAAAACAAAAAAAAAACAATGTTTATTGAGTAAACTACTTATATGTTCCTTTTAAGTGCAAGGTAAGAATCAGTTCCATTGCATTATCACTGTTCAACATTATTGAATGTAGATAGTTGAAACTAAACTAAAGTAAATATAAATGTTTATACCACTAAATGAGTTTCAGGTTAGTTATATTTTAGATCACTATAAAGGAATTATTTAGATAGCACCAAAGGCAGTATTTGAGATTTAGTAATTGTTTTTTTCGTAAACTTAACAAGGCAAATGTAATGCGAGTTCAAATGACCAGTGGGTCTGATGACTGTTTCAGTACTGTCGTTCCTAGACCTGCCTTCTCCTCCTCCACTCTAGACCATCTTACTTCATCACTGTTTATTCCCAGGAATTCAAGTATGGGGTATAAAGTTATATGCTAAATAGCAATTCATTTGATTCGTTACTTTTCTATATGAGTTGATCTAAAGTACAAATGTGGGTCCACGTCGAGTAGCCAGGTCTAAATCCCGCTTGTTCAGATGGTTGAGTTAATTTCATAATATTAGTTAATCTATTTATGATGCATTTACAGAATATTTCGCCTATATTACATGTCAGGCTGAGCGAGCGGTCATTTTTAATAGACTCTTTATCCCCTTTTTTAAACAATAGTATTATATTAGAGGGCAGACATTGGGTAAGTATCGTTTTAGTGCTGATAATTTTGTTGAACAATAAGCTCAAAGGCTTATTTATTTCTTCTGAATATAATTTGATCATCTCATTTGTAATTAAGTCCGGTTTTGGTGTTTTTTCTAGTTTTATTGTCTTTATTATTTTTTCTAATTCAACTTCTTCACAATCAGGTAACTTTTCTGCTTTAAGATATCTCTTTACTAATGTATTTTCCATCTCAAAATCCTAATCATTATATAACTTTTTATAAAATTCAGTGAGACAAACAATTACATTTTTTCTATCGGTTTTTGTGCTGTTGTCTTTATCTTTTAAGACTTTTACCAAAACAGTGGCATTGCCTGATTCCTTTATTTATTTTGCTAACTGCACTATTAGAGTTCAATGATCTTCTTGTTGTATTCTCGCAAGTCAATTACTAAATTGTAGTTGAGATTATCTAAATCAGTTTTTATTTTTATTCAGTTCTTTTTTTAATTAAATATATTGCGTTTTTTGGGAATTTTCCAATTCTAGAAAGGTTTCTAGTAAATGTTGCTGAGTTCATTAAAATAGTTTCTTCTAATTTACAATACAATATTTAATATCAATATCACTTTTATTTGTTTTAAGTACCTTTTCAAAGTAGGTTTTAATTTTTTTACTCTTCTTCTTTTACTTAGTTATAAACTTTATTTACTATATTATATTCGCAAGGTTTAATCTCTTTCTCATTTCCGTAATTGATACTTGGAATATAATTAATCTATGATCCGAGTGCCAGTCCATGTTTACCTGTGATAACCCATTTTATTATTAACTTTAAGTTCTTGGTTAATACAAAATCAATTTGAGTTTTCTGTAACCGTTTGGTGCCAGCCAGGTCCATCTGCCAGATGATTTCTTGAAGATATTTACTATTTTAAATTCATTGATTTGACAGAAGTCGGCCAGCCTCTCCCCTCTCTCGTCTCTTGATCCATAACCATACGGTCGTAATACTTCTTTATCTTTAATCTCTTTCTCATTTCCGTAATTGATACTTGGAATATAATTAATCTATGATCCGAGTGCCAGTCCATGTTTACCTGTGATAACCCATTTTATTATTAACTTTAAGTTCTTGGTTAATACAAAATCAATTTGAGTTTTCTGTAACCGTTTGGTGCCAGCCAGGTCCATCTGCCAGATGATTTCTTGAAGATATTTACTATTTTAAATTCATTGATTTGACAGAAGTCGGCCAGCCTCTCCCCTCTCTCGTCTCTTGATCCATAACCATACGGTCGTAATACTTCTTTATCTTCTTTTATTGCCCAACCTATCTGGCTATAGAAGTCTCCCATGATAATTAACTGATTGTAAAAATGTATCTTGATATTTTCAATAGTTTTCTGCAATGTCTCATAATATAATTCTAATTCTTCATCACTAGATTCACTAGTAAGTTCATATACTTGAACTATTGTAATTATCCTGTAATTAAATAATTTTATTTGAATTAGGGTTATTATATCATTTATACCTCTTAGTTGTAAGTCCTTGCTAGTAAGCCGAGGCTTAACCATACATCCTAATCCTCTTTGTTCGTTTATTACATATACCACTATGTTGAGGGAGAATTCCACTATTATTTTTAACTATAACTTCCCATTCTCTTCTTATTTCTGCCGTTCCTAATTGTCTAGATTTGATTTTGAGAATGCGTATTCCATTCCGGTATTCACTCTTCTAACTTTGGTGTTCTTACATCTAAAGTTCCTATCTGAAGTAGTGAGTTCATTTTTCTTTGAGTCTTTTTATTTTTTGGTTTATCTAATGTTGGAAGGTTTTGGCCTAATATACCAGAGGTGACCAGTCTTACTGGGTGATGATAATATGCCAATAGTTGCATGCGAATTGAGCTGAATGTGCTATCTACTACTTTAACAAGTTGACTTGACAACGGAAGCAAAAATATCATTTTTATTGCAATCACAAATATACTTTCTCAAAAAAAAAAGGAAATAATAACCTAAATACACCTGGTTAGTACGATATATTACTATGGTAGGACGTGTAAGTCAATATATTCTTTGAACTTGCAGCATGACTTATGAAAGCTGACTTACCAGTTACTTTAAAAATACATGCTTTAGAGATGCTTGAGAAACATATAATAGTCATGAGAACATTTATAATATGAATCTGTCGAAGCAGGTAAAAGAAAATATGGTGCGGTATATTTTAACTCTGACTCTGGAGGTTTTTCTATCCCATCTAGTTGCACATATATCACGGTTTCTGAATGGGATGTGATCAGTGCTCTCTATTGAGTGCCCCCTTTGCTTCAACTCCGAGTCAGCCAGTCATAGTTGAATTGTCTTAGTTATTTTTGTGACAAGTCAGTTCAAGTAACGATACTTTGTCCTTTCAACAAGTTGAGTTTTGTGAAATTGCTTAATCAAACTATGGATTTATGAAAGTTTTCGTTACCTAATCAGAAATGAATGTTTAAAAGAATCCTGATTATATTTCCAATACTGAATCAAGTTTTACTATTCAAACTATGAATACTTCTAGATGTTAGATTATCTATACTTATCTGTTAAGTTAAGTGTTTCATTCTAATTGATAACCAAGTCTGGAAAATTGAGCATAGATTAGAGCTTGATATTTCTAAAAATATCTATTCATATTTCGATTAGTGTTTTTTATATTTTTATCAGTTCGAATTAATTGGCTTCTTTATTTCTTAATCTCTATTCGAGTTCAAGTACAGTTTCTATTACAAATGTTTAAATCTCCTATTTAAAAATTATATTATCTCTTGTTCCCTAAACTATAATAAATAACATAGATAATAAATTGTAAAGAAAAACTTATATTAGATTTATTAAAAGTAAGAGTTACTTGTTAAAAGCCATATTTTTGCTGTTTAAGGCTTATTTATAGTATAGTGCTTGAGGCTTAAAACTTTATAGTGTTACGAAACTCGACAAACTAAAGCTACACTTCCCTGGATGTCACAATATCTGGAAAATTTTAACCTTGCTACTTGACTTCTTTTAATTCGAATTTTTATTTATAAGCGATGGAGGTAACTTTGAGATTTTTGTATTTTGGATTCGATTATTTAAAAATACTTGGATAATTTTTTTTTAGTTTAAAACAAAAAAATAAAAATGCATGGGTTTAAATATTGGCAATCAAGAATCACTACCTGATGTCAAATTGAAGTATTAAGTTTTATGATATCAGGTTTCGCTATAATCTATTGCATAAAATATATCTTATTCATAAATATCTGATGGAAGTAAGATTTCTCGAACTTGATGAGTAATAAATTTACTATTCAATATATTTCAATTATACTGAAAAAGATAAAATCACATTTCATTGATGAATTCTGGCTTCATCAGCTGATTATCACAATAGTCAATTTCACAAAATAGATTTTTTTAAATGGATATTCATAAAGGAAGAAATGATACATTTTTGTAACACAAAGAACTTTAACTCATATTGAAAAAATAGTGACTGTAAATTTACTTTTACAACAACGAAGAGAATATCATCAATAGTTAGAGCAGAAATCAAGTAGGGTTAGGAGATTTTCATACATAATGTAGGAAGTCTGCTGCTGGTAGATGTATTCAGTGGAAGCATTGTTCTATAATGAAAGAGGAATGCGCTTCCCTCCCAGATTGAATCCATCCTTCAAACAAATATATTTTAATAATTCACTCAGGCCAAAGACAGACATTTACACTTGAAAACTTATTGGCTTTGTTTGATTACGATGTAAATCTTAAAGTTGAACCTTGCTAGTGTTATTCTAGGAAATAACAAACATCAACATTTCATGTATTGTCAATATTCGTTATACTGCATTCAATAAATTCATGGTTTAAAATTATGAAATATGAACACATTTTCATTAAAACAAAGTTACTCTTGCCAGATGAGTAAAGTAAATCAGTGATTTTTTTTGTCTGTTTACCTTATGAATATACTGCTTTATGCAAAATATATTTTTTGAAAATATTGTGTGAGTTTACAGATTAAAAACCAATCAATTTATTTACATACACTGATGTAATTTCAATTTAAATTTTTACTTTATATTGAGATTAACGCTTTCCTGTTTAATTATATGTAGTTATTGGTATAAACTTTGTTTCAATACAACTGAAATGAAAAAATCCCTATAAATGGTAATATAGATAAATAGTATTGCATACTTCATAGTGTACATCTGATTTTAGTGAAATTTAAACCATATCTCACTAAATAAGGAATTGACCCTTATGAAAGTTTGATAAGGGTTTAAAATGTGTTGATAAATATCGTAAACATACAACAGCTATGGTATTATAACAAATCTACAGTGGCCTTCACTCAATTTTACTATAAGTAAATATGAGAACAAAGGCATAGACCAATTGAGTTTTGTTTTTATTTTAATGTGGCTATTTCATGCAGGCGTAATAACAGACGCTGTAGTCAATATCATCAAAATCAGACTTTGTTTTAAATATGCCATTCGATATAGAGTCTGTGTTATTTGTCCGATGTTAATTGCAGACTCCATAAATGGTATATAAAAATAGTATATAACAATGGTATATGCTACTTAAAAGTGGCATGCAAAAGAACATTGGTTATATATTCTAAATATATTAAATCATTCATATATCTTTATAAATAAAATAATGATTTTGTCTGTACATTGCTTAGAACTGACTCATTTCAAGTTTTCTTTACGTTTCATACATTGGAGAAACCGAATCCACCCTTAGAAAAATTTCTGTCGGTTTGTCGGTTTGTCGGTTTGTCGGTTTGTCGGTTTGTCGGTTTGTCGGTTTGTCGGTTTGTCCGCAAAACTTTGTCACAGGTAAACTCAGCTACCATAAGACATATAAAGCTGAAACTTTTACAGTAGATTTGTGTAGGTCTAACTTAAAATATAGGCTATGAATTGATTGGAAATTCAACGTAGAAGTGAAGTTATGGACGTTTAACGCAAAAATGTTTGTCACAAGTAAACTCAGCCACCATAAGACATAGCGAGCTGAAACATTGACACTGGATTTGTGTGTGCCTAACTTAAAATATGGGCTCTAAATAGATTATTAATTCAGTACAGAAGCGAAGTTATGGGGCTTTTAGCTGTATTTTCCTAACTTCACAGACAAGTTTGTTTTGAAAATACACAGGTGTGGCAAGTAGGTATTGTTAGTTGATTTTAATTTCAATTGAGCATATGAATATATTGCGTATTTGACATCATTGAAATGGTGTTTCACAGAGTTAAGGATGTACTATCTATTGAGAATAAATGTTTTGTAAACAAGCAATTCTCAACTCTTAATATGAACAGGGAGGAAAAATCAACAAACAAGTTCTTACGCTATATGAAGCCGAGGAAAGAACTTACAAGTCAGTAAAGAGATTGGATTAGTGACGAAGAAGCAGTTCATTATCTAATTGAATTTCTTGACTCTGAATTTATTTCTCCTGGACTGCCTGCTCATGAGTAAAAACTTAAAGTAGAGCACCAATCATGCTATAATTTAGTAGCAGTAACAAATTTCATGTTACGAAACATGAGTGCCCCAAAACTGTGCAACGGGACACGACTCTGAGTTCGTGCTCTACACAGATATGCCATAGAGGCGGACATAATGACTGGATGTGGTATTGGGTAGTCTGTGTGTATACTTCACATACCGTTGATTCCGAGCCTCTGTCTGTTTACGTTGAAATGATTGCAAAGTCGGGTCAGAGTCTATTTCGCAATGACGTTAACTAAGTCGCAAAGGGAGACTTCATCTAACGCAGGAATACAAGGTAGCAAAACCAAGTTTTTCTCACATGGTCAAATGTAGTTTACATGCTCAACGGTCAGAGGTTTCAACTCTTTCTTCTACCATGAACCTGAATGACAGACAGCTAATGTAGTGTATAAGCTGGAGGCATTTGTTTAACACTGTAGTAATAATGGTATTTTCTACTATTCTATAATTTCTAATGACATTTTGAAATACCAAAAATGACGGAACTTCTGATTCCTCCGTGGTATAGCCGAAAGGCAATAGGAACACGGCAATAAACCAAAACAGGAACTTCTGATTCCGTCAAAGACGGGTACGTTTGCTATGTATTATATATAACTGTCAACTTTTTTTTAATTTAATATTTGCTTAATAAATACACTGGTAATAATGTAAGGTATGGGACCAGAGTAGCCCAGTGGCTTGCGTGATCGCCGATGACAGTAGTGCAAATGTATTATAAATAAATGTAACAAACAAATATTTTTTTGAATTTAAAATGTGGATAATATAAAAGATGGTAATAAAGTAAAGGGATCTAGCCAGGGTTGCCAGTAGCTTGCTTGCTCGCCGATGACAGTAGTGCAAATGTATTATAAATAAACACAACAAAAATATTTTTTTTTAATTTAATATTTGCGTAATATAAACACTGGTAATAAAGTAAGGTATGGAACCAGAGTAGCCCAGTGGCTTGCGTGCTAGCTTTTGACTGGGAGCACGTTAATTAGAACTAACTCATTTCAAGTTTTCTTTACGTTTCATACTTCAGAGTAGCCACATGTACCCTTAGAATAATTTCTGTCTGTCGGTTTGTCCACAAAATATTGCTACCATAAGACATATAAAGCTGAAACATTGATTGTAGATTTGTGTATGTCTAACTTAAAATCTAATCTTTGTATACAGAGGCTTTTTTTTAGCACTGTACTAATAATGGTATTTTCTACTATTCTATAACTTCTAATTGTAGTATTAGTATAATACTATAATTGATATTTTGGAATACCAAGTATAATAGAATTTTTGATTCCGTCAAAGACGGGTACGTTTGCTAGTATTTAATATATTTAGAATATATTATATCTTTAATATCAAAATTTATTGATTTTTCATTCAAGTTTGTGTTCAGATGAAATGAGCTTTTTGGACTAAAAGAGAACCTGTTTTTCTAGCCATCTTTAATTTGCTTTCTTTTTCATCAATTCCTCAACTGCACCCATAGGGAAGCTGAAGTGTAAAGTACAAAAAGGCTTCAGATGGTAGAAACTTTGTTTGGCTCCAACCTTTAATTACCGGTCCACTTCATCATTCCTCTCAATTACGTTGTATTCAGGTACCCATCTGAGTGCCAACTAATTTTACTGCTATCAACTTATACCATCAATATTTAATTTAAATTTGAGACCCATCAGTTTCTCAAGCAAGTACTTCAAATCTGGAAGCTTACAATCGAGGTTATTATTTGTGATAATTTTGATACAGTTGTAGGATATCCTATGGGAGGCAGTGTGGCAACATACAGGCCAATCAGTGTATTCATGTTCTGCTCTATTAAATTTTTGTAAATATATATTGCATAGTGGGAATTTTCATTTACTAACAACTTCAGTAATGTGAAAATTACTTATCTTTTTTCGTTCGATAAAAAAAGTCTAAAAAAATGAGCTGTTGTAACTTTAACTTTTCCAGGCTGAAGTGATAGTGAAAATGATCATTTCTCCTGTTATTCTTGGAGACGTTCACTTCGTATTTTATTAACTGAACACCGAACCCTCCTCCCCAAACCACTAATCCTCTAATAGTAATATTACATAGGAAGCGTTATTTACTGTACGTTCCCTTACATATTACAAATTTATCACTAGCATAAATAGAGTAATGTAAGCAAGTTATATTAGGGTTTACAATGTTTTATGACGGCAGCAATATACATTTTCTAGAGCCAAAGTGCAGTTTTGTGCTTAAGAACCCAGGCTCTACCAAAGAATTCTTTTACTCTTCCAATATTTCATTTCATGAATATTCGCAGTATAACAATACCTAGTAAAAATGTCAAGTTAATCCAATTGCTGAAGAGGTAGATTAAAATTAAAGTTGGTACCCATTTTGTAATAAAGAACAAAAGAGTATCTTTCCATACTTCAATATTACTGAAACACAAACGGATTCTTAAACATACATCTAACATTAAGTTTTGTTCAAGGGTGCAACATGTAGTTTGATTACTAAAGTAGGTTAGAGATTCTTTTATCACACCCTGGAATATATTATAAAATATAGGTTTGATTGTCGTTTTTTTCATGTTTTTAAGTTTATTCGGCCTACACATGATATTAACTCATTAATACACCTCCAATTGCTTTTATAAAACCTGTAAATGACAAATTTATTCCACTCTATTCTCCGACATTTTTTAAATTAAAGTAAACAAATCCAGCTAGTGCAGTAGGTAATTCAAGGTAAACATTCACTTTTAATAACTATATTAGGATTTGCAAAAATCGTAATTTCATCAAATTTTTGTTGTAAATTACTAATATTATGTTTATATTTTTGGACAAAATGTATTGTTCTAGAACTAGTCACGTAGCGTTATAAACATAATATGAAATAATTTGTACCATATACTGATACTGATGGTTATCATGGCTTTTAGAATCATTTATGAGCACAAATACTTTACATTTTGTTTCTAAAGTTACCTTTGTAGGTGTTTAAAACTCTTTTAAATCGTTTTTTCAGTTCTTCCTTCTATCAGTTTTATGATAATGCTAAATTTCAAGGCTCTGGTATTGAGAATCTCAAGATAAATATTTTTAGTTTCAATATTATGAGTGTTCATTATTTGCTTTACTGTAGCTAGAATGTGTTAATGCAAATGTACGTGCGTAAGATATCAAGTATTTTAAAATACAAAACGCTGTATTATCAGTACTGTAATAATTAAGGAAACCTAATAAAAAAATAACTAATAGTATTAAGTAAAGTTCATATTTTCATTGTCTCTAGTGTAATGATAATAAATATTCCATGCGACTCAAGACTCACGCTCGAAGTGTAATCACTGGATTACTTCTTATCCAGTTCCCTTCCTTAACTGTGTTTCAGTGTCACTACTTTCACTAAAAAAGGATTTAAAGGATTCAGAATTTATATTAAAAATGAACTGCATAAGTCGTCTGCTTGACCGGTTTTTTATATTTTCCTGTAATTTAATCTCAGTTTGTTATGTACAAATGAGGTTCTTTTTTTTTATGATATTCCAATATGTGTTAAATCCAGGGAATCATAAATAAAAGTAATTTCCTTACTATTCTCTTTCTTCTTTTTGCAGTGTACATTCTCGTGAGTTCTCACTTGTCAATGTTCATGTTGTTCACTATTTCGCTACTGAAAAAAATATATGCATTTCTTATAATTTAAGAATCATACAGAATATATATGCATATATTACTACTTATTCTTCATAATATCTATTATGTACTGTGTTCAATATATTAATAACAGTTACATTAACATGTTAGTATCCTTATGTATTAATCTCAAGATTTATACCTTCTTTTTATAAAAAAAAAATTTCTCAAAGTAAGATTTTGTTAAAAATTTCAATGATTATCTTTTATTAAGTCTTATGCCACTAATTTTAAGATACCTTGTTAAAATTTAAATTAATATAAAAAATAATCTTTTAATTATATTATAACACTTTTGCAACCAGATACAATTTAAGTCATGAAAGTTAATATGGAAGCTATTCTAGAAAATTATGCATTATCTGTCACTGTACAATACAACAGCAATGAGATAATACTTGATATAGGAATACAGTTCTGCGTTTGTATATCGTAATTCTTTTCACAACAAAGATCCCACATTAAACATTTATCTGACAAATTGCTGCAGATAGGGAAGTTATATTTCCTATATAATTTGTCCACGTTTCCACATTAGATTTCCGTGGGCAAATCTTATTACTGCCTACTTTTTTCCTATTTACTCTTGTAACATATAGAAAAGTTTAACTAATCTTAAATTAATACCAGCACTAAATTGTTTTTCGTGTTTTTTGTACAAAAACCTCTAATTTTTATTCCTTTTATTTCTATTATAGAAGAAAATTATTTTTTAAAAATAAGTCATTAGAGAACTCCATAAAACTTATAGTTTATATTATACCAATAACGTATATATTCTCAAAAACCACTTCATTGCTAGTATAAACTGGAAAATCACAAAATAAAAATAACAGCTTTTATTTGCATCTTCCTCATTCAATGAAACTGAACTGTAACAACTAGAAAAATTGACATATTAGTGGAAGTGGTTTCTTTTGGAAATCAAAGGAAACTGTCATAAATTAATTACGTATGTTATAGAAAATAGCAAAGTTTCAAAGAAAATGGGCGATAATTAAGTGGAATTACTTCTTTACAAAATTTTGCAGCCATTTTTAGTTTGTTTTTAAAAATCAACTGTTTTAGAGTAGTAACGTAATAAAGAGCTGTCACGACAGTTACTGTTTTTCTTGAATGATCTATTAAATCTTCAGCTATGTTTATCAGGATACCATCGAACATCGGAACGACTCGGTCCATCGTTGGACAGTAGGAACAAAATGTACTTATTCTTCTAAAAAATATTCTCATCTGCACGTATATATAAATCATATGTATGCATAATACATGCATGTAGTACCTGATATATTTTATGTATGATTTAGTCTCTAGAACACAAAACATGATCACTTCTTTTTTTTTTTATAAGAGATAGAAATCATAGGTTACTGATATATATATATATATATATATACAAAACTAAAGTTTATCAGGACTCGGTCAGTTCTTTAGGTTCAAATTAAACTGTCATTACCATCGTTTTGGTTGAAATAAATGCTCTGAGGTCTTTCACTTTATATCATCAGAGAGCAAACAAAGTTAGAAAACAAACATTTTTTTTACTTTGCTTTCTGATGACATAAATTCATAGACCTCAGAGCATTAATTTCTTTGTTTTTCTTTTTTCTTGTGATTTTGAACTTTATATATAATATATGATATATATATATATACATGTATTTATTTATGTTATTGCAAGAGAAATATGGTATAGTAGGCTATTTGAATAAGATTTTGATACCTATAAGGTTTATATATTTTATTATTACATAGTAAATTAAATTAGAAATACACTCAGCTAAAACTGTTAGAGACAAACTTTTAGCTTTGAAAAATAGGAAAATATTAGAATCGAGGGAAATAGTTGTTTAACATACTATTCATAATTCAGGTCTATGAAGGATACCAAGACAAATGAATTGGTATGTAATGTTAACTATTAACATGTGATATTAAATACGCAAATATTCTTGTTTTTATATTTTTATTGACTGATATATTAATTTTATACTACTACTATTAATTGTCGTATATTACGAGTATTATAATTATAAATAACAAAACTTTGTTATTGAACATATAAGTGTTCTTATAAAAAGAATCTGGAGAGACCTACATTCCATATTATATTTTAAGTAAATATAATATCAAACCTGTTGTGTATATAATGTTTATTTAGTCATAATAGAAATGTCTAAATGGGAGATGTTTATTAGTATTTCATTCCTGGAGGTAGTACAGATAGTGATTGAACCAGTTATGAGCTTATTTCTGTACATCACACAATTGATGCATATAATATCATTGGTATTACTACAGCCGTAATAACACCTTTGAAAAGCCAAAGTGATGATTTCGTGATACGAAATGATCTCTTACAGGACAAAATGGATTTGTTCCTATAGCCATTGGATCTCATAAATGGCCATCCGTAACAATACATCGCCAGGGGATCTGTTATATTTAATAACGTTTATCTGACCTCCTTCTGCATTCAAAGATTAAGCCAAGCATTCCCTATAAGACTTCAAAATATCCCTATTTTCTCTGAAAAATGTCAGAAACATGAAACAAAAAATTTCAGTGTCATCGAATCACTGATGAAAGAGTTTAAAATCAATATCTGTTTTGTAATATAAAACTAAGGAGTCCATTTTCCTTAATTTAATATTACCCACAGATAATAAGATTTATGAACACAATATAGTTTACATCTAATATTAAATTTTGTTCAAGGGTGCAATATACAGATTCATTAGATCATTTTATTAGATAAATCCATCATACCAGGGAATGAATCTGAAATTATATGTGTGATTGGCATTGTTTTTTTATATGAAAGAAATTTATTCTTCTTACATTTCATGTTGAATCATTTCGAACTTTTTCATCAAACCTCTAATCATCAATTTTGTTTCAGTCCATTCTCTACAAAATTTCTAAATCAATCTGAACAATGTAAATAATGACAACAAATCCAACAATAATAGCAGGTGATTCATTAGTCCAGGATGAATATTCTGTTTTTATAGCTTTATTGCTCTTTGGGGTAATGAAAATATCACGAATTTTTTTTATAAATTACTAATGTTTTGATCAATTTTTTGTCAAAATTTCGTTGTTTTTTTTTGAGCAGTTTACCGTCAAAAAATGTTTTCTGAAAGCAGAAAATATACTCCATCGCACATTTGGTTAATGTAATTTAATAAAAAATACCTTATCTCATTTCCCCTTATGATGTTCTATTTATTACCTATAATTGTATTTTGATCCGTCAAATTGAATGATATTTTTTTTATTAAAAAAAAATATTTTTAGTTACTTCAAAAATCTGAAGATTTATTGAATAATAGGTTTTATATCTTTAAAGATAATTATAAAATTTCAAGACTCTTAAATTAGTAGTTTAGGAGAGAAAAAATATCAAAAAACACATTCTGGAAAAAAAGTAATTTTGTAATCATGAATAATTGATTTCAAACAACAGGGTTCACCTACATTATGATTCCTATTTTTCTGTAAGATATCAGTTTGGCCCATCAAAGATTTTGGACCGTAGCGTGTATAAATGCTTTTGGATACACACCCATACACCCATCTGCCTACCGACCTGCCCACCCACCAACACACACACACACACACACACACACACACAAGAGAGAGAGAGAGAGAGAGAGAGAGAGAGAGAGAGAGAGAGTGATAATTGAAAAAACTTCATAAAACGACTTCTGGACCTCAAAACATCTAATTCCGTTAAAATCTGAAGATAGAATTCCTTCACGATCGCTATACATTACTTATAGTAATGAGTCATATTTGATATAATAAACAGAATTTAGAAATCAACTCATTACTAATGGTTTTCCTAAAATAGCGTCTTTTGAAATTTATTCAGATCTCTTCTACCATAAGTCGACTTATGAGGTCTTTTCAATGATGTCTGTGCGTGTGTGGGTAGGTGGGGGGTTAAGTGTATGTATCCAAAGTTTGTAGCCACCGCTACTGTGCAGAATCATGGATGGATCAAACTGATACTTTACACAACAATGGGCCTCATAATGTAGGTGAGGCTTATTGTGTGGGAGCAATTATGGATGATACTTTTTTACCAAAAACCTGTTTTTAGACTACATTTTTTTTCTCCTGAACTACTAACTCTAGAGTCTTAAAATTTTGGCATTATCTTTGAGATTACAAAGAAATCAAACAAAAGATAGCCTAGATTTTTAAAACCATAGAATTTTTTTTATAAAATGTAAAATGTTTGACTTATAATTCAATCTGAAAGCTTCTGAGAGCCATACAAGTAATACCGTTTAACGGATCAAAATGGAAATATACCTAAAAATAGAACAAACATTCTAAGGAGAATGAGTTGAAATATTTTTTTTTTCAATATTACATTCACCAAAGGGGGGTTACAGTACGATTTCTGTTTTCAGAAAATGTTTTTTTGACTCTAAACGGCTCATTAAAAAATAATGAAAATTTGACAAAAAGTTAGCAATTCATAAAAAAAAAATCATGAAGTTCCAATTATGGGAAAGAGCAATAACGCTATAAGAATTGATTGTCTATCCTAGACTAACGGATCACCTGGTATACTTGTCGAATTTATTGTTATTTACATTGTTTAGAGTGAATTGTATATATGGTTTTTGACAATTAGAAAGAAAAGTGATTACTATTAAATACTAGGAAGCCATACAATTACCAGGATAATAATTCTATAAAGGACCGAAAATGTAAAGAATAATTCCAAATTCAAAATATTCTTTGAAGAATAATTAATGTACTTATCCTATATCTTCAATTAAAAATGATCTTAAAACGATATTTTTTCTTAGATGTTTCTGACATTTTTCAGACAAAATAGAAATATTTTTAAGTTTTAAAAGGGAAAATGTTTTTTATATTTTCAATGTAGAAGGAGGTCAGGTAAACTATGTAAGAGATCGACTGGTTATTGGAACAATAGTTCTACTGTAAGATGTTAGTTTGTAACACGAAATCCACACTTTTCTTTCCATAAATGTTATTTCTGTTGTAGTTATACTAATAATATTTTTGCATCAGTTGTGTGATATACAAAAAAAGCATAGATATTAATAAGTGGATCTATCACTATCTGTACTACCTCCAGAAATTATAGACTAATAAACATCTCCCATTTAGACATGTATATTATGCCTAAATCGGGCATTATATATCCAAGAAGTATGATATTATGTTTTCTTATAGTAAAGGTGAGTGTAGGCCACTCCAGATTATTTTTATTTTAAAATATTTTGTCTTTTTTTTTAGTTATAATTAACTATCAAACTACTCCAGTTAAAATGTTATTCGATAATTCTAAAAGTCTCTTAGATAAATAACTATCATACTGAGTAATTGCTCATTATGTCAAAATACATAAACGTAATATATTCATCAATCAATTATTTTGGGCATTATGTTACTTGCATGAAATGATATATTCTACTTCATCTTGGTTCAGAAATATTTGATTTACTAGAAATACTATACACAGAATTATATTATATATTATTGAGTTTGCAATATAGGTTCGCCTCAAAGGTTTGAAGTGCTGTTCAATTGACGGTAGAGATTTTCGAGGGGATGAATAAAACATGCTGTCAGGAGAAATATATTGAACCGTGCGTGAGAAAGCTATTGCATTGTGTAGTCTTTTTTTTTCATATGACATCTATCTTACTTCCCCAGCACGCTTCTCGTTTTCATATTTTTCTTCTGTTTCATCATTCTAAAACTAACATTCTTCTAATGTTTTTTACAATATTTTTTGTTATGTGTGTCAAGCAAATAATTATAGACAACAGAAAAGACAACAAAACACTTGCTGTTATGGATATTTCATTAGGAGGTCCAAAGAAAATGTGAAAGAAGTAGAGATTTTTCTAGTGTCACATTTGAAGCTGAGTTTTGTTGGCTATTGTGTTTTGTATATTTTTCAATTTCATAAAGCGTATTTTTGTATTTGAAAATATTTTTGTATTTCAAAATATAAGAATATATTCTTATATTCTATTAACGAAAATAGTAATCTTTTCATTTTCCACTTTGCCAAACATCTCATACTAAAAACCATAGTTTTGACCCAAATATAGATTTAAACATGTCACATATTAACGATAAGTTTCAGGAAACATTAGGCTTAGAAGCATTGAAAATTAATAAATCCTTTAGAATGAATTCTTTCCAGTCTAAACGAACAAATCCCGAGTTTACCAAAATTTGAACCTTTTTGGAAAGATGTTATTCCTCTTGAAAACCACAATCTCTCAATGTACAAATAGGTAAATAAACCTGCCAAGATTCCTACATTCCTCGTTCCCACATCCTTTGAAACCTCAGTCCTTCCTAGGTCAGTCCCGTAAATCACCATCTCAAGAGTAGAAGTAATCAAAACTCTTTGTTAATTATAAATTGGTTCATCTTCCAGTGTTTTGTCATGTTTTATTAAGGTTCAGGATTAATTATTTTCTTTACTAATTCTCTCGTTAAAAACCTCAATAGTGCAATTCAACATTCATATACTGTATTCAATTTCAAGTAGTTCACTCTGATGTTCTTAAAGCTCACAGACAAAATTTTTTTTGATGTAAACCTGAAGAAGAACACTAAGTGTTCGAAACGCGTTGATAGTTTTGATATCAAACTTTTTTTTCTCTGGAGACCTAATTTTTGAAATTTTTCATTTATGACAAGTAATGAATTATTCTTACTTAATTTAGTGTTTTATATTCAGTATTTAAATTGAATGCATATCACATATTTAGATACAAATCTTTAAATCCATAGCACGATAGGAGGGACATTTAGAATTTTTGAACCACTTTTATTATCTCCTCCCCCCCCAAACATTTTATGATAAAATGAACTTATAATATTTTTATATATTTTAATCTCTTTCATCCTATTAATGTACACAAAAACCAGCACACACACACACACACACACACACACACACACTTGAGATTTATAATATAGATATATATGTAAAGGTATTATTTTTTGTGGAATGATATAACACCCACTGATTGATGAATTCTCATGTGAGTCCAAGAAAGAATCTTCGTTAAGATCTGTACTCTTTTTCTTCAGCAAAAAAGACAACTAACTTTATGTTATTGTAAAAAAACTGTTCTGTTTCTTTGAACTACTAATCTTATAAAGTAAAAATTTACTTTTTTGGTGAGTAATATCTTATTATAACAATGTCATGAGTTTAAGCTTACATGGAAAGACAAAGATTTAACATTTTCAACACAATAATTAGAGTACAAAAGAACAAATCTAGTACTTATTTGTCGCCGTTGTTTATTACTTTACTATAAGTAAAGTAAGTAAAGTACTAAGAAGCCATAAAATTCCCAGTATAATAATTCTGTAAAAAACCAAAAATGTGAAAGATAATTCAAAATTGAAATCTTTCGTTTAGAGATTAATAAATGTAATTATCGTACTTCTTTAATTATAAATCACCATAAAACAACATTTTTTTCGCTGTTTATGATGTTTTTCAGAGAAAAAAAGGGTATTTTCCTGTTTTAAATTTGAAAATTTTACTTTAATATTCAATGTAGAAGGATGTCAAGTAAACGATGTAAGAAATCCACTGGCTATTTGAACAAAAGCCATGTTCTCTTGTAGAAGAATATTTCGTATCAAGAAATGTTCACTTTGGTTTTTCAAAAATATTATTACTGCTGTAGTTATACTAATGAAATTATTTGCATCAGCTGTGTGATGTACAAAAATAAGCTTATATATTGATATGTCCTTCAATCACTATCTGTACTACCTCAGGAATGAAAGACTAATAATCATATCCCATTTAGATGTTTACATTATGCTTAAATGAGACGTTATATATTATATACTCAAGAAATTTGATATTAAGTTACTTATAGTAAAGTTGAGTGTAGGCCACTCCAGATTTTTTCTTATTTCATGAATGTAAAATTACTTTTATGTTCAGGGTTACTTCGGATTTTTTTTTTATTTTTCTATTTGTATTGTTTAAACTTTTGCATTATAATTATTAGTTACTGTTTGTTTTTTGGTTCTTAGGCTTTCATGAGAATTATTTGAGAACTGATTATTAGAACTGATATGGTTAAAAATATCGATAATAAATCTAAAAGCTGATTTGTTTTAGGTAAGTAAGTTGGTAGCCACTCTTAGTTTCTTGTCTGTTGTTTAACCAAGCACAATCCAGTTATGATTTTATACCTATAATCTACTGGTTTAAGTTTTCAGTCAAGTCTGTCGTTTGTTAAACAATATCTTTTGTTAATATTCCAATATAGGTAGCGATCGCATTTAGGTTAATTTAAATTGTGCCAGTGACAGTCCAATAAGGAACACAAATAGAATGAACACTGGTCCTTTGAGATTCAACACAATGAACATTCTACGACATGGCGAGTCCTAAATTTTGCCTAACTCCAGTGCATTTAGCGTAGAGATCTTTAGCGAGTACCTGACATCATATAGGTTCGGGACTGACGGCTTAACGTCCTCTCTGAGGGATGATGAGCTTCGATTTATTCAACTCTTGCGTGAATAAATCGAGGGCCGGAGTGAGTATTGATCCCCGGATCTACCAGTCCAGAGGAAGCACGTTGCCACTGGGCTAACCTGGCCTCTAGGGCTCGCATTTATATTATACGTTGTCGTTAGGTTTCTCCCTCTTAATCATGATATTCTCAAAAACAACTTCAAATAAACCGAGTCACAAGGGTGCTGTCTACAAATAGCTATAGAAGGTTAGTAATTAGACAAACAAAGAAAAATTTGCAAAAACAAGTTTGAAATAAACATTCGTTGTCATTTGATGACTTTGGACAAGACCATGAGCCTCCGATAAATAATATTACATTATCAATGTTAAATATTGCATATTATATTTCAGTTTTCAACCATCAGAATAAACATTTTTTTTGTTATTCTTTACTAAATATTTATTGATGCATTACATTCTAACACATAAGTAACATAATAAACTCTACATTAGTAACTTGATATATTTTTTTCATTGAGTTATTGTTATTAATGAATATTATCATGCATTAATGAAAGATAATTGATATTTTTTCGCAATATAGTAAATTTTTAATTTGCATTTGCATAAGGAAGGACAGAAAAGTTACATCTAGTTACAGTGTCACTTTTCAACTTCATGAAATTAATTGACAGTTGAAGATATTTAGCTTTGTTGAGAGCTTCTTGTCAATTGTCTTCAGTTTATTTAAAGTAATCATTGAAGAGTTTGGTTCTATCTGAACTTACTTCAACCAGATTAAACAGTTTGACAGAAACTAACAAGGCTGTTTTATGGAAACAATCAGCTGAGGTGAGAGCCTACTACACTTAGAGCCAGAGAGAGACCAGCGATCAGAGAGTGGCTTCAGCTGAACATGGGAGTATGACTATACTGTATTACTTCCATGTCCCTACTCTCAGATAAAAATACTTGCAAAGTTAATGAGAATGCAATATTTTATAAGCCTATATGTGTTTAAAAAAATATTAGTTGCATGTGAATGGCAATTAAGTTAAATAATAATGTGAACAATACTCAAGTCAAGACATGAACTGTTTTTAAATTGCACTGATAGGCCTTAAGCGATACACTAACGGTTACAAACATTAGCAGCAACACAGTACTGATGTAAATGTAACCACATTAATATCTTGAATGGACTCAGATTGAAGACTAAGTGTGCAGATCAATAATAACGGAATAATTAATGTCGGCCCTGGAACAAACTGACAGTTTGTACTACACCATTCTGAATGAGAGATATTTCTGTGAAGACAATATCTCTACCACAATGATTCACTGACGATACATTATAAATCAACTACTCCTCTTCTCTCTACCCATTATTTAGTAATGTACAATTCGTTCATCCTTGTGAAACACTTAAAATAAAATTTACAGACAATGATATCCTGACATTTCTGGTATTTAGGCTTTTGTTACATTCGCTAGTGGTAATCGGATAAAAAAGATCCATTAGAAATATGTTCATGGCTGCCAGATGAACGTTTCCAACCAAGTTTTTTACATTTGGGTCAACGCAAAAAGTCTAACCTTAAATAAATTAAACATCTACTGTCAAATTATCTCACAAAATTTCTGATATATTTTATTGCAATGACTTTTCGACCTATGTTACCTATCCCATTTCAACCACCAGTGATATTCTTTTTTCAATTTCAAACAAAATGAATATTTATTTAGCTCAATAAACTTGTATGGCAAGAAGTAAGAGAGAATCCTTGCATATATGGACCATTTGAAAAAGGCTAATCAGAAAGAACCGAGTAAAATAGCATTCTAAAAATATATATGTATCATAAGGTAAGAGAACTGCGCAATTATGTTTTAAAAAAAAAGTTTCAAAAAGTGGAGTTCATGTAAATTATGTAATGTTTGAACACTATAGCGCAAATCAAACTGCGTTAGCAACTAACACCTGAAATGACTGAGAACTTATTAATGTATAGTGAAATTAACAAATTAAAACAGCCGATATAATAATATACTGAGTATACCATGGCTACATTTACTTCGTAAACTTTCAACATTAAAGTAAGCTAACACTATTCCTCTCTTTATTTGTTTATAGAATGCTCAGAAACCTAAATAGCTGTGCATATAGTTGCTGATTTGGTATTTCTATAACTATTGGACAAATTTATATATATTATTTCTTAATATTTTTATCTAGCGAACAGGTATTTTAATACGGTAACCGTGGTATGCACATATGCTGGAGTTAACAAAAAATGAAGAGATTACAGAATTACTAAGAACAGAGTATTACAAGGTTATTCTTATATCATTGGAGCTATTATCAAATAGCTGATGGTATTGAATAATAAAAAAGAAGTTAGGTTATACGGACAGAAAAGAAGTGATTAATGAAGAGTAAAATAAAATGCAATTACAGAGTGGTGCAGGGAGTCGAGGTTGTATTAGGTAATGCCATTCATTTCTTTCTGATAGGCTACAATTAGTGCTGTAGAGTGCTTGGTGAACGGAATTGGCGTTTTTACTTCAATTTATGACCAATTAGGCCTGAACTGTGTATATATCAGCAGGGTTTATATGAGCAATCCACCATCAATGTTGAATTACCATTCATGTGGAGCAGTATTTACATATTTAACCCATTTAAATAAATCATTCGGCGCCTTAGTCGTATGTAGCTTACATTCATATACATTATTTCCATCTGTATGTAATAAATAAATTATTATATACTATACTATTAGTAATAACGTTACATTGCTTTATTGATTAAATCTAAATTTTAATCAATTTCATTACTGGAACAATCCTATATTATTCAAATGAGTTAAATATTGACCTTGCAAATTCTAAAAAAAGTGGTAATCAATTTCAATGTTTGTGCCTTAAATAATTGATTTTTTTGATTCAATTTAAAAGTAAATTAGGTAGTCTTCATTGACTATCAGTAAAGTTTATCTAAAAGATTACTCTTAAGTTCTTTTTTGATACGAGTTACGTCTAGCACTGTTAGTACGGAGGGGCAGCATTATTTTACAACACCTTAACTTGTTGAAAAAAATCATAAACAGACATCAGTAATCTGTAAGTACTGCGCGCTCCAAAAAATACAGGAAAACAAAATGTTCTTGAACTTATATTTGTTTATAAAAATTGATGCATGCTTGAACTATATACATTTACTGATCTGCATGCATTGAAATTTATCCAAAAAATTACTTTTTTCTGTTAATACTTTGATCCATATACGATAATGTCCAATGAACTGATTCTTTTATATTAACTATTCAATTAAATATGATTAAAATATTTTAATGAATGGTATCATGAAACTTGAAAAAAATTAAATTATTAATTATGCATACTTTTTATTCAACAACCCAGAAACAACTTGTATGTGAACCTTCAATTCATTTCTGCATGTGTACCAATATAAATATTCACCCTTATTTAAAAACTTCTATATATGAAAAACAATGTTTAATAAAACCATGGAAACCATGGAAAACCATGATAAGATTATATCTTAACTATTTTACTTACATTTGGATTAAATTTCCCAGTAATTATCTTTTCTGTTATTTAATCGTGTACTGTAAGCTAACTGTGTTTATTTTTGGAATTTGTAGCCAACTTTTCTTCACTATTAACGAAAGGAAATGCCACGTTTAAGGGGTGAAAATCACCCATTTATACTGCTGAGGACGTAACAGAATGGCATAATGAACATTCCTATGTGATAGAATATATTACTGGTCACAAAAGTGTTCAGGTCTCAATACAATTGAGCATTTATGGCTAGTTTTAGAAAAACAAAGAACAAGTCAATACTTTCTACCATCATAATTGAAACAAAAGAAAACCATTTTAGGAGATGAAATTGATAACAACTCCTGTGGACTTAATTTAACTCTGTACGAGTAATCCCACGGAGTGCTCAAGCTCTAACTGCAGATATAGGCAGCCTTCCTCCTTAATGAAATAAATTTATTGAAATTTTATATTAACTTCATTAATTTCTCATACAAAAGTAATAGTTTACAATGTGCAGTGAAATATTTTTTTGCTCATGGTAAAGATAAATATATGTGATAATGATGATTTCTTTCTAGTTTCAAAAAATGAAACTATTAAAATAAACTAAAATACCATAATTATTATCGAACTGCTTGGTAGTAACTAATAAATCTAATATTTCTCAGCTTTGGCAATAAGTTATAATCAGTCAGAGTTAACTGTTATCAATTTCATTAATTTTTGTAATTACTTTTAGTTAAATACTTATCGGTTTTTGAACTAATGCAATCAATCGTTATCGATATCAAACATATTTATCTTTAAATTGTAAAAAAACATATTTCACTGCACCTTGTAAACTACTACTTTTGTATTAAAAACTAATGGAATTAATATAAAATTTTAAACAAGTTTATTTCATTAAGGAGGAAGGCTGCTTATAGCTGCAGTGAGAGCTTGAGATCTTCGTGGGATTACTCGTACAGAGTTAAATTAAGTTCCACAGGAGTTATCAATTTTTTTCCGAAGACAGTTTTCTTCTATTTCAATGGTGATGGTAGGAGATATTGTTTTGTTCTTTGTTTTTCTAAAACTGACCATAAATGCTCAATTGTATTGAAATATGGAGACTTTTGTACCAGTGACATGTTCTATCTCACAGGAATGTTCCAGATGCAGTTTTGTTGCTTCTTTTGGAGCATGAATGGCTGTTTTTTCTCCTGAAACATTTCCCTCTGGATAGAGTTTCTTGATTACAGAATGTATTTGATCAGCTGTAGCGCTTAAATAGTTCTAACTGTTGATTCTAATGTGAATAAAAGCATTGGAGCGACTTATTGTATAATATCTCTTACTTATCAACACAAATATTTGTTTGTTTTCCAATATCCTTAACTTATAAGGTTTTCACCTTTTAGGGGTGGAAATTGTAGCAGATTTATTTTTTGGCACCCATTAATGGGCGAATCACATTACCTGTTGATTCTAACTTGAGAAACTTAAATGTTGCCAATCTCAACTGTTAGAGTATTCATCTCTAACGAGTACTTGACATCGTACAGGCTCGGGAACAACGGTTTAACGTCCTCTCCGACGGACGGTTTAACCCCGGACCTACTTGTTCAGAGGCGAGACGTTAACCACTGAGCTAACCTGGCCCTACATCAGCACAAATCCTCCTATATGTTTAACAGTTATAATGGAGTAGTATAAATGCAATTCAAGTTTCAGGTGTTCAAGTTTTCATGAAAAGCCAACTTCAGACGTTTTAACAATCAGACCTCTTTGAAAATTGAATAATCCACACATCTTGATAAGCTTCATAAATAATATATAATTACGTATGAAATAAATAATATAGTGATAAATAGTGGTGATAATATATTATAAAAAAATATTAGCACCAAATTAATTTCTGAATGACTGATTCCTAAAGAATTAACGTAATATTCTAATAAATTAAAAAAAAAATTTTTTATTGTATTAGAAAAACCAAATGTCGACATCGTACTTATTAAGAAATATACACGCTTCAAATCTGATCAAACCTATCGGGTTCTCCTCGTTTTTTATCATCAACAACAGAGTAAATAACTTAACCTTATATATATAATTTGCTAATAGTCATAATATAAATGTTATTAAATATTTTCTATTTGTACGATTTTCACTCTGATACTACATTTGAGGTTTAAAGAAAACCAAATTTGTTCTAAAAATGCGAAATGTTTTCGTTGCTATAATGTTAAATTCGACTTTAAATCTAAGATTATTTGTTATTTGAAAATCAATTTTAAAATAGAGAATACAATGAGTTCAGTCACATAAACTTACACCTAAACTCTACCTATATTATACATATTCCATAGTAAAATAGTAGACACTCCTCTACAAATAATATTAACAACTCTTAATATTATTATGAATTTTTGACATACGTGGTAGTTTGTCCGATCGGTTTTGCAGAGGCTGCGTTATCGAATGGGACGATGAATGACTCACATTCGAACGATGAATGAGTCATTTGAATGAATTACGTGAATGAGACGATAGAATAGGTCCCATTTGATGATGCAGCCTATGCGGACAACTCCATCCACACGTTATGAGGTATGTCGGAAGTTTATAGGTAGCATTATGTTTACAAACCTCTGTGATAATAACAATATGAATGAATAAAAAACTCTTTTAGATACTGGTGGGGTTTATGAAGTTGATAAAGTGGAGGCATTTTTATAATTTAGGAATACTTGTTCAAGCAAAGTTCTCAATTTTATATAATAAAAAAAAATGATTGAGGTCATAATTGCTGAATGTGGAACTACAAATAATACAAATCCTTCGTGTTCAGAACTGTTGCTCTTCACGTTGAATCAAGTAGCTTATTATTTCAATGTGGATTAATATAACTTTTTTTTTAGGTCTTAAAACGCAGTGGCTTTCATAAGTGCTAAGGAAGAAAAAACAGTAAGTAAAGATAACTCTCTTTTTAACATGTAGTAACATTGGTAACAAATAGAGTGCATATTAAGATTAGAACTGTCCTGAAAAATTATATTTTCAATTTTTACATTTTCAGTAATCACTTCTCTATTGGTATTTAACAACTATGATTAACGAAAGAGAATTCTATTCTATTTAATATAATTAATAAGGTAAATGTGGAATTAATTTCAATTAACTATATTTGCATAAATACCAGCTTATTATAAATCCCATGTTCATTGTGCATTATTAACAAGTAAACAAATAAATAAGCTAATCAAAATATTACATATTTAATGTGTTTTTAGAAGAAGTAGTAACTGGAGGTGGAGGTAATAATTCTTTACAATAAGTTTATTAGAAATGAATCTGGGCAACAAGGTAAAATATCAAAAGAATTATCATTGAAATCTAATATACTTTACTTATACGAAATTACATGTGGAAACGACTGAACCATGCTATAAATGTCTTGCTTTGTCCATATGTCCCTGCTTAATTTCTTAAACACATGAATCTAAAAACTCTTATCGAGTAACCTAAGCATTGATTAGGCTGATAATATTTCAGTTGGATCAAACTGTTTGAGAAAAATTAGTCACAGAGACGATATATAAGTTTGTGTACTGGAAAAGAGAGAGCACGCTAACTTAGAAAAGGAAAGAAAATTTCTTTTACGTACATCCACAGATGATTATGGGACAAAATCAACGAAAGGCAGAATGAACAATTTTTTTTGTCATGAGAACGATGTCAAACTTAAAACGCACCAGTAAAATAAGTATGCTGAAAATCATACTTATTTAACCAGGGCCGTCAATGCTGAAAGGGAGATAATTTGATATCCTCTCTTGATAGAGAAATATGATTTAGGGTATTGTAATTGCAACGATAAATTTCATAAGGAAGGTCTTCTATTTAGATCAGTACCAGTAAAATTTCTTTCCTTACATATTAATAATCAAAAGCATGAAAAAACTGCTTTAATCATTTGTTGGTAAGAATGAAGTTACTATTTATCAATCTTCTCAAATGATCTAAATGTAACGACAGAATTGCGTTCTGTCTCAATGATTCTATTTAAAGGAACTTGAGTGAATGGGGACATGAAGTGAAAGCAATTTTCCTTCATGCCCCCATTCATTGAAGTTCCTTTAAATAGAATGATTCAGTTTACATTCAATCATGTCTCCTATAAGCCAGTTCATTGAGGCGTCACATTTGGAGGTCATATCAACTGTTAGTGATAACATTCAACTCCCTCGACTACATCCATATTTAGTTATATAACTTTTTCTTATCCTAATTTTCTCTGACTTTAACCGACTGACTTTGACTTAGATAAAATACCAAGAAATTCTTTAAATCCACTTACAACAACATAACAGAAGTACACAATCTTCAATCTTACTATTCACAAGACAATATCTGATTAGACATTGTTCTTCTGCAATTGACCAGTCTTTTTTCCCCACATTCTTATTTGAATTTTACTCTATTAAATAGTCAGTACTTTAAAACTTATATGATTTTTATCAGGATTAGTGTATTTACTATTAATGATTTTATATTTTTTTTGACAGAGCAATCTAACTAAGGAGAATAAAACATAAACTACATGGAAACATTATTAAATATACTCTTAACTATTGATATTCGAATGCAGGTATAATACTAAATATTCTTAAACGGATATTTATATGTTTATTATTACTGCATTTTATATAAGATAGCTTAAATGTTGGTAGTTACGAAAATGAAATAATCCCAAACATTTCCTTTTATTCCATATCCTCGTTCTCCTCTTTATTGTCCAAGACTTTAGGCTACTGAATATTCTCTTGTTATCCATTAAACGTGGACTAATAATACTTTTACTAGAAAACCAAAATTTGAAAATTATATTAACAAAATTATAATTTAACTAGCAGACGTACCCGTCATTGATAGGTATTTTACAAAAATGCAGAGATGATATGTGGAAATATATATCTATTAGCACACTGTTAAGTAACTGCCTCTGTATACAACACATTAGCTGTCTGTCCTTCAGTAGATCGAAGAACAAAGAGTTTGTACCACTCTTGAGCAAGCAACATAGAGTTAACCATGTGAGAAACACTAGGTCTCACTCACTTCAATTCCTGTTATAGATACACGAGTTTGGCCTTGCGACTCAGTTACCCTCATTGCAAAACAGAGGCTGACGGAAAATTGCAACAGTTTGAATTGACAGGGACAGTTGCTAGGTATCAATGGTATGCGCCGCATAAACACTCACTCCCCAGTACTACACCCAGTCATGATATCAGGCTCTATGATGTATCTTTGCAAATCACCAATTCGGGGTTGTGTCTCTTTGCACGTTTTTGGGGCATTCAAGTTACGTAACAGCATAATTGGTGCGCCCCTACTTTAAGTTTCAAGTCATGAGCAGGCTGTCCAGGAACACAGAGTCAAGAAATTCAGTTGGATAATGAACCGCTTCCTCATCACTAATCACTCGGTTTACTGGCATGTAAGTTCTTTCCTCAGTCTGATATAGTGCAAGAACTTGTTTATTGATTTTTTCCTGCCTGCTCATTTATTGGGGGATAGAATTGCTTGTTTACAAAGCCAGTTATTCAGAATAGATGGTTGATCTTGAACTTCGGGAAACACCTTGTCAATTATCTCTTGCCGGGAGCTTAAATACAAATGACATTGAAATCAACTAACAATACCTACTTGCTACACCTATATTTTTTATATGTATGCGAGTGAAGCTAACCAAGGACAGCTTAAAAGACCATAACTTGGCTTCTGGGTGACATTTTTAATCCACTCAGTGCTTAGATTTTATGTTAGACATACACAAATCTACTGTCAATGTTTCATCTCACTATGTCATATGGTGACTGAGTTTACTTGTGACAAAATTTTGCGGACGAACTGACAAACCGAGAAACAGAAATTTGTCTAAGTGTGGATTCGGTTTCTCTAATGTATGAAACGGAAAGATAACTTGAAATGAGTCAGTTTTAAGCAGCGTACAGACAAAACCTTTCGTTTATTTATATATATTAGCATAATTTAAATGCAAGTCAGTATTTACAAACCTTTAAGTTTAAACATTAAACAATTCTCCCTTTTTATAATTATATATTTTTTAAGATAAAATAGTAGGTTTTTCCTGTACTAAGTGTACAAAATTATGGCAATTGCTATAGAGCATAATGTGTGTTATCACTTTAATAAACTCATGATATTTTGTTTTTAATATTATAAAATTCCTTCAAGTCATGTGTTTTAGAGTTACAGCAATAAGATGTTTCTGAGATTGTAGAAAGATAGTTAAATGGAACAAATATTTCATTGAATATTTAGAAGTAGCATAGGTATTTTAGTAAATGGTAATTCAACAGGTGAATTTAAGAGGTTCATAAAAGCATTGTTGCTAGACTAAAAGGTGGATGACGTAGGGACTAATTCGTTGGATCGATCTTTTACGGATCAGTGGGTCTCCAGGTCAGTGAAACAGCCCTGCGTGTCCCTTCACTCAACAGGTCTTATACTTCATCAAGTTCACTATTTAGAAAAACTTCACCTCTCATTTAAAGTAAATCTCTATTCTGACAGTAAAAATTCAAAAGATACTTTATGTTTCAGAGTGTTTTAACTTTGAAATGATTGTTTTTTTAGCAATAATTTTCAAAAGCAATAATAAATTAAGTATTTTTTTTACTATAAGTTCTGGGGTCAATTACTCTATGTTTTTCAAGAACCAGTTAGATCAAGTTATAAAAAAGTCATAATATAAGAGTATGATGCATCTATCTACTGCCTATCTACCACCAATAAAATAAATAATGGAAAGCCAAGCTAAGTAAAAACTCATGCATTCAAAATTTATAGTATTTTTTAAAGTATTAAAGAAGAAAGAAGAAATAAAATATTCAAGAACCTTTTGAAATTCTAACATCAATGAAATCCGTACTTCTGGAACATATAGCGTTATAATCCAATGTATTTGTTGTAAATATGTGGCTAAAAAAATCATTTGACTACCTATTATTTCCTTTTAGCTTATTTAGGTAGTTTTAGTTTGTGGCTAAGCAACTAGAAAAAACTTAAAAAGTTAAATATGAGCAGCTCAAATGTAGATGATATAATGTATATTCATTCCCCTCATTTCTACTCATAATAAACTAGTTTCTGGAAGATTATTTTTTTCAATAAATAACTTATTCAAATTATTGGAAGATATAGTTTAGGCGTTTATATATATAAACGGTAGACAGGTGAGAACTTGTTCCGTAATTTTCTTCAAAAAATATTAATTTTAGTAAACCAGGTCTAATGTTAATAAAGTATTCAAAATTACTTTTTATCAGACAGGATTCAGTACTGTTACGTTTAATCATGTAATATTAATTAACTAATTTATTGAGCTATTCCCAGTTTGTAGAATGTAAATTAAGGATAAGTACATAAAAGTAAATCATCTGATGTTCTCCTACTATTATTTTGTTACTACATTTATTTTGTTTAGTCCCGGTTTCTAGTCTTTAACCAGTTTCGCAAAAACTCTTTTGCTTGTAGTTCTGACAAGCAATATAACTACAATATTGCTGTGTTACTCCTCATGGAATACCTTACTAAGCATCATTTTATATCGTCACTTTTTTTAAGCACAGTTGTAAACCAAACTACTTTAACAAAGATGAAATATGAACAACTGCTCGACTAAAAGAAAGTGGAAATAATTTAGTAGAGTTGAAATGTTTATTCTTTTGTGTTTTATTATTAAGTTGCTTTTAACCTGTTTCTTTATATTATCAATGAAGTATTGATAGTAGTTTAAGAAAGGACAGTCATAGTTTCGATTGTCTTATCGCAAACTCCTCATTACTCTCAAGCAAATCCTTGAACATGGGCCTGTTAATTAAAGTGGAGTGGTCACAGGTCAATTCAAATTCCTACTTCTCAACTTCTACACCTAAAACTTAAGTAGTTCGTGAACAAGAAAACCATAAGATCTTTAATGAGTGAATATTTTAATAATAGTATCAGTATAATTTTACTGGAATTGTAATTGAATATTGAATTGGAAATGGAGCCAACTAATGGAGTTAATGTGCGAACCAACTTTTTGAGAAGTTTAACTGATATAAGATATTTTTTAACTGATTTAACTGATCCTATAGAACTAACAATGGTTCTAGAAGGGTTTCCTCTTTTTTCCTTTTTTTTTTATAGGTTTGGTTCCTTATAGACCAAGGTAAACCTTTTAGAAGTGTTAGAGACATATTTATCTTTAACAAAACAATTTATAACCCCTTTAACATTGAAATAAGTTGTCATCATTTCCTTTCTTTTGAAAATTGCAAATATTAACGGCTAGCTTAAGATAATTAATTACATTGTTATCGGAGATAAAACTATAGCTATACTCTAGAAGAGCTTTGTCATTCATATCAAGCACTTTCGCGGGCAAATTAATAATGAAATCTTCATTGGCATTCATGTTGCATACGCTACTGGAAATAACAAAAAAGATTCTTTTTATATTACTGATTGTTTTATCGTATTACTGCTTTTCTTTGTAACTGCATTATAACAATGATCAAAAACTGTTTTTTCTATGAATGGGGAACAACCAAATTTAAATGGATTCTGGTAGATTCGGAATAGGCAAAGTCAGTTTTAATACTTTGCCAATTACAATCAAATCATGGAAGACGTCATAAGAGCTATCACAAAAAAAAGTACCATTTATGTATAAGTGATTTAAACAGAACATATTCATGAAGATACTCTTTAATAAAGTGAAGACAGAAATTAAGAAGGTGAGATTTAATGAGGGCTTTCTTGAGATTGGATGGAATATATGATCAATGACACTCCATGGTGATGACGACATTCCTCACCTTGTTCATTAGCTTTCATAATGGGGATTTCGACAGAAGAATAGAATACAATAAAATTATTTATCAGAAATCGATCAATTTTACAGATTCAAACAAACTTTGTACTCCGATTTTTGGTTTTATTTAAAACTTTATTCATTCAAAAAATAATACAATCTTGAAACTGAAAAACAATAAAATATTACATTAGTGTTATATTGTCTATCCATGAAGTTTTAATGATAGCTGTTTTGTTTTGACTTTTATTAATAAACACTCAATTTATTACTGCATTCAAATTGCTTTTCAATTTTAAAGATCATACTGCTATCTATGAAAAGGATTTGGAGTAAAATTGAGACTCCGGCTTTGAAAGTTTGACATAAACTTGTACAAACTGGTTGATATACAATAAATATTTTCTTTATATATCTATGTATTAATCTTAGAAATTTAGAAGAAGAAGAAAAATAAAAATTTTAAACCCATACTCGGTAATTCGGAATAGAGACTTAGACAAAATTCACATGTCAAATACAGCTAATATAACTTTTTGTCTGATGAGGATAATTATTTGCCTGAAAGACATCAACTCATTTCTGAATTCCAGCTCTAATTCAGGCGTCGATATATATACAATCCTCCATTTAAACCATTAAATTTAACCAATCAATTTTTAATATATATATACCGAAAACAAGATTTCCAATAATCACGTCAAATGACAATCAACGTTCAAACAACAAGAAAAAATGACAAAAAAGACTAAGATCTTTCAACCATAACAAACGGCCTTCGTCAGAGTCAAATTCTAAATTCTGACAGAGACCACTTGTTAAAGTTAAAAAATCTTTCTTTTTTCTCATTTCATATTGTGGTTTAAACATTGGTATAAATATATATATATATAATGATTTCACATAAATACGTGAAATAACAATCAATGATCAAACCACAATAAGAGATGGGAAAACAAGACTATATATACATATATAGGCTGCGTATTTTTTTTGTTCCCGCTAAAAGTATTTCTCTGGTTAACATAGCATTATAAATTTTTTATTTTTTTTTTGGAATTCCAGCCATTAAAAGTACAGTAAGTCTTCTAAAAAGTTAAATCATATTCACTCTATGTACGAGTGATGTTGAGCTTAACATTTGTACTTCTTCACAAATTATATAGTATTTTTGAGAAAAGAAAATAGAGATTGCAATTCAGATGGAGATAATACACTACAAAAAGAAGAAGAAGATGAATCAGACAATGTTTAGAATAATTATAAAGAGAATCGACCAACCATGGACTTCGGGTTGATTCAAGGACGAGATTAGAGCTACTTTTATATGGAGAAACGAAATTCAAAAAAACTCTATTTTATAACATCCAGAACTAGGTAGAAACTGATTAAGAATAGAGTGATCTTGGCTGGAAAATGAAATATGCGTTATGAAAAAAACTCACTGAGTCCCATTGTGTTCATGTAAAATTCTGCTGACAATTTCCAGAGGAAGCTGGTGTTGATTTATTTTTATATACTCATGGAGAAACTGAAAACAGTTCTGTTATTTTAGTAGATTAGAATTTATTTCGAAATATATGAATGTATTACTTCAAATTAATATATTAGTTCAAATTAATATATTTATTAATATTTAAACTTAAACGTAAGTTTAAGTTTAGAATTTTATCACAATTTGGAATCAAGATAATATTTAATGCATTTGCAAAATATTGATTAATTGTATTTCATTATTATAAATCGCTGAAGAATATTTCTTAAGAATAAGTAAATATAAAACTTAATTAGTTTCAATAAATAAATTAATGTATATATCTATAAAAATATCCTTACTTAGGTAGGGCACATTTAAACAGAGTAGAGCATATACCACATTGGTGGTGTTCGATTATATACAGTGAAAGTAGAAAGCATTGGATAGATTAAAGGGATTATAGTGCTTTTTTTCTAAGTTGCGAAGGTTCAGTGTCGTTATAGTTGCAGTCACCTGTTGAAGTCCTACCTGACTTTGTATTGATGTTAAGAGCTTTGACACTTAACTTTTATTTTCTGATTGTTTACAAATATATTATATTCTATATTAATTCATAGTATATAATATGCGTATATACATACAAATAAATAAATGAAATTCACATAAAGAAAACATATACAAAGGATTCCAAAAATTCACTGTATGTCGACCATGCTTTCATCAGGTAGAAAAATGTGAGCTACTCCGAAGATAAGCAAGGACTGAAGTCTATCTCATTCAGGAGGCACTTAGTCAGTGTAGTCAACTTACGGAGAGAGGAAAGGGAAGATCAAATAAAAATATTAATAACAAAAAAGGGCAATTAACAAAAATTTAAAAGTAAAGTAAATATTATAAATTAATAAATCAAAAGAAGAAAAAAACTTGGTAAATGAAGGATAATAAGTAAACAAATTTGTTTTAAAGGTAATGAATAAATAACTATAATTAATCCTTAACGAATGAGGTTAAGCCTGGAGTAGATCTACATCTCAGAAGAAAAATAAGTGCTTATTCTGAAGCTATCAGAGGGACATTGTCATTGAGACAAGAAATCTGCTTAAGAGCCGGAGCAGGAAAAGAATATAAACGGATTTATAATTATATATCATAAAATGCTTGCTTATTTTTGATCTTGTACGTTTTTTATACCTTTCTAATCTTTATACACAAGTTTTCCACTTCTCTAGTAAAATATAAATCAATTCACCAAATGATTTATTTTTAAGATTCACAAAGTTTCTGACCTTCAATCTACTCTGAACATTTACAAGCAAAAATCATTAACAATAATTAATAAGTGATTATTAATAATAATAAGTAAGTATTGACTATTATTGAGTAATTATTAATAAGAGTCAATAATTGGCTTGGTTATTGATTTTTGTGCTAGAACACTGTTCTCTACATGGTGCAAGTATTTTTTTTTGAAGAGCATGTAATAACTAGATAGTGTAAATAAGGTTTGTAATTAGAGGTGATCTAAGCGAAACCTGATCAAAACAAACCTGTTGATACAAGGTTTGCATACATTTAGATTTTGAGTGAAGGTGTCATGTAAATGTTAGATTTTATAATTGATTTTAATAATAGTTATTTGTTTAAAATAATTTTTCATATTGTTAATGATTTCTCCTTGAACATTTTCAGAGTAGACAGAAACGTCGGAAACTTTGTGAATCTTAAAAATAAATCATTTGGTGAATAAATTTATATTTTACCAGAGAAGTTTAAAACTTGTGCTAGCAGATTAAAAAAAGTATGTAGAAAGCTTACAAGATTAAAAATAAGCAAGACATTTAACGAAATCTATTTAAACGAAGGTCTACTCCCAAAAGTACTAATATATATATATAAAGATTTCACATAAACCCGTGAAATAACAATCAATGATCAAACCACTTCATTTGGTGGTTTCCATTTTATTTTGTGGTTCCTTCATTGATATATATATATATATATATATATATATATATATATTTATACTGGAACTGGACCTACTACCTGGAACTCTCATTCACATTCCACTGTCCGTCTTGAACAAGCATGCCTCTTCTTCTTTCCTTCTATTCTCTTCCTGACGACGAACTTCATTTCAAAGTGTTCATCGTAGTAAGCGTTTTCGTTCTTTATGTGTCTTTATATATATATATATATATATATTGTAAATAGGAAAATGATCAAAAAGGGCAACAAACGTTTCACGATGAATCACAAACAGAGAACTAAGGAACAAACACACTTAATGTCTCTAATTTTCGGTTAAACCATCATCAGGAGAGTTGACATAGGGACACCAAGCACACTTGTGAAGCGACGGTTGGAGACCAACAGTGTTGTCACACACGAGCCCGGTTCAAGTGAGGTAAAAAAAATTAACTAAGAATAAGCTAAGAAATAGAAAGTGAAAATGAAGAAAATTAGGAATTATAAATAATAAAAACTTAAAAGATAATAATGATGAAAATTAGAGGAAAGTATCTGAAACAAAATAAAATCCAGGAATATAAATAATAAATATTTTAATAATAATAATGATGAGGATGATTAGAATAAAGGATGATTTTATTTTAAAAAGGTACGGCTGTTTGAATGGTTAGAGATTAGTTCACCTTGGATTATTATTCTTTGATTACTTTCTTTTTATTTTTATCTTAAATTATTATTTATACAACTTTATTCCAATCATCCTCATGATTATTATTATTTAAGTATTTATTATTTATATTCCTGGATTTTATTTTGTTTCAGCTAGTTTCCCCTTATTTTGTTCATTATTATCATTAAAGTTTTTATTATTTATATTTCCTAATTTTCTTCATTTTTACTTTCTATTTCTTAGTTTATTCTTAGTTAATTTTTTTTACCTCACTTGAACCGGGCACGCGTATAACGACACTGTTGGTCCCCAACCGTCGCTTCACAAGTGCCCTTGGTGTCCCTATCTCAACTCTCCTGATGATGGTTCAACCGAAAATTAGAGACAGTAAGTGTGTTTGTTCCCTAGTACTGTGTTTGTGATTCACCGTGAAACGTATATATATATATATATATATATATATATATATATTAAGAAATTGAATCTAATTAGCAATTAATGATCGTAAATACTTTTCAAAACAAACATACGTAAGAATAAAACACTTAGTTTAATCGATATTTTAAACAACAGATCTTTGTCAGAAGAAGATTAAAAAAGAAGATGAAAAGAAGCAAACGTGACATAAAATTAGTGTATACGGAATGAGTAGTTTCTGTAGAAATTTTATTTGTGTAGTAATTGCCGCTGATTTAGGTTCGTAGTCTAAGAGAGATTATAATGATTCACTCTGTTACTATGGAAGTTTTCTTGCTCTTCTCTTCCTGTTCTACTTTTATAATCATTAGTGAACTCCTATCCTAGCTGCACTTCCTATCTAAACAATTATACAATTTCAAAGCTTCGTGTTTTCCCAAAATTGTGTCCACCAATAGGATTGTACTTCATATAATCCTTTTTATGTGTGGCTTGGCCACATTTCACAGGTGAGCCTGCATATCAGTTGACACAGAGCTACCATTGATCAGTGCTGGAATCTGCTTATTCCCATCTATGCGAATTCCTCGGCGAACTTAGTTTCAATGACTGGTTCTGTGTAAAATTTCCAAAGGGAACTTCGATTCTATGAGAGGGTCGGTCACCTGGAGAGTATCTGAAGAGGAATATATCAAATTTGTTGATGATAGATTAACTCCTAGACTTAATCTTAATCGTTAGTTACTTTTTATGTCTTCATTCTTTATTATTATTTTATTTATCTCAATTATTTAGTATGTTATTTCACTCTCCGCATGTTTAATTTTTTTTAAAATTATTTTATTTTCCCATACTTTTTGTTTTGATTTTATTATTCTTCTATTTACTTTATTAATTTTAATCCTTAAATACTTTATTTTTTATTCTTTGTCCAACCCCTCTTCCCTCTGGCTTATGTTGGCATCGTTTTAACTCAACCATGATGGAGGAGTTCATAAGTTGTGGTTTTGTACCTGAAACGAATTAGATCTCCTTTCTTGATGAAATGAGTCCTCGAAGTATCAAAGTAATTTTTTGCACTGTTTTTTAAATTTTTGTATTATATATATAGTTAACATGAATCATATTGTGAAAAAAAATTCAAAACCAATCAAAAAACTATGCTTATACCAAATGAATCCATTCGTTACTCAAATCCTCAGCGGGTAAGAGCCTAATTTACACTCCACAGACTCTTTTGTGACAACTTGAAGGACGCTGATATATCTTTGTAATAGATATGACTTAATACAAGCAAAGAAAATAAAAATCAGCTTAACTTCATAAATAATGATGACGATAATATTAAACAGAAAAGTAATGAGCATTACTTAGCGAATTAAAAAACTAATGACAACATTTTTTGATCGTATGTATCACCATTCAATGGAATGTTACTATAGTAAACAAACAATTCAAACCTGAAAATCCTACAAATAAATACACTACGGTAGTATGCCAAAAGTTGCATTTCACAACTATGGTAGATTAATATTATGTTATGCACTGTGAATAGCTGTAGCTAATATATTATTTTGTATTTGGTTAAAGAAATACGAGGAATCATATCTTCGTAAATACATTTTCAGGTTATAACAATAAAGCTCATATCAAGAATTAAATGAAGTTATTTTAGTCTTGACAATGAGATTTTAGTTGTCAATATTGTTTGCTTTTATCATTTTTGTAAAATTAATTAATAAATTTTTGAAAAATCTGAGAAGTACTTAGTAATATTAATGACACCTCATGAAAGGATTATATTTGTTTAAGAGACCATTTGTGAGGACGAGGCTATATATAGTCCAATGTATAAAATTAAAACTTTAAAATATGTTGTGTCAACTATGCTCAGTAGTTAAGGTTTCTTCCAAAATGTTTATGAACTTTTACTTTATTTTTAAATACATTAAATTGAAGAGATATCTTCAAGTCATAAGGTGTAAGTCTGAAGGCTTGATGTTCTGTTCTGATGAAGTTACAACGCAGCAGAGTTCAGTTATGATCCAATCAACTCAATTTCAGTGTTATAACAGTTATTGCTCTCTTAAAATATGCTCTAATGAGCTTTTCTGTTTGCTCACTGAGTTTACTCACTCGATATGTTCAAAGAAAACGTTTTTAAGGAAAGATATAAACATAAAAGGAACTATTTTTATTATCCATTTATTAAGTTTCTCAGTCATCTTTTTTTAAAAGCATACTTTATTATTATTATAATTAACTTTATAAAATTTAATTTCATGTGGTTTAGTCGAACATAACAAGAGAGTGTTCAAACCAGCATAGATCAAAGTCAAGTCACTATTGACCTAATCAAGAATCCCTCAGGATTATTGAGTGAACCCCAACCTGGGATTAGGTTCACTTAAGTTAGACCTAATATTAACCTGTATAATAGTGAATTATTAAGTGAAAAATCTTCAATAAAAGTTATAGTAGTTTTCAACATTCATAAATATAGTAGTATTCAATTTGAATATAATAAATCTGTAATAGTAGTGATATGGTTAATCTATAAGAGATAATATAATGTTTTATTAATAAAACGCTAGATAATTAATGAAATCGCTTAAAGGAGGTCAACTTATGAAGATGAATATACTCAAAATTGTGCCAAAATGAAACAAAATGGATCAATTTTAACTTCTTACAAGATTTCAAAACCTTCTACTGAGTGAGTTATACCCCACTAAAAAAATATAGATGTTATTACAAGAGACATAACTATTAAATGTACTTTCATCATAATTTATGCAATAATTCTATTAAAGTTAATAATCTACTTAGAAATGTTATCATAATGTGATAATAAGTTTACTTGTATTATAATTAATTGGAGACCGTTTCATAAACAATATTTCATATCTCTATATTGTTTCAATAAGCAAATTAACCATAAAGGCTAAAATAAGCATAACTTAAATGCTATAGCAAGAATTTATGAACTAAAGAATTGTAATTATATCCTCTAATTTAGTTTTATTTTTTTTTTTTGCGGAAATCTCATGTGAATCTCAGTTACTGTAGAAGAATTAGAATTAGGAATCGTTAACGGGATCAAGACTAAAGGCCTAAACACGAAAGTTAGGAACCTATGCAAGAAAAGTTGGGGGTTCTTGTTTATTTACAACTGAGATGCCCTGTATGTGCAATATACTCTGCCCACTCTGTCTTACTCAGGTATCCAATTATACTGCCTGCCCACGCGCCATTAACTTAAATTTAGTTTTGCACCTCCAACCTCACATCTCAGGGCAGTCAAGAAGCATTGTTGCTGAAATCAAATCAAATGATAATAGAATATTCTCGTGAATTTGACTGGAATAAAATATTTTTTGTAAAGACTTATGTTATTAAACTCAAAATGACAGAAAAAGGATAATATTTAATTACTGATAAGTTTCTTAATCGTAACTTACCTTACAATTTACATTTTTATTTTCTTATAAGTAAACTATAGTAATTATGAAAAAAAATCGATCTCCAGATTTTAACAGAATTACATGTTTAAGGTCCCCGAAGTCGTATTATGACGTTTTTTCGATGATGTCTGTGTGTGGGTTGGTGGGTGTGTGTCTAAATGCTTATGTACATACATACTACGTCTCAAATCTTTGATGGATCAAATTAATATTTTACATGAAAATGGGCCTCATAGTGTAGATGAACCCTATTGTTTGGGAGCAATTATACATAATGAGAAAGTCACATTTTTGGACAAAATATGTTTTCAGACAATTTTTTTTCTCCTAAACTACCCATTTTAGACTCTTCAAATTTTGGCATATTTTTTGAGACTACTGAAAAAATCTTGAGATTTTTAAGACAACAGGAAATATTTTTTTTCAATAAAATGTATACATTTTTACTTATTATTAAAACTGAAAGCTTCTGGGGATGTTAGAAGCTGTACCGGTTGACGAATCAAAATAAAATTATACTTAAAAATAGAGCATTATGTGGGGGATGAGAAGCAGCAAATCTTTTCAAAATTGCATGAACCAAAAGGGCATTAAGGTCAATTTTATGTTTTCAGAAATTGTTTTTTTTTTGACGCTAAGAAAAATGAAATTTCGCCAAAAAACTGAAGGATAGTAGCTATAAATTAAAAAAATTTAAAAATTTCAATTACTGCAAATAGTAACACAGCTATGAAAACTGAATATTCATCCTGGACTAATGGGTCACCTGCTATACTTGTCGGATTAGTTTACATTTATTTACATTGTTTATACTGACTTAGTTTTTTAAATGAATTGGCTAAAATAAAATTACGTTTACAAATTTAACAGACAAATTATATATAATTTAATGACTTAATATGAGATGTAAGAAGAATAAAATTCTTACCTGTAAAAAATCAACGCCTTTCAAATATAGAATTCCTGAATCTCTCCGTGGTGTGATTGATTCGCCTAACAAAATGCTCAAATGAATTTGTATGTTGCACCCAGGAATAAAAGTTAATATTAGATTTTCTTATATTTATGAATCTTAGAACATTTGTGTTATATTGAACTAAGAAGAATGGACTCTTTCGTTGATATTCAAAACAGATACTAATTTTAAGCTGAATATCAAACAATATAAGATATGTTGAAGTCTTAAATATAATACTGTGGCCTAAATCTTCTATGTAGAAGGAGGTCAGATAAATGATCTCAGATTCACTGGCTGTAGGAACAAAAACCATTTACTCCTGTAAGAAATTATTTTGTAACACGAAATCTTCACTTTGGCTTTACAAAAGTGTTATTACTGCTGAGGTAATACCAATGATCTTGTATGCATCCTTTGTGTGATATACAAACCCAAGCATGTATACAGATAAATTAATAAATCAGTATGTGTGCTACTTCCAGGATGAAAGATTAATAAACATTTAGAATAAAACTGATTAATTTTCTTTTTATTTTACAAAATGAGAAGAGTTCTAAGAAAGAAGTATTAAACAAATAATAGAATGGAACATAAGTTGTTTGATCTATGTGTTGACTAGATAAAGAGGCCTTTGGAGACAAATAAGTCAAGAAGAAAGCAGTTAAGAGATACCAAGAATAGTCGTATTCAATTTACTTTAAAAAGCATTCCAACTGTACTTACATTTGTAAAGAATACTATATCTTCAAAGAGAGGATTTAAAAACATATATTGAACTTGTTTACTTAACAAGTAAAGTATTAGAATTCTTTTACTTAATTACTGTGAATGGAAGCTGTATTTGACATCATACGAAAATTACGAACCCTGTGTCTAGAAAAAGTAGAATCCCTTGATTACATTATATCTATATTGGAATCAATCATCTCGGAATGAGCAAAAATTTCTGTAAAATCATACCTAAAACTGTAGAAGTAAGGGACACTTTTACATCTACATTTATGGATGTTATTAATGAACTTAAAAGCTGAAGTTGAATTTAGTTACAATAATGGCATAGGCAGTATGACAGCTATGGCTGCGGAGCGTACGAGTCCGACGACTTTCAGGCCTTCTGTTTAATTATTTTAATAACATGTCACATTCATCACTGATTTCACGATAATTATTACTAATTAAGTTATTAGAGCCTAATGAATGTATATGGTTCATATTAATTTAAATTGAAATAACACAAAAGATTACTTGATGTTTAGCAAGTTTGATAATATGTTACTTATAGTAAAGTTGAGTGTAGGCTACTCCAGGTTTTTTCTTATTTTTTTCATTTATTAGAAGATACTTAAAAGAACCTTCACACATTCTGAATGAAATATATCAGGACAAAAGTAATTGTAAGAATTTTCTTCTCAGTATCAAGTCTTAATGTATTAATCAGAAAAATGTATTGTTTTTTTTTCAATGTAGGTAATGTCCAACTGTTTAGAGAAACTGCTGTTTATCACAACCGCTTTTGTTTTAATCCCTAAAGAGAATGCATGGAATAATACTCTATTGACCATATTCCGACTGTCTCTGCCATTAGAAAACCTTGTCATCGTAAAACAAATAAATCAAGTTATACTATTTGAAACCCACTCTTTGTCTGAGAACAATGCTGTTCTAAATATAAGAAAAAATATTTCTGCTTTTGATTTTGATTAATATTGATTCATATTGATTTTTTTTCTTAATAGGTATGGATATGTAAATTAATGCAATAGTTGATTTAATAATTAATTTAGATATTTAAGGGGAAGTTATGAAATGAATTGCTTGTTGGTCTAAAGAAAAAAAGCAGAGTAAACAGTAGCACATATAATGAAGAAGGTATGGACAAATTACTGTAATAGGCTGTAGTGGAATAGTAAGGGTGATGACGAATTGCGTGCAGCCAAGAGATATAACTTGTATGGCAGTTGCAATTTTTAGAATTCAGGTTAACGACAATTTTGTTATTTGAAAATTTTCCCTAAGCTCATGTTAATACTTGATTAGTGAAGCTCTTAGTAGACTCTTATAATTGGGTTGTTGAATAGATTGTTTCATTAGCCGACGTAAGATGTGATCATTCGTACATAGGATAATCTTAATGAAAGCCATACTAACGTAAAGGTATCTCTCTATACAAATAGGTATAATTCAGTTAATAAATACAGTTAGGCAAAATGTGGGGGGGGGGGGACGTTTAAGATATGTAGGGTTGGTATGTCTCTTGAGGAAGGAGTAAGGATTGGGAGCAGTTAATGGAGCAGGAGCGACGATACTCCCCTAGGAACTGACTTGACTGGGAAAGACTACTTTTGAGGCTGAGGTGTTTATGTTATGGTATATAAGGAGGGTGTTATATTTCATTGTATGAAATATAATATATAATGAAATATAACACTTCGTATAATACCATACAAGACTTAGAAGAGATTTTTTAATTTTTAATATGAACAACAGTGTTAGTATTAGAAGCCAATGTGTAAATATAATTGCAAATCATGGAAACAATAGCTTTTCAAATCGATTGAAAAGACAAATTTCATGTATAGAACGGTGCTATAATAAAATTTGTAAATTTTTTGGTAACGTAACTATATTAAACGAAGGTCATTGGTCCAAATTTGAATGAACTATTATAGTAAATAAAGAATAAGATGAAAAAGAAGGAAATCCCTTAAAATGTTATATATTATAAAGCATCCAATTTCGATTAATAATAAAAGTGATAATACTAGTTTAAACAATATTTATTCTCAAGTATTATGCTGAGCTTTTTTTTTGTTCCTGTTGTGTCCTTTGAGTGAACAGTGCCGTGGTTTAGTTGTAGTGTCATCTAATTAGTCTAGGCCAGGGGTCAGCAACCTTTATTATGAAAAGAGCCATTTCGCCACCTCCTCCGCCAAAGAAAAATAGTCTGGAGACGGAAAACATAACACAGCTTATAAAATTTTAAAAGTTTTAATTATATTTGAATTTTTACCTGTTACATCCACTGAATGCAACAAACATAACTACTTACAGTGTGCATGTGTAGGCCTACTTTGAAATAAATTGAACAGTGAACTATGCCTGTTTGAGTCCTTCCTATATTTGTGTAATAGTAAAATAAAAACTAGCGCACTTTAATATAATAAGACATTTAGATGCAGCTTAGCAGCTTTAAGAGAAGTAAACATAAAATTACGAATGTTTGTGATAAATCCATTTCAGTGTGCTCTCATCCTCTTTGGGTTTCTTCCTCAGCCAGCAATCAATAGAAGCAACTTAATATACAAAAAATCTACATCAGCTTCGGGTCTGAAATGAATGTTTTTTTCTTTCTTTCTGAAAACTAATAGCCTATTAAATGCAATTGTTCACACCTGTTTAATGTGACTTCTGTTTCTGAAGGTTGCTGCAGGTAAACACTGTTTACACACAGAGACACACGGATGTGTCTCTGTACTGTACTGTATCATGTACAGTACTATTTCCTAAGTAACTCAACTTACTGAAGGTAATATATACCTTCAGTAAGTTGAGTGACCTTCCCTTCCTCCGGAACGTATACCGCAATTATTGTGAAGTTACTTTAACCACACAATTTCATGTTATAATTTCAATAGTTCCAGGTAAATGAATAGTGTGAACTTAATATTTACAGAAACTTAGTCAGATGAGAACTTCTGCCGTCACCTGATAGGAGGGGAAAGAAGTTAAATTTATCAACTATATCACTCTCCCATAAAAGTATTTAACTTTAAATCTTCTTCCCCCAAACACACACACAAACACACCAACATCATAAAAAATATCGCAGATTGCTTCTGGAGAGCTAAGGACAAGTGTATGTCAGAATGTAGAAATCAATGTTTTGATTGTATCTGTAAGTAGGAGTAAAACATACACGGATTTTAATTAAGGGCTTTATTTTTAATAACTATATTTCTCATTGTTTTTAGAATATTTTATTATGAAAACGTTTTTTTGAAAAATTGAGAAACATTTAAGGAATGGTATAGAAACGAATGTTATTTTCAACTGGTTTGTACTACTGCAACAAGTGGCTGCTCACCGCAGGACTATTGACTGCAGAAATGACGTGTTGGCTGCCTCTTGCGTCAGTTCCAAACACAACAATATCCAGTTTCTCATACACCTTATGTCTTCATTTAAAGTGAAATGTATTTACTTATTAGTAATTGCACATTCAATGTTCTTAAAAAATTAATATATATATATAAGTAATGCCGGCCCGCGAGAGACGCCGGCCCGCGAGAGACTAGAGGGTTGAAGTCCGTATCAACATTGCCTCTCCTATAAACAGAAGGAGCTGACTAATAAACTCCATTCTTGTCTTCAATCACGTGCGAGCTAGTTTATTTAAATTCCTTTTTCTAAAAACCTATTCATTACCCGGACACGCGTAACTGGTGCCGAAACCCGGGATCATTCGCCAACTGTTTAATAGTGTAGTGTTGTGTCCAGTGTAGAAACCAACATGACGAGTAAACAGACAACAGGAGCCGATGTTAGGCTCGCAGTGAAAATAGAACAAGCGAGAGTAGCAAAAGCAGGGTACCTGATGAACCTATTAGATTCGATAAAGAGGTTCGAGGGTGATGCTCGAGAGTTGGACTTGTTCATAGAGAGAATGGACTCCATCAACGAGCAGTTAGTCACAACTCAACTAGACCCAGCTACAGACAAGAACATCAAGACCTACTTCCTCGCCAGGGTCAGCCTTACGGTGATGCTGGAGTTAGGACTTACGTTTTGTGCGGAGTGGAGTGCGGTGCGAGCAGCCCTTAAGGACAGATATGCTGGAGCCGCAAAGCCTGTAGCTAGAAGTGCGCTAAAAATTTTTGAAATGCGGAAGGAGAATGGTGAGACCTGCGCTGAGTTCGGGCGCAGATTGGGGGATGCGACAAGGAAATTAACTATGAAGATAAATGAAAAGTGCACAGACAGTCAAGAAGCGAAATGGAGAACGACGATATATGAAGAGATAGCCAGTGAAATTCTCCTCAAGGCAGCTCCAGAACGAGTGAGAATGGCCCTCCGTATCATGAAGCCCACTAGTCTCGAGGAGACAATTAATACCATCCGGGAGGAAGAAATGGACCGAGAAGATAACGGTGTTATATACAGAGGGAAGTCAGAAGGAGGATGGGCAGTTGTGACCAGGAGGAGAGTACCTCAGGATAGGCAATTCAGAGCAAGAGCCTATGAGGATCGAGGACAAGGGAGGTATTCACAGGAGAGGAAGCCACGGGGACGTTTTGAAGAGAGAAGATCTCAAGCCAGGAGGAACAGCTATGAGGCAGTGGGAGGCTACACGCGAAGAGAGAAGCCAGTAAGAAGAGGATGTTGGGAGTGTGGTGAACTCGGTCACTTCGCGCGAGAGTGTCCGTATTTATATCGCAAGGAGAGACCACGAACGAAACAGTATAGACCAACACCAAGAGATGAGCCCATGGAAGTTAACACAACCCGGCGGGAGAAGATGTGGGGCAGGAGAAGACAAAAAGGGGAAGGCTCTTCAGAGGACGGGAGCTCATCAGAGTCAACAGGGTCGGAGCAAGAGACATCGATAGAACGACACGAGCGCTGGTACGAGCGAGGGAAGTGGCCTTCACTGGAAGAGACTCGTGGTGGGAGGATCGCTATTCGAGAGAAGAGGAAGAAGGATTGAAGGTTAGGCGAGAGGTATATAGGCGAGCAACAGAGGGATAGCATAAGAGGTAAGCTCCCTATATTTTTTTTTCCCAAATGGAAGACTAAGTGTTTGGTAGATACAGGGTCAGATAGCACAATTATGGACAATGAAGTGGCAAAAAGGATGGACAATTATTCAGGGCTGACACCGTGCAACTGCACCTTGGTCACCATGGCAGGAAGGAAGAGCCTGGTAGGCGAATTACAGGTAGAGATGGGAGAATTAATAGGAGAGACCTTGGAGATGAAAGTGCATGTGACCCACTTAGAGACCCAGAAATATGGAGTTATTCTAGGGTGCGACTTTTTGGAGAGAATCAATGCAAAACCTGAGTGTAAAAGAGGGAAGTGGGACATTAAACTAGGAAAAAGGAAATACTTCGTGGAAGGGAGAGTTAAACCAGGGAAGAGAATAACGGTAAACTGTGGAAAAGTGATACCAGGAGAACATCAGGTGAGTGAATTAATGAAAGAATTTGAAAAAGTATTCTATAGTGAAGGACAGAGGTTATCAGCTACAGGTAGGGTCAAACACCAAATAGAACTCCCTGAAGGTACAGTTGTTTACGTGAAACCTAGAAGGTACCCACACCAATTGAAAAAGATAATGCAGGAGCAAATAAAGGAAATGCTGGACCAGGGCATAATACAGAGGTCTAAGTCGCAATTTTCGAGCCCTATTTGGCTGGTCCCGAAAAAGGTCGAGGAGGGTAAACCCCCTAAATACCGGTTGGTAGTAGATTTTAGAGAGTTAAATAAGTACACTAAGCTTGAAAGATACCCTCTGCCAAGGATAGAAGACATACTCGACCATATGGCAGGAGCAACTGTATTCAGTACCTTCGACCTCAAGGCCGGGTATCACCAGATTAGGATGCACCCGAGAGATGTCGAGAAGACGGCCTTTACGTTCGATAGAGGCCACTTCGAATTTTTGAGGATGCCCTTTGGCCTAAAGAATGCGCCTTCCACGTTCCAACGCCTCATGGATGAACTGCTTGAAGGACTGGGAGAAGACTTTACGCAAATCTACATGGATGACATCATAGTGTTCAGTAAGTCAATAGAAGAGCATAAGGAACATGTTACAAGGGTGCTGAAAAGAATAAGGGACTTTGGCTTAAAGGTAGCGATGGATAAAACCCGCTTATATCAAAAAGAGGTTAGATTTATGGGGCACCTTATCTCAGGTGAAGGAGTAAGACCCGACCCTAAGAAGGTTGAAGCAATAGATCGATTACCCTATCCAAAGGGACCCAAAGACATCAGGGCTTTTCTAGGTATGATAGGTTTCTACAGAAGGTACGTAAAGGACTTTGCAGCAATCACGAACCCCTTGACGGACAGTTTAAAGAAAGGAAAGAAGTTTATACAAACAGAAGATCTAAGAGAAGCAGTGGAGCAGTGTAAGAAGGCGTTGCGGGGCCCGCTGTTGCTCCAATTTCCTGACCTAAACAAACCATTCATTGTAATGACAGATGCCAGTCAAGAAGCTATCGGGGGAGTCTTGATGCAGGAAACTATCCAGGGAGAGCGACCAATAGCCTACGCCAGCAGAAAATTATCACCAGCAGAAAAAAGGTATAGCACAATAGAAAGGGAAATGTTAGGCATAGTGTGGACTGTAGAACATTTCCGACCCTACCTTTTTGCGGCTGAGTTCACTATTAGAACAGATCATAGGCCCCTAATGTGGATCGGGAATTTAAAGGAGACGTCAGCCCGGATAGCAAAGTGGAAAGAAAGGATAGCTGCATACAACTTCAGGGTCCAGCACGTAAAGGGCGTTGATAATGAAGTAGCCGACTGTTTGTCCAGAAACGTCAACGTCATTACGAGAAGTAGTACGAGAGAGCCAAGTACCTCCAGGGACGTGCGAGAGTTCTTCGCCAACGGGACACCAGACGAAGATGAAGACCAAGAACAACGAAATGGACCGGAAGCTGAGATTAGTCAGGATATAATAAACAACAAGAGAAATCAAATAATTATAAAAGACGACACAGAAGAAATAATAAACACCCAATTGCACAAATATGGCCACTTAAAAATAAATATTATTACAGGAGGAACGAAAGCGAACAACGAACAATTAAGTACAGTCATAAACCAACTAACAGTGCCAGGAAAGGTATACCATTTCTTTATAGAATCACAAGAACTTGAAAATAGACTACTCCGACTAATTCAGGAAAGAGAGCTGAGACAAGGAGCTCATTTCATAATCTGTAAGAACCAGGTAGAAACGGTAGAAGACGAAGAGCAGCAGAAAGAGGTCATCCTAAATTATCACAGGGGAAAAACCAACCATCGTGGTGTCACAGAGACCCTTAAACATCTACAGAGGTCGCATTACTGGCTCCAAATGGGCAAGAGGATAGCCCAAGTGATAAAGGACTGTGAAATATGCAAAAGGAGGAAGTATGAAAGAGTACCACTTGTACCTCCATTATTACAAAGTCAGACGCCCGAGGGACCCTTTGAGGAGCTAGAAATTGATATATTTACATACGACGGAAACAAATATTTAACAACAATAGATAGACTAACGAAGTTAGCCTCAGCATGGCCACTAACAAGTAAATCAAGTGAAAGTACAGAAGAGGCATTGCTGTCGTATTTGGCCACGTTTGACTGCCCGAGAACGATCTATATGGACAGAGGGCGAGAGTTCAACAACGTTAAAATAAAAACCCTGTTAAAAGAATTCAATATAAACCCCCATTGGTGTACACCGGGTCATCCAAGGTCCCACGGAGCAATAGAGAGACTACATAACACTCTAACGGAACACTTGCAGTTATTGGCTGATGCAAAAAACATAAAGGGTCATGTGGCAATGGCCAGAGCGGTCCTAGCATACAACAGTAGTATTCACTCGACCACAGAGGCAACACCATTTGAATTGCGGAAAAAGGAAGCGGATCCACAAAGGTTACATAATAGAGTCAAAGCAGCAAAAGAAAGATGGACCAAGCAATATAATCAAAGGAAAGCAGAAGAAACAGTAGGGTTGATACAAAAAGGGGACTTCGTATATAAACTAAATAGGCAGAAGCGAAGGAAATCGGACCCGAGATACGTAGGGCCATACGAAGTACTCGCAACGTTACCACGGTACAGAGCACAGATATGGAGGATAGGAACGGACACCCTGAAACAAGAAATAGTTCATTTTCAGGAACTGCGACGGGTGAGAAGGAAAGTCCCACCAATGGTGCGAACGATATAGTGTAGTTATGTGTGTTTACCTTTGTTAATTTTGTTATTTTTGTTTTGTACAAATAATCATAGAAGTTCATCTTTTGTTATTTCTGTAATTTCTATAAACAATGTTAATTCAGTTACTTGTGTGGACGTCATTTTATTTTTGAATGTTAAAACATTATATTCATTTCTTATGTTTAGAGTCAAGTTTTGTTTTGTTATTTTATGATATAACTCAGACACTTGTACGGAGAGCATTGTTGATAAGGACTGGGAGGGGGCAGTAATGCCGGCCCGCGAGAGACTAGAGGGTTGAAGTCCGTATCAACATTGCCTCTCCTATAAACAGAAGGAGCTGACTAATAAACTCCATTCTTGTCTTCAATCACGTGCGAGCTAGTTTATTTAAATTCCTTTTTCTAAAAACCTATTCATTACCCGGACACGCGTAACTTATATACACTTTTTCTTTTTCTTGGAATTTGGTCAGGGTTAATATAATGAATCACCCTTTTGCCAACGTTTCGTCTTTATTTTAAGACATCCTCAGGGCTACAAATCAAGGCTAGCTTCTGTTACCTTACAACATAACCGTTATCTGTCATTACCGGTTATTAACGGTTATGTTGTAAGGTAACAGAAGCTAGCCTTGATTTGTAGCACTGAGGATGTCTTAAAATAAAGACGAAACGTTGGCAAAAAGGTGATTCCTTATATTAACCCTGACCAAATTCCAAGAAGAAGAAAAAGTGTGTGTTAGTAATTTGTGGTCAAGAAAAAACAGTACCATATATATATATATAAGAAATGGGAAAACAAGACTAAGATCTTTCAACCGTAACAAGCGGTCTTCGTCAGAGTCAAAAACCCAACTGAGTCAGTTGGGTTTTTGACTCTGACGAAGACCGCTTGTTACGGTTGAAAGATCTTAGTCTTGTTTTCCCATTTCTTATTGTGGTTTGATCATTGATTGTTATTTTCACGTGTTTATGTGAAAGCTTTATATATATATATATATATATTAAACATTCTTATTAAATGATATGGCATTATATTTTTAAATTATTTCTTATATTTGATAGTTAAAATAAGTAGATTAGTTGCTCCATTGAACCACGTATATCAAGTTTAAGCATTGGTCCTAAAAATATATCTGAGATTTTATCAGTACTTTTATTTTAATTATTTCCTATTTAAAAAAAAAAAAACATTTACTACGATTTGATATGTTGAACGTTAGAACTCAAGTTTGAATACACTATTTCAACAATGAGTACTTATTTACATTCGCTAAATTTCTGAATTTTTGTGTATTAAATTCATACAATCTATTAGTAACGTAATAGTGTAATTCAAAGCATTCAGTCAATGATCTCTGCTTGACACCCTGGACTACCTCATGTTGTCCTGTTTTTGTCCACAGTTGTGGACATGCTCACTAGCTGACAGCACCATACAACGTTTTGATTCATACTGACCTACTTCAAGGTGGGACGGAACCATCTGCCTATGTTGCGGGTTCATATCTTATTATTATGCACCCTTCACATACCACACACATCCTTTAGACGTCTGAATCCTAATCAGCCAGGCATCCCCAATTCTAGTCTTATATTTATCCTAGAAGAGGCTCTTTAAAAGGCTTTTGTTTGACAATCTGTCCTACTTCCATGTCTTTGTTTGTAGTTGCGGACACAGTCACTATTCAGCAGCACCATACAATGTTTTGATTCCTCACCTGATTTACTTCGTTGTTAGTTCTTTGCAATGTGATGTTCTTTGCATGAATCATCCACTTTATTGATTCCTTCGTCTCTACGTTCAATATGCTGCTCCACTTCAGTTCCGGTTCCACAGAAATGATAATGCTCTCTTTCAATTTTCAAATGCCTTCTCTCTTGATTTATGTGTTTAGTAAACTCATCATTAGTCCTCATCGTTTCAAAAAGTTTTGAGTTGTCATCGTCTTTTTTGTTCTTACTGTCACCGTGTTTTTACTTTCTGTGAGGAATCAAAACATTGTATGGTGCTACTAACTATTGATTGTGTCCGCAACTACAAACAAAAACAATGAAGTAGGACAGATTGTCAAGCAAAAGTCTTTTAAAGAGCCTCTTCTTGGATAAATATAAGACTAGAATTGGGGAAGCCAGGCTGATTCAGACGTCTGAGGCTGTGTGTGGTATGTGAAGGGTGCATACTAATGAGACATGATCCCAAAACATAGGCAGGTGGTTCCGTCCCACCTTTAAGTAGGTCAGTGGGGAATCAAAAATTGAGTCCTTGACTTAGCACTCGAAAGAACTTATATTATATATAACTTTTCTATTACACTACTTATATTATGTTTTTGATTCCAAAATTTTCAGTTCATTCATTGAAATTAATGACATATATTGCAATTTCTTTTTTAAATTAAACTCTCTCTTATGAATCAAATGATTAATTTAAAATGTTTAAAATGACACCAATTCGTAAGTTTATTGTATAGACGGTGTAATAGAATATAACAAAATTTTGATGAGGAAATTGCACATTTAAAAATAATTTATTGGTAAATATTTAGATCTGTCTATATATATTGTATAATAATTGTCACAATTAACGTACGTGGCTATACAATTAAATGTTTAAAACAAAATTATTGGAAAATTGAAAAACCTTAAAGCTCTTTCGAGGTAGTTAGTTGTCAAAGATCTGGAAAAAATTGAAAAGTTAAGGACCGGATGGAGGGAAAGAGAGGTTTCAATTAAATGGAAAATTACTTGATCGTTATATAAGAGATACCGTTAAACATCTGTTGCGCCATATTATCAACAATAAATTCTACTAATTTGAAGACCCCAGGACTGACGTTAATTAAATCACAATCATAATTGCTTGATTAATATTAGTGTTAGTATGTCAACTATTTGTTGATAGAATAGTTCATCAGATGCCTTGACGGTTTGTAGTTTGGCACTATTTCCTGTCTTTACAATTTTCCTTTTTTACCATTTCTACGTTTTATGCAGAAATATATGGAACCGCAAAGAGACAAGGCCGTATTTTCTCTGAAACTATTAATGCAACAGTTTTAAATACTGTTTATAGCTTATTAACAAACATAAAAACTTGAAGCACTAATTAATCAAAAATTAATGACGTATTAAATTTATTAATTCAATTAAGTAATTCAATCGGAAATTTGATTAGAATTCAATGCAATTTAGTTTTGCATACAAATATCTAACATTTTATTTTTACCTTAATATCATGCAAACTACTATACATACAAAACATATTTATTTATCGATTGTAATTTTGAACTTTTCTGAAGCAGATTTTATATTTTTTTTATTTATATATTATTATGTATTTTGCACTTCAGTTTAAATTATTTTAATTAATATCAAAACTTTGATAACGTGTAAGAGTGACTAGTATCGGTCTCTCTATTGAAATGAGTTCTATAGTTAGCGTTATGAACATAGGCATGGATGTAATTTTCCATTCATTGAGGATGATAATGCAGCAGGGGAGACGTGAAGGAAGCTGTGGTAAGCTCAATGGGTCCCCAGGAGGTGCCCATGAATTTGAAATCAGCTTGTTTCTGCTTCCTGTCCAGTCCCACATTGTCCCACTAGTCACACTACTTCTATACCCTCCTACCTGGTACTTAACTCACAAACTCATTTAAATATCTATGAGTAACTTCAATAAGTCATTGTTTCCTCTTTTATTAAATTCCATCATAACAGATTATAAGTAATTAAATTAATATATGGGTCACTTAAGTCAATAAATGTATTAAAAAAAATGTTTTCACAATTTGCTTACTCGTACAAAAACCAAAAGTAATCAACAGTCAATTATTATAATATATAAAAATCTAAGTTCTGGACCTAATTCCAGAAGGGATTTTAATGTATGTGTTGGGTATGGGTGTTTTGTAGTGTCAAATACAGTATCGCAAAGTAATTTAAAGAAAATTTACGTTCTCAATATTAGGAGTCGACTTCTGCAAGGCAGCAGTTTGAGGACTCTCATTGTATCCAGGATTAGGTCTACTCTTCAAAGGTACGTATCTGTTAACCTGGAACCAGGCTTTTTAAGTTTTCAAGTTCACCTGCCAACTGCTGGACCTTACCCAAAGATAAGGGTCGAGGGTCAAACTCCCTCTTGTTGCTATGCAGGCAACCTCCCGAGAAAATACTGCTTCTCACACAGTGAACCCCTAGATTAGGTATACTCTTCCTAGATTAGGAACCATAGCCACCACGAGTCCAACACCAACGGCGGGGCAAAGGAAATTCCGAATGAGCTACCATCACCCCCGTGGTACCAACAGTATTTTAAAAGCTTTCAGATAGAACACCGTACCATGGAGTTCTTGATCTTTGCGGTCAATGGCTACAAAGTTTTCTACCCCTTAACGAATCTACGCAATCAGCGTAACCTGCGGCCCTCTCTCATGGCGAGGATTCATACGAGAATCTACGTGAAGTTAGATAGAGAAACCGTCTATGGGAGGTGCTACGGGAGTTCCCAATATTAGAGGTATTTACTGATTCTTACATACCTCTACAAGTTTCTTTTTTGATATTGCTAATAATTATGACCACTTAAAAATTATTTCCCACCAGTATTGATTTTCCGGTTTCCAATGAAATAGTGAAATTAATCATAATTATTTTATGACTTAATGATAAAGGGATTGTACTGCAACACAACATAAATTATATTTTGATTAACATATAGTGATTAATCCATTATATGACTATACCATTAATTTGCCATTATATCTCCCTCACTATTACAATGGTTTAGTCAACTGCTCATATTTCAATGTTTAATTTGTCTATTTAATGGTAGGGTCTTATTATTTGTATGACCTCTGCACACAAATATTTTTTTTGAAACACCATACATTCGAAGGTGTAAGGAGTTTAAAAACTCTGTATGGTGTATGGTGTTTAATACCCACTCTGACTTAAATCTGATTGATTATTTAATGATTTTTTTCTAACTTTTTGTTTCTGTAAGTATACCTATACTTGCGATTTCAATTCATGCTGGTCTATCTCTCATCGATCTAACTTAGCCATCCTTAGTTTAACCAGTTTATTTTACCGTCATGTTACGAAAAAACACTCCACCTATAGAAATAACGCCATCAAGAGCAAAATATTGATATTTTTCCTTTCTTATAACATTTTAATTAAATAAATGAAAAAAAAATAAAACCAGTTTTAATAATATTTATTATTATAATAGTAAATTATAGTGATTATAATTAGGTTTTTAAAATTAGTTTAAAAGTGTGATACGAAAAAAGAATATTTATGAGGTAAATTTGACTTTATTATAAGTTTAATTACATTTTCAACAACGCGAGGAGTGTGAGAGATAGTGGGTTATTCATAAAAATATTCTCACTACAGTGTTTAAGTGTACGGTTAACTGATTCAATGCAAAGTAATATTTAATTGATTTTGTAGCTTTATTCTAGAATGATATAAACGCAGGTATAATCATAAATCTAGTAGCTTACTTTTTAGTTCTTTATCAAACAAAAAAATATTATCTCAAGGAATCTATAACTGTTCAAACACCCAGTTCAGCTACTACTACTACTACTACTACTACTACAACAACTACTACTACTACTACTACCACTACTACTACTACAACTAGTATTATTACAGGTACTACTACTACTACTTTTAATAATAATAATAATAATAATAATTTAGAACTCGCAAGCAATCTGATTAATGCAATGACGTGTTGATATATTTAATGTCATTGTATGGTTATATAATTGTACGAGGCATGCTAAAATGTATACTTTGCACTTTCCATATTGGCAACCCTTGATCAATGTAAAAGAAGAACTCAGAATAGAATTTGCATATTACCCTAGGATATCATCAAAAAAAGATTATACTATGGGAATCCGAAATGTAGATGAACATTACAAGATGACATAATACAATGTTAATTAAATTCACTGTAATTGACTGTTTTGGTTATTGCTTTAGTTGTTAAATTAAGTCAAGCATTTTAACTATTATTGTCATTATCATTATTGAAATTCTTCTTGCAAAAGGCTAAAGTTTCAGAAATCGTTTCTTGTAATGAAATCTAAAAGAGAATAAGATGATTGATCTAAAAAGGTAATTTTATTTTATATTTGATTCTGGTAGCTGAATATTATGGCTATAGGTAAATGAATATTTGATTATGACCAAAGAATCATATAGCAGTTCCAAAATATTGCTTTTTTTACTGCCATGAAATAAAAATTTATTTCCTCTCTCTTCTCTGAAATGTTTCTCAATATTTCATATATAAACATTAGTTTAAACTTTTTGTAACTAATTACATATATGCAAAATTATAATCTGTGCTTGATTATTTGATTGTATAGTTTTTATCAGTTAACACAGAGAAATATATTTAAAATTGCTATTATTTTTTCATTTTGTGCCAATTCTGGGCATAATATCAGGTGAACTGCTTCTGATTCGAGATTCTACTTTTTACTGATCAGTAACTTGATTAATAACTTTTCTGTAACAACCAAACTAATTTTACTTAAGCCATAATCACACAGAAACGAACCAGTCTTATGTTGATCATTGTTCATTCTCCTCTTACTGACATCACCGTAGGTCTGACTATGATATTTAGTTGTAGCTGCTCTGTCATCTAGTTTACTTAGTGTTCGTTGGAGAGAAGATCATTTATGACTAGAAAATCACGTATTCATTATCCCTTGTCACTATCTCTAAAAACTTATAACAAAATTGCTAAAACCTAAAAACCATTGCAAAATGGATCAAGAACGAAGCAGATACAAGGTATCTGGAACAACCAGGTCTAGATACTTCTTTAAGAACAAATACGAGGTTCATTAAAGTACTTAAAATCTGAAGTAAAATTTAGAAATGACAAAGGAATGCACAATAATAAGGATTATTGTGTGCGGCGCCCACAAGTGCAATGATATTCTGTCTCTCAGTTTAATAATAATAATATGTCAGATGGTTAAATCAATTATTTTAAGTTTATTATAACTATTCAAGTGGACAATAGCCACATTAAAACCAATGAAACTATTACCTACTGATCATCTGGCGTATGATTTTACATCTACATGATAGCCACTACAATAAAACCAAAATGCCATTGACTCTCAACAAATTTGATATTATTTTACTTTCAACATAGTAAAGTTAAGAATAGACTATACCAGATTTGACATGGAGGTCAGGTAAATTTCCTAGTGCCAAGACAGTGGGGAAATACGTCCAGAAGTTGCATTAGTTTGGTGCATTAAGCCCTAAGATAAGCATAACTCCATAATTTTCCTAACCAACAACATTTGTATGATAACACACCGTCATACACAAAAGAGAGTTGCTTCTCTCATGGAAATATAGTCACACACTCCGGAGAAGACGTAAAGCTGTCGGTACTGGACCTGTGCGATATCAAGTACTCATTAAAGATCCCGGCTCTAATCAACTTGATTGGGCTAAAATTTAGTACTCCCTATGCAGTATCAACTTTGTAATGTAACTACCTAGAACAGGCACCAAACAGTGAATTAACGACACATTCCTCTTCCTACAACAACACTAACACTGAAAGTTTATAAGTTTGAGCGTTAGAAACATTACTATTTTAGTGGTAGTGTTGATTAATAATCAGTACACTTCATCAGATAGACGTCTATTCTGTAAACTGAAACACTTCTCACCTACGTGTGATATAATTGATATTTTATTTCAAACTATTTCTGTTTTTATTTTAAACTTTTCAAGATTTAGAAACATTCATAGCTTTTAATACTTCCATTACATAAAAGTGTTTAAACACTTGTAGTCCATATAATTCAATTAAAATATTCAAAGGGATCATTTTTTTATAAATTTTAAAAAAAAAATTAAAAATTTACAAATTATTTAATAATAATCAAAAATAAAAATTCTACATTTTGTAATATTTATGTATAATTTTAATTATGGACAGCTGTCCATTTAATTTATTAGCTTATTTAATTAACATAGTAGTCCACAGTGAATCCTTTAAGTTTTCTGTTTTGCTACCAACGGTTTTTTTAACTGATTCTGCTGATTTCCCTTCCTGATACCTGAATTATCCCTTATCAAGACAGTGCTTTGCAAAAACTTCTGATATTACTAACATAAGATCTAATAGTTCCATGATCAGCATTGTATCCATATCAGGGACTAGTGTTGCTAATGTATGAATTTAATTGATCAAACATTAAGACCTACAGCACTCTAACACACGTATGTACACCCACTCACTCAAATATCTTCAAATGGTTGTATGGCTTGTAAGGAAAAATAAAGTTGTTCGAAATCCCATTAAACCTAAAGAAGTGACGTTACCATTCTGCAATAAAAAACAATCGAGTATATTTACATGATACGATACATTTTGGTGTAAAATATTAATAGGACCAATCAAGCATGGAGCGAGCCCCCAAAACTTTTAGATACAAACTCACGCACAGACATAATGAAATAAAAATCGAAAAAGGGCTTTGAAGACCTAAAGAAATGTAAATTCTTCATAAACTTGAGATCGAATTTATTCATCATCACTATAGTTTATTTACAGGAAATAGTATTTAATTTGACTATTTAATTTCATATATTAAATCTTCGTACAAAACAATTTCATCTCTAAAAACTTCTTTAATTAAGTCAATACAGCTCACCCTATATCACCATTTCAATACTTCACACCAACGATTTTATTCTTTTACCATGAATAATATGAGTGTGTCTGTCCACAAACATTCATGGTCTCAGAATGACCATTAATTGGACAATGTTACTCAGAATCAAACTTTGTAAATAATTTAGTCAACATTCGTATTTTTTTTTTTATAATAAAACCAATAATTTATATTAAAATATCAGTAAGCTTAATTGTGTATGTATTTGTTTAGTTTAATAATTAATTAATTTTTGTTAACGTTTTTTCATCTTTATTGCGGTCAATATTTGGATACATTACTTGTAATAAGTTAAATAGACTTTTCTGACTTTAGTACAGGTTATTGGTTATTTGTTTTACAGTGTTATACAAAACTATATTCTGTTTAATTTCGTTTAATTTTTTTCTTTACTTAATTTGACTTGTGTATTTTTATTGAAAATTATTGGCGTACGCAATTAGCATTTAATTCTATTTTAAATAAAAATAAAAGGTAAAACCATAATAATAGTTGTACTTATTTGAAACACATTGAAAATTAATATTGAACAATTTTTTGTACATCACAAATATATTAAATGTTATTTATAGAAATAAAACATTATAAATGAAACATATTGTCTAAATATCTCTAGATAAATCAACCCAAACTGTTTCATACAATCTAGTGTAAACATGAAATAAAACCCTTCAATGCATTGCATATTTTCTTAATTTAATGTAATATATTAAATCAGGTCAGTGATAAAGTGAAAAAAAAAGACAAAACAATTGTAGACTCAAATGTTTCATTATATATGTTAAAATAGCATGATAGAAGGGGCTGAACTTTGCCCAGTCTACCAACTTGATTAAGCCAGAGGAGTCTCGGTTAGCAGAAATAACTTGCCCTAAACTTGCTCTCCATTCTACTCCCAAACCTTGAATTCTTATACCTATCTCACGCAAGAATTTCAATTTAATTTATTTTTCATAAAGTATTGAGTTGATATTACTATGTTCACAATGCCCTTTAATTGTTCTTACAAAAGTTAAGATTAAAATGATGTTTAATGTTTCTTATTTGAATTTGTGAAAATGGAGACGGAATTTTGATTCGTCTTGATAGAGCTTAGTTTAATTTTGTACAATAAGTGACCCTTGTCCAAAAAGTTATCCTTTTGAAGACTTTCAAGAAAAGTTTTAAATACAATTATATTAAGAGAAGACAGTCGTTTCATTTCTAACATTTTAAAATTGAATTATACTCCTCATGTTATGAAATACAAAGCATTCTCTCACTAGATTTTTCTGTAAGCAAAGATTTCCCTAAACTTACTACCAGATAATTTTTATCTGTGAAACTATTTCTTGAATAGCTGGATGTCACTATGCTAAACTTGAGGAAATAAAAGGTATATCCTCAATCAATGCTTCTTTTTGACACCATTTTCAATCATTTAACAACTGTAAAAAGTAAAAGTACATAAAAAAAGGATATAAAAATTGTAGGGTAAAAATCTAATGAAATGGTCTCCACATAAAAAAATTTTAATCATATAAACAACGCGTTTCGAACACGTAGTGTTCTTCCTCAGGCACTCATCCTTAGTTAATGCCTGAGGAAGAACACTACGTGTTCCAAACGCGTTGTTTATATCATTAAAATTTTTATATGTGGAGACCATTTCATTAGATTTTTACCCTACAATGAGTAAATACCACATAATAACTGATTGCACTACATTAGAATATAAAAATTGTAAAAATATATTACTTTGCTGACTTGATTAAATTTATCAACATTCACCTCTAATTTTCCTTGATGATCACTGAGAATTAGTCAAATACTAGACCGATTAAAATAATCTAAAACTGATTAACAAGATTTGAATTGGATAGACTCGACTATAATTAAAAGTTATAGTTAACATAAGTAAACATAATATCATGCTCATTGACTGTCATTTGAGATTAACTTTTATTTGAATGTAGATTTAATATCAAATTCTTTGGTGAAGTGCCATTAAACTCATAGATCATTAATTCAATTTTTTCATTCGTTTTATGGTGTCTATATCATTCTTTATTTCTCTTTATTCCTGTGTTTTCAGGTATACATTAGTGTGTTAACTTAAGCTTAAAGGTACAAGGTAGGGGACTAGATTACATGATTGCTTCTGAAGTAATAATCCGAGGTTCAATTCTCACAACATTTTGCTGTAATTTTGATAACAAGAAATGTGTAAAATTTACATTTAACGGCATAACCGCATAGAGTCTGTCTTCCGACAACAATGAGCATATTTCAAACAGATAACTACAATTAAAACAGCTCCTTAACGGCAACGTTCATTGTTGGAGGAAGAAGACAGCAAGCAGTAAGTCTGGTGTAATGAATCTTTAATCCAAGTTCATCTTTATGTTTTTTTGTGAGAGTATTTGTAGGATGGAAAGAGTTGAAGGGTTGAACCTCTTGGATTGTTGATGGTGGTGGGAAAGTTTGATGTAATTGAAGAATATATCACGGGTTCCCTTCGTTTTGGCCTATCATGATTCGTTTCCTGGTTTGTCGACAGTTTCTGACTTCGAAGGTAATAAAATTGCAACCATTTTCTCTATTCACAAGTATATGTATTATAAATATAAAACTTTTGATTTATGAATAACATAATTCTGATTAGTGTTTTTTTAAATATATTCAAACGACCAATTATTTAATTCGTCTTCATGAATATATATGAGCAATGTTCTATTATTCGCAAAAGATTGAAAGATATTAAAACAATTTAGAACAGTAAACAGATATAACTTTACTGTTTTTACTGATTCCTTTCAAATTAAGAGAAATGTTCTAAATTTAATTTTATTGTCATCGCCCTATGCTACAATGTACTGCTAGGTGATCTATTTAGTTTAAGGCTACCCCAAGAGACTACCAAGGGCTGTTTTACTGTTAGCGTTTGTACTCAACTTCTCAGTCCCCTGGGGTGGGTTCCACACCTAGCAGTGCCCCAATGCTATTTTTCTGGAGACGTCTTTTCATTTACTATCCATGAATAAATAGTTACCGGTGTTCCTCCTTTGTGTATTTTAAACAGTTTTGATGAACACAAGGGAGTTTCTTGGATGACATTTAAGAACAATAAAAAACCTACTGTTCTTGTTTGTTTGATAATTAATGCTGATCGCCTGTAAAATTGAGTGATGTAGGGATGCTTATGTTAGATTCACTAAATTAATTGTAACAACTATCAGTCAATAGTGTTAAGTTGTCACCTGAGATTAAAAATATAATCAAAGATATTATGTTTTAAAATAAATTCAAATTACACCGAATTGTGCTATATGATAATATTCATCACTACAACACCAAAATATATAGCATACTTGTTTTGGTAGCCTTCTTTATTGGGGTTCCGGAAATAAAAAACTAATTGAAAAAGACAAATATATTTTGGCTTGTAAATTTGCTTCATTTGTTAAAATTAAAGGTGAGTTCTTTGTGATTGGGTATACTCTGGTGTCGCCACGTTTTAACTGATAGCTTTTAAAGAGTATTTTAAAGAAATTGATTTGTTGGAGTACCGATGGTTTTATATTGACGGCAATTTGAATTTACAAATACTTCTTTAAATATGGCTCTTTATAAATTGGTCAGTCAAAAATCAGGACGGATTCTTAGTAATTTTGAATAATCTCTCATAATCTCTGTTATCACTTTTATGGTGAAAACCTTCAAGAAACTTGAGAATTTTCTTTTATGAATATTATTCCGTCTTGCTTAATCAGTGCCGTAATCTGGTAATAGTTTCCTTATTTGCTTTTCAATATTTCTAAATAACTCTCTCATTATAAATGTATACATAAAAATCCACGCATTAAAAACATTTTAAAATAATGAATTTTATTTTATTTAACAAATAACTAAGTATTTTTAGTTAAAATATTTAACTGCTTATGCTTTAGATTTGTTTTTATAAAAAGAGTTGCTTTCAATATCGTTGAATCATTCCCCGTCATGGGCTAATTATTTATTCACTCCTTTAAAATGTAACTCTCACTTCCCCTTAAAATTATTGGAAGTGTAAATATCAAAACCCACTGAGAAAGTTTAGTTTATATAGGTCAGGAGGCTCATAAATTAGATAAAGAGATGGTTGAAAAACCTATCAAACAACTTTGAACTTTATACTAAATGATAAAGAAAAATTTGGAAAGGGTTGTCAATTTCCTTACTTTTTGTACTGCAACAACCTAATTCTTACCTTCCTGTTTGTTTAGTTTTTTTTGTTTTCGAACATCCACGATTGGTTCACAACATAGAAAAGTCAGATTTCAAAAGAGGAACTCATATTAACAAATTAATTTTGGGAAATGAATTAAGCACAAGGATAACAATTAACCACAGTTATAAAGTAGACAACTTTATAACTCAATCTGATGCCATTTATATATATGATTGAATTATATAATGGATAAACAATCAACAACATTTTTGGATTCGACAGATATAAAGATATCAAAACTGTTGATAATATCATCAATATAATTAAATACATAATATACTAATAAATTCAAAAACGTAAATACTAATAACTTCTGGCCTGATATATTGAAATTAAATATTTTTCTAAGTTTGTAAAGAATTCGGTCTTTATAAGTTAGCTTGATGTGTATAGATAAGCGAAATGTTTATTTCACCTTTCTCCTTTATTTCACTTTATTTCCATAGATGTAATACAACCATATTCAAGGGAATATGAAGCAACAGTTAGCACTATCAAAAGACCTATCTCTTTGAACTGTCATGCGGAAACTGCCTTTTATCGAGTCAGCAACACATTGAAGATTCATTTATAATAAAGATTACTCTTTAGACTATGTTAATGTATAACTAATTACTAATTTTCGTTTAAGTCAAACAGAGCATGAAATTATCTATTGCAGTAACAGGTTTTCTTGAAAGCATTAAGATGGTAATATCGTGGTATTAAACATACTTTTTCGCACCGCAAAAAATGCAATTTTTTTAGATAATCGATTTTACATAATCAATGTAAATATTTTACATTGATAGTATTTGTTTAATTGTTCAATCAGAAGTGTATATGAAGAATATACTTAACTGAATTATAACAAAAAATAAAAAGAAATTGCAAACTGTATTGTCAATCATTTATATTTAATACCAAATACACAATTATTTGCAGGCACAAAGTTTGTACAAAAGGTACAACACACTTGGTAACACTATACCTAAGCCAAAAAATCCTTAGAAATACTGAAGAGCAAATTCAATTTTTTTAATGGTACATTATATTTACTCTTCATTATTTTTTAATATTTCTGATATTTTTTTTAAATCCTGGGATGAGAAGAGGCACTGTCGTTCCTCTTGAATTGTATTAGAAATAGGTTTTGTTATTCAAATCCAAATTTTGTTACTATTTGATCAGGAGTTAGAAATGCAAATTCGGGAATCATTATACAATCAATGCAAATATTACTATTGATTAGGGAACTATTTTTGAGCCCCGTTGTTTTGACTTCTTCATTAAATAATTTAAGGTAAATATTGCTTTATTAAAATTAGTCATATTCACCTTTTAGAAATTAAACTTCTTAAATGAAGGTAATGGTAAGTTGTTTTGCGTTTTGAAGAAGAAGAGGAAGTACCACTGCACTCTATGTTGACTGGAAGAGGGTAGCGCTAAAGGCAATTGATTCGAAATTACAAGTAACCTAAAAAATTAAACTCTGTTGGACTGTGTTTTAAAAAAATGTACACAAAACTCTAGGATGTACATTTTGTTAGGCAATCCGCCACACTCAAGGCTTTGTAAACACTCTACAAGATTAAGAATTTTTATTATTTATTAATTGTTGTTAGGTAATTTACAATTATTTTTTGTATCAACAATAATAACTGATGTATAGAAGTTATCAGTATCTAACAATACAAATATAGAAGTCGTTTCTCTATATTATCTTTTACTATTCATCAAATCGCCATAGTTTCTAACTACACATTAAATCAGTATTGTGTTTATAGACATTTTGTGTATATAAATAGTTGGTGTGGTGTTAATGGCTTATGTACTTTCAAACTTCTGAATAGAATTGCTTGAAAGTTTCCCTGTTGACTACTGACCTATCACTGAAGGTCATAGGGTAGGGCAAGTCGATTAGGTCATTAAGAATGAAGAACACAGGGCTGCAGAAAGCCCCCATTAAAATTCAATTGAGTCTAATTTTGATAAAATGTAAAATATTAATGCCACAGAAGAAAAACTTCCAGAATTTTAAAACTTTTTGCTAATTATAAAAAGCAATGGTAAATGACTTGAAAATTTAAATCAGTTTTATTTAGATGGAATTTGAACAATATATAACAGATAAGGTGAGGAAAATTTACATAATTTCTCATCTTGTGGGAAGCATAAGAGATCAAAAAACGTTCATGAAAATTAAAATATATCCAATTTTGATGACGTTTAAAACATATAAAAAGGATAATTGTATAAAACCTCCGTAGCACCATTAGTATACTACTATTTGTATATTAACCAAGTACTACGTGAACTACAGTTAAGCAGTGTACATATGACATAGATAGGTCATATGGTATAGATATATAGGTAGACAGATGTAAGGGATAAAAGAATATAGACCCAAACGGTCCACAATGGATGCCCGCCCCAGCCCTCCTGCAGTGGTCCAGGTTTTCTGATTATTATGTTAAACCTATTGTTAAATAACTTATTCCCGGGATTAAATTATTCAGATTTGCAGATGATATTTGAACAATTATTGTTGTTAAAATATCATATAAGTTAAATAATGTTTGAAATAGATTGAAAATTGTTTGAAAATCGGTTATAATATAGTAAAATTTAAACCTGATAAGCCAAAAATTCTCTAAACTGCCCGAAGAAGAAAAAAAAGATAACAAATACTTATTTTAAACATCAAAATCATCAATTTTTCAATAAATTCTATACTTGGGAGTATAGTTTGACGAAAAAATGTCCTGGTAATACAATTGAAGCCTTGTTGTTATGAACGGCTAAATTGGACGGGAGCATAGATTCTAAGAATTTGATATCACTTACAAAAGTACTATCATTTTCAGTACTGTTATATGCAGCCTTGTTAATAACTCAGTTTTTAACAAACAATATATTTATTTCGTTCACAATCTCAAAGGTAATACCAAATTTTAAGGCTCTAGAATTGGTACTTTAGAAGAAAACACATTTCGGCAAAAACATGACTTTTCCTGATGCATAATTGTTTCCAAACTATAGAGCACATCTACGCTATGAGGCCCATTTTTGTGTAAAATATTAATTTCATCGATCAAAGATTCTGGAACGTAGTGTCTACACAAACTTTTTGGACCACCCTCCCCCCCCCCCCCCATCCCGACATACACACACACAATCATCAAAAAAACGTCATAAAACGGCATCGGGGACCCCGAACGTAATTCCTTTTAAATCTTAACACCAATTTTTTCATGATCACTATACTTAAAGTATAGAAAAGTAATAACACTGGTCTCATCGAGATGACATTGAAAATACAGTCAGTGAAGAAATCGAGACCTTAGATATTGAAATATTTAAGATGGAAGTAAAATAGAAAACAAAGTTGGGTGTTTACTTCTAGTTAAGCAAATTGTTTCTTTTTGACAAAGAGAAAGTGGCGAAGCTCAAGAGTGTTTCTTTTATAACTTAAAGAGTTTTCTATTCTTTAACTAAAATGTTTGAAGCAGATGATGCTGATTTCGCCAACTAACAGGTATGTTGTGCTTAATGAAGATGAATACTTACCAAAATCTTATATTACTATAGATAGTAAGTTGGTTAGATCTGTTTATAAAAACGCGCTGCAAGATTTAATTGGTGACAGTAGACCGTAAAGCGAATAGAGAATTGAGATAACTCTAAATGCACTACCTATGAACACTCTCTGATAGAAATGGCTTTTGTAAATTAAAAACAATACTATTTTCTAGTTGTTTAAATAAATTTGTCTTTGTCTGTGCTTGACTTCCAAGAAATGGACAACTCTAAATAAACTTTTATAGTAATTGAAATACATGGAACCTAAAATTCATGAAAATGAACTTAAATTAAAAATATTAAAAAACATAAATAAAAAAATTAAATGTTTATTTATTGGGAATTAAATCAGTTTATATAAAATCTACTTTGTCTATTGTTTAATCTCTCTCTCCCGGAAAAAGAAAAAAAAAAATTTATTTTTCGTCCACAAGCCGTGCAGAGATAATGCCATAAAACATATCAGCATACAAACTACAGCATACAATTCGTAGGGATTCTATGTCTCATGTTACTGCGCATACTGACTGAACTTTTATCCTCTGTTTTACTTTGCTATGAGTAAATTATAGTAATAATAAAGAAAAGGTAATGTTACACCAAATATACAATACAATAATATAACTATGAAAAAAGAGCTAGAGCTACGATGCAGCTCCAGTCTTGTCTAGCCTTGCTACATCCCTGGTCAAGTCTTGTTAAAATGGTCTGTAAGCCACGCTCTGTTTCAGTCTTGCTGCAATTCAAAACAGGTCAAAATTCTTTCTTTGATACTTACTGTTTTCTAGTCCATAGAGAGTCAGTCAAGCCACCTTTACAAGTAACTTGTATTTTATAAAATCTGATTTCACAATAGACTCCTATTAGCATTAGTTAATAGTATTTTAAATTATTTATTGCTGATAATATCTTTACAAATATTGTAAACTTCGAACTAATAAATTTGTTTTCTTTTTTTGAAAAAGTCAAACCCTCAGCCACGAAATGTACATATATATTATATATATGACAATAAGCAAGTAAAGCAAAAACCAATGTCTGAACGTTTTACTGAATATGGCAATGAATCAGACAATATGGTAAATTCAATGGGCTTAGAGACGATAGGTCTATGAGGACATGGACTAAAAATATTAGAAGAATTATGAATATAATACATACATAAATAGTATCATACAGTATAGTACATGATATTTCAAGGGGGGGGGGGGGGCATCCTGCGACTCGTTGAAGGATTACTTGTGGCTCTCAATAAATGTACCCGGGTTCCCTTCTCATTTTTGCGCTATTAAATTTTAAAAAATTATTATCGTTCCATTTGTTTCCGTATGTATTTTTTGCGTACCTTTTAAAAATGTAATTTAATTGCGGCTCGCGAAATATTTCAAATTTTGAAAAATGGCTTGGACTATCAAGGATATTGGCCATCCCTGCAGTATAGTATAGCATAATACAAAAATATAATTTAATTTACAGATCTATAAACATACAGGTAATTTTATAAACAAGTAAATTAACCATCATATGGACTTCTTGAGGTATAAGGATTTCCATATTAGTATCATATAGAACAAAATCAAAGAAAACTACTTCAAGTAAAAACTATAAATCAATATTGTAATTTTTTAAATTGATGATTGATACGTTTAAAAGCCACACGTTCTTTTCGAGTACAACAACTTCACGAATAGTTTATCGTATAACAGATTTCATGTCCGCTTTAGTCTACTAGTAGTCTTACTTACTACTCATTTAAAACAGAATGCTTTAAAACATTTTAAAATATGAATTATTAACAAGGCATGAAAGTACATGATCTATAAATTGAACTCATTCAAAATCCATTTGTATATTTAAACTTTATATTATTTTTTGCTTCTTTAACGTAGATTTTTTATGTAAATATTTTGTTTGTCAATTGTCTGAAATGTAAAAATGTAAAACTTTTATGTAAATACAGAAAGGCTGAGTGTAAATAATATTTGAAGAGAAGGTCGTTAAGGTTGGAGTGAAAAGGAATTATGAGGAAAAGGGGAAAAATTCTTTGAAAACCCTCCCATGTTCACCTTTTTACAATTACAAAGAGAGCATAGCAGAGGCAGGTAAGCTACTGATAAATGTATTACTGGTTTTTTCATAGGCCTCTTTGAACATACCCCAGTTAGAATTCGGTCCCTATGACCAACGCGGGTTTTTATTTCTTTCAATCACTATATGTTGAGGTTTCGTAGGACATGCCTGATTTTCGCGATAGAGGTAATGTGTCCACTTACCTATTACACTACTTTATCTGCACAATCAGCAAACTACCTTCAATTTAAGGAATTTCAATAATTATTTTTGATTTAATTAATAAAAATTATTAATTATTAATCCCATTAACATTTCTGAAAACGAACTCATATAAAATTATTTATTAAAAATAATTATGGGATTGTGATAATAATGAAATTATAATATTATTCCAACATCTTAATTGAAACAAAAATAACAAATATTATGCATGTACAGGAACCAGGAATGAACGTTAAATATATTGAGACTCACTGTGAAGGCAAGTCTTCTACGCATTAAATATTAATACATTAGGGTTTCAAAAAATATGGAAAACACCTTACTAAACTCGTGCTTTGTTTTATATTTCCAGGCGCCACAAGAGGGGGGTGCAGACGGTGTTCCGCGGGCCCATTAGAGTCTAGGAGGCCCATGAATATCAAAGTTTAAAGTTGATATGGGCATTTATGCATGATTTTTCTTATTGTTGAATTGAAGAAGAGAGTAAGTTAGAGTGCACCGTCAAAACCATTGCTTCTTATTCTCCAGGGTTACCAGGTTGTCATTTTTCGATCCAACTTCGTCATGTTTTACGTCTTTTTAAGTGGTTGGCATTAAAAAATATCTGATTTACATTTTCAAGTAAGTTGTCCTCTTTTTTACTTTTTTTTACAGGGAAATAGTCTGTGAGTCACGGGAATGAAGAAAAAATACTGAAATAAATTTGACTTTACAAATAAAAAGACCTTTTAAAAAGATTCTTTATTACCTAGAACATATAATATACTGTAACAAAAATTATCTAGATATGACCAGTGTTGGAAAGGAGGTCCCAGAAAACCGGCACATTACTTCTTCTCAAGAGCCCTGTATATTTTCACTTTATGACAAAATAAATTCCTAATTAAAAAAAGTTTAGATTGATTAAATAATTAACTAGGGAATATGCCGTTCTTTTTGTAATTATCCGTCAAGTATAGTTCAAAATAACGACTTTTTCCCCTTTGGAGTGTTGACCATTTCATCTGGGAGTTATAGTGCCTTTACCTAGGTTTGAAAAATCAAGTGTTCGAATTTCACAACTTTGAGTCATTAACACATTTAAAAATTATAATGTCACATTCTTTAATTAAATCAATAGTAGAAGGGCCTAACCAAAAAGTGGTACAATTGTATTGTATTTTTTATATTCAAAGAATTTTAAAAAATATTAAAGTGAACATGATGAAAATGAACGTTACTTGTCGCGCTGATTGTATTGAAAACTGACAGAAGACTAAACTAAAATGGACTAAACGAGCTGATCAATAATGCAGGAAAAAAATTGAAAGCAAAAGAAGATAACACATTTTTTCTTATAATATGACAGTACTTTGTTGACTGCGGATAAAGGAATTGCAACAGATACCAGGACGACAAAAGTAAATATTTGAAGTGGACTACCCAAGCTGAATTGGTTTCCATTTGATACAAATGGCTTGCTCACATAGAACTTTTTCAGTAACATTATTTGTATTCATAATTTCTATTATATAAAAGAAGATGTTGTTAAATTTTAGAGATAAAAGTTTTGACGATCATAAAATTTCAATTGTTAGTAAAACTATTTTTTAACTATTCAGATAATAGTAACTAAAAGAATTGAAAAGAAAAAATTCTGGAGTAGCCTACTCTCAACTCATTGACACCCTATACCTCGCTGTCCTCTTACACTTCACAACTGATCTGTGCAACAATGTGTCGTCAATTGTAGTGGTTTTTTCTTTTGTTTTCCTGATTTTCTCTAAAACAGAGAGCTTATTATTCACCTGTTCCCTTATAGAAATTCAATATACACACTCAGGTTTATACAATTAGAATTATTCAAAAATACATTACATATTTTTATATGCACCCAAAAAAATATATGTGTTCTTTGTATGTTGGAAAAAAAATATATGTTGGAAAACTTAATATGAGCTACCATTTTTTTTGTTTATGAATCATAGTATCTTTGGATGATATAAGTGTGAGGAATGGACTCTTTCCTGAAAAAAGAAGTGTTATGTTTGTTGACAAATATCAGTTTTTTGTTTCACTATTCTAGTCAATAATAGTTCATATCAATTATTCTCAATAATGAGAAATTCCTAACTATAAAAGTTTTTTAAATTATACTGAGTAGCCGGCTTTAACTTTGATTTGCGTATGTAAAACTTACTAATTACTGATATTTTTTTCTCAATATACATTTACAACAAACTTATAACAGAGTAGAGTACGCAGGAAAAAGATTACACTCGCTCAGAGAAAATTGGTATATATAATTTCTCGCCAAGGGAAAGGAAAATGATTTTGATTAAGTACTAGGAAGCCATAAAATTTTCAGTATAATAATTCTATAAAGGACCAAAGATGTAAAAAGTAATTCAAAATTGGTAACTTTCGTTGAAGAATATAAATGTAATTATCCTACATTTTAAGTTAAAAATTATTTTAAAACGACATTTTTTGTTAGTTTCTGACATTTTTCAGACAAAATAGAAATATTTTCAAGTTTTAAATGAGAAATTATCTTTAATATATATTACAGGTGGTGGACAAAATAATGGAAACACCTAATATTTTACCATCATAATCTTAGAACATAATTTAAACAATCAAAACTTGGCATATGTTCCTATTTTCTTTATAATAATTTTGTTATTCGGTATATTGATGTAAAATGTATGTTATTTTTCTGTTTTCAGATATTTAAAATATTAATTACACCCCATAATGGCACACCTCTCAGATTTTAAAAGAGGCCAAATTGTTGGTGCTCGTATGGTAGGCGCTAGTGTAACTAAGACTGCCCAAATGTTTGGTGTTTCAAGAGGCACTGTCTCAAAAGTGATGACTGCCTTCGAAAAAGAAGGGAAAACGTCCTCAGCAAAGCACAAGTCTGGCCAACAGTCGAAGTTGTCTGAGAGAGACCGTCGGACTTTAAATCGAATTGTTAGAAACGACCGTAGGAGCACGGCTCATAAAATTACTACTGAGCTCAATGAACACCTTCAGAACCCAGTCTCCACAAAAACTGTCCGTCGAGAGCTGCACAAGGGGGCATTCCATGGAAGAGTTGCAATTCGAAAACCTCTGCTTTCACAGACAAATGTTTCAAAGCGTTTAGAGTGGTGTTTGGCTCGCCGGAATTGGTCCCTTGAACAGTGGAAAAGTGTGATTTTCTCGGACGAATCGTCATTTTCCTTATTTCCGACAAGTGGCCGAGTGTACGTTTGGAGACAACCGAAAGAAGCGTTTGATTCAGACTGCCTTCAACCAACCGTGAAACATGGCGGGGGTTCTGTGATGATCTGGGCGCTATTTCTTGGAAATCCACAGGGCCAATGATTTCCCTTCATGGAAAAATTAACAGCAGAGACTATTTACAAGTTTTGAGCGATCAAGTTCACCCTATGGTTCAAGCACTGTTTCCAGATGGAAACGCCATTTTTCAAGATGATAATGCTCCAATCCATACAGCTAGAATTGTTAAAGAATGGCATGAGGAACATTGTAATGAAGTTGACCATCTTGCATGGCCAGCACAATCTCCAGACCTCAACATCATTGAGCATTTATGGTCAGTTTTAGAGATTCAAGTAAGACATCGATTTCCACCCCCATCATCTCTTAAAGAATTGGAGGGTATTCTAACTGAAGAATGGCTTGCAATTCCTTTGGAAACAATTCACAAGTTGTATGAATCAATACCTAGGAGAATTGAAGCTGTAATTGCCGCAAAAGGCGGACCTACACCATATTAAATTGTAATTTGTTGATTTTTGAAGGTGTTTCCATTATTTTGTCCACCACCTTAGGTCAGGTAAACTATGAAAGAATTCCACTGGCTATTGGAACATAAGCTATGTTCTCCTGTAAGAGATTATTTCGTAACACGAAATTTACTTCTTCACTTTTCAACAATTCTATTTCTATTTTAGTTATACTAATGATATATATGCATCAGTGATGATATACAAAAATAAGCGAATATATTGATTGATAAGTGGATCAATCACTATTTGTACTACCACCAGAGATGAAAGACTAATAAACATCTCTCATTTAGACATTTATATAATGCCTAAATGGGACATTATATATTATATTCCTAATAAGTATGATATTATGATTAATTATAGCAAAGTTGAGTATAGGCCACTCCAGATTTTTTAATTAGCCATTTAGCGTCAAAAAAACATTTTCTGAAAACAGAAATTGCACTCTAATGACCCTTTGTCTAATGTAATTACAAAACCATTATCTCAACTCATCTTCCACATAAAGTTCTATTTTGAGGTATAGTTTGATTTGGATCCGTCAAACAGTATTTCTTGTATTGCTCTCACAATCTTTCATATTGAATTATAAGTCAAAATTTCTACATTTTATTGAAAAAAATATTTTCTCTTGTTTTAAAAATCAGAGGACATTTTTTGTTTATTGCTTTTGTAGCCTTAAAGATAATACCAAAATTTTAAACTCTAGACTCTAGAATGAGTAGTTTAAGAAAAAAAGATTGTCTAGAAAAAAATTTTGAAAAGAAACGTTGTCTAGAAACACATTTTTGCAAAAAATTGACTTTCTCGTCATCCATAATTGCTCCCAAACAATAGGGCTTATCTACATTGTGAGGCCCATTTTTGTGTAAAATATCAATTTGATGCAACAAAGATTCTGGACCACAAACTTTAGTTACACACACATGCCCTAAACGTGTCATACCGTCCAAATCTTAACATCCACTTTTTTTCACGATCACTATAATTTACCAATAGTAAAGTAAAAAATATAGTAAAGTTCTACAGATTGTTGACTTCAGAATTTGCAAAAAAGTTTGTCATTACAAAATAGTGAAAAATATTACTACCCTTGCTGTAAATAGAAGCCGAGAGATACGAGAAAGCAACAGGAAGTAGTAATACAAGGAAAGTTACTAGGAAGTAGAAAGAACATTCATGGAGGCATTTTCATAGGGCTGGATGATGATTGATGGGTCAGACCTCTTTGGGAGCCCGGTTTATACACTGCATCTCCTCTGGCCTTAAATTCCACTCCGTTCCCCTACCCCCCTCATTCTATCTCCTTTAGTTCTTTTAATCCTAATTTACTGACTCCATCACTTCCTACCTCTCCCACTCAACTGAAAACTAAACTGAAATTTGTATCACTAAATTTCTTTTAAACTACAATATAACCACGATTTACTGTTATACTTCCTAACATCTTCACAACCGCATTCCTAAAACTTTTCTCCTTTTCAGAGACTGAATATTATAAAATTTCAACAACAATGTACAAAAAAAAACTCTACGCTTCGTTGTTGATCTTGTGAAATTTTACACTAATATCTTAAAGTTTGTTCTTTTTATTAAATTAGAAAACTTAAGCTGGTCCCCGATATCGTGTGGGATAGGAGCAAGTGGTTTCCGGCCTCCTCAACGTATGGAGTGGATCACCTTGTCTTCATCCAAACCACTGGATTAGACCAGAAGAAATGAAAATAAAAGGATAAGATATGAAGAAATAAGAAGTTCTATATTAACATGATATATTTCTGCATACCATCATCAACCAAAACTCACAAAAAAAAAACATCATAAATGTCATATAAATATTAAGTGGCCTACACTCAACATTAAAATAAACAATCATAATGTCAAACTTATTAACCACTAAGTGATGTTTTCTGTTGTTTACATTTAAATTAATACATATTATTTATTTACATTTGGCTGTAATCATTTTAGTTATAAGAATCCTGAAATCTGTGATGAATATGAAATATTGTTAAATATTAAACTGAGGGCCTGAAACTCAACATACTCGTACGCTCTGGAGCCATAGCTGCCATACTGTCTATGCTACTGTTGTTACTAAGTTCAAATTAAGATATTAAGTCCATTAATGACATTAATAAATCTAGATAGGGAAGTAATACTCACTTCTATAGGTTTAGGTTTGATTTGTAGGAAACCTTTGTATATTCCGAGATGATTGGATAAAGTGTAGATATAATGTGATCAAAGGTTTCTACCTCTCCTAGAAACATGGTTTCCATTCTTCGTATGATGTCAAATGCAGATTCCATTCAATGCAGTTAAATAAAAAAATTCAAAAAGATGTACTAAATATATTTTTTTAAACCGTCCCTTGAAAATATAATATTATTTACAAATGAAAGTACAATAAGAATGTTTTTTTAAAATAAATTAATCCCCGCTGTTCCTGATATCCTTTAACTGTTTTCTTCTTATTTTTGGTCTCCGAAAGATAGTGTATCTAGCCAAAATATACATCAAACTATTCATGTTTCATTCTATTATTTTTTTAATATTTTATCTTCTATATAAGTCTTTAAACTTTAATAAAGTTTAATAAATAAAGTCTTTAATCTGAAGTATTTAATAAAGAAGTCTCTTTATTTTACGTGTAAAATAAAGAGATATATAATCAATTTTGATATAAATGTCTAGTGTGAGATGTTTATTACTCTTTAATCATGGAAATAACACACATCGTGATTGATCCAGTTATCCGTATACAAGCCTCATTTTGTATATCACACAACTCATATAAGTTGGTTTATATCATATAAGATTATTGGTGTTACCACAGCAGTAATAGCTTCACTTTTTCGAAACCAAAGTGAAGATTTCGTGTTACAAAATAAACTCTTACGGTAGAACAAGGCTTTTGTTCCTATAGCATGTAGATCTTTTACATGGTCATCTGTAACATTACATTGCCGGTGAATCTGTTACATTTGAAATTACATTAAATAAACTTTCCCTTTAAGACTTTGAAATATTCCTATTTAGTATGAAAAATATCAAAAAAATGTAAAAAAAAAAGCCAGTCTCATCATATCACCGAAGAATCAACTTAGTATCAGTTTTGTAATATAGAACAAAATAGTAGATTCCACTTACTTACTCAAATATTACCAATTATTACCCAAAGATAATGTGATTAATGAACACAAGATATTCTACATCTAATATTAAGTCTTGTTCATGCAGCATACAGATTCATTAGAGCATTTTGCTAGGAAAACTATCATACTATGGAAAGAATCAGAAATTAAATGTTTATTTGGCGTTGATTTTTTAAATGTTGAAATTTATTCTTCTTACATCTCATATTATGTCCTTAAATTAGAGTAGCTTTCGTGTTACCTCCTTAATCCTGGATTTCATACAGGTATCCGTATACATGTCTCTAACAATTTCTATGTGAATATAAACAATGTGAATAAATGTACACAAATCCAACAGGTATTGGAGGTAAATATTAGGATGAATATTCAGTCATTATAGCTTTTCTGCATTTTCGGATAATTGAAATTCAACGATTTTTTTTTTATGAATAGCTATTTTTTCTTTCAATTACCTCGAAGATTTTAATTGTTCGAATGAGACTTTTAGCGTCAGAAAAACATTTCATGAAAACATCAAATTGATCCTAATACCAATTTCGTTAATCTAATTTGGTAATATAAACTATTACCCGAACTCAGTCTCCACATTCAGCTTTATTTTTAGGTTTAATTAAATTTTGATCTGTATGACTTGCATCGTCCTCACAAGCCTTCAGATTGAATGTTAGGTCACAGTTTTTACATTTATGAAAAAAAAAATTATTTTTAGTTGTTGATAAATAAGGATTTTTTTGTTATTTCGTTTACAACTTTCAAGATAATGTCAAATTTGAATGCTATAGAAAATTATAAACTAATGCTATGGAATTAGTAGTTTAGGAGAATACAATGTTTTCTAAAAACATATTTTGGCAAAAAAAAATGACTTTCCCATCATGCATGATTGTTTCCAAACTAAACAACAGATTTCCATTATGAGGCCCATTTTGTGTAAAATATTAAGTTAAACCATCAAAGATTGTAGACAATAGCATCTACACAATCTTTTGGATACACATTCACCCACATACATACACACACTGACAGACGTCATTGAAAATACTTCAAATAACAAATTTTGGGACCTCAAAACAGGTAACTCCGTCAAAGTCTCGAGATTTAATTTTTTCACAACCACAATACTTTATTTATAGTGAAGTAAAAATTGATATAATTTCTCTAATTTGGGCAAAAACATACTCCTGTAATTTTTCGAATGAATAATTCCAACAAAAAAAAATTACTTAGACACATGTGCATCAACTATATTTTTAATTTCTCCTAAGTCTTGGAAATACGACTTACAAAACTGTAATAATATTGTTTAAACTAGGGATTCTCAATCGTTGTTTGCTTGGAAATCCCCCCGGGTACTTCAAAAACAAAGTAATGCCCGTGTAAATTTGAAACAAATATTTGCTTTTAAATAAATGAAAAGTGTAACTATGAAATACTTCCATTAATTTTCAACGTGCTGTCGAAATACAAAAATCTTTTCAAAACAAATACAAAATATTCCTTTATTAACATTTTATTAGGTACGGTGAAATAAATGGTAAAAGAATCAGTTTTGAATATAACAAATAAAAAATTATTAGGACATTTTAAAACATTGGACCATTAATTAAACAAACTGACGAAAATATTGGACCGTATGTTTTAATTACTATGTTTGAATATTCTAACGGTCAGTTAACTAATGCATATAAACGCTAACCGCGTGCCATAGACCTTAAAATACTAGTTTTCTTCATGGGTTCCCTGTAATCCTGTATGGACTCTTCGGGGTCCATGTGAACAACTTTGGGAACAACTGGTTTAAACAATAAATACAATTTTTAAACCAAAATATGTATATGCACTAGTACCAAAAATTTTAAACTCAAATTGGGCAAGTGCTTCTTTATATCAAATCCAGTAAATACTTCGGTTATTTTACACCGGAAGAAAAAAATTTACTGGCGCAGAAGAACTTGTGTTCTATAAAAAACTTTAAATCAAAATTGAAAATCTTAAGCGAGAAGCATATGAGATACTACAAGTTGTTACTTAAAACATATTGAATACTGCTGTGAATTTCGAAACTTTCGTTAATATTTGGTTTCACTAATTAATGTGTGAGAGGTTTCAGTTTAATAAAAGCCTGCTACATCTGTAATCCTTGCTTATTATGATGTAATTACAGATTCATATACCAAAATTGATGCAAGTTGCCAAGGTCACCTAAAAACAGTGTCAATTGGAATGAAAATGGAACTCTGTTGCTTATATTCTAGGAAAGCTGTCTGATAAAAAAAAACAGAATTAACGTTGTTCATCTCGAACACAAAGTAATTAAGAATTGTATTATATATATACTGTAATATGTAATTAAAAACCATACTTATTGAAGGCAAAATACTCGACAATTTGAAAGTTTGGTCTCGCAATGAAATCTTATTATGTTACTTAGTACTTATTGACTAAATGTTTCATTGCTTCTATTCTAGTTAAAAAATACCTAACATACTTATATATGAAGAAACAATTTTCTGTGAGGAAAATAATTAAATTGAAAGATTTATAAAAAAAGAAAAAGAGTAACTGTATTCTCTAAGCAATCTGTGTTCTAATGTAGATGACTGTACACGGGTGACTTTAATTGAGGTAAACAAAATATTAACCGATTTGAAGCAAATGTTAGCCAACTTTAGAGTGTTAAAAAGACTAGAATTATTTAGAGCAATTTCAAACGGTACAATAAGCATATAGGTTTAAGTAAAATTTTGAAAGTGACTTATTCAATGACTGCATAGTGATTACAGCCATGTAGGTGTAGAAATCACTTCAATTCAGTTCAGTTAATCACTTCAAAAAACTCTATATATATTTTAATTGATCTTTTTTATTCACTGCAGATGCATGCATACAGATTTCATTGCTCTTATAAATCAAATATCCAAGGCGAATCAAAAGCACGCATAATAGTAAAATTAGCACTTCCCAATATCCTAGGTACAATTCAAAATACTAAAGAAGTACCATAAAGCAGGAATTCTCAATTAGTATTGACATCTATATATTGCCTTCAGTCTAATGGTTTCAACGGCTGACTGAACTAGACGCTGAAAACCTGTATAAGTTGTTGACGAAATAGAGTGGATATTCGTGTACTGTCAAAGCTTGCTTGAGAGCCTGACTGTTTACAGTAAAACGTCCTATAATTTCACAAAATTGTAACAATGTTTTTTCTTCTTACAAAACACTCTGTTACTTGCCAAGTCAATAACTATAATCTAAGCAATTTCACTAAATACATGATAGACAGATATATATTTATAAACAATTGAGAAAAATCATTTTACAATTATAAGATTAACAATAATTATTAAGATAAACAATATAACACCATGATAACAATGGATGAGAGTACGATTTGAATGATGATGGTGTCGTTTACGTTAAAAATGGACTATATAATCATTAAAAACGTACGTTTTTGTATAAAACTCGACGTTATACATGTCGCTGTTTCATTATACACAACGTTGTTTCATCGGAGAAGTGGATACTTTTATTAGCTGTTTCTAGTCGTCATGCAGCTGTTTGGAGCTTGTGAAGAAAATGCTGATTCTACTTTATCACCAGGGTTCAAGCATGTTGTATTTTTGTATATGCAATCATCTGAGCACTGTGGACATCTGTGAGTAATCAGATGTAAACATGTAGCGAAAGAGATATATATATAGATGTATAGAGATATACATCTGACCTATACAGATATATATATAGGTCAGATAAGCACCTAAAATTCCGATGAGTGCAACTTAGTTTTTTTCTTTCTTGGTATTTTCATCTATTTTCAATCTTCTTTTATTAATAATCTGCTGTTTTAATTATCAATCGTAGTAAGCATTTTAAATTGTTTTGCGTTTTGTGTTATCCTTAGTTGTATCAATGCATACATCCATCTACATTAATATACTGAATGGTATGCTAAGCATAATAAGTTAGAGCAAAGAGCACTGAAAGTTACTAACATAACTCATCTCTATATTTTCAGATTCCGGTTGTCAGAAGTGTCCGACTTTTATGACACACAAATACTACCAGTTCTATTAATTGAGAACCATTTCAAATTGATTTTTCTATTTATTTGTATAACATAAAACAACACAAATACATTAATACTGGGATCGATGGTCTAAATAATAATGTTTTTTTTATTTTTTGAGTGGTGCACTTATATTGCATATAGTCAAATATCTGAATCGATATGATTATAATAGTTGATAAAAGAAATTACGTATAAAAATCACACAAAAACATGAAAATATTGTTATACAGTTAATTGTATATTACAGTATTCATCATCATCAAGAGAAGAAAGTATCCTCTTGGGCAGAAAGCATGTGGCGAAGTCACTGGATTTAATACAATAACAGCTGCAATATCTATACCGAATAAAGGATGGGATAAAGAAATATGGAGTGAGATACCACACTACAGTCAATTACCTCAATTAAATGCCAGTACCCCTCAAAGGCTTCACCCCAGCTGATAAAATACAACAATAATAACAAAAAGAATAATTTATTTGACAGTTTTTTTTATGTTTAAAATACTGGTAACATGTATTGTCATTCCTGTAATGTAAAGTATCAACGTTAATGAACATGATTTTAAGTTAATTAGAATTTTTTTGGAAATAAATTATCAAAAATACATATCTACATTATAACAATAGATAAAAGATCATTTATGAATGTATGGACGTATTTATAGTGAATAATGAATAATTTCCAAGAATAACTATTAATAAAGTTTATTTTTATTTCTTTAAAGAAATGTTCTTAATATTTCTTAAAATATTCTTAACGTACTTTTAACTTTATTTTATAGAAATAATTTACGGAATGAAACATTATCAGATTGTTGAGTAAAAACAATTCCTCAGTTTATGGATTTCTTAATCTACTAACTTTATAATGTCAATTAGGAATTTTTAGTGATTATTATAAAACCAACTGTAACTATAAGAAAAAAAATCAAATTTTTTTAATAACATAAATGGCAATTTTTGCGTTGAAATGTAAATCATTTCACTTATATTTAATTCCTAAAGCTTGGGAACACAATATTTCCCACCTAACACATCCACGGGAAGTTCTTAATAAGCTTATACACTAATGTTGCTTCTTGTTGGAGAATGACCTGCAGCCTTCATTATTTACATGTGACTAAATTTACATCCATGAAAAGAGCCATTATGAATTTAAAAATTTTTTTGCAAAAAAATTTACAGAAAAATGAAATCTTTAAAAAAAAAATTAAACAAATTCTAGTTAATACAAAAAGCAATATACACTTAAAAACTGAAAACTCAAATTAGAATAATGATGATCTACTATACTTGTTAGAATCGTTTGCATTGACCTGGAACTTGTTTATAATAATCGTGTCAAACAGTCATTGAGAGGAATAACTATGATTTTCATATCAAAATGGTTACGAAAAAATTTTTGTTTAGCATTTACAAAAAATGTGGCAATAAAAATTTGAGATAAACATTTTATCAGACACTCAGCTTACACTACAAGATTTGAAATCTATGGTTTTTAAATTTTTAAATTTAAAATTAGTTTGGGAAAGTCTGTTTCCTATAGGTGAACTTTCATCCGGATTCCTGAAAACAAAGGCATACAGGAGAATGAGGTCATGGACTAGTTAGAGAAGGTGACATCCATGTAAACCTTCTGTCGACAGGATCATGGATGCAGGAGGAATCAGATAAAAAGTGGCTAAAACTGCGAGATCTAATTCAGTCCATAAAGCTCATTCTATCTGAACATAATATTGTAAATGAGTCAAAAATATTCAAAACAAGAATTTACAAATATATTTCAATATCCTAGGGGACATTGTTCTCTGAAGTACCACTTACAATCTAAAATTAACATCTGACGAAGATGCAGACTCAATCTGAAAAATGGCTTCATCCTTTGAACATGTTAAGTGTGGATGTGAAGCAATTGCCTTTAAGAAGTTAAACATTTTTGATAATTTATAGCTAATACCTACAGAAGTGAATGATACCTTCTGAAGAACAATTATAAAGTTAAATAAAAAAATTAAGTTAGTTAAAATCTAAACTTGGTGATTGAAATGAGAGCGGAAAGGAATAGAGTCCAATGAGAGTCAAACCTCAGATTCATAATAATAATAATAATGTGTTAGATTGTTTTAGAACAATGTTTTCAATTTTTTTAAAACTGACAAAAAGTATATAGTTGCACGCAAACTAATGAAATCATTAAGTTGATTCTCTATTGGTTTAAACTGAATTGATTGTCGATAAACTTTGACCATATATTTACATACACTGAAGCTGAGTGTATGCCCCTCCAGATTTATCGGTTTCTATTTACTGACAGTTAAAACATTATATATAGTTTACTTCATTCTAATGAATATCTGTACCATCTTAATCAAAATATCATTGTCATTAAAATATTGATGTTCCTAAAATTTGTAGAGACCTGTGATGTTCAAGGAGAATTCCTACACTGATTGTACTCTATACATATTAAATTTCAACTAATCAACCAAACCACAGAAGTATTAACAAAAACCGTGGAGGAAATTTTAACACAGTCTAAAAGAAAAATGCTTGTTCACATACAGTTTTCATTAAAAAAATCAAATATTCGTGCTGAGCTTGCTTTTCAGTCTCCAGAGGAACAGGAAATTAAATGTAAAATTTGGTAATCATAATTGGTTTGTTTTTTGGAGATATCCTGCTCAAACATTTGCACACAGACATGTTTTCCATCTTGTTTTTCTCTCTTATTGCTTTTGCTTGCAATCTCCAACAGATATAGAATAATGAAAACATTCCATCCCAATCAAAATTGTGATATCGAGTTTTCAACAGATATATATATTTTGTGTATCTATTTGTTTGTTGGTTTGCGAGTGTGTGTGTGTGTGTGGTTGTGTATGTGTTTGTGTTTGTGTCTTTATCCGAGCAGGCTATCTCAAAAACTAAAAGGGTGATCACCCTTTCCAGATTTATATTAAGTCACTGTTCTCTGTGAAGCCAAATTCCTCATTTACGTAAAGTTACTTTTTCCTTAATAAAGTTACTAAAGAAGCTTTGCACCCATCTTGCTCTTTTAAAGGGGTTTTTATAATAAATATAAATGTAAATATAAATATAAAATAATAAAAAAATGGAACAGAAAATGAACAATTTATAAAAAAAAAGCATAAGGTCATGAAATTCAATTACGGTAAAGTGCAAAAAAGCTATAAAAACTGAAATATTGATCCTGGACTAATGGTTTACTTGCTATACTTGACGTATTTGTTTACATTTATTTACATTGTTTACATTGACTTAATATTATAAGAGATATATAAGAGATTACATTTAATACATATATATTGATAAATGGATCAATCATTATCTGTGCTTCCTTCAGGAATGAAAGACTAATAAACATCTCCCATCTAGACATTTACATATATTATGCCTAAATGTAACATTATATATTGTATATTCATGAAGTTTGATATTACGTTTACTTATAGTAATGTAAAGTATGGCCACTCCAATTTTTTTAGTTTGACGTTTTATAAGTATTAAGGAATGTAACTCTAGTTGAAATTGTCCTTCTGGGTCGATATAAGTTTATAAAACTGTTCTGGAGGATGAAATGCAAAAGTTAAAAAAAATCTATTCACGGTAATACAGATATTATAAAAAAAGGAGTATTTATAAATTTACAACAGATATTTAATCTGATCCCTATAGATTAAACTGAGAGAAAGAAATCAGTTAAATAACATTTCTTGGTAAATAATATGCTAGGAGCTTCCGTTCTTTCATTTCACCAGCGCCTGTGGAAACGGAGGATGCATTCTGCTGATGTAAGCAAAGCTTTGCTCTAAATCAAAAATTGTTTTCAATAATTGATTGTTTAATATATTTCAGATTAATGTATTTTATAATAAAAGTTTTATTAATATTGATGTTATTATTCCAAAAATATTTTGAAATAATAAATATTAGTTAATTTTATCCAAAAAATAGTATTTAAATGGATTATACATTTTTAATAAATTTAATTTAATATCGAAGAAAAATATATATCTAATATACATACATATAATCCTATATACCACGAACCAGTTAACTTAGAAATAATACATGCATATTATTAGTACCACAAAAGCTGGAAACATTTATATAAATTAATGATATAACTGTCTTACTTCGTATGTTGTCTAGGAGTTGCTGAACCGGTTTCTTAGAATGTCTATCTTCAAGCACGACTGATCTAAATCATAGAATGGGGGATAATATAGCCTTCTATTGACCTATATTTGGGTTCATGTTATCATTTTTATAACAAATCTTTTTCAGTTTCATAATACTAATCTTCCATTATTTTCTTTGTCATTATAAAGTCCTCTAACCATATTATCTATTTTATTATTAATCTAAATAAAACATTTGTCTCATGGTTAATTTGTTCGTTTATTATGTCATCTGTATTTATAATTGTTGAAATTTCTAATTCTTTTATTATAATCGGGTGATTCAGATCAATGGTATCTTCTTAAGAGAACTGAGATTTGCTGATTGTATAGTCCTAACTTACTGAAAAAAAAGATATTTAAAAAATATATTTAATCTCCAAGGGTCTTTAAATGAATAGAAATATTTTCTTAATGATAAACGACAAAGAAGAATAAATTAAGCCACAAAATAGAATGATTATCAGACGATGCGACATAGCTCTGCCTATTGCTTAGAGTCTAAATTGTTCACATTTAGAATGATGTTATCCTAAAAGAATATACCAAAAATATATTACGAAATCAGAAAGTTAAAATAAATCAGAAATATATATTAGAAAAATATGTTTCCTGAAGTGACCTACAGAACTGATGAGTGGAAAGAGAAAGTAAAAAATTTGATAAAACTCCGGAACACACTGAGAGTAATGGAGAGAAATATGAAAGGAGTAAAGAAAGTGATCAGGACGTGTCCTGAGGATGAAGAATGATAGAGGACCACAGAATACTGTGCTAGAGCGGTAAGGCGGTTTGGGAACAGAGACAAGAAATTGGGAACACGAATTAAAAAAGCTACTGGACCAATTTGGTACAGAGTTTCCAATGAGTTTCTTAAATTACCATTTCACAAATGGTAACTTTTTTTAAGTAATTTTGTATTTTTACATATGTACATGATTTTATCACAAAGAATGTACTTATTCTATTTTCAACTTGTAAAATGAATTATTTCTGTAAATAAAAGCCTGCTGTTATTTTCAATTAAAGATGTTTGTAAAAATTGTTCACGAATTCATAATAAAAACCTGGAGTGGCCTAAACTCAACACCACTATAAGTAGACATAATATGATACCCGTTAACAACCAACTGATGTTCTTTGTTGTCTACATTTAAATCAGTGCGTATCATTTGTATACATTTAAATCGCATTCTATGTATTTGTAACATTTATTTGTATTACATTTAATAGTTATTTGTTATAAGAATCGTGAAATTAGTGATTAATATGACATTCTGATATATCAATTTTTATAGCTTCAATACTATTTTCAGTCATTGAAATTTCATTATTTTTTTTATAAATTGCTAATTTTTTGGAAAGTATTTTACTGTTCTTTAATGAGCCGTTTAGAATTAAAAAAAAAACTTTGGTTAATGTCCTTTTGATAAACATTACCCCAGCTTAGCTCCTTCATAATGCTCTATTTTTTGCTATAATTTCAGTTTGATCCGTCAAACGGTATGGCTTATATTGACCTCAGAAAAGCTTTCAGATGGAACGATATTTCACTATTTTTATATTTCTTAAGAAATAATATATTTCCAGTCTTTTAAAAATCTGAGGATTTTTTTGTTATTTTGTTTATAACTATAAATGGTATTCTCATCATCCATAACTGCACCCAAAATATTAAGCACATATACACTATGAAGCCAAATTTCTTGTAAATTTTTTATTTGATCCATCAAAGATTCTGGGCTGTAGCATCTATACAAACTTTTGGATACATACTCATCCACCCAGCGACCCAAACACACACACACACACACGCACACACACACACACACACACAAATTATTGAAAGAATGCTATAAAACTACTTTGGGAACCTCGAAACCTGTAAATCCATCAAAATGTCGAGCTCAATTTTTTTCATGATCACTATACTTATCACTTGCTTATAGTGAAGTAAAAATTTTATTCATAATAGTAAAAAGTCTTTGGAATCAAAATGTCAATAAAAAAGTTAGTTTTTAATCTATTAAATAAAATATTAGGTCACAATATGGTAGAAAGATTAGAATGACGGTTGAATTTTGTTTCTCAGATTAGAAATATAAATTACTCTAATGTTTTTGCAATGTAAAAATATACATATTATAAATGTTTATAGTTTATTAGGAATAGTTTTTGTACCCTTTTTTTTAGAAAAGAACGAAGTTGTAAGTGCCCCTAAACATTTTACCGATGCTTATTCAAAATATAAAAAACGACAATACCATAAACATTTTTTCTAATCAATCAAAAGTAACTGTAATTTTAATTAAAAATGATAACACACAAGTTGGAAGGCGTATTAACTATTAAAAATGTTTATTCCAAGCAAAGTTTAAATCATAAAAAGATAAATATGAATCTTAATTAATGCCTAAACTTTTTTTTAATTCCCTAATTCATCAAGACTGATACCATTAATTATGGATTTAGATGATTCATAAGCCTTTGTATTAACCATTCAATTAGGTAACATAACTATCAAATGGAAACGAGTAAATATTAAGAAGTAATATAGATTGATTAATATTGACGTATAGTCTCTTCTTAATAATGTATCTGTACCTGATCATTGCAAGGGGAACTGCTTAATTATTCCCTCGTTCTAATACCACCACCACAATATTCCAAATAATTAAATTATATGTAGTTGATTCCAATTTTTAATTTCAAAATAACTTGCTCAAATAAGAATTTGTTCTTGTTTATGACAAACAAGACATATAAATGTCTCCATCATTTATGACTCTGTCATAAATCAATCATTACAGGTGGATTTCTAACAAAATTAAATACATTAGTTAGTTTGTCAGTAATTTCAAAATTTTTCTGTTTCAAAATTTATACTTCTGCCTATAAAAAAAGATTTAAATAAAAACCGAAAAGTTGGCATTGAGAGTTTAATTTGAACCTGAAAAACTGACCGAGTCCCGATAAACTTTATTTTTGTATATATATACATTTATATATATATATTTTTATTTTCTTTCTTTCTACTCTCCTGAAGACGGCAAGACGCCGAAATTATCGAGATTCGTGAGTGTTCATCCTTTTTCTTGTGTTCTCTAGCTGTAACTTTAATTATATATATATATATGTATATTCACTCAAAATTCAAAAAAAAGATCCAAACTGGACGCAAATCAGCTCAAAAACGAAGAAAAGCAACACACAGAGACACACTTACAAACTCAAATTTTCGGATGATCCGTTGCTTTTCTTCGTTTTTCAGCTGAATATATATATATATATATATATATATATATATATATATATATATATATATATAAATATGTTGATAAAAAGTATCGACAGAGTTCAAATGTGGTATATTCGAAACATGTTGACTACCAATATTGGTGATAAGCTTTATAATTTTAATGAAGAGACGAAGAAGGAATTCCGGAAACTGTAGAAATTATGTAAGAAACAGATACACGCCAAATATGGAGCGTTATTTAACAATATGTATATATATATATCAAATAAATTCAAAACGAAAGAAACACACAGAAAGACACAGACATAACTCACATCGATATTTCGATGTGAGTTATGTCTGTGTCTTTCTGTGTGTTTCTTTCGTTTTGAATTTATTTTATTTAAAAAAGTCCGCTGGACCGTTTCTTTTAATTGTATATATATATATATATATATATATATATATATATATAGTATATATATATTATAGTTATAGTATTATTATAGTACAGTATTATATTATAGTATATTATAGTTATATATATATATATACGGTACTGTTTTCTTGACCACAAAATATTCACTTTGCCAAAAGGTGATTCCATATATTTACCCTGACCAAACTCCGAGAAAAAGAAAAAGTGTTTTGTATATATATATATATATATATATATATATATATATATATATATATATATATATAACTTGAATCATAAAGTAATTAAATTTAAATAGTCATAATTTAATTAACTTAAACTCTACAGAGAATATTAATTTTATGCTTGAATTCCAATCACTTCTATCAGTCAGATGATAATATCACCAATATTGTGTAATACTTAACGTTGTTAGGTTTAGACAGTTTGAACGTACTCTAGGACGGAGTGTCGAATGTTGTTCTTGTAGGTAAACAGTAGTAGGTTGGATAGAAATGGAACAAACTTAATACAAGTAAGCTGTAGAGGGACTTTATTGATCCCTTATACCTGAGTCATTAATTTCACAACAATTTTACGCATTAGCAAGCAAGTGACCTTTCTGCTTTATACTTCACATAATAAGTGAAGGGTTGCCAGATAACAGGGCCCAATAATTAATAGAAGGATAAAACATTTACACAAACAAGAAAAATCTTACATTATTTTTAGAACCCCTTTTTTACCTCCCCTTTGTTCCTCTGTATAATATTTGAAATTTTCCTTAGTCGTTTTTTTTTCTCAATTAATTACTATTTTGATTTTTTGTCTCCAATAATCAATTTTTGTTCTTATGAACGATTCTTTATTTTTTATGTTTATTTATTGTCAACTGTTATTTCTTTCGCCATTTTGCATATTTTAATATATTCTTTATTAGAGATAGAAAGTTCTAGCTGGCAATTTTTCTGTAAATTTATACAGCCCAGTTTATTATTGCTTTTGCCTATTGTTAAACTAAAGTAATTTAGTTTAATATCGTTTACTAGTTCATGGGTAATTTTTATCTACGCTATAGTTACTTAATATAGTTTATAATAGCCACTATGTATACATTAGCGTTATTTGTAATAAGAAATTGTCGGTCACGCATTGGCCATAACTGATTACATTTAAAACAAGCTCTAATTTCTCATATACTATTTTTATTGTCTCATATACATCTACTATTGCTTGAAATTAGGTTCCTTTGCTATTTTCAGTTTTGTATATATTTGTCATTAAATATAAATCTTTTATTGAGGTTAGGTTTTGTCAGTTTTGTTATTTTAGGAATTAGTATTCTAAAAATTATAATTATATGATATCATACTAAATTTTATGCTAAAATACTAATATAATTAATTAATAATAAAATAATTAATAATTATATACTAGAATTATATTACTATGATACAACTTTATTTTAAAAGTAAATCACTAAAATAAAATTCACTTTAAGTAGTGCAATAAAATCAAGTAGGTTCAGTTAAATGGGCTTCATGCTCTTCAATCAAACGAACAGAAATTAACAATTGTCTTCCTACGTCGCTAAACACAAAAAACTTTCAGTATTCTCTTGTGATTGAGGAGTCTCAAACCAGTTGAAGTGAGAGGAAACGTAAGAGTGAGAGAGATGGTTTATTTTATAATAATAGTGTACACAACTTCTGTCGTACTAACGGTCATAATTTATTTAATATTTTGTGTATGCTGTCTCTTATGCAAAAAAGTTCCAAGAATACAACTTTATTAGATTAACACTTTTTAAACTGCAAATAATATAATGATTCCTAGTTTTTTGCTACCAAAATTTGGCCGGATAATTTGCAGGAATATCAGACTTTTCATGTTAACATTGGATAACATTCAGGCATTTTTTTAGTACAAATGGACACACGGAGAGGCATATTTACTTCAGTTTTATATGTACAGATATAATTTCTTTTAAATTAAATTTCTTCTTTAAAATATGAAGATATTGTTACTCATAGCATTATCTATTATCTTATTATTCATAACTAGGTTCTCATTTTTGTTGTGTATAAAGAACAAGCTTTTCCTGGTTTCACAACAGGAGTGCCAGTAAAAAGATTGACATCGTTACTAAAATGAATGTAATATGATATAAATATAAAAAAAATGAATTCAATGCAAACATCTATGTTTAAAAAACAAAATGTTAGTGAGTTTACTCTAAGAGTTACCATTGCACTTATGCAATTTATTTATCATTAATGCAAGTTTGATAATGCGTAGAACAGTACTGACAAATACGTGAATGAGGGAGAGTAATGTGGAACCACTCACCATGGTCTTACATTACTTACATCACCATGCCGTTTTGATGTTTTGAAATGTAATCTACAATTTTTTTAATAGTTTTTTTTTTGTTACTGTAATTTTGACAAAAATTGTCTCACTCATCCTCCTCAAAAATTTATATTTTTAGGTGTAGTTTCATTTTGATCCGTCAAACGGTATGACTTGTATCAGCTTTCAATAATTGTAGCTTTCAGATTGAATTATCAGTCAGAATTTCAACATTTTATTTAAAACTAAAATGTCCTCTTGTTTTAAAAATATGTGGATATTTTTCGTTTATTGTTTTTGTAACTTAAAATATAATGTCAAAATTTCAAGTCTCTAGAATTAGTAGTTTAGGAGAAAAACATGTTGTCTAAAAACAGGTTATTGGCAAAAAAAAGTGACTTTACCCTTATGCTTAATTGCTCTTAAAATATAATGTACATCTACATTACACTATGAGGCCCATTTTTGTGTAAAATATCAATTTGATACATCTAAGATTCTGGACCGTAGTGTGGCAACAAACTTTGGATATATACTCACTCACCCTCACACGCACAGACATCATCAAAAAAACTTCATAAAACGACTTTTGGGACTTCAAAACATGTAATTACGTCAAAATCTCAACATAGATTTCTTTCACGATCACTATACTTTAATTATAGTAAAGTGAAACTGATATGGGTTCTTTTTACTTTTATATTTCATGTAGAGGGCAAATGGATGTAAGACAAAATAAACTTTGTCTTTGATATTCACAAGAGAAACTTTCTGAAAAAACAAGGAAAATACAATAAGCTGCCTAATTCTTGTCATCACTGATATGTACTGAAAAGGAAAAATCCATTTTTAAGTAAATAATTTACATTTTTTAATATATTTTTTTTATCCTTGAGCAAAGCGTAGTTTCTAATGAAAGTTACCCGCTCTTGATATTCTTTTACTGTTTTGTATTTATTCAACATTTAAACATTTTCTACTCATATATTCTTTTCAAACAGATTATGGATAATGCCATTAAAATGTAAATGTTGCTTATTTTTAACATGACATTATCTTTTGTTCTATTCACAGTACAAGTGTTACAGTTTCTCTCTCAAATTCAAATATAATTGGCCTGAATAATTCATAGGAGAAAGTTTGAACAATTATCTGCGACAAGCGTGAAATAAGCATTTGTAAATGTTAGGATCGCGGGACAAGTTCAGGTTTAAAGTGGAATTAATATCCCTACCAGAGCCAATTCCCCAAATCTGATAGTCACTAAAAATTGTTTCTGTCTGCTGTAAAACGAAAAAAAGAGAGAGTGTGTGGGTGAGAGAGAGAGAGAGAGAGAGAGAGAGAGATAGATAGAAAATCAATTCGTAAACCAATATAATTCTGGCCCACTCAGTGTCATGTTCACGGATTCGATGCCCCTTTCTCACATTTTATTTTTAAATCACCACTCGTATTCTCATTGTTTATACTAATTCCTCATCTCTCAGATAAATAAAATATTTATCCCACTTTTATTAGTGAACTACTCTTGCTATGTCAAGTTTTTTGTATTATACAATATTTCCTATTACATTTAATCCCATATATTTCATTTCCACGTCATTACGGACATCTTTTTGAAAGCTTTTAACAGTACAGTTATACGAAAATGATAATGTAAAAATTTTCATTGATAAATAAAAAAAATATAATGGATTAACTGAAATCAATAAAAGCGTAAATACATGAAATCTGTTAACAGTTTGCTGATTTTTGGTGAAGTAAAAATGGCCTCGAAGAACATTTACTTTTAGTGGACCAAAATTTCTTGAAAAACCATAGTTTGAACACTGATGAATTAAAATAAAATCAGATTAAGGTAAAGGAGTTAGCAACAAAAGTAATTGGTCACTCAATTATTTGTTGTTTCCATGAAGTTCCATTTCTCTTAATCACTACATTTCTAATTCAAACAAATCCATTATCTCTCCAACTAAATTTGGATGTTTTATTAATCCTATAAGAAACTCTCTATTAAATAAAGGTTCGTGTGATATTATTCTACATAGCTCACTGGATTGAAGGAAAAGATGAATATTCTAGAACAAAAAATGTAGAAAAATTGTAATCATAAGGAGAAATATATTTATTCGCTATTGTTTTTGCTCACTCTAAATATTTCTGAAATTACTTCATTTTTTCACTTATTTAAAGACTCGTAATTGGATAAGTCTTACTTTTAGTTCTACCATTAACCATTTATGAGTGGAGTTTAAAATATAAAAAAAAACTTTTAACTTACAGTAAATATTGAATTATGAGACACAAAACAACTTTCAAACCTTTCATAAACTAACACCTCCTTTTGACTAAAGCTTAATAAAACTTTTATATTTATTTTTCTCTTCAAGAACTGAAGTCCATTTATTTTAACGCACTTTTTATTAACTTCATTTTCAGACTGTAGGTGTGTCTGGATCAAATCTAATGCTCAATATTTGACTTCTTTTTTCTATTTTCATAAACCAATCTTTCAAAGATTTATCACAAAGACCATTCCTGATGACAATTGAATATTCTAGTATTTATATAATCATACTCTATTAAGTATAACTATATATAAACTTATATATAATTCAGATATATTTCGACCATTTGATAGAATAATTCTCAAAAAAACCACGAGTTTTTCAGTTTTCCAGACTCAAATCAAACTCTCGAAATACTATCAAAGTCATTTTGGTTTCAATTTTAATTTTTTTTTATATACAGAAATAAGAATTTATTGAATAAAAAAAAACTAGCAACTTTTGGATTAATTTTGGGCTAACGATGTTAACAACTAAACATTTCATTAAACTGTTCAGTTTAAAGTAATGTAAAAGTTCATAGTTATTCTTATACAATAACTAAATACATACAAAAAGAGTAACTTTATTTATATTCAATAAAGATATTTACATATATCTTTAAAAAGAAACCGAAACTTCGGCACTTGAGAGTATAATTTGAACTTAGGCATATGCAACACTGTATATGTAAAATAAATGCTGACCGGAACAGCCAAATAACAGCAAAACTTCAGTATGTGAAACACAGAGAAAAGTCAAATATTTATAATAATAATTAAATGCTTCGTTATAATTATTGCATTAGTAGAATTTACTAAATACAACATGGTAGTAGAAATGGTAGTTAGAAACAACATGCACAAAATATCAACCCTCCAACGAAACAACGTCATGTATAAATACAATTGTACAAATCAGTACAACTGTAAGTCCTTACGATCTACGTACGAAGCCACAACCTCACTTTTACTCAGACTTACGATGCATCTTACCATAGGAGGACCTACGGACATACTTCAACCATGCAGTATTCAAAATTAACAAGCTCCACTTTAGTAGTTACCTTCCCACCTGTATCAAGAAAACGATTCTCAGATCCCTTTCCACATGTATACACCGGATTCGCAATAACTGATAAAACCGCAGTTTCTATATTAAATGTTTAATAGAAAAATTAGCTGATCGGGGCTACCCTTCTAATGTCATTAATAGTCGTGTCTTGCCAGCTGAAATAGTTAACCACCCGTACCAAGAAAAGAACACTGATAGTGTCTTCCTAATTTCTAATTTTTTTCCTGGGTGCGCATAGGATTGGCTCGACCAATAAGGAATTCTTTCCCTTTGCTCTCCTCTTCTCCTTCTACCTCATTTTTTTTTTTTGAAACCCTCTCTTTATCATACCACAACTAGCAAACCTCAGAGGCATTTTCTCTCAGCACTCTCCCTTGAACCCAACGCTTGGGAGGGGAATGGTGGAGTGTGGACGGAGCAGATGATAAACCTGTCATATTATCAATCCTAATCCTTTTTTTACTTTCCCCCATTGCAAGATTAACTACCCTTCTCCTCTCCATACCTCATGCACCAGAGTTAATTGCGTTTACCGTTTAGTAGTAGTAGCAGTAGTTTAGTAGTAGTAGCACACAGTAAGGGACTACTTCTGTCCGACGAAGACGAATGTCGACATATCGTAGTGAGTCTTTTTTGTGTGTTTTTATCTGTTTTTCTCTTTCCTTTGTGAAATATATATATATATATATAAGAAAAACAACCAATTATCAATAGTTAAGGCGGAGAGTTTCCTAAATTACTCAAATTACATGGAGGTATTATGTACAACCAGTCAGAGAACACAAAGGGAAGGCCCTCTTTGCACCATATGAATCATCATGGGAGATGGAAGGTAATGATGGCCAACGAGTAACCTTTCCACAGCAAACTACCTTCATCAAACATCATCATAATAAAGTCTGACCTTTATTCCCAATTTAATTGATTCTTTTTATTGTCATGTTTTTTGGAGTGTAGTTTTATTTAGTAAAATAAATATTGGTCGATATATATATATATTGGTCGATGCTGACCAAAATATATAACAAAATACTAACGAACATTTTGTGAATTATATAAAATGTTTTAAGCTTAAAATAATTTTAACAAAACTTCCATAAAAGATAGTCTGGTTACTATATATATAAATATTTCATATTGGATACAGTTCATAAAAATCTATAGTGGCCTACACTCAAATTTACTATAAGTAAACATAATATCAGACTTCTTGGGTGTACAATATATACTTTTCAATTTAGGCATAATATAAATATCTAAATAGTAGATGTTTACTAGTCTTTGAAGGGTTTGTTGCTTCCAATATTTGTGAAGCTCCAGATGTTTCTAGTTTGTCAATTAAAATCCTCATAATAGACTTACTCTTTCTGAAAAGAAAACTTAATGGTTGCTTGACACATGACAGTTTGCTAACGATCATGCCTGCCGGGAGGGGCTCTGCAGCTGTCCTCATGGACCGAGAATTCTTCTACAACACGAACATTTCAGACAGATTTCTCATTTTTGTTTCTACCAACTATCTTTTATTTGAAAATTTTTGCTTGTTCCTTAATGAAATTACCTATTAAGTTACGCAGGTTTAGTACTGAAGAGCAATACCAAAAATTAGGGTCTCTCCAATTAAGGTATTAGTACTTCTAATCTTTATTATCTCTGCTGTCCTGTTTTCATATTCTATGCCAGAAAAACTACCTATACTACTGTCTTTTCGTATAAATGAAGTACGTAACATAAGTTTATAAGGATCATAGATTCTACTAAATCCATTAATACATAAATTCTTGAAACAGCTACCCTTTCATTTTTATTAAAAAAAAATCTTGTTTTAATCCCAAAAAATATTGGCAAATCACCTTCAGAATCCAATTATCACCGCTGAATTTGTTTTACTTTATGAAAAATTAAGTACTGAAATTATAGAAAAATAAATTGTCTGGAGTTTAAGACAAATTTACACATTTTGAGGCCCGAAAGCCTATGTTTGACTTCATTATAATTAAAGTATAGTGATTATGAAAAAAATCGATGTCGATATTTTGACTAATATTTGAAGTCCCTATAGTTCCATCTTTGACATTTTTTGATGATTGTGTTTATGTGGGTGTCCATCCAAAAGCTTTTAAACACACTACACATGTCACACAAGTTCATATTTTACGCAAAAATGGACCCCATAAAATAATTGTGACCTATTGTTTTTGGTCAATGTTGTATCAAGGAAAAATAATTGTTTGGAAAAAATGTGAATTTTGATAACATTTTTTTCTTGCTGAACTACTATAGTGAGGATATTTTTAGATTATGAAACTGACTGCAGCACTATTTCATAATTTTAATGATTTTCACAATAACGACAAACTTATGTTTTGATATAAAATTTAGAAGGTTTGTCAAATCGTAATGGTGTTATACCCATAATATACTCTTTGTTGGAATGAACTGAGTACTTTTTCTTTGCACCTGTTACCCCAATTGTGTAGATCTGTTGCTTATGACATACTGGATACTCTAAATAATCAAATATGCAATACACAAGGTTAGGTAGGAGAAATTCTTATTATAAGAATTGTTTATAACAAAACGACTACTACTGTCAAGCCACTTCTCCTAACAAGATATCGTCATACTACGAATTTTTCTTTACCTCCAATATTGAAAGGATAATATTACACTAGAAATGACAAATATTTGGTTCTAAGAGTAATAAAATAAGTTATTTTTGGTAGATATGCATTTTCATAGGCGGAAGCATACCTATCAGAAAGATAAATCAACAGAATCAATTTCAAAAATCTTGGCTATAAAAATAAACAACTATTCAAGTTTTAAATATCTCACTGGAGCTGCATCTTTGATATTGAAGAAGCTTTCGATAACATGCCTTCAAAACCATTGAATCAGAACTAACATGTAGTTATTTTAAACCAATAGCAATTTGTGGACTACAACATCTATGTATAGAATCTACTAAAACTTTAATTTTAACCACTAAGCCTGTCTTCAAGAGTGTGTGCTGTCACCTCTATTGTGATATTCGTTGTGGATGACCGAGTTCGAGTCCTATTTTAACTTAATGAAAATTAATAACCACAAGAATTATATGAATAACCAGGAAGAGAAAATTTTTCATTTTACATTGTCGATTATTTTTAGCTAAAATTAGTTGTAGATCTTTATCAAATATATTTTCTTTTTGTACTGTTTAATATGTTATACAATAATTCCTAACGCATTATTACCTGCTGCACTTCCTCAACTTCATTTATTTTCTGAAACTTCGCATTCCTTGCAATGCTTCTTATGAGCTTTCCTTCAACTAAGTGATTCTTCTTTTGAATCATCATTACATATTAGTTATAATATAATATTAATATGTAATTACTCCTGTTTTTGAAATAATTTTTTTATTAATATATTTATAGAGACTTGATTCTTCTTCTTTTTTACCAAATACATGGGCAGTTTAACTTTTACATGGTAAGAAAACTTTTCCTTATCAACGGAATGTAAGCCAATTTGGAAACAACGTGGAATCGTGGACAAACAGTCATTTTGTTGGTTTATCTGATGGTTGTTGACCAACCTGTTGATCAAACAACCACCACTCCTGAAAACCAAAAAAAGTAATTATAATCAGAATTGAATGTAGCTGTTTTAACATTGGCAGAATGGAATAACTAACGAGTTTATCTTGAGAATAGTTTTCCAGTATTATCTTAGCCTTTCCTCAGCTTTCTTCATTACGCTACATATTTATGATTTTTGATATTTTAATATCCTGCAAATTTGTGTATGTGTTGAATATCTACATCAGTTTTTATAGAAGTTTAACAATAGGTGTCCAAGTATGTATACATAATTAAAAGTTTAAATTCAAGAGCATGAAAAGAATAGAAGCGTTAACATTTTCCTAAAATTTCGGCATACCTTACATCTAAAATATATGAGGAAAGATAGAGTTGGAACAGAACCACTCACAGACGCTTAAACATTAAACCCACTGCAATCAATATTGCGTTCGTGAACTGAAACATGGTTAGAGGAGAGAGTGAATAAGAAAAATATGAAAAAAGTACAACAAAATCTGGAAATAACTACGATCAACTGTAGTATATTATGTGTATTACTGCATAATATTATGTGTATTTATACACATAATATTGAAGAAGTTTACAATTACTTTAGTTTTGGTTTATTTTAATTTGACTGTCATATAGACCTATTCTCAAATTCATTGGTAAAACATTAAAAAAAGTATAGATACTACATTAAAAATGAATTTAATTCCTTCATTTGAATTATATAGGTCTCTCTATTTTACTAGTTATAACAAAATCGTTGTTCTAGAACAATGTGATAGGACTTCTGCACCTTGGTTTAAACTGTCACTTCATTTCAAAATCTCCTCCTCATGGAAAACGAATAGACCTTCTGTGGAAACAATTCACATAAGAAGACGTCACCTGACTTAGAGGTTCGGTTTATAACCTACTCCCTGTGCATGGTGGTCTCGTATATTTATCTTTATTATAGTGTTGTTCTCATGGTAACTAGATTCAAAGCCGAGGTTGGGTGCATTGGTTGAGTCCTCGAACTCCTCAACATTTCTCGTCGCTATTCAGACCAGATACACCTTCTCAAGTACAATACAATATTTAAACCCAAGGTTCCAGTGTGCTCTTAACACAGTTTATATAATTTTTATTATTTCATAGTTTACCTTTTTATTATATAAGTTTATAATTTTATGATTATAGATTAGGATCAGATGTAATAAGAGAATATATGGTAAAAATCGTTATCTGCAACCAAATCTTTGGTTAGAATGTATCAGAATTACGCAATTGTTGCTTGGTTTATTGGAAAATATTATTTTTCTGTATTAGATAGATTTCATCTTCAGAGTAATTCTCTTCTTAATTCTTAACAGAACTTGAGCATCCATAGAAATGTATTAATACCAAATGTAGTTAATTGAATAATGTCAACATTATTTAAATTTTTGTCAATGTATCAAGTGCCGTTTTATTCTCCTTGATTCATAGTATAATTAATATAAACAAATTCATTCTGCACTTTCTTGCATAAAATATTATCCAATACTTATGAAACAGTATGAACTATGATATAATCTGTTATAAAACACATATGAGTATATTACAAATCATGTTCACCATAACTACACAAATGTGATGCGTGGTATTGAAGTGGTATGGCATCACTATAGGGGAGTCACTTTTTTATGAACATCTCAAACATGTCAAATATTAATTATAACAATAATAGTAATACAAAGGTATCTCTAAAGTTATCAAAATATACCTTGAGAAATGGTACAAGACAATCATTGAAATTACTTCAGGCCAGCCATTCGTCTTTACTACCGAGCATACATAGTGCGTAAGCAAGATGCGCAAGCCCTCAGGAAAATAGAACTGAGTACTGTCATACCAACTATGAGGAGGACAAAATAGTGATTGTCATATAGTATCAAAATGAAAAGACTAGTGGGTTACTCATATCAAATTGACCGTGAATTAACACCATGGAGCTTCAACATAGTCACTTAATATACCAATATACATGCCAAACTAGGAACTGTGAAGCCCAAGAGTAGAGGTATAGTGGACTGAATAGAATGATGATTTCAAGGCGTTTAACTCTCCATCTTACTGCGAATGCTCCTAAAAGCATACTGAAGATTGCCACGGGATGAAAATAACGTGCCAGATGCTGACAGAAAGAACCACAGTGCTGCAATATCGCAATGACCCCAAAGAACTTTCCATGTTATAAGCTCTCTGTATTAAAGAAGAGAACCCGAACCTGAATATCCCGAGTAGTGACTTCAATATACAGCATAGTTGTCAGAACTTTAATAGTGATTTTAAGATGTTAAATATTTAGAATAAAGCCACTTGCCAGATGGGTGAGAAGCCCAAGCAGGTCACAGTTTATTGTTCCCTTCAACCCTATCCTGACTTCCTACTTCCATTTAGGTCAGTAAAATACACGGGTTTTCGACTTGTAAATAAATGAACATTTATTTTTTTGGCAATTTAGATATGTTTAATTTATTAAGTTAAACCTGAAGATGATCTATGTCTAGGGCAAAAGCTTTTTAGTAACTTGCACTTGTTATATTAGTAATAGTAATTAAAAAGTTTTATCTATAGAATTTAAAATTATGTTATAGTGGTTAAGTTATAGTTATCTGGCTAGTTTAATATGGATGTTACATCCAACCCAGAGTAAGTTGGTACGCAAAATGAAGCCAACAAGTAAAAGGTTAGTCAATGCAGAAGCTGCTGCAAAATAAAGATGAAAGAGGGAGAACTACTATCGAACTAGTATATATATATATATATATATTGTTAAATAGCAGAGCAGATTCTGCATTCACAATTGAATTCGCAACACATGTTATCTCTATGTGTTGCGAACTGTCTGCAATATATTTCTAGTCATATTCTATTTTCTCTTAACTGTTACTTTGTGTTGTTTTTATCTGTTTTTAATGTCTTCCACCTGAAGATATTCAGATACTGAAGATGACCTACGTGGTCGAAATCTTGTGTTTTCTTCTATAATTTAGTTATAGTTACTCCATAATATATGTTATCAGTTATTGGACTCTGTTTTTGCCCCCACTATGTCCCTGGGAAATTTATTATTTTCATTGCCTTTGCAGCATAGAAAAGTGATTAGAAAGAAAGAACAATGCTGAAAAAAAATTGTGAATGCAGAATCTACTCTGCTATTTAACAATACATGCTTAGATGAAGACCTGCTACCAGTTTATACAAATATATATATATATATATATATATATATATATATATATATATGTATGATCAAACCACAATAAGAAATGGGAAAACAAGACTAAGATCTTTCAACCGTAACAAGCGGTCTTCGTCAGAGTCAAAAACCCAACTGAATGCTCTGAACTGAAGCCCTCAGTTGGGTTTTTGACTCTGACGAAGACCGCTTGTTACGGTTGAAAGATCTTAGTCTTGTTTTCCCATTTCTTATTGTGGTTTGATCATTGATTGTTGTTTCACGTGTTTATGTGAAATCTTTTTATATATATATGTATGTATATTAATTTGATATTGACATTCACTGACAATAGTGCCAGAAATACTCTCAAAATTCTATCTGGAATCATCAAAAACTGAAGAACTTGTTAACAAAAACAAAAACATTTGTCAACAATGGTTTTTGCCATCAGGAGATTGCTAAAGCAATTAAAAAAAAGTATTTGAGTAACTGCTTTGCAGCTTTCCCCCAAAATACAATCCTTGTGAGAGTGCATAAGTCTTTTCTATCCTGGATATATGATTAGTCAATACTGAAAAAAGAGAGAGCCATTCGTAAATTCATATATAACAGTATCAAAATAATCACTGAACTAAATATTTTAAAAGTTGCAATATATTATAACAATAGAAAAACTGAATATCAGGTTTTTACCAATAAATCATTATTAGAAACTACGGAGCAACAACACGGCAATCTAATGTATAAACACGAGTACATAATGTACAATTAATACTGTCTAAACTAGAGTGTAGCATTCTAAAATGAGACTAAAATTTTTAAACTAGTAAGGGTTTTTATGAAAGTTACTACTGTTTTGAGAGTTGTCATACTTTTTTTTTATAAAAATGGAACAATTTTTCCTTCAGTGTTAACTTAAAAAATAACTTTAATTTAAAATTTAAGGCTGAAGCAGGGACGTTTGATTTCTTTTATGAAATACTGTTTCATTTATTAAAGTTTACTATTTATTCCTTCCTAAGTTCCAAGCTATATTTTATTAATGAGCCTTCATAATGTTAGACTTCAAAATGTTAGCACAAATGTGTTATCAATTAGCTGTTATATAATTTAGCTAACTATAATTAAATAATTTACATTTACATTAATTTTTCAGCCAATTTGAAACTTATATATATATATATATATATATATATAAGTTACGCGTGTCCGGGTAATGAATAGGTTTTTAGAAAAAGGAATTTAAATAAACTAGCTCGCACGTGATTGAAGACAAGAATGGAGTTTATTAGTCAGCTCCTTCTGTTTATAGGAGAGGCAATGTTGATACGGACTTCAACCCTCTAGTCTCTCGCGGGCCGGCGTCTCTCGCGGGCCGGCATTACTGCCCCCTCCCAGTCCTTATCAACAATGCTCTCCGTACAAGTGTCTGAGTTATATCATAAAATAACAAAACAAAACTTGACTCTAAACATAAGAAATGAATATAATGTTTTAACATTCAAAAATAAAATGACGTCCACACAAGTAACTGAATTAACATTGTTTATAGAAATTACAGAAATAACAAAAGATGAACTTCTATGATTATTTGTACAAAACAAAAATAACAAAATTAACAAAGGTAAACACACATAACTACACTATATCGTTCGCACCATTGGTGGGACTTTCCTTCTCACCCGTCGCAGTTCCTGAAAATGAACTATTTCTTGTTTCAGGGTGTCCGTTCCTATCCTCCATATCTGTGCTCTGTACCGTGGTAACGTTGCGAGTACTTCGTATGGCCCTACGTATCTCGGGTCCGATTTCCTTCGCTTCTGCCTATTTAGTTTATATACGAAGTCCCCTTTTTGTATCAACCCTACTGTTTCTTCTGCTTTCCTTTGATTATATTGCTTGGTCCATCTTTCTTTTGCTGCTTTGACTCTATTATGTAACCTTTGTGGATCCGCTTCCTTTTTCCGCAATTCAAATGGTGTTGCCTCTGTGGTCGAGTGAATACTACTGTTGTATGCTAGGACCGCTCTGGCCATTGCCACATGACCCTTTATGTTTTTTGCATCAGCCAATAACTGCAAGTGTTCCGTTAGAGTGTTATGTAGTCTCTCTATTGCTCCGTGGGACCTTGGATGACCCGGTGTACACCAATGGGGGTTTATATTGAATTCTTTTAACAGGGTTTTTATTTTAACGTTGTTGAACTCTCGCCCTCTGTCCATATAGATCGTTCTCGGGCAGTCAAACGTGGCCAAATACGACAGCAATGCCTCTTCTGTACTTTCACTTGATTTACTTGTTAGTGGCCATGCTGAGGCTAACTTCGTTAGTCTATCTATTGTTGTTAAATATTTGTTTCCGTCGTATGTAAATATATCAATTTCTAGCTCCTCAAAGGGTCCCTCGGGCGTCTGACTTTGTAATAATGGAGGTACAAGTGGTACTCTTTCATACTTCCTCCTTTTGCATATTTCACAGTCCTTTATCACTTGGGCTATCCTCTTGCCCATTTGGAGCCAGTAATGCGACCTCTGTAGATGTTTAAGGGTCTCTGTGACACCACGATGGTTGGTTTTTCCCCTGTGATAATTTAGGATGACCTCTTTCTGCTGCTCTTCGTCTTCTACCGTTTCTACCTGGTTCTTACAGATTATGAAATGAGCTCCTTGTCTCAGCTCTCTTTCCTGAATTAGTCGGAGTAGTCTATTTTCAAGTTCTTGTGATTCTATAAAGAAATGGTATACCTTTCCTGGCACTGTTAGTTGGTTTATGACTGTACTTAATTGTTCGTTGTTCGCTTTCGTTCCTCCTGTAATAATATTTATTTTTAAGTGGCCATATTTGTGCAATTGGGTGTTTATTATTTCTTCTGTGTCGTCTTTTATAATTATTTGATTTCTCTTGTTGTTTATTATATCCTGACTAATCTCAGCTTCCGGTCCATTTCGTTGTTCTTGGTCTTCATCTTCGTCTGGTGTCCCGTTGGCGAAGAACTCTCGCACGTCCCTGGAGGTACTTGGCTCTCTCGTACTACTTCTCGTAATGACGTTGACGTTTCTGGACAAACAGTCGGCTACTTCATTATCAACGCCCTTTACGTGCTGGACCCTGAAGTTGTATGCAGCTATCCTTTCTTTCCACTTTGCTATCCGGGCTGACGTCTCCTTTAAATTCCCGATCCACATTAGGGGCCTATGATCTGTTCTAATAGTGAACTCAGCCGCAAAAAGGTAGGGTCGGAAATGTTCTACAGTCCACACTATGCCTAACATTTCCCTTTCTATCGTGCTATACCTTTTTTCTGCTGGTGATAATTTTCTGCTGGCGTAGGCTATTGGTCGCTCTCCCTGGATAGTTTCCTGCATCAAGACTCCCCCGATAGCTTCTTGACTGGCATCTGTCATTACAATGAATGGTTTGTTTAGGTCAGGAAATTGGAGCAACAGCGGGCCCCGCAACGCCTTCTTACACTGCTCCACTGCTTCTCTTAGATCTTCTGTTTGTATAAACTTCTTTCCTTTCTTTAAACTGTCCGTCAAGGGGTTCGTGATTGCTGCAAAGTCCTTTACGTACCTTCTGTAGAAACCTATCATACCTAGAAAAGCCCTGATGTCTTTGGGTCCCTTTGGATAGGGTAATCGATCTATTGCTTCAACCTTCTTAGGGTCGGGTCTTACTCCTTCACCTGAGATAAGGTGCCCCATAAATCTAACCTCTTTTTGATATAAGCGGGTTTTATCCATCGCTACCTTTAAGCCAAAGTCCCTTATTCTTTTCAGCACCCTTGTAACATGTTCCTTATGCTCTTCTATTGACTTACTGAACACTATGATGTCATCCATGTAGATTTGCGTAAAGTCTTCTCCCAGTCCTTCAAGCAGTTCATCCATGAGGCGTTGGAACGTGGAAGGCGCATTCTTTAGGCCAAAGGGCATCCTCAAAAATTCGAAGTGGCCTCTATCGAACGTAAAGGCCGTCTTCTCGACATCTCTCGGGTGCATCCTAATCTGGTGATACCCGGCCTTGAGGTCGAAGGTACTGAATACAGTTGCTCCTGCCATATGGTCGAGTATGTCTTCTATCCTTGGCAGAGGGTATCTTTCAAGCTTAGTGTACTTATTTAACTCTCTAAAATCTACTACCAACCGGTATTTAGGGGGTTTACCCTCCTCGACCTTTTTCGGGACCAGCCAAATAGGGCTCGAAAATTGCGACTTAGACCTCTGTATTATGCCCTGGTCCAGCATTTCCTTTATTTGCTCCTGCATTATCTTTTTCAATTGGTGTGGGTACCTTCTAGGTTTCACGTAAACAACTGTACCTTCAGGGAGTTCTATTTGGTGTTTGACCCTACCTGTAGCTGATAACCTCTGTCCTTCACTATAGAATACTTTTTCAAATTCTTTCATTAATTCACTCACCTGATGTTCTCCTGGTATCACTTTTCCACAGTTTACCGTTATTCTCTTCCCTGGTTTAACTCTCCCTTCCACGAAGTATTTCCTTTTTCCTAGTTTAATGTCCCACTTCCCTCTTTTACACTCAGGTTTTGCATTGATTCTCTCCAAAAAGTCGCACCCTAGAATAACTCCATATTTCTGGGTCTCTAAGTGGGTCACATGCACTTTCATCTCCAAGGTCTCTCCTATTAATTCTCCCATCTCTACCTGTAATTCGCCTACCAGGCTCTTCCTTCCTGCCATGGTGACCAAGGTGCAGTTGCACGGTGTCAGCCCTGAATAATTGTCCATCCTTTTTGCCACTTCATTGTCCATAATTGTGCTATCTGACCCTGTATCTACCAAACACTTAGTCTTCCATTTGGGAAAAAAAAATATAGGGAGCTTACCTCTTATGCTATCCCTCTGTTGCTCGCCTATATACCTCTCGCCTAACCTTCAATCCTTCTTCCTCTTCTCTCGAATAGCGATCCTCCCACCACGAGTCTCTTCCAGTGAAGGCCACTTCCCTCGCTCGTACCAGCGCTCGTGTCGTTCTATCGATGTCTCTTGCTCCGACCCTGTTGACTCTGATGAGCTCCCGTCCTCTGAAGAGCCTTCCCCTTTTTGTCTTCTCCTGCCCCACATCTTCTCCCGCCGGGTTGTGTTAACTTCCATGGGCTCATCTCTTGGTGTTGGTCTATACTGTTTCGTTCGTGGTCTCTCCTTGCGATATAAATACGGACACTCTCGCGCGAAGTGACCGAGTTCACCACACTCCCAACATCCTCTTCTTACTGGCTTCTCTCTTCGCGTGTAGCCTCCCACTGCCTCATAGCTGTTCCTCCTGGCTTGAGATCTTCTCTCTTCAAAACGTCCCCGTGGCTTCCTCTCCTGTGAATACCTCCCTTGTCCTCGATCCTCATAGGCTCTTGCTCTGAATTGCCTATCCTGAGGTACTCTCCTCCTGGTCACAACTGCCCATCCTCCTTCTGACTTCCCTCTGTATATAACACCGTTATCTTCTCGGTCCATTTCTTCCTCCCGGATGGTATTAATTGTCTCCTCGAGACTAGTGGGCTTCATGATACGGAGGGCCATTCTCACTCGTTCTGGAGCTGCCTTGAGGAGAATTTCACTGGCTATCTCTTCATATATCGTCGTTCTCCATTTCGCTTCTTGACTGTCTGTGCACTTTTCATTTATCGTCATAGTTAATTTCCTTGTCGCATCCCCCAATCTGCGCCCGAACTCAGCGCAGGTCTCACCATTCTCCTTCCGCATTTCAAAAATTTTTAGCGCACTTCTAGCTACAGGCTTTGCGGCTCCAGCATATCTGTCCTTAAGGGCTGCTCGCACCGCACTCCACTCCGCACAAAACGTAAGTCCTAACTCCAGCATCACCGTAAGGCTGACCCTGGCGAGGAAGTAGGTCTTGATGTTCTTGTCTGTAGCTGGGTCTAGTTGAGTTGTGACTAACTGCTCGTTGATGGAGTCCATTCTCTCTATGAACAAGTCCAACTCTCGAGCATCACCCTCGAACCTCTTTATCGAATCTAATAGGTTCATCAGGTACCCTGCTTTTGCTACTCTCGCTTGTTCTATTTTCACTGCGAGCCTAACATCGGCTCCTGTTGTCTGTTTACTCGTCATGTTGGTTTCTACACTGGACACAACACTACACTATTAAACAGTTGGCGAATGATCCCGGGTTTCGGCACCAGTTACGCGTGTCCGGGTAATGAATAGGTTTTTAGAAAAAGGAATTTAAATAAACTAGCTCGCACGTGATTGAAGACAAGAATGGAGTTTATTAGTCAGCTCCTTCTGTTTATAGGAGAGGCAATGTTGATACGGACTTCAACCCTCTAGTCTCTCGCGGGCCGGCGTCTCTCGCGGGCCGGCATTACTTATATATATATATATATATTAAATATGGGAACAATATCAATAAAAACGATGCCACATTCATGTTTATTTTCTCCCTCGTACATTAATTAGTAAATGTTATGGTAGATGGTTTGTAACGAGTCACATGTGAATATATTATTGGTAACAAATTTGTGTTTGGGTGTATTACATCAGTAATATTGAATAATTTACTACAATTATTTTGATAAAAATTGCTGTGATTGGTATATATTCAAGTTTTTTTATGGCCGTTAAAAAATGCAGGACCTGCTGGTAATGCATTCCTTATGGTACATGGTTTAAATGAGGAGAATATTTCTTCCAATTAAAATAAGTTTTATGAGTAAAATCTCATTAGAATGACAAATTACTGAAATTAGGTTAGACAATTTAGCTGTGGATATGTAATGTATTTGCCAGTTGTTCTTGAGTGCTGGCAAATACAAATAATTAGGTAGCAAAAACTGGTCAACCCCTTTTCTAGCACTTTTTACTCCATTTGTTCTGTCATTCATTGATAGTCCCCTTCTTCCTTCATAAGAACTTTTTATATATTATTTTATTTAAGTACGTTTCTAGATGTTTTATGAAGTACGAAAATTGCACATTAAACATAAAATGTTATGGTAGACCAAATACATACAAAAAGTCAAAATGTATCACTAATTTAGAGGTATTTTTTTACTTTACTCCAAGTAAAGTATAGTGATCGTGAAAATATTCGATTTTGATATTTTTGACGGAATTACACGTTTTGTGGTTCCCAAAGTCGTGTTATGAAGTTTTTTCAATGATATCTGTGTGTGTGTGTGTGTGTGTGTGTGTGTGTGTGTGTGTGTGTGTGTGTGTGTGTGTGTGTGTGTGTGTGTGTGTGTGTGTGCCTGGGTGGGTGTGTATCCAAAACTTTGTGTAGACGCTACAGTCCACAATCTATGATGGATCAAATTAATATTTTCCATTAAAAAAAAGGTTTCATAGTGTAGATGTGCTGCATATTTTAGGAGAAATTATACATAATGGGAAAGTCACTTTTTTGCCCATAATCTGTTCTTAGACGATATTTTTTTACCCACAAACTACTAATTCTAGAACTTGAAATTTTGAGATTATTCTTGAAGCTACAAAAAAAATTACAAAAAATCCTGAAATTTATAAAAGATCAAGAAATTTGTTTTTTAAGAAAATGTAAAATTGTTGACTTATCATTCTATCTGCGAGCTTTTGAGGACGATAGAAGACATACCGTTTGACGGATCAAAATGTAAATTATGCCTAACAATATTGACGTCTAGATCAATAATAAAGAAATTTGAATTAATTTAATCACTTAACATCAGATGTAAGAAGAATAAAAGATATGCATAAACTCAATGCCAACCAAATATATAAGTTCTAATGCTTTTCATGGTATGATGGATTTATCTAACAAACTGCAATAATCAATGTACATGTTGTACCTTTGAACAAAACTTAATTTCGGATGTAGATTCCCTTATGTTTATGAATCTTATTATCATGGGGTAACATTGCGTTAAAAGGGATCCTTCGTTCTATATTTCAGTACAGATACTAATTTTAAGTAGATTTTTTAGTGATTTGATGAAACTCTCTTTTTCTTTCATTCTTTTGAGATTTTTCAGACAAAATAAGGACATTTTGAAGTCTTAAAGAGAAAGCTTTGGCTTAAATTTTCAATGTAGAAGGAAGTCAGATAAAGAACATTCAATTTAACAGATCCCCTGCGATGTATTGTTACAGATGGCCATTTATGATCTCCACTGGCTATAGGAACAAAAGCCATTTTCTTTTGAGAGATTGTTTTGAAACACGTGTTTTTTCTTCTTGCTTTACAAAAGTGTTAAGACTGCTATAGTAATACCTGTATGATTTAGTTGTGTGATTTACCAAAATAAGCGTATATACTGATAACTGGTTCAATCACTATCGGTATGATCTTTAGGAATGAAATACTAATAAACATCTCCAACATTGACATTTATATTATGTCTAAATGGGAGATTATTGTGTCAAGAAGTTTGATATTATACTTAGTTATAACAATGTTGAGTGTAGACCACTACAGTGATTTTTTAATACGCTTTTCTTTAAGTTGAGCTAGTTTTCTTCTTCTTAGTTTTGTAGTTTTTCAAGGCGGAAAAATTGTTTTTTTATGTATTTGGTATACTTCAAGCTCTATCGCTTTGACAGCTTCTTCATCTCATGTCGATCAATAGGTAACCTTAATTTCACCTTGATTTTTTTTTATAAAGACACATACTTGATCAATATCTACTCTATCTGTTAAACCGCACTTATTTCTCGTGTAAAGATATTGTCTTTTCTCTCCACAGGGAATGAAAACTTCAGTGTTTCATTTTCATCTTCTATATATATGAGAGGAATAGTAGTTGATTTCAGTTCCATATGATTGACTTATTAATTTAAAGTATGCTAACTACTTTTTGGCTTCATCCTTAATTATTAACCAGTTCTAAAATAAAAACAACTTGCCATAATCAGTTTTCAATAATGTTTCCCTTTTTGTTATTAACATTCAGAAAAACAACAACAAAATAGATAAGAAGAAATTGTTTTCAAATTTTATTGTAGTAACATTACCTCAGTTATTTTATAACTCATCATGAAAACATCTGGAGTGGCCTATACCCAATTTTCCATAAGTAAACATAATACCAAACTAATTCACAACAAATTGATTTTTGATTTTCCTTTAATGTGAATGTTGTGTAGATGTAATATCAAACCTTTAATAATGTGACAATAATCATTTTATCAGTACTTGGATCATTGATCAATCTGAAATCTTATTAACATTAATAAACTGATGGCCTGAATCTCATTGAACTCGTGAGCAAATGACCATATCTGCCGTATTGTCCATCCTTTTACGTTTCTGAATTCAATATTACATTTGAAGTTCTTTAATAAACATAATCGTCCGCAGCGAAGTATCTCTGATTTATAATGATTTTAGGACTTAATTTATTGAAGTAATTTGATGTAATTTGATATAAATGTACGGAAAGAAATATCCCTCACTTCTACAGTACTAGGGATGATTTGAAAAAAAAAACCTTTCTGTTCTCCAAGAAGATTGCCTCGCATTCAGGTGAAATGTGACCAAAAGTTTCTGCCTCTTCTAGGGAGATAGTGTGCATTCTTCGTATGATGTTAATTTTAGCTTGATTGAGTAGTATTTGAAGTGAAATTCGGATAACAATATACTACAAACATTTTTAAAATTCTTCCTTTAAAAATATAGAATTTTCTTACAAAAGTAATTTCAGTTTAAATGTTTACTTTTAAACTAAATTAGGTTGGTCTAGAAAACTTTTACCTGTTGTTTTCTTTATTCACTCATGAATCTCACCACTGTGAAAGCTGGTGCAGTAGTGAAAATGACTCAAAACCGAATCATGTTTGTTTGGCTTTCCATGTATTCCATGTTTTCAGGTATCTATTTAGAGTCAACTTATTTACACTGGATCCATTATTATATTTTGATCCACAAGTATATCAGACATTAACTCCTTTCTTGAAATCAGAATACTTTGAATGCAACTGACCATTTGAAACAACTCCGACATCCCCTGTAAAATATTCTATGAGTTGTATTGTATCAGACAACATATAAGGCCAACTATTTCGCTTTATTATTAATAGTTACGTTATTATAGATATAACAGTTAATTTTTATTAATTAATAGGAAGAACAAAAATGTTCCTTTCCTATACTCCAATATACTCAAAACAAAGGAGTTCTTAAACGCACTAAAAACTTTATATCTGATAATTAGTTATGTTAAAAAACCATCATCATATATTATATGGTTGATTCGATTTTTTTTTATAGTTCTACGAATTTTATTTTCACTACACATCATAATAAATTTTTAAAACAACTTTAAATAATTTCTATTAAACTTTCAAAAATGAATAATTAATTGGATTTCATGAAAATATTTCCAAATCAAAGTAAACATATCCAACATATACAGCAGGTAGCTTATTACTCCAAGTTGAATTTTCAGTTGTTATTCTTTATTGTCCTATGCTGTTATTGAAATATCTTCAGAGTTTTTTAGCAGATTTACTAGCGTTTCGTTAATTTTTTGGGGAAAACTTCATTTTTTCATAGTTTGTCGTTTAGCTTTAAAACATTTTCTAATATCATAAAATGCACCACAAATATTAATGTCTATGTAATTTGTATAAAAAGTGCTAAGCTCATCCCCTTAAAACTTACTGTTTTTTGCTATAGTTTATCAAACAGACAAACAAAATTATCTCTATCACGCCCACAAACTTTCAGAATCAATCATAAACCAACAATTTCACATATCATTGCAAAAGTAACTCTTTTACTTATCAAAATATTTTGATGTTTTTTTCTATTAATGCATTCTCAGTTTAATCATAATTGACATGGTGTGCAGAAACATTGGCAGTAGGTTTGTGTATGTCTAACTTAAAATTTAAGCTTTGAATGGATTGGAAATCCAACGTAGAAGCGAAGTTATGGACTTTTAAGCTGTCTTTGGTTAGCTTCACAGACATACATATTTTGAAAAAATATAGATGTAGCAAGTAGGTATTGTTAGTTGATTTCAATGTCATTTTCATTTAAGCTCCCGGCAAGAGATAATTGACAAGGTGTTTCCCGAAGTTCAAGATCAACCATCTATTCTGAATAACTTACTTTGTAAACAAGCAATTCTATCCCCCAATAAATGAGCAGGCAGAAAAAACCAATAAACAAGTTCTTGCACTATATCAAGCTGAGGAAAGAACTTATAAGTCAATAAACAGAATGATTAGTGATGAGGAAGCAGTTCATTATCCAATTCAATTTCTTGACTGTTTGACTGCTCCTGGACTGCCTGCTCATGACTTAAAACTTAAGTTAGGGTCACCAATCATGCTGTTACGAAACTGAAGTGTCCCAAAAATGTGTAACAGGACAAGACTCCGAATTCGTGATTTGCACAGATACGTCATAGAGGCTGATATCATGACTGGGGGTGGTACTGGAGAGTCAGTGTTTATACCACGTATACCATTGATATCTAGCAACTGTCCCTCAAACGGTTGCAATTTCCAATCAGTTTCTACTTTGCAATGGCAGTAAATAAGTTGCAAGGCCAAACTCCGTCTACAGTCGGAATTGAAGTGAGTGGGACCAAGTGTTTCTCGCATGGTGAACTGTATGTTGCTTGCTCAAGAGTCAGAGGTTCTAACTCTCTTTTCTTCGATGCACCTGAAGAACAAACAGCTAATGTGTTGTATACAGAGGCGCTTACCTAACACTGTGCTAATAAATATATTTTTTCCTATTCTATAATTTTTCTAATAATAGTTTGAAATACCACGTATCATCTCTGAAATTTTGTAAAATATCCACCAATGTCGGGTGTGTCTGCTACATACAGTTTAATTTAATTATTGAAGATAAAGTGCCTCATCAAGTCCCAATTAACAGACTAATCACCACGAGTAGAGTTCTCTTCCTTTTTTTCCTTCCAAAAATAATATCCATGAAGTAAAAGTCATTCTTTACTTTGCTAGTTATCTCTGTTCTTAATGATTGATAAAAAATACACTCACTATTTAAATATGAGATAAATCCATAAATTTTGTATACATTTAGTCTTAAATTGAATTTGATTCAATCGTAATACTTAATTATTAATAATTAGGGAATCTTATTCCGGTAATTTTATATATTATAGAAACTATATAGTATAATTTTACCAGCAGTGCAATAAAATTTCCTCATCAAATCAGAAATAGTTATAATCGTTTTTAAATTTCCTATTCCGGGATTTCTGTTTGTTCTGTCTATCATGTTTGTCATGAACCGTTATTGATGATCATAAGGAGATACCTTGACGTTACTGCATGGGAGGAAAATTGTATTAATAATGCAAGGATCAAAAAACATCTTAATGTTTTGATTTTCTTGAATTTGGAATTTTCATAGAGGCTGCCAATTTGGCATTTGAAAGGAAAACTTTGTATTTGAGCTCCATGCATAATGTAGTGGGTTTTATTAACTACATTGAAAGAAACAGTAGAAAATATCAACATTGAAAATATGTTTCAAACAGTAGCAATAAAAATTGTAATGAAGTGATCGTTCTGACGTTGATGAGATTACGGAGATTTAGAGAAAAGTATGAAAAAGCCATTAACTATTCATTCATTTTTTTCCATTCAATGTGAAGCATTCTTTTCTGAACATTAAAATAAATCTTTCAAACTTGTTATTTCTATCAGCTCCTACAATTAGCGTGTTCAGTATATAAATTATACATTCATAGATACCTACAGAGAGAAAGGAAGTCACTATTTGGTATTTTCCACCAAGGAATAAAGGAACATGTTCATAAGTTGTCTTGGCGAGTGACAGATATGTATGTAAATTAAGAAATTTTTCTAGTAATAACAATGTCAATACGACTTGGGAAATCCAGGATATGGCTCAACTTCCATGTTTAAAGTACTTTTTCTATTTCAGTGGTTACTGTAGGAATTTTAAAGAAAAATCAATCTTTTTTACCACCTTTCACATGGAATTATTGACATTTCAAAGAAACTTTTGGCAATACGAAGTGTATTTTGAAAACTATAGTAAGCATAGAAAGAGAACTTCCATGCAGGTTGTTGCTTATTTTCTTCAAATTTGCAGGAAAATACCCTGCAATGAATGAAAAATTTCTATGATTGGTGTAAACTTGGTACTTAACGATCGTACTAGATTTACAGTAGCCAAAATACTAGTTTTTGATCTCCGGAAAAACTTTATGGACGACGGAGTTGTTGCTAACTGTAATACTTAGACAATGCACAAGAGTGTTTTCACAGACAATTTGTAATGGATTCTAGCCTGAAAAAATATCCTGCCATAAATTAGTTTATTAATAGCAAGGTTCTATTCATATCTAATATGTGATCAAAGTAATGCTTCTGTGACTGCTACCAATCTAATTGACAAGCAAAATGTGTGCTAAGAAAATTACCAAATGATGCGTGTTTAAATGTTCTAAAATTGATATTGTTTAGCTGTAAAATTGATAAATAGTTTACTTTTGATAATTTTCAGTAATTTTTTGTTTGAAAAAAAAAAGTGAAAATATCATTTGGAAAAGGACAGGCAATATAAATGAGGAGGTTAAGGGTGCTTGTACAGTGTGGCTAGGAGAGTGGTGGGCGTGGACCCAGCTGCGCGCTCTCTGTCCTTGTTCCTCAGACTAATTATTAATTCATCACCTCCTACTTACCAAGAAAAACACACCCCTGCTATTTTTATGGTAGAAATCAATACAGAAAGCCACCTTTCCCTAATCAAAGAAACAGCTTTGTTGATTTCCCTTTATTGAAATTACCATTTCATATTATTTTATCCCAAATCAAAGTTCAAAACTGTCGTGGAGAAGCAAATATCTCTACAATGGTACTTACTTATACTAAAAAGATTTTATTATATTCTAGGAATTAATTAGAATTATGAATCAATTTTACTGATGCATATCTTTTATACATAATTAAATGATTTATGTAAACTTTAAATTAATTAAACCCTTCCATTTTAAAGTAATATTTACATCAATAAACAAGATCTTCCCCAATTTTTAGACAATTTTATGAGGAAGGAATGTTTACATCTACATTTTAAAATTACATTAAAGGCATAACAATTTGTCAAACGTAACTCTTTCTGAATATCGTAACTGGTCTTCCTCTTCTGACGGAATAATCACAAATTATTCATTCTTATGAAGACAAATTTTAGCCAATTATTTGAAAAAGAATCTAAATAACTGTACCTACGCAGTCAAAATATATGTTACAGAAAACATATGTTTCAGAAATATGCATCACAGTTTCAGATAAATTTACTCGTAAATGCTAATAACAACAGTAATGAACCTGTTTGGATTTTCAAATGATAAAAAACCTGGAGTGGCCTATACTCAACTTTACTATAAGTAAATATAATATCAACTTTCTTGGGCATCTAATGTCCCATTTAGACATAATAGAAATGTCTAAATAAGAGGTATTTATTAGTTAGTCTCTCATTCCTGGAGATAGTACAGATAGTGATAAAATGAGTTATGAATATACGCGCTTATTTCTGTATATGTTACAATTGATGCATATAATATTCTTGGTATTAACACAGTAGTAATAAGACTTTGTAAAGCCAAAGTGAAGATTTCATGTTAAAAAATAATTCCTTACAAGAGAAAATGGCTTTGTTCTTATAACCAGTGGATCTCCAACGAACAACGAACGACCAACGAACATTTCCACATCAGTGCACATCATAATTAGCACTTATGTATCATAAGGCTACTACTGCTAAATGCTCATTCTGCAGTTTTTGTTAAGGTCAGTAAACATTGTCAAGGATGTTGATTTCAGTCTGCCGGGGAAGGAGTCGTATTCGTGGTCGTATGGTCTTGCGGCTTTGCATTTTCTGAGATACTGTATAACTTAGAAGTCATCAGGTAGTTATGTTTAGCTGACAACGTGATTCTGAAAAATTTCAAAAACATTTAAGAAAAACTTTCAGTGTCATTCAATCACCTAACAATCATCTTAAAATTAGTATCTGTTTTGTAATATAAAATTAAGGAGTCCATTATACTTGATTCAATATTACTCAAAAATAAAAAGTTTCATAAACACAAGAAAGTCGATATCTGATATTAAGTCATGTTGAAGGATGTAATATATAGATTAGTCAGGGCATTCTGTTAGACAAATTCTGTTTGACCATTGAAAGCATAGAAATTATATATTTAATTGACGTTGATGTTTTATATGTAAGAATTTATTATTCTTAGATCTCATATTATCTCATTAAATCATTTTATTTTTTTTTATAAAACCTCTAAACTTCAATTTTATTTCAATGGATTTACTTACAAGATTTTATGTCAATATAAATAACGTAAATAGGTATAAAAAAATACAAGTATAGCAGGTGATTCATTAATCCAGGAATAATATTAAGTTTTTATAGCTTTTTTGCCTCTTTCGGTGATTGAAATTTCACGGTCTTTTTTTCATTTTTGCACGAAATGTAATTTTTTTTTAATACGCCGTTTAGCGTCTAAATGACATTTTCTGAAAACACAAATTGACCTGAAAGCCTTTTTGGTTCATGTAATTTTGAAAAACTTGATAAATTATAACAAAAATGCTGTAGTAATTTTTTTTTTAAATAGCACTACTTTTCTTACCAACATAACGGCCTAAAACGTGACACCTAAAACGTACTTGACCCCACAAGCAACAATTTTATTCCAAAATTAAGTGAAGTAAGAAATAAATGTGTTATACATGTATTAACTTGATATAGTCTTGTAAATATTGAATAAGTTTGAAATAAATTTACGTAGCTAGAAGGAAACAATTCTAGAGTTTAGAGTTGTTATATGGATATAAGTTAAATCAGTTTTGGTTTATATATATCTCTTCAGAAGTATTCAAACGCAACAGATAGACTTTCATGGGAGAACAGAAAGAATGAGATAATCATTTCAATGTAGCCTTGACACGCAATTTCAAAGCCCTGTTGAGCCTGTGCGAAACTTATTGAATTGGCTTATAATATAAGAGAACCTTTTCAACGGGAATTCAACTCGAAGAGCAATAACAGGATTATATTTTGCTTTGTGTTTGTATTTGGAAAGGTAGTGACTAAGAGAGTGTATGCTTTTCATGTTCAAAAGTATCAGATACTAAAGTGGTTAACACTATTCTCAGTCGAAAGTTGTAAAGATTTCATTTTATTCATAAGTTTATTTAGAGTAATTATTTGTCATGAGTACCTGCTATGGAAAAAAAATTGAAGGACCAAACTTAAATTTCTTACATGATCAGAGCGAACTAAACCTCTGTTCTATACATATGTAGAACATATTACTAAAGTTTTATATATAATATTAACACTATTTTTTTTATCGAGGTTTGGTCTAGCTTCAATAATACACCTTTAAGCCGACGTTTCGTCTATATTTGTAGACATCTTAAAGATCTAAGATGTCTACAAATATAGACGAAACGTCGGCTTAAGGTGTTGTATTATTGAAGCTAGACCAAACCTCAATAAAAAAAAATAGTGTTAAATATATGTGGTCGAGATAAGGAAGACATTCGATTATATAATATTAATATATCATATTATTGTTATAAATAAACATGCGCCCATTTTATTGTTCCTGACTGAAAAATGGTTTTTTCTTGTTACAGAAAGAGGAGGTGGGCGGAGATGTGCTAGGGAAGAAGGTGCAAGATGAGACATAGTGGCGGTGCGTGGGGGTTGGTAGTGCTAGGAGCAGCAGTGGTGGCAGCTCAGGTGCAGAGCAGTTCAGTCTGTCCCGCAGAGCATGAGATCAACCCCTGCCAGTGTACCGTCAAAAAGAATGGCCTCGACATTATGTGCGAGTTCACTGACCTCTTTCATATCACCAGGGCTCTTACTGTACTCAAGGGCAAGACAAACCTTATCGTCTACTACCTCAAGCTAAGACACAACAACTTACCTAAGCTACAGAGTTTCGTTTTTCTCGGAATAGACATTAGACATCTCACTGTCCACAACAGTAGTCTTGCTCTCGTCGAGGAATCTTCACTAAGTTCCATGGGTAAGTGCTTGTTTAGCAAATATAGAAACTAAAACAAATTATACAAAATGTTTTTAAATATATGCTGCTCAGTTTTCTATCAGAAAAGTTAAAGAGATATTGACAATTATTGACTGCTTATAGTTTCACTCTGTAGGCACTAACTAGTAAAACAAGTTATCCATCTGGAAGAGTTCTATTTTGTAAAAGTAGAAGAATGTATTATGCATGAGAACATAGTGTAATTGTAACGATATAATGTTCCATTAATTTATATTATACTGCTTCCAAATTTACTAATATGCATTTCAATATAATTTTTATCCTTTATTTTCAGATATAATTATATAGAGTTGCATGTATTACAGCTGATTGAACCACTGGAAGGGACTTGAAATAAAGCTGATGTATTGTGTAAAACACTAGAACATTTTTTAATCAATACATTACAGCATATAATCTTACATTTACTTGATTCTCTACATTTCTATAACTTCAAAGTTGTCTTTAAGTAATATCGATAACTTTAAAATGCTAAATGCATTACAATCCAGAATCTTCTTCTGAGTATTCTGAATTTCTTAAATAAAATACATTTTTTTTGTGTCAGTACAGAGTTCAATTGACAATGTCAGAACTGTATTTTCTGAAAAACAGGAAGAATATTTCAAGTTACCTTGGATGGCTTGTTTTCCTCCCCACAACTCCAGCTGTTGACCAATGAAATAAATGAATCAATCAATCAAAAAATCATGAATCATCAAAGGCTTTACTCAGAAATTACATATCGTCAAAATAGCACAGGGGTCCCTAGGTCTCGGAGTATTTTACCCCTTATTTAAATTATCAAGTTAAGCCTCTAATAATTGTAACTATAATAACATATAACTAAGTTCAAATACTGATGTTTAGTTTCTAAAACTAAACAATAATTATGATATTAACATCAATAATAATGCTGCTGCAGATATCTTCTGACTAAGCCAGATAATGCCAGATGGAACTGATCCAGTGAAGAACCAGTCCCCATTTGAAGCCAAGTTATTTCCTCTCGCTTCTACTGTCAATACAACCTCTGTTAATGCTTATTTGAAGGTCTTCTTCTTGAAGAAGCGCTTGAGTTCTCTCAAACACATAATTGCGGGAATCTGCGTTTCTGAGTTCTTTTTTCTTTCCTAAACTTTGAAGTTAGTTATAGGCTTGGAGAGGAACTCTGCCATGACCTTCCAGTATATAAACTGATTTACTGCATCACTTTAACTTCCAGGATAAGTCAAGAAGTTTTATGTTGAAACGTATAAATATGTTTCACAAACTGGATGACCTTGTTATTAGAACAAGAGGACTAATTGATAGTACTGCAATTAAAATTATGCAGTATGTTTATAAATTGTTGAAAGATAGGTATAAGAGAAAAATCTGGATTTATGATATATTCACCTAAAACAGTTCTACTACCTTCCTCAAAGAAGAAAAATAATAATCTATATAATCAAAGATACGTACGTACTCTTTCAGTTACTTCAAAAGAAATATTAGATATGTAAAGCTCTATAACAGACACACTGGCTTAAGTTGCAAAAGGAATGTTATGGTGTAAGAATTTTTTTCATAGAATATGGGCTCATTACACCAAATCTTCAATTTAACTCTACAAATGTATTATTACTGCTGTGGTAAAACTAATGGTATTATATGCATCGGTGTGTGGTATACAAAACGTTGTGTCTAGAGATAACTGGATCAATAACTGTCGGTCTTACCCCTAAGATTGAAAAAAACTAATAAATGTCTTCCACTTGAATATTTTTATCAAGACTGATTAATTTTAATTTTCAGTTTATTGAGACTGGTATAAAATAGAAAGGCCTCTATGGGACATAAAACATTCATCAATTAAATAAAATGAAATATTTAATAATTTGATTTATATGTTGCATGGATATAATGCCCCACATATAATATCATACGGGACATCATGTTGGCTGGATTGGATGTTCTGACGAGACAAAAATTAATAATTAAACGCATGTAAGTAAGTTTACCATCATGTGTGTATGTGGAAACAATAGAAAAGTGGGATATGAGGCAGTAAGCCATTTGGAAAATGTTGGAAGCAAACCAATATCCAGTGGCCTCAAATATTTTTACACTATGCATCCAAATTTCCAAAGTCGTGTAACCGATACACGTATCAAAAAAAACCCATAAAAAATGGTAATAATAATTTAAAAAGCTCTTTCCAATTGAACTTGTATTTGTAAGAAAATTAAGTATCTTCAAAGGAATGATTTAAACATGTATGTAGCATATCTCCTCGGAATTAGTCGTATGATATTATGCCCTTAGTTTAATAATATTAATAGGTTATCAGATTGTTCAATGATTTCCAATTTCTTAGAATTGATAAAATGATTATTGTCAAATGTAAACAAAATATACATTACTGATTTTTTATGAATTTGATATTACTTTTACATAACATCGACATTAAAATAAAATTGAAACTCCATTCACTGTCAACGATTTTGATATTATGTTTACTTATAGTAATATTGAGTGTAAGCCACTCCAGATTTTCAAAATGATGAAGTGGTTATGCAATGGTTTGTTACTATATGTCCTAAGACATGAATTATTCAGTTGATAATTAAGCATGACTGTAATATTGTATAGAAGTTCACTTCTAAATTTTACTTATACTGAAGTCTTAAATTATAGTAAACGAATTCGACAGTTGCAACTTATTATTAGGATTATATTGTATTTTATGAATAATCTGAAATTCATGGCATTTTTATTAACTAGAGAATTGACACAAATTTGTCATTAAATGCAAAATTTCAAGTCTGTGGAATAGTTAGAAATTCTGAAAAAAAATAATTAAGATGTAAATTTGTTTGCAAGTTCCCCTGATTCATAAAGCATGATATTATAGGTTTACAATGATTAACGAATTAAAACCTTCCTGAATTTAAGGTTAATATTATATTTATTAATTATTATGAAGTAAAGGTTGTAAAATTATTATTAAAACACAAGGTGATAAGAATTGAAAATGTAAAACTTGTTCAGGATATTGCTCTGACTGATGATTAGAGAGGACGTTCATGAGCTCTTATAAAAGTAGTTGTGTGCTTTCTAACTCCATGCAAACCAAGGCTCATAATGTTACTTCTATTGATTAAAGATTTTAAATATCTTTTCTGACACCGTTTGATTTAAAGTCAAGAATAAATAAAGTAGATGGCAGATATGAATATAGTTGAGTGACGCAGATCGTCTGAATACGTGATGTCTCCTAGGATCACGCACTCTTGTTAGCCACTTGTATCTTTACCAAGACTCCATCGAGCGCTCACCGTTAATTACAGGTTGAAAAGAATCGCGTGACGTCCGCCATCTTGCGCTATATATCAACATGGTAAAACCCACGCCAAATTACCTTGCCCACGCACTCCACTCCCGCCAAATATTACCGCTAATTCAGAATATAGTTTAAAACTCATTATTATTTTAATGTCAGAAAGTTTTAAACACTTTGGAACATTAATAAACAGATATTTCTGAAGGTTGGGTTAACGGAACTATAAACTGCTAATGTCCCCAGTTTTAAATTAGCGCTGTTGATGACATGGTAGTTGACTTCTTTATCCTCAGTATATCAGATATATTAAAAACTTTATTTCAACAAAGCTTTTAGATTAGCCGCTTAAAAGTTTAATTAAAATATATCAATAAGATTTTAATTTATTTAAGCAGAATCAATAGAAAATGAATTATTTATTTTAATCCACTTGCACCACTACATAATCTCTGTACTATGAAGCAGATAACTGTTTGTCTAGCGATGTAGCACTTGCAGAATTTAGCAAACGAAAGAAACTATAAGTTTTAAAAACAAATTGAAAACTTTCAAAGTAACGAAATAATTCATTATCCCAGTTGATACTAGTGATTAACTTGGTGTGAATGCAATGTTAAACTTAATAATAGGTTATGCTGAATGTTTAATATCAAAACAGATCAATTATTTAATTATGTATAAGTAAGTATATAAAATATAATCATATAAATAATTCAAGAATTCTGAAAGATAATTTTTTTTTGGAATCTTTTACGTAGTGCTCAAAGATAATCGATGAAACTTATATTAATTTACACTTTCCTCTCGGTTTATCTTTTGAATATCAAAAATGTCCAGCTTTTGGTTCATCATAACTTTTGTTGTTCTTCTAAATTGATTCAGCGGATTAAGGTATGGTAAATTTTCTAGCCAATTTCGTTTTAAAATTAAATTGAGAAAGTTCCATACTTTTTGAACTCGTTTTAGAAAAAAGCATTATCTTCCATAGGTGGTTTGAAACCAGTCACAGATAGAATATGTAATTTAAAAACAATATTAATAGAAGATAGAATACGGTATATTTCTCTTATAATTCAATGTTATTATAATTTTCAAATATTTGTCCTTTTTATTTTCATACTAATAAAAATAGTATTAAGTTCTGGTATGGTGGAATATTAAGATATTAATGTACATTTGAGCTCATATATGTTGAAATAAAGAAGTACTACATATCATTAAATACATGTTCGTAAATAAATAACGTTTTATTGACTCTTTAAAAAAATATTTTTAAATGCGTTGCTCAAATTAATTTCCATCGTTAGATATTACTTCACTAATTATCAATATGATATGTTTTATATAATTATTTACTTGAAATGAAATAATTCTTGATATCGTATATATTCAGCACAATGTATTATTGAGTTGAACATTGTATACACACCAAGTTAATCGCTAACTTTAAGTCTGACTAGTAACCAATTTTGAAAAATTTCTACTTTTTGGCAACAAATATATTCATTCATAAATGTGAGAGAAGGGAATGAAGAAGACATACTGAATGGCAAACACATAGTTCTCCGTCATTAAGAGCATTGCCATTAGTAAATGAATTCCTACGGAAAACACTAATAGCCGGGAAACACTAACAAAACAGAACAAAGAAAGAAGCGGTCTGAGCCGGTCGATGGAGGATATACCTGGACACTGGTTCATTTCTCATTTGGAATAATTCATCGAATGACGTCTCTGGTACTAATACTATCACAATGTGATATTTTGTTTAGAATTAATTTAAGATGCCACAAAATATTTCAGTAAACTCATAATTTAATTTTTAGTTTAAATTAATTTTAAAAACTTGTTTCTTCAGAATTTTAAAAATTATATGTATAATTAAATAAATTATAGGTATCTATCAGTTTCAATCACCGATGTTCTCATTGTTTTGTGAGTCTCATTGTTCTATGTAATAAAAGCGTAAGTTACAGAGATGAACATTGCTTACAGAATTTACAAGGATAGTTACCATATGTTATTGAAGAGTTAACAGAATGACTAGAAAGAAAATTATGAAAAAAAAAACAGATATCGTGGTAGTAGATTTGCAGCATCAATTACGGTTACAGAGAGAAGTAGAGCGGTTAAAATCACTGTTGCAAATAAGTTCTCACTATGCAAATATCTACCATAAATGAAAAAAAAATCAAAACCACTGATAATACTTACTTGTTTGGTGATATAGGATCTCACAGATCAACTGGCCATTGAAGGGTTTACATACACCACGGAATTGAAACTAATGCAGCAGATAGGACTTGATAAATAAGATACTGGGGAGAGGACGGCACTACTTGTGATAAATTTCTTGAATAGTACAGTGAAAAACCAATCTGAATCTCAGACCCAATATATATCAAAGTTCTCTTCGAATCAAAGAGAAAGTATTCTCAATTATATTTATTTTAAGGCAGATTTTGCGTATTGAAAATGTTTCCTATAGTGATTGTAAAGGCTTTCCCCACTTTCTATTCGAATTAATCCGGTATATTAACACTTTCTGCCCATAAAACAGCACTTAATATGAAAGCTTAGAAGTATGGACGGGGGAAAGAAACTTGATTTTTATCATAACAAGTAATTTGAGATACAATCTGCTTCTTTAGAAATCAATAGTAAATATCATTCGTTAGTCACGTCTTTCCCATTTTATTAAGTAATAGAAAAATTAAACAATATTCATCCTTTCGTGCACTAACAAAATACGATGTACTTTTATAAGATATAAAAACTAATTTTTAAACTGGAATTATAGTTTTAGTTTTATATAATATTCTATAATTTGTTTGGGTATAATATTTGAGAGGCGCCTATTTGTACATGACTGGGATATTTTTGTTCATTTTGTTTGCTTCGTTTCTTTCTTAAAAGGTCCAGTCGATTAAGAATAGTAAAAGTATTAGTAGAATTAGGTCCCGAAAATTTCTTTAAGACCTTTTCTTTACTAGTAGTACAATATAGTAGCTACTAAAAAATTTACATGTTTTGTGGTCTCCAAAGTTTTTATGGATTTTTTTTATGCTGGCTGTGAGTGTGTGGGTGAGTGGGGATGTATCCAAAAGCTTGTAGGCACGTTTGTAAACCACACCGTTCGATGGATCTAAATTTATATGTTACATATAAAAACATATACATTGTAGATGTTGCCCATTTTTTTTAGGTTAGGTTGGGCTGCATCGGTCGTTCTTAAAGAGAAGAAAAAAAAATCTTATCTGACCCTCAATTGGAGGAAAGTAGTGTTTATGGTCACCTGAGGAAGTTATATAAAAATTATTTGATGATAGGCTATAAAAAAATTAAGCCATTAATTACGACTACTCCTTGTAAATTAATAGCAACAAAAGATTAATCCTAAATCAATCAGATAAAATATTAGATAATACAACTGTCACACGATTGCCATAAGGGTTATATTTTGCTCCCAAGATTAGAAATATAAATTATTTTCAGGAGCTAAATGCTTTTGTAATGCAAAAAAATTAAAAAATATAGATGAAGATAAATTATACATTTTAAAAGGAATGTTTATGTGTTGTTGTTACTGTACCTAAGCAATCGACGGTTTTATCGCACATTTTTTGCCACTGTTATTCTAAACTATATAAAACAAAAAATTCTAAATCTGATAAATCAAAAGTAAATGAGATAAAAAAAAATAAAATATTTTAAGTAAATAAAAAAAATACTTCGAAAAAATAGAACGATATTAATTGATAAAAATGTTTATTCTTAGTAAGTTCCCATCCTTTGGATATAGTCAACGGTTCTTTTGACAAAAATGTTAAAAACTAGTTTTTTTAAAAAAAGGTGTATGTACGGGTTGATCATAACGCGTAAAAATAACTTTCAGATTTCCTTATCCAAATGGTAAATTAGTGTTTTGAGTCAATTAAATGGCAAAATTAGAGGCAGCCATATTAAAAATAACAAAAATTTAATTAGGAAATTAAAGAGTGTCAATACTGAGGAAAAATAAGATTGATTAGCTTTGATATAAAGTCCTCCTTTTTACCAATGTACCAATAGCTGATCTCTTGAATTTTCTGAGGGGAAATGCTTAATTATTCTCTCCTTCTGCCTACTACTATCACCCAGTTAATTCAATTGGGTGTAGTTGATTGTCATTATTAATTTGCAAATAGCTTTTACATACGAAATTTTGGTCTTGCAATGAATTATCACATATCTACCCCTCTGAGTAATTTACGTAAAGAAATTTTTGAAACTAAAATGTTGACTTCAATTCTCACTAATCAGGTTAAATGGTTCAGACATGTTGACGATATATTGTGCATTTATTCCATTTCTATGAGCAATGGTGCCTTTTAGCAAAATTATATCAATTAGTGTTAACAATCCAATTTAGAATGGCAGAAAAAGTAAATTGTAATTTACCCTTCTTAGATGTCCTGATTCATAGATTATCTACAGAGTTACGTTTTAGTGAATACAGAAAACTTCCCAATGTACTCGCTGAGAAAAATTATAAAATATCTATTTTTGAATATACTTTATTGGAGCGTTAAGAGTTTGCTGCTCTGAATTTCTTAAAGATGAAATAATTAACATAACTTCTTTTCTCACTCATTAAAATGCTCATCTCTGACATACAGAGAATTTTACAGGGTGCTAAACAAACGTTTTTAAATGCTGTAACAGAGACCCGTTTAATGTTAAATGTCATAATCTTACCATGTCACGTATCATTGAGCCCACTTCCTAGGCCTGTTCGAGATCTTGAATTAAATATAACTTTTTCTAATGGTAACAAAGGAGGTAATTTTTAATTAAAAACTCTCCTAGAAAAATAAACTATAGTAGTATTTATAAAATGCTGTGCAAATGTTGTGATAAAATATACATACTTGGGACTACTAAATCATTAAAAATAAGTGTCAAACAACATTATTAGATATATACAAAGTAGCGCCTTATTTTATATATAAATAATGAAAATCGTGATACAAATTGGATAGAAGATAAAATGATCTGCTATGAAAAATCGATGTTCTTAAGAATATTATCATTGATTGAATTTAATAGACCAAATACTATAAATATTTGTAATGATTAATTCAAGTTAGACTCAGTGTTAACCAGAGCAATACCTTTGATTACAAGGATTGATAGTTAGCAGATGGATTTTACTTATCTTTTCCTGAACTCCTCTATTTACTCTGACTCGCCTTGGTAAGTTCTTTGTTCTGAAGACCTTTGGTCAACTGAAGACCGCTTGTTACGGTTGAAAGAACTCAGTCTTTTTTCTCATTTCTTTTTGTGGTTTGGACGTTGATTGTTGTTTCACGTGATTATTGTGAAATCTTGTTATATATATTATTAAAGTTTGCAGTATCTTTTTAATTCACTAACTTTTCGCTGGTTGGATCCAATTTACATACTATTTTACTCTTGGTTGGATGTGATATCCATATTAAATTGGTCAGGGACATTCGCAATGTGAACTACCACAAACATTACACTGTAATCGAACGGTAAAGGTCAATACTGCATTCTTAAAGTTAACTAAGTAACTATATTTTTATTCATTGTAATTAAATTTTTAAGTAATATTCCTAAATTTTTAAATGCATGATATTAGTCTATTGGGGAAAGTATTACAGTGACCCCAAAAGACTTTCAATTTTAGGAACTGTACATTAAAGACAAGAACCCAAACTTTAACGTCTAGAAGAGTGATTTTAACACAGTGGTTAGTTGTAAGAATTTCACTAGTGACTTTAAGATAGTTGAATAATTAGAATAATGCTGGCTTGCTGATAGAGACAAATAGTCCGTGCAGGTCACAGTTTATTGTTCCCCCATCCACCCTGCCAGACATTCCCACCTTCATTTCAGCTAAGAAATCTTAAGTTTGCACCTAGTAAACACTATATATTTTTTTGTTACTTTAAATTTAAATCATTAGTTATATTAAAACCTGACGATTACCTATTTGTAGGCCGAAAGCTTGTATGATAGATTATTTATACTTTTTAAAAATTTAGTAATGGCTCAAAAAATATAGTTTAATTGTTTAAATATATGGTTTCGTAGCTCATTTTAGTATGTTATAGTCGATCTTTATATTTGAATTACAATGTAATGTGTGGTGATAGTGTATTTTCCATCCCTAGATAATTGGCTTGAATAGCGATGTAATGTGATTGACGGTTTCTACCTCTTCAAACAGAGGTAAACAGATGTTTGACATATATTTTTAAATTCTCCCTTTGAAGATATAGTATTTCTTACATATGTAAGTACAGTTGTAACACCTTTTATATAAATTGAACCCGGCTGTTTCTGATATTCTTTATCAGTTTTCTACTTGATTTATTTGTCTCCGAAGATCACTGTCTTTAACCAACATAGATAAAACGATATATCTTTCATTCTACTATTTCTTTCATATTTAGTATGCCATAGAGATATTCTCATTATGTAAAATAAAGAAAATAATAATCAACGTTGGTATAAATATCAAAGAGGGAGACATTTATTAGTCTTTCATCCCGGCGGAAGCAAACAAAGTGACAGATTCAGTCATCTGTACATATACTTATTTTGTATTATTTTGTACATTGTATTTTGTATTTAGTATCCATTTTGTATTAAAGAACGAAAAAGTCTATTCCTCTTACTTACCAAATATTACCCAATGATAATATAATTTATAAACACAAGAAAATATATATCCAATAATAAGTCTTGTTGAAGAGTGCAACATAAATATTGATTAGAGCATTTTGTTAGAAAATCTATCGTGACATGGACAGAGTCAGAAATTATTTGTTTAATTAGCGTTTATTCATTATCTATAAGAATTTATTCTTCTTACATCTCATATTATGTCATTAAATCATTTTATATTTTTTCATTAAACCTCTAAACATCAATTTTATTCAGTCGATTCGGTTGAAAATTGTAAGTCAATATAAGCAATGTAAATAAATGTAAACAAATCAGACAAATATAGCTGGTGATCCATTAGTCCAGAATAAATATTCAGTTTTTATAACTTTTTCGCAATTTGCGGTAATATAAATTGCAATTTTTTTTAAATTGCTAATTTTTTGTTTATTTTTCTGGGAAAAATTCATTGTTTTCTAATGAACCGTTTAGCGTCAAAAGACATTTTATGAGAACATAAAATTAGTTCAAACGATCCTTTTGGGTAGTGTAATTTATCTCATCTTCCACATAATGCTCTATTTTTGTTAAAAATTTCGTTTTGATTTGTCGAACGGTATGACTTGTACCGTCCTCATAAACTTTCAGATGAAATCATTAGTGAAAATTGTTATATTTTATAGAAAATAAAAATAATTCCAATTGTTTCAAAATTCTGAGGATTTTTCCAGTTATGGCTTTTATAGCCTAAAAGATAATTCCAAAATTTCAAGACTTTAGAATTAAAGTGTAGTAGAAAAAATCTTATCTAAAAACACATTTTGGATAAAAAAGTGATTTTTCCATGCATAATTACTCTCAAACAATAGGTAATTACATTACATTTATTACATAGTAATAAACTCTACATTAGGATTCCAATTTTCTGTAAAATACTAAATTGATCCATCAAAGATTCTGGACCGTAGTGGGTACGCAACAAGTCTTAGACAAGGTCCTTGAGTGCCAGACGAGTAGTTCAGGATTCAAAAATGAAACACTGGTTGCCTTTGAAGTAAATTGTAACTTCATTAATTAAATTAAATTTGCACATAGGCTTATTTAAACACTAATTTAAAAGGTTTAAAATTACCTCAGATATTTAACAGAAGTATTAGTTTGGTGGGTAATCACCCGTTTACAAATGAAGACCGGAAGTGAAGTCATCCCTTACAGAGGGAATGTTGGTAACACATCCTGGGTTCAACACTAGTTTTCCACATTGTAAACGACTGCTAGGCCTAATCAAGAAAGTTTTGTAGTTTCTAACTTACATTAGAACAGTTAGAAACCACTGTATTGATGTCAACAAAGAATCGGAGAATCGAGAATCGTTTATATACGATTTCTCGAATAGAGAGTAATGATAGCAAGAGGTTTCTGAAAGCTATAGGTAATTAGACTGTACCCGACTGGCATCCCTGTCAGTCCAATACTGTAGTAATAAATATTCCATAATAACAGACTTTTAATTGATAATTGTCATGAGTTTGTAAATTTAACGTATAATTTAAGTGAAACATTGTACATGCTAAGGAAGCAATGATATGAAAAATGAATCAACATCAGTCTTGTTAAGAATGATAAAATATCATGTTATTCTTAAATTGTTAAAGTATACTAAGGAAAGTCATTTTAACTGTATAAACTTTAATTTAGAGTGATCGTAAATTGTTATTTGAGTTGTAAAGGTGGTTAGAACACTAACAAACCGTGAGTTATTTAAATGAAGTCGGACTAAGAGAAAGGCGAAGTAATCCATTTACTTTGTGGCTCACGGGAGAATAAGAATGAACTTCTAATTGTTCACTTCACCTATTTCTTTGTAATTAGGCAATTTTGTTTAATTCATCAGGCATTGAAATTTAAGTCTTAAAGTAGAATCGTTAAGCAAGGTCTAGTATTGAACACTGTAGATATGTATGAGATTAACAGTTATACTGCATCATTCTTATAAATATCAAAATTTTGCTGTATGGCATATGTATTAATATTTCTGATTTGAAAAACACGTCATTTTGTTGTTGCTGTTGGATACTACAAAATACCTTATATTTCTGGAGATTTCATTCTAAGTTTTACTTTCTATTGCAGAGATTTGGATTGTAGACTACAGTAGTCACCCCACCCCTTGTACAACTTTGCATTATTTTATGGTAAAAGAATTACTTGATAGTAAAATAATTATTTTACAAAAAACATTGATATCATTATAACTAAATCACATTATTTCTTAATACATAAAATCATTATTTTCAATATCAACGTTTTATTATGACCATATTTCTTTTTTTCTATTTAGACACACAAAATTATAAAGAGACAAAACAAAATAGTAAAGAGACGAAATTTGTTGCTTCTTTACTAAGTTTAAAACTCTATTTATTTCATAACCACATTTTTCTATAAGATAGGTCAAAATTTCAGGTCAAGAAGTCACCTACCTTAAGCCATTTATACTTATTTAGTATTTTAAATACAACTTTGTAGACTAACGTAACAATATTATTTAAGAGATTCGTGAAATCGTTATTTTAAATAATTTTATACAATTATATAATTTTTTTTTAAAAAAATATATATAAGGGCAACGTATACGTTGGCCTTAATAGTTGAGTCAGTTAGCGCAGAGCTTTTGCGTACAGGAGTGGACTGATGTTGATTAGTTTAATCGAGACCTTGTATGCTATGCATGCAGTTAAGTGAGCACCCACACTGCGTGGGAAATCCCTTGGCAAGTGTCTGTAAGTGATCTGACACTTTACTCATGACGGCTCCAGCGTGGTTAGTCGCTGCTAGCATATTGATTATTGCATCAATTGTCCTCCTGGGAGCCCTTAAGGATGATGGGTGGGTTAGCGACACTCCAATCTTTCCTAGCTCTTCAGCACTTTCATTACCTCTCACTTTAATTGGCTAAGAATCCACTAAATTAGGAAATACTTTTTCGATTCAAGGCAAACTGTTTCTTTCTCTCTAGAGTCACTTGACAATCAGTGGGTGAGATAGTGAAAAGGAAACTATGTCTACTTGAGCATCTATGACCCAATGTTTCTTCTTTAGTCCTGACTGCATTGTAATATTCAGTTGAGCAACAGCCAAAGCTTATTCACATAGTGCACAGCAAAATCTTGCTCTTGTAGCACCCGCTCGTTTCTGTAATGGGTACAAAAAAGTAAGCAAAAATAGAAAAATATAAGAAATGTACATTTCCACACATTTTTTATTTACTAAAGATTAACTCTAGTAAAATATATTTCACAAATATGTGGTTTTTGTAGAGTGTACATGCGTATCAATTAGGAGTACTCGTCAAAAATAATTCTCTCATGGTATATGCCTATCACTACGCATTGGTACGATACCTGCTATATATTAATGCAAATTGCCTTCGGATTTATTTGATATTTTAATTCTAATAAATTCAAGTTTAAATTAAATTTAGAGCAAATTCTCTTCTATGCAGAAAGCATAAAATAAATATAGCAGAATTTTAAATTAAATTAATATTAACAGAATAATTAAATTAATTATTATTTTTGTTGCCCCAAGCAAAGCCGATACTAGGGAATGGTAATTTATAACGAGGTAAATGAAATTTTTGTCGAGTCTCACACTAGATTTTTTCTGAAACGAGTTGAATGGAAACTTTATAATTTATTTTCCTAATAAATGTATTCACAATTAACAACAACTAGTGTAATTCATTCTTGAGTTCTTGAATGAAAAGCTCTATATATTAGTTCTGATTTTATAGCAGGTAGAGCATGTTTTCAAAAACTCGATTGTATAGCTTGTTTTCAAAAGCTCGATGGTATTGCATGTTTTCAAAAGCTTCTTTAATATCCAAGAAGCAGTCCAGAGTTAATTAAAACTTCGGAAGTATTTTATTTTGTTAACCGAAGTTTTTGAACTGACTCTGTTAATTTACCTTTTTGGTAAGCAAGTTATCCCTTATAAAAATGCTTATTAACAAAAAGTTTTTATGTTAATATTATAAAATACAATAGTTGTTACCTTTAGGGTAACATTTTTTATCAGGGCCTACTTGTGGTGAAATATGAACTTGATCAATCAAACAGTAATACCAATAGTGTGCTCACAAATATTTTGGTACTCACCCACCATGATGTCTACAAATACAGATATCATCTAAAAAAAAAAGTTGGAAAAAGACTTTAGGGACCTCAAAGGATGTAAATCCGTCTTAATCATGAAATCGAATGTTTACATAACCCCTATACTTTACTCATAGTAAAGAAATACACAGTTGATTTCAGTCTATTTTTAAAGACGGAATACACAAACCAGCTTAAGCTCTAAAATATTTTCAAATTTCTTTAACTGGCATTTAAATAACATATATACTAAACAAACAAGTACAGTAGGTATTCATTATTATAAGTTGAGATTTCCGTTTTTATAGTTATAGTGTCTTATTTTACTATAGGTAAAGTACATGCAGTGAGCGTGAAAAAAATCAATGTTGAAATTTTAACGAAATTACATGTTTTGAGGTCCTTAAGGTCGTTTTATGACATTTTTTCGATGATGTCAGTGTGTGTATAGGTGGGTGGGTTAGTGTGTACCAAAAGTTTGTGTAGACGCTACGGTCCAGAATATTTGATGGATCAGAATTCATATTTTACACAAAAATGGGCTTCATAATGTAGATGAAAACTATTGTTTGGGAGCAATTATCCATAATGGGAAAGTTATTTTTTTGACCAAAATGTCCTTTTAGATAACATTTTTTACTCCGAAACTACTAGTTCTAAACATTGTCATGAAAGTTTTGGATTACCTTTCAAGAAACCAAAGCAATAACTGAAAAAATCCTCAGATTTTTAAAAGAACTTGAAATATGTTTTTTTCTTAAGTAAAAATTTGACTTATTATTCCATCTGAAAGCTTGTGATGACGATGTAAGCGATACAGTTTGACGGATCAAAATGAAATTATACTCAAAAATATAACATTATGTTGGAATGAGTTGAAATATTTTTTTTAAAATTGCATTAACCCAAAAGGCATTAGTGCCATACTTATGTTTTCAGAAAACATTTCTTGGACGGTAAACGGCTCATTAAAAAACAATAAAAACTTGTCAAAAAATTAATAAAAATTAGCAATTTACAAAAAACATTCTTAATACTTCAATTACCGCCAAAAGCAATAAAGCTATAAAAACTGATTATTTATCCTGGACTAACTGATCACTTGCTATACTTGTCGGATTCGTTTACATTTATTCAGAAATTTTTTAACCGAATCGACTTAAAGAATATTTATGTTTAGAGGTTTAATAAAAACAGTTTAAATTATTTAATGACTTAATATGAGATGTAATATAATATGAGGTGACATCATATGACAAAATTTCATCGTTCTACACTTATCCTAGTAGCATAAACAAATATTTTGCAAAGTTATACACTTTTTTATTTTTAGATATTTCATTACGAATAGTCAAGCATTTTTCAAATCATCGGTCAATAAGTTTAAATTTTATTGCAAAAAATACCTTCCCAGTTGTGTTAAAACTCTGAGGCTTTTAACAGTTATAGCTTTGTCAGTTTTATATTAATCCCAAGGTTTGAATGATCTAGATGTACTAGTTCAGAAAAAAAAAACAAATGTCTAAAATCATATTTTGTCCAGAAAAAAGTGATATTTTCATGATGAAATATTGTCCAAAAACAATATGGGACATACAAATTATACACCTTTTTTTTTATGAAATATGAATTTGATCTATGAAAATTTTGGATACACAACATCCATCCACCCACCTACACAATTATACACATACATACACACTCACACACACGCACACATACACACACACAAACATACAATACACTTACATAGTAATAAATGATCAAACCACAGTAAAGTAATAAATAATACAATAAAAAAATAAAGGTCATTAACAAACTTTGGGGACCTCAAAACATGCAAATTTGTCAAAATATAGAGGTGGAATTTTTTCATGATAACTATACTTTGTTTATAGTAAAATAAAAAGTTAAGTTTAAAAGATAGGTGGAAATTCAGATATTTTAAATCATCTTAATTGAATAGAAATCAAGACTAGTATGACATTAACTAAAAATATCCTCACGATTTACAGGTTGAACACCCTACATAGATTTTCTCAAAATAGATTACCATAATGCCTTAAACGACCCTGTTGTGCCATATGGAAGATCATTTTTCCATATGATTCCATGGTAACTTCTCTCTCATCTATCATTGAGTCTACCATAATTTAAACACAAAAATCCCATAATTTAAATAACTTTTAAGTCAACACTTTTATCTATGTTTTCAGGAAAGAAATTACCTTAAAAAATTTTATTGTTTACATTCCTATAAGTATAATATAGTAGTAAAAAAAATTCTATTCCCTGATTTTTAGAGATTTACATGTTTTGAGGTTCCTAATTTTCGGAGAAGTTAATTTATGGACAAAATGTATTTTTAGAGACTACATTTCTTTTATTATAAAAAGTACTAAGTCTAGGCTTTTGAAACATTATGATTATAGGATTAACTGAAATAATTTCAGAATTTTTCAACAACTGAAAGGGTCAGTTTTGAAGGAACTTGTAGAGTATTTTACTTCTGATAGTTTCTAAAAGTTTGTGATACAGATTACAGCGTTTGATGGATCGTAATAAATAACACCCTGGATGATCGCATTTTGTGAGGTCGTGGAGAAAATATTTTATTGAAATTACATAAAGAGAAATGGGCATCATGATTTATTTTAGGATTTCAGAAAATGTGCTTTTTAATACAAAACAATTTGCCAGAACATTTAAGGTATAATTAGTAATCCAATTCAAAATAAATTATCACAGCATGATGATAAGTTTGTGAATAGTATGCAGTTACATTGTTTTGACGACTCATAATTAAACTATGCCCAAAAAACACACGTCTTGTAAACAGGAGTTTAATTTTTTTTCGGAATTAAATGGACAGAAAGGGTTTCTTTTCAGACATTTTATAAATTTGCGAAACGTTTTTTTACGCTAAATTCCTAATTGTAGAACAATGGCAATTCGCCAAAAAAAAAAATTAATCCAAAATTAGTAATTAAAAAAAATCCTAGTATTCGAATTACCGGTAATGGCAATACAGCTATAAAAACTGAATATTCAGCTTGTGATGATATATATCTACTGTATTTGTTGGATTTGATTACATTGGCTTAGAATTTTTTTATCATAATCAATTGATTGAATATGCATACATATGTGCATATATGCACATTAGTGTGCTATAACTTCAATTGCTGTATTTCGTTGTAGATGACCCACTGGATACTCTAATAATCAAGGTTGCGATACGCAAGGATATGCAGATAACCCTGTCATTATAAGAAGGGCAACGTTCTTAAGCAGCATGTTCTTTAAAGTGATAAAACATAGAAAAAAGAAGTAAGCTCTCCTTATAAATACAGCTAGAACAATCCTTATACGTCTTTTAAAAAGAAAAAGAAGTAGGACACAAAGACCTCTTCATTAAACAAAAAAACTAAAATACGACTTCCAGATGCATGCAGAAAAGTTGTAGTTCCTTTAAACTAAAGAATAAACTGGGATAATCGTGTAAGCGATATATCGCTGAGGCAACAAAAGCAATGTTCTGCTGTAAGGAATTCCTTTGGTAGAACAATGAGTCTGAACCGCCAATCTAAATTTTTGGCTTTACAAAAATTACGATTACTGCTGTTATAAACAAATTACTGCTATTATTAACAAATAGCATCACATTCATCGTTTGTAAAATGCGACAGATTCCCAAATTAGACTTAATACACTATAATGATAAGCGTGGAAGAAGATTTGTTAAAGAATTTAATAGAACGAAATATTAATAATTTGTTCAATATGCTTTTAGATACAATGCTTCTCATTGAGTACTTTACAGTGGGCGAAGAAGTGATCAGAAATGATCTCTTGGCTTAGAATTTTCAAGATGTCTCGAAGGAAGCTCATGTCTGTTATACGGATGGATCGGAAATTATTAACGAAACTCGTAAAAAGAAGTTAACGTATATGTGGGTTCAGGAGAGGGAAATAGAAGGAAATGAAGAGGGATATAGCCGCAATAAAACGAATGAAATCATTAAATCGATTCACTTCATGAACTTTACCACAGGGTTTGATATTATTTCTACCCGATATCTACATTAAAATAAAACCAAAGCTGAAATGACGGTCCACGAGTTTGATATTATGTTTACTTATGGTAAAGTTGACTGTACGTCACTGCAGAATTTTTGTATTAGCATTATACAAATAGTCTTTGCTGTCATAGATTATATAGGAAATTGATGTCATCATGGAGATTAAAACTGATTTGATGCATGCAGATATTATAAAATTAATAAATATAACAACCTTCTGAAAATAATTTGGAAATTAAATATACTTTATGGTTTATAGAGTATTAGAAGTATAAACAAAACTACTATTATATATATACTAGACTACCCGTGACCCTTTGTGTCACTCAGAAATTATAGCAATAGATATTGAAATTAACTCACTGAACATGATTGACAGGGATAACTTTAATTGTTGTTTCTTGTTATTAAGGCACAGAAACATATTCTTATATGACCCAAGCTTTTGATATAGTATTCTTAACATGATTCAAGATATATACACAGTAAGTATATTTAGCAAAATAAAAATCATTTAAAAGTTAAAAAAATCATTTATTTTATGATATAAATGAATAAAACATCAATTCAAGTTATATACACAATGAAATATATTTAAAACAAACAAAAATTGTAAATTGAAACATTTAATTTATTTACCTAACATAAAATAGCATTAATGAAAGGAATGTGTCTTTAAGATATTACCTTAGAACATTCGTATTTTATCTGATAGTTGTGTTCAAGTGTGTTTCTAAAATTACTCATTTTTAACCTCCAATGTAGTAGTTTATTATACACGTACATTTGTTACATTTATTTATAATACATTTGCACTAGTGTTATTAGCAAGCACGCAAGCCTCTGGGCTACTCTGGCTCCATGCCTTTATTTTATTACCAGTGTTTATATTTCGCAAATTTTAAATTAAAACAATTTTTTTTTTAAATATAGTTAATGGGTTAGTTCCACTGAGGTTAGTAATATTAGAATTAGTAATAATACAATCCGTCATACCTCGTAAAGTCTAAAGTCTTTTGTCGTAAAGACAAAAAGGACAACGAATGAACATACAGGAACAAATAGAAATATACAAACATAAAATGACAGACAATATAATCAATGAACAAACAAACCACCAAACCGACATTTTAACAAAACCACTAATAACATTTAAAAGACGACACAAGGAACTGGAAATAGATAATGAAATAAGAAATAAAAGGAAAAAACATAGCAATTAAAGAAATATGCAAAAAAAATTAACTGCACAGACAACACTGATTCCACAATGAGATGATATATATAGGTAGGTTATAGGAAAATAACATTCACAGTCAGTTTAGGTGCTCTTGAAGATGGGATCCAGACGGACCCGAAACCGGTCGAGCTTTTCTGAGACTTTACGAGGTATGACGGATTGTATTATTACTAATTCTAATTTTTTTTTTGTTACATTTATATGTAATACATTTTCACTACTGTCACCAGCGAGCACGCAAGACACTTGCTACCTTGGCTCCAATTTGGGAATATAGTAATCATTTTCTTTTATTTAACATTATTCAGGTAATATATAATATATATTTAATTTTAGGTCTCTTCCTCCACGGAAAATGTGTGAACAAACAAACAAACTCACGAACTTTATATATAGAGATAAATCATGACAATGTGCTCACTGCAGTTGAACAAATTAGAGTTTCTCCTATATAACGGAGTTCATATGGTTCTAATTCTGATTCTGTCTCATCTCCGGACGTACAAATGAGTTCTTATTAAACAGGATTTTTTGATTGACAGAAATAATTAACTCCCCTCAAAACAAGAATGTTTATAAATGATGTAATATGATGATCTAGACATGATTATCCTCTTTTCCTTTTTCAGTAGTTTCAATACTTTATTCTTGTAACAACACAATTATATAATTGTATAATTATTATTATTATACAATTGTATAATTGTTCGTGAATTTTTTTTTAGGCTTAATAATTTCACATATTATCTCTTGTATTTTTTTATAGAATTGCACTAGTGATATGCTGTATATTTTCGGTGCCATCAGTATGAAACTATTAAAGTGGATTATATAATTGTTCATAGAATTTAAAGCATGGCGCTTAACATGAATTTATTAATCGTAGTTAGAGGTCTTTAAACTACTTAATCATTATAAATGTGTATAATAACCACCTATAACCACATGGAAAACAGTCTGCACCCCGACATCATAACATATTGACACCATTTTTACTTTACTGTCAGGTGCAGTAATCATAAAAAGATTGGATGATAAGATTGTTATAGATTTACATGTTTTGAGCTGTTCAAAGCCCTTTTTGATGTTTTGACTATGACGTGCTTAGTATAAATCAGACTACACCGTTTGATGGATCAAATGCATATTACACATAATCAGTTTTATTGTGTATATGTTCCCTATTGTTTTGAGCCAATATTGCATGATAGAAAAGTCATATTTTTATCAAAATATGTTTTATGACAACTTTTCTTTGTTCTCAAAAACAATTAATTCTAGAATAGGGGGCCAACACAGCCCAACGGCTTGCGTGCTCGCCTATAAACTGATATAAACTGATAGGTTCCGGGTTCGATTCTCGCTCTGGTCTAGTTTTCTTCACATTCACCATCCATTCTATTTCAATTCAATCGAGTTGAATGACTGATTTAAATTTCACTACTTGTGGCGGAAAAAAAAACAGTAAACTGTTTTCCTCATTGAAAAAAGTTGTATACACTCGAATCAATATCATTTAATTTTTAAAGAACAGTACAATTTTGTTAGTAATATTCTGTAATAATTAATTTATTGCTTATTACATAATTACTTATGGATTCACATAGTGTGAATCCATTCACACTACGAAAACAAAGTTGTCCTCCTGTCTATATTAACCACTCTCCCCTCCCAATTGCCAGCGTAGTGCGATATCTGGGGATGTACATCGACAAACGATTAACATGGAACCCCCATACAAGACTGAAAAGACAGGACCTAATGCGACGATATAAGACGCTATCCAGACTTCTCGACAAAAGATCAAATCTGACTCTGCACAACAAAAGACTGATATATACTACCATACTTAAACCGATCTGGACTTACGGACTCGAAATCTGGGGATCAACCAAGCGTTCAAATATCCAAAGAATACAAACAGCCCAATCCAAAATCCTTCGAAAAATTGTACAAGCTCCCTTTTATGTTTCCAACGATACCATCCATAATGATTTGAAAATTCCTTTTATTCACCAAGAAATCCAATCCCGATACTGCAAATTCCATAAATCATTACCGACAAATATAAATCCTTTTATTCTGGAATTATCATCCTATCAGATTCCTACCAACCCTATAAGAAGGCTAAAAAGATGTTGGCTCCGAGATCTACTCAGAAATGCAAAGTAGTGGCAGATTATCAGAACAATCTATATGGAGTACTACCAATCGGTAGTTTCTCCACTCTTATATTCAATGTTACTTATGTACCATGTATCAAAATCACTTATTACCCCTCTAAGGGTAGTTGTAATTTAAAAAAAAAAAATTCTCTGAATTCATTCTTAAGTTGTTTTAAAGTAAAACAGAGTAAATTTGAATAAATGCTGTTTTAACGGTTTGATACGGTCTTTAAGAACAACTTAATACTTAAAATATAAAACCATACACCAAAGAAGCATATATTTTATGATGCTTTGTAAGGTGAGGTATGGTTGCTTAGTGAGATCATTTTAGTGAGATTTTGGTAATATTTACCACAGTTTTTGATATTATGATTACACTATCACCACATTAAAATGAAACCAAAACCCAATTGATCAACTGGTTTATTATATTAACTTATAGCTAAGTTAAGTGTAAGCCACTCCATATATCATAATTTACTATAAGTAAATTTCAGTTACTATAGAAAATTTTGATATGCTGACAATAAAGAGATGCCGACAGATTTACAAGACTTGTGCTTCTTTGAATCCATCTTGGTACTTTTTTGATGTCTAGATATTTGTTCATGGATATGTCTAAAACATTATTTGATCACATTTTTTTCACCATGTAATGGGTCTTATTAAACTTGAACAAATATATACTTTCTAGATTGACAAATAATTTTTAAAATCGAATATTTGGTACTTTATTGTATTTAATCTGAAAACATGTATCAATATTTTCTTGTTTTTTTTTAGGTCATTTGACATTTTTTTTTAACTTGACATTGAGTATTTAATATTGCCTTAAGATTATTATTGCCTCATAGTTTCCACAGTTATGACTACATCACAAAAAAACTTTGATTTTTTTTTATCATTAAATGGTTCAATACAACACAAAAAAAGAAAATAGTTCAGCTACACATATGTTGACTTCTTTGTTTTTTAACTTAAGTTATTAAAGCCTCAGAGATCAAGATGAATAATTATTTGTGTAAATATTTGTTTTAAAAGCTATGACAATAATTAATAAATATTATCAGTCGAAATAATTTATAATTAAACATAATTAATGACAAAAATAATATAACCCTAACACATTTACAATATGTTATACTTTAAAGAATACAAAATCAATTGAAATAATACTTGATTATTAACATATTTCAGTAAGTGGTTCTAATTTTATTTATTTGGATCGTTGCTTGTTTGATTTTGTAATTGAAAATTTATTTTATTTATAATACACTCACTTATACAAATAGTGAGTGATCATTTTAGAGTATTTTTTTAATATAAATGTACGTAAAAATTTAATTTAAATAAAATATATAGTAAGTATATCATATTTACCCTGGAATTTTAGTATATATACTTAAAGTGAATCCTAAGGAAGTCATTTATCTGTAATTAAATTGTTCTAACGTCTCAGCTAGTTTAATCTATTTATTTATATTGATTAGTTGATTGTTTGACTAGTAGTAGTACGATCTTTCTTTTACTTTATACTTTATTGTTAAATAATTTACATTACAAATGTAAATTAATGACAATATACCAACGAATAAAGAGCAATAAAAAACGTATGTAATTTTTTTCAATGATTAATTCTCAAAATTACAACTGGTATATCAAAAACAGCAATGAGTTTTGTTTCCTTGCTGTAAAAAAGTAAAAGAAAACAGTACATATGTTGTAATAGTTAATATTTAAAGTCTGATTTGATTGTAAATAATATACGTCATTTACTTGAAGATGTATGATTAGAGGTGTGAAACTCTATGTCCATAACTATTTGAATGATTCTAAAATATGCGTAAGTCGAAGTACCTCATCGATGACAGTGGGGTATGTAAGAAACTAAAACAAAAATTCCATGCTTTGTAACTTATTCCGTTACAGCTGACAAAAGCATGAATTTAAGGGTGTAGCTCAGCTGTTCCTTTTGTTTTTTTGGAAATTATATGAAGTTAAAAGATAGTGAACAAGTTTTGGAAATATCTAAGTCCTTGATAAAACCATCATTGATTTACTTTACTTGACACTTTTAAGAAAATAAAGTAAATTATAGATCAATTTAATCAAATGCATATTAAACAGTTTATTTCCTCAAAATATTCAGAGTGGTCCTGTCATGGCTGGTATTGCTATAAAACTTGTGGACTAGAACAGAAATGCAGACTGTTCAAAAATGTATGTTTTCTTTTACATATTCATTGTACTGTCCAATAAGAAGCAGGTTTATGCTCAAAAATTTCAAATATCTGATATTTAAAAAAAAAAAAGATTGAAATCGAAATGTGTATGAATTCATGTGGACATAACCATTGTCGATTCAGTCAATCTGTGGAAGCGATAGGAAGTGAATGAACACCGTTCTACCGAATTATACAGAATTCGGAGGCTTTCAAGTCATACATATTTTAACCTACTCTGCAGATTACAGTATTATCCTTTTATTGCATAAATTTTCTTTTTTTTTTCAAATGAAAAACTATGAATAGGAGATATTTAAATATAACGGATGGATAAAAGAACTGTCTATCCAGTTGATGTCACAAATATAAAACTTAATATAAAACTTCCAACCCAATATCAAATAGTTTGTACTATTCAAAATATGTTAATTTAAAAGTTTTAAATAAAAATTGTCCCTCATTAATAAACAAATACGATTTGAGAATATTTTATATTGAAAGTTTTCTGATAACTAATTTAATAAAACTGCAGTGTTTGTAATCAATTTTCTTCTCAACTTCTAGGGATGGACCACCATAACCATATATGTCCTAAAAATGCATGGTAAAGTTTAGTTTATTTCTATGACAATATTTGTTTTTATTTCTATTTTATCATCTTTGTACTATGTAATGGCTATAATGTGGACGTTTTTGTGTAACAATTTGCATTTTTGATACTATTTTTGATCAGTTAAAAAAGTCGTACTCTGCCAGCATAAGTTACTAATAATCAAAAAGCTATCGTTAATTATGTATTGACAAGCTGTATATAAAGAATATTTCCCTATTCTTTTTGCATATAGATTTATAGAAGTCTTAAGTAATAAAAAACACATTTATTTTAGAGGAAATCTGAAAACATATACCCTTTGCAAATAATATATCTACAACTTTTATTCAAAACACTTTTCCTTATAATGATACCTAAGTTCTTAGAAATTTAACAAACTGCATAATTTAATTGGAGTTTGCCATTTTTTTGCATTTGTCACTCACTTTTCATTGATTTAGGTGTTCTTTCAGATCATTAGTTCTTTCAGAATATATTGATTTTTCAATATATTATGTCTTACAGGTCTTGTTTTAAGTAAGTTATGTTTGTTAGGAATTGTTTTCGACATTGAAGTACGCATTTTGAAACCGACTGAAGCGTAAGAGTTCCGAGCAAATTTTGAAAATGCAGGACAATGAACACTAGTTTCATCTAAAGAAAATTGTTTTAAAATAATATTCTTTAGAATAAACTTCTGGATTTTACATTTGTATTTAGTATTACAATGCATTTATTACATAATGATCAAAATAAAAATTATGCTCTTTCATTATTACTTTTTGTCAACCTAATTTGTAATCATGAAGGTGTGCACATAAATTTATTGGACATTTCAAAGGATTGGTTTACAAGGCATACATAAAACAATATAACATTTTATTGTTTTGAGGAAATACAATTTTAGTTATTGGTAATATTTTTTATAAGTCTAGAGAAAGACCTTTGGACGTTGGTCGTTTTCAAAATTGAAAATTGTTTGATGTGATAATCAAGTGGGCATAAGAAATTACAACAAAATCATTCATAGAGAACAAGGTAGACAAGAATCAATTTATAATTAAATTAGAAATATGAAAAAATAACAAATAAATACAAGGGAAACTGAGGGATGAACAGAGGACTTTATAACGTACACGAAATAAGGAGAGTGTTATTTCGAAAAATTGAAAAGCTTGTTAGAAGACAGCTTCTAAAGTATGTAAAAGGCATCTCCTAAAGAGTAAGAAAAACCTTAAAGGACAAGATACACTGCAAAATCACATACAGAAACAACAAAACACTAAACAGTTGTTTTCTCCGAACTCAAATCTACCATCCTTACATGCAGAACAGTAATATACTTTATCAAGTCAATTGTAATGATTGTGATACAATATGCATAGGACAAACCAGCCAATACTTAGTAAACTTAGTATTTTCACAGCCTAAATCAGGCATTGTAAGATACAAAATAATATGCGTTCTAGCTAAACACGCCAACACCCAAAAACATAATCTTAATTTTCAAACCTACTTATAATAGGCAAAGAAAAACACACCCGAAAGAGACTGGTAAAAGAAATAATACACATAGGAAAACTTAAAACACATGCAACTCCAAAACGGACATTGAAAAATTCAGCCATATCTACTGGAACATTTTTACACAATACAAAAACCACATAGACTAAACACAGAATGTAGGCAAACCCAATAAAAATGTAAACACTGTATTTTCAAATGTAAATACAAAAATATTTGTCTATAATCCTGAAATAATGTTTCAAAAATTATTGTTTTTTAAAAGCAATAAAAAAAATAACCATATATCAATGTTAAAATCCATAGTTGTAATCTCAGATTTATCAGTCACTATCTCTCTATTACCCTTCTTGTAAACAATTTAAAATGTAAGCAATAATCAATATTGTAGTAGTTGTTGTGGGTGGTATCACAACTAGGGAAGGTTGAGGAGTAGATGGTGCTTGGCCTGTGGTGAAAGAGTGCTTGGCTGATGAAGGAGAAAGTGGGCTTGTAGTGGTGTTGATTGCTTGGTGGCTGGGAAGCAAATTGGAAGGACCGCAGTCTGGCCAGGTACTGTTAAGCAAAGCTAGGAGGGCAACACTGCTATGGAGCCCTAAGAGGGCATGTACCGTTAAGTTGTGACATGTTGAACCCAGATGGGGAAGATGAGTTTAAAAGAAATAATATTTCAACAGCAGTGCGTTATTTATTGATTTTAGGGCAGAAAGATGTGGCAAGGAAAGGGGTTTTACTATTAAATCTCCAAGCAGTTTGCGATGTATAGTTTTTTTTTTGAAAAACCTAAGTTTGAGCTTATTAATTAGAGGTAGTTTTTTTTAAATTTACTGGATATGTAATGTGTTATTAATGAAAGAGAACGGAAGATTGATTTAATGATGTGATGTGGGTATCAACTACTCATGCAGATATATTGCTGGGTTTTGGATGCTTGATGAGGGTCACAGTGGGCAGACTGCCATCATCAAGGGTGGTATTAAAGTCAAAGAAGGTCATCGATTTACTTGTAATGTTATGAATGAATGAAACGGAATGGGAAAGTTTTGAAAGAATTAATAAAAGATGTCAATTCAGCTTCACCAAGGGGCTATAGAAAAAGATATCATCTATATAACGAGTGCCGCAAAGTCTCACAAGGGAGCAATTATTTAAAAAAAAAATGTTCAAACTTCGCCATGAATAGATTGGTGAAGAAAGAAGCCATTCAGTTTTTAGATATAAATATATACCAGTATACCATGTATGCTTGTTTTAATATGGATTATATTCTGAAGTAGGCAATGCAGTATACAAACTTTTTTTGTGCGTGAACAATCATAAAGAGACGGGGAAATGTGAAAAGATTTGTTATAAATTAACTGGTGACTTGTCTGATGTTGGTTTATTATGGTCCCAGTGCAGTCGTTCACTTATGAATATTTCTCTCAGAATTGTTCTGACAATATTAACTTCGCAATAAATGTTGATTCTATTCTAATTGGAAATGATATTAATCAAAAAAATGATTTTCTAACAAAGCCTTCATTAAAAAATACTGTAAGAAAAAATAAACATGACTAATGACTTTTTTTGTTTTTAGTATGTTTACAGTTATGACTTAGACAAGCTGTTTATAGTTGCATAACAGATATATTGTTGGGGTTGAATAAGAACTTTTAATTTTTTTTCAAACTTTTAAAAAAAGCCAAACTTAAAAATTCTTTTGTAATTTCTTTTGTTGCTCACATACCCCTACAAAAGTTTTGAATCATACAAAAATAATTTACCCAAAAATAATTTCTTAGAAGGGGATATATTTCCATGAACGAAGTCCTTACTAATATGATTTAATAGACCTTTAGATTTAGTTCAGAGACTTATAATACAGTAATAAGCTTATTGTTAGTTTTAACTACAAATAACATCATATTGAAAATTAAAAATATCTAATCATCGTAATTCAGAAGATTGTTTCATAATAATACTTTTTTTATCTAAAATTAATTGTAAAAAAACGTTAAAAGTATTTCATATAGGACTCTTGAGTACTTGCTACTCATGTTTTGTAAACGTTCAGGTAATGGCAATTAGACATGAGAAAAAACCGTTAACAGTTCTTGAGTAACCGAGTACAGTCAGTCAAAACTCCCTCCGACTCCGTTTGAACACCATTATTATAGTTTCAAAAAAGTTTGCAGGAAACAAACACTGAATGTCATCTTTATTCGAGGTTATTTTCGTGCACTAATTTTAGTAGTTTCATTTTTATAGGAATAGATAAACATTTGCCAATGTTTTGTTTCAAATTTACTTCTCATATCTACTTTATGTGTTCTTTTTTGAACCTATACAATCGCTATGACAAAAATTAAGTTCCTTTTTTTTTTAGCTAATAATTTTTTTTTTGAACATAAGTATAAATTTCAACTTTATTTTAGAAACAAAAATTAACCACTGCCTGGTTTAAGGATAAAACCAACCCTAAGAGCAACCGAATCATAGCAATTTTGATTAAAGTATGTTTTTACCTCTTCCTTGTTAGTTTCTGACACAGATTATTAGACCTTGATAATGTTAACTGCTTTACATTACTATCTCTTGGAACAGTCTCCATAGAATTAACGTTATCTTAAAACATTTCCCAAGAACCCTTAACATCTAGTATAAGATATTAATATACAATAGTTAAGAACTAAATGATATTCATACAATTTATATCTTCCAAAATATATGAATAGTTTTTATTTAAAAATTTTGGTAAATAGTAATAATATATAAATATAATTATTAAGGATTAATACATACATAATATAGAACAAGATATAGAATTAAAAGGATATTTGCGAGATCCTAAATATTATACAAATAAAAATTAATTCATAAATATTTATCTTCATTATATGACCATTTGACGTTATCAAAAATATTACCTTCAAATATGCCCCATTTCCTTGGTACGAGTATTTCCACTGACTTTTTGTCATTACTAACTCAATTATGAAAGATCTTTTATATATTTCAGGGCAACAAAATAAAAATGTTGCTACATAATAATCTATAATGAGTTCGAACTTCAAAAAAAATTACTATTTTTGAACTTTTTAATTTACTTTTTTTATATTCCTTAATTTATTACAACTATCTTAAGTGGGGTAACAAGGAATAGTGATCCATACTAAAGAAAAATTGATTAAGGGAGTGGAAAAACCACCTATTGATAGCTATTGATATTTTGAATTATTTTGATCACTTGTAATTGATTTTCTTAGTTACGAGTGTCATTGCTTAGCAGATCTCAGGAAAAACATCCTTTCAACTTCTCTAATAGGATTGGTAGGAATCTGCTGGGATGATGATTGCTGAATGAAAGGATTTAGGTGGGTAAAGATTCATAAAATTTGTGGTAACCTGATCGGATTTCTTCATCGATAAAAAGAATTTTTAATTCTTTAATCATTAAAGAGTAATCGCCATTGGTAGAACATATTCGTTGCAAATAACATATATTTGAGGTGAGTAGGTCTTCTTAATAAGAAAATCGCTATTACTTATCACTCATAATAACGTTGCGTTCACAAAGAGATGCAATTTGTAAGAAGAGGTATGGTGACTACGTTTTTATGTCTGGATATATTATTTGAATCACTGAAAGACACCTAGAAATCCTATAGACACCCTTGAGAATCACTCTTATAGAGTCCTAACAGATTTCGATCTGTCTGGGAAGAATAGTGGAAGTAAGAGGGTTTCAAACTGTGTAAGACGTTGAGTGTACTTTGCTGGGTACTGTACCATAATAAACTGAACACATAAACCTGAAATTATTACATGCATAAACACATAACATGCCCACTAACCTGTGTACAGGTATCCATTCGCCTGTACCTGTAACAATAGATTCATGTTAACATTACCTCAATGGTAATATAAAATAGGGTGGAATCTTTGTCAGTCATGGTTGTGACTAGTCATAATCAAATAATTCTGGTATATGTTAAACATAAAGTAATTCTTGTCGTTTTCTTCATTTACAAACAAACCTATTATACTCTAATAAGTTGTTAATGCAAAAAAAATTGTTAATATTACTTTCCCATTATACGAGTAGTACCTAGGTGCATTGTCGGCCATGTTTTTTTGACGAAAAGTAATAGTGCACTGGTTCAGTTAAATATAGAAAAAATGTATTTTTTATATCGCCATTTATGATACTAGCACGTATTCCACGTTTATTTTATATCGGTGAATCAAAAAAAAGCAATTATTTAATACAAGTAAATCACAAAATTAACTACCATTTAAATTTTAATTTAATGCATATAATTTAACATATATTTTGACATAGAGTTCAATTATAGTTAAAAGACTAGCGTTAACAGAAAATGTCAACTGACATTATGTGTGAACAAAAAAAAAAATGCTGAATTTACCTTGGTATAAGCCACAGTGCATTTTCCACCATGATTCTTTGATGAAGGAAAGTTGCAACTGGTTCTAGCATGCAACTTTAGGGAGTCAAAGAGTTCACTTACACAGTCCTAGAACAGAGTGGCCAACCCTATTATGACTTATTTTTACTTCATTATAAAATTAAACAAATTTGTTAAATGTTTCATAAAAATTGAAATTTTCTTGACAGTTATTTTGTTTGAAAGTTTTCTTTTTACACTGTTTAGTGATAAATTTTATTCTTATTGCAATATGGTTTACATTAATAAGGAATTGAGAATAATAGTTATAATTTAAAATAAATCATTATTTTTTAAATAACTTCCAGAAATAATTTCCATAAAACATATTAAATTTGTTAATTCTTAAAATAAAAAATAAGAACATAATAAATTTGGCTCATTCCATGGACTACATGCATATGCTATGCTTTCCATAATCATTAATATGATTCCTAAGTATGGAAATTTGGACAAATAACTTTTTGTTAATTAATATAAAAGATTATAGGATAGAAATAATCTCACTAAATGAAAGACTGTAAACAGAAATATTGCACAAAGTACAATTTGTGAACAACATAAAAATAACTGAAGTATTATGCACCCAACAGTACTGTGAGTAAATACATTATCGAATTCATTGATAATCAATTTAATTAATTGAGTAGTATAATGTAGGCGTCTTCATTATTCAAATTATAAAGAGAGTATACTGTATAATTAAAGATTTGGAAAAATATTTGCAATTCATTATTCAAAGTCTTCCAATAGAGGGATTTTAAACCTTTAAAGTAAGTTGTTTTTCAAGGACTTCATTTGTAGGAGCAACAACAATTTTCATATTTCAATGACTTCATTCTAATGAGTGCCTACAAGCATATTACTGGTTGTGATTAAAATGTAATCAATATTTAAAACTGTTGAAAAAAAAGTTTGGAGTGGTCATTGTTAAACAATGCTCAACACTATTAATTGTATCAATACCCATTACAAAAATGAATTATCTCTCTTTTTTAAATTACAATCACAAAATGAAATTTACTTCTCATCAATAACTTAAGTAACTTACACTTTCTTAATGTACCTTCTTAATGTACCTTCTTAATGAATGTTCAATTAACATAATCTCATTTTTAAGGTGTCTAAGTTGTAATATGTTTCATATATACAATGTACAATGATTAATACTAGATTATTTATGAAGTATGAACATGTACATCTTTAATATGACATATTATATAAAAAATATTTTGTTTTTTAATGCCACTAAATTATAAGAAGTATAACTTTCACAATTCATTTTAATAACTCAATGTAATTATTATTTTTTCATTCATCTTAAATTATAGTACTTAATTGTAAAAAATCAATTAAGTAATATTTCAATGAGTTTAGCATATTTCGAAGTAAATAGGTATATTGTAAAATGTTCTGTAGCAAACATGTTCCATTAATAAATAGATAATTATACTTCATAAATAAACCATAATAAGCATTTTAAATCTTTTTTAACATTAATTTATTCCACAAAGGTTTATTTTAGCAAAATGTGTTTGCTGATTTAAAACAACAAAAAGAATGCTGATTTAAAAGTCAACCTATCATATTCATTGAATGTAATCATTAAGTAGTCATCTAATTATTTGCACATGCCAATAATATTAAACTGTTTAAGTACTTATGATATTGTACAAATAAGTTAAAATGAAAATCGTACTTACTGTTTGAAGTTATTTGTATGAAATATCAAGTTGAGTGAATGAACTAAATTATTACAACTTTAATTCAAGACACTCCCGGAAGCGTAATTTACTGGAGAATAATGACGCAGTTTTGTTTTATTTATAGCTTTATTAAAAAAAAAATTATTTTCATGATTTTCAACAATTTTAGTAGTTGATTTGTTCAGTTATTTATTTAAGAAAAATCTATACTCAACTGTACTATGTACAGAAAATAAGAATAATTAAAAAAATATTCCTGCCTGCTGTACTCTGTTCTTAGGTTGCTTTAAATGTATATTGAGAAAAAATATACTATATTAGTAATTAGCCAGTTCACATACTCAAATCAAAGCCAAAGCCAGCTATTCGGTATAATTTAAAAACTTTTATAGTTGGGAGCTTCTAATTTTTGAAAATAATAAATATGAATAATTAAACTAGAATAGTGAAAAAACTGGATAATTGTCAACAAAAACATAAATCCTCTTTCTTGAGGAAAGAGTCCATTCGTCACATTTCAATATCATAGAAAGATACTATAATTCACAAAGATAAAGTAATTATAATTGATATTAAGTTTTGTTCAAGAGTGCAATATATAGATTTATTAAAGCATTTTGTGAGACGATTTGTCTTCCATCATACCATGGAAGCCAAAGGAAATTTATTTATGTTTACTGGAGGTGATTTTTTACATGTAAAAATATTATTCTTCTTATATCTCATATAAGTCAATAAATTATTTAAATTTTTCTATTATAAACATCAATTTTAACTCAGTGGATTCGCTCAAAAGTCAATGTAAACACTGTAAAAAAATATCACAAATTCAACAAGTATAGCAGGTGATCCATTAGTCCAGGATAAATAAACAGTTTTTATAGCTTTATTGCTCTTTGCATTGATTAAAATTTTATGATTTTTTTTTTATAAATTTCTAATTTATTGTTCCATTTTTGGTCAAATTTCATGATTTTTTAATGATCCGTTTAATGTAAAAAAAAAATTAAAATTAAAATAGAAATGCTAAAACTAGTAAGAGAGTTAAATGTTTTACATGTATTACTATTTTATTCTTTTATGAAGAGAGATTTGTCAGAAAAAAAATACAGTGGAAAGTATCAACTAAGAAGATAAACGAAGATTAGCATAGAGGTAAATTATGATAACTATTAAAAGTATGATTTTTATTACACTTTTTTTTAAACATTTTATTAAAAATATGAAAAGTTTTCTTAAATTTCATAAATGTTTCATCATTTTTATGAAGTTGTTGTCTTGAGCTCTTTAAATCTCTACGCACAATAATCATCTTTGGAATCGATAATATGGCTGTCCATTACTTCGTGATTTCTACCATGCATCCACTAAGCCTCTTCCTAAATCAGAAATAGATTAAGGGAGCGTTGTGTAGATAAAATACTTGGATCAATAAACAGGTATTTCTTTCGATGTTTGAATTACATATCTAAGGTGAAATATTTAACATAACTTGTGCAATGTGTGTCATTTTCATGTTCTTTTTTTTTTCAAACATTTTCCTTCATTTTTCTTTGGGTGTTATACTGATTTAAAAATCAAATATAAATCAAATGGAGGGCATTTTCTTTACTTTTGTCAAGACATTTGAAATTATGTTTACTTATAGTAAAGTTGAGTGCAGACAATTTCAGACATTTTAATTTTGATTTTATAATCATTCTCAATTGATAATTAAAATATAAGGACAATATTAACAATTCCGTTCATTATATATTAATGATTTCATTAATTATATGTTTCAATGATAATTTCAAATTACCTTAGTTATGTTTCATTTAGTACATCATAAGATTTAATTTGATACTAATATTACCTGTTATTTTTCGTTTTATAATCACAATTATTTACAGGTGCCACATATTTCGTGTTCACTAATTTATTGTTAACAATTATCCCAATTACATTTCATTATGACTGAAAAAATTTAATAATATTATTAAAGTAAATCAATTTATTTGATTTACAAACCAAAATTTAGACAAACCAAATTGAATGGATATTTTTATAATAATAGTCTTACAGTAAATTTAAATGTAAACCAGTTCCAATTATGCTATTCAATTTCGAATTTACAAAAATTGTACATTTTCATAATTGTATAATACGGGTAATTTTTTCATTACTTAAGAAAATATTGCATTTTTTTTTAACTACATTGGGTTGATTAACATTTTGAATAAAAACTAAATGTAATAATAATAATTACAATTAATTTACATAAGATTAATTAGATGAAACATAAGCACTAATTTAGAATGTTTTTATATATTATCTTAAGCTCAGTTATTTAATAGCTATAATTAAAATCCTTATAAAATTATATCAGGTATTATTTAGAACAATTCATATAATTACTTTACTATAAGTAAAGTATAGTGATCGTGAAAAAATACGATCTCGAGATTTTGACGGAATTACATGTTTTGAGGTCCCAGAAGTCGTTTTATGAAGTTTTTTCGATGATGTCTGTGTGTGGGTGTGTGTGTGTGTGGGTGGGTGGGTGGGTGAATGTGTTAGCATTGTTTGTTACCACGCTACGGTCCAGAATCTTTGATGGATCAAGTTGATATTTCACACAAAATTGGGCCTCATAGGGAAGAAGGTCCCTATTGTTTGGGAAGAATTATGCATGATGGGAAAGTCACTTTTTTTGCCAAAAACCGTTTTTTAGCCATGTTATAAGATTTGGTACAAATAAAACGAAAACTTTATAATACGGAGTTCATCAAATTAAATAGTGCCAGTAAAACAAAGTTCCTCTTATCAAAGTATTAACTGGGATAAAAGAAATTTTTAAAATAGTTGAATTCAATATAGTTGAAGATTCATAGGTCTCTATTTAGTATATAAATAATTATTCAGGCAGAATGAAGTCCCTTCATTTCCCGCCAACAGTACATAATGCGCATGTCTTTTTCATCGTATGATTATTTCGACCAATCATCGGCTCCCATTTTTTCAAGCCATTTTAATTTTTAATTGCGTTTCTATTCGACCTGCATGTTTTTTGTAACAGTTTGAAATTATTTCAAATGTGGTCTTATTGATAAATTTAGTTTAATATCTATGTTTGAAAGAGTACATTCATTGAAATATTTCGTTTAATATATGTTTTAAATATGAGTTTACGTTGATTAAATGACAATGCAAGAATACAGAAGGTATTGAACATCGTAGTCACGGTTAGTAGAAATATTGTATTAATTTTCTTTTCGATATTATAAGTGCATTAATTGTTCTTTAGACTATCTACACTTATCTAGTAATATTATATTTTTAACATCATTTATATTATTTTTATACCATTCTTGTTTTGCTAATTCTTATATAAGTGTATATAATTTATATTTATTTTCACTTCACCAGGAAAATAGAATACTTAATTACCACCATGTATATAATGCAAAAGTTCACCTATTGAGTTTTGTAGGCTCAACGAATTTGTCAAACTGAATCAATATGATTATTTGTATAAGATAATTGAAGAAACGTATTTTAATATCTTTGAAAACAGTTATTTAGTTTATTAGGTGTACCTATTTTTCATAATTTGCCTTAGTAATTTCTGGCCTTAAACAATTTTATCTCTTATTTTTTTCTCTTATTCTGTATCGTTATTTTTAAATTATTTACTTTATTACTACGAATGGAAGCTATATTTGACATCATACAAAGAATTCAAACTCTGTATCTAGAAAAGGTAGAAACCCTTAATCACATTATATCTGTATTCGAAGCAATCATCTCAGAATGGACAAAGATTTCTATCAAATCTTATCTAAAGCTATAGAAGTGAGGAATACTTCTCTATTTACATTAATAAATAAAATCTGAAGTTAAATTGAGTTACAACAATGGCATGACAGCAGTATGTCATATGCTATTACAACAGTATGACTGCAGAGCCTACGAGTCCGATGAGTTTCAGGCTCTCAGTTTAACCATTGTTATCAGATGTCATGTTCACGATTCTTATAACTAATAAAGAGATTACAGTTAAATTTAAACAAATGACACATACTGATTAAATGTAAAGAGCACAAAACATCAGTTGGTGGTTAACGAGTTTCTTATTATGTTTACTTATAGTAAAGTTAAGTGTAGGCCACTCCAGATTTTTTTATTTGTTTTTATTACGTTATATAATTACTTTAAATTAATTAAATTATGTCTTTTTAATTTTTTTTGTAATTATTTTGTAATTTTTAATTACTAAAATGTAATACAATTTAAAAGAAATGTTATAATTTACCTTATAATTCTCATGTGACATTCATTTCCTTATGCTCTTGCATTTCAATTTAGATGAAATACAATTTGCATTCACTTTTAGCTGAATAACATCGTTAATTTTATCACATTTTACGTTATAAATGAATAAATTCTTTGAAAAAAACGAGGGAAGAAAACCGACACCGTGGATAGATTAAAATGAAACAAAGTATAGTTGAGGGTAGATCACGCCAGATTTTTTACTTTACTATAAGCAAAGTATACTGATCGTAAAAAAATGAATGGTTATATTTTAACGGAAGTAGATGTTTTGAAGTCCCCAAAGTCGTTTTATAATGTTTTTTTAATGATGTCTGTGTGTGTGTGAATGTGCGGGTGGGTGTATATCCAAAAACTTGTGTACACGCTATGGGCTAGAATCTTTGATTGATCAGATTGATATTTTACACATAAATGGATTTCATAGAGTAGAGAACCCCTATTATTTGAGAGCAATTATATATACCAAAAAGAAAGTCACTTTTTTGGCCAAAATGTGTTTTTAGAAAAACACTTGTAACTTAACAGGTAAAGTATAAGAATTTGTTTACTTAACTACTGTGAACGGATGCTGTATTTGCCATCATACGAAGAATGCAAACTTTGTGTCTAGAAGAGGTAGAAACCCTTGATATATTGTGTCTGTATTCGAGTCAATCGTTTTGGAATGGAGAATGATTTTTGTCAAATCATACCTAAAACTATGAAAGTGAGAGATACTTCTCTATCTACGTTTATTAAAATCATTAATGAACAGAAAATCTGAAGTTGAATTTAGTTACAACAATGGCATTGGCAGTATGACAGCTATGGCTGCGGAGTGCACGAGTCATATGACTTTCAGGTCCTCAATTTAACAATTGTTATAAGATGTCAAATTCATCACTGATTTCACGATAGTTATAACTAATAAAATTGTTACAGATAAGTGTCTACAAATGAAACATATTGATTTAAATTTAAACAACACAAAACCATCAGTTGATGTTTAACGAGTTTGATATTATGCTTACTTATAGAAAAACTCAGTGTAGGCCACATCAGATTTTTCATTAAGATTTCAACATACTTTAGTTTCCAGTTCTTATGATGAAAACGTAATAATTAAGAATTCTTCCAGTATTAGTAGGCTTTGTGTACCAATCGGACAAAAAATGTCTATTCTTACCCTGTATAATTTTCATATCGAGGAAGGCAAGTATGCTGTCCGTTTTTATCTCACATGAAGTTTTTGTATTAAAATCGTTATATCAATTAAAAATGTTTAAAATATACTGTGTTTTTTCTATATCAGTAATGGAAAACAAATCATCCACGTACAGTTTAATGAATTTTACTTTGTTGCTTAGTTCATTATTGCAGACTTTTAGTAATTCAACGATGATTATATTCACTAGAACTCAAGATATAGAAGACACCAAAAATGCTATTATTGTCTATTGGCTTTAAACTTGAATCAATTTTTATTTAATGTGTAAATTGATGTTTGATTTGTCTTATCTTCGTTTTCAGTAATAATCATAAATGTGAACTAACAATTTTTTTTAGGCTTGTTGTTCTTATGTGTGCGAGAATTGCATATTCTTAAATGTAACAGAAACGATTGTTTCTCATGTATATATGAATTCTGTAGGTAGACTTCCATATAAGAATACTAAAGTTAACAAGCATTAGAGTAGATGGTTTTAGAAACTCAGAAGAGGTTAATAATATATGGCAGACATGGAAGATGGGAAGGGAGAAATTTATCGGATGACAATAGAAATGAAGAGATAAGTTATATTGGAGTGGGTGAGGCGGAAGAAGTTGCAGATAGATATATATCTGCAGACAGTTGACTATCTGCCTTGTTAGACTGTCACTTAGAGCTCAGTCTCCATTCACTTGCATCTCGCATCACACCCACATTCCTTCCAAGCACCATGTAAATTGTTCTTCCTTCACTACCCAGCCTTGTTTATCAATATGGGCATTCTTTACTTAATTATCCGTATTTCAGAGACAAGATACACAACATTTTAGAATAAGTATTACTTTCTTCGGTTTTTATTACAACACTGTGAAAACTGTATTTGGTTTATTTGACCTACATTATAGACAAATAACATCGTCATCAATAGTGTTTTAATTATGTAAGTGCGTAAAGTATTTTTTTTAAGAATTTGAAAATATAAAATTAATTTTCTTTCTTCCGACACAATCATGTCATACCGTAGCAATATCATTGTAGTAAGGGTATGACAAATTTTATTGCTTTACCAAGTAGAGTCTGAATACAAAATGACTTGAAAACCAATTATTTAGAGCGGGGTTTCAAACACGCGGTCCTCGACGTATCTTTTTGAAGACCCCGTGTTCAACCAAACATCTTTGCGGCAAAACATCACTTTTGTAGCCTCACACAATTTATAGCTTTTACACTTTACTGATTCGTCTAAAGAAACTCCTACGTTTTACAGTCCTCTGAAAGTTTTATTTTACTATTTTTAATATATAGGTCTTTGAAATTTACTTAGTTTGCCCTTCAGAACTCTACATCGACTGTTTTAGCTGAATATATACCCGGACCATTCCCCTTTCGCATGACAATACCAAATAAAAATTTTAAGTATATCAAATCACTGAAGAAATGGTTTAAAATTACTAGCCGTTTTCTCATAAATAATGAAGAAGTAGCTTTCCCATGCTTCAATATTACCAAAAAGAATGGAATTCTTAAACATATCATGTTGAATACATACCCAGCCACGCGCACAAACATTAACATTACTTAAAGGACGCAACATGTTGAATCAATATAACACTTTCATTGGACTACCATCTATGACACTCTAGAAAACATCGTATATGATTGAGTATGGTATATTTTTTTAGTTTAAGAATTTTGTTCTTCTTACAAGTCATATTAACTATTTATAAGAATTTCAAATTTTTTTATCAACAATTATAATTAACAATTCTGTGAGACAAGTAAACAAAACCAAAAAGCACTTCAGGTTATCCATTATTCCAAGATGAGTTTTTGTTTTTGTAACATTATTGCAACTAAGCTTTTGCAACTATCGAAATTTTATCAGACATTTTCGACAGCTTGTTAGCTTATTGGTTACTGAGTTAAGGTCAATGTTATGATTTGAGAAAATGTTTTTTAGACGCTAAACCGCTTATTAAAGACTAATGGAATTTTACTCAAAAAATGACCAACTTATGAAAAAAAAATCGTGAAATTTGAGTTACTATACAGGACAATAAAAACTGAATATTTATTTATCCTGGACTAATGGATCACCTGATAAACTTGTCGGATTTGTTTACATTTATTAACATTGTTTACATTGAATTAGACGTTTTTTAAGAGAATCGACTGAAATAATATTGATGTATAATGAAAAAATTTGAAATGATTTAATGACTTAATGAGAGATGTAAGATGAATAAAATTCTTACATTTAAAAAATCAAGGCCAATCAAATATTGATACTTCCCATGATATGATAGATTTGTCTAAAAAAATGCTCTAATCAATCTATATGCTGCACCCTTCAACAAAACTTAATATAAGATTTAGATTGTGCATTTGGCTATTCAATTGGTATGCTGGAGAAGAGTTGTGTGATTGGCGGATATATGTGTGTGTTCCATGAAGCAGAGAATTCCTCGTCTGATAAACGATGCAGGAATCTGAATGTTTATTGAAATAAGACACTTGGTTTTATGAGTATAAAATCTAATGAAATTATTATATTCATCAGTAAATAAATGGCCTTTGGTGTCACGTAGGTGGCTGGTAATCCACTTTGAGTAAAGAACGTTAAAAACAAATTTTAAATATTTATAACATTTAAACTTTAGTAATATCACTTTCTTAGGTGACCTTAACTTCAATATCAAAGAAAACAATTTATTTTTGGTTATTTAAGTCAGTATAAGTTATATTCATTATTAGAATGAGACTTAGTAACAACTAATTAAAATGACCAAGTAGATGTCTTTTTTTCCAAACCAATATACGTGATATTAGATCAACTGGACCATAAATCAATATACGTGATACTGGTACGATTGGAACAGGGTGTTTAATTTTCAACCATTTCAAATATTGGTTGGAGCTAATGAATGTATCTAATTCATAATGAGAGTTAAATAAATATAAAACAGAAAAACATTTGTTTGACAAGAAGTTTGATATAATGAATACTTATAGTAAATTTGAGTGTAGGCCACTCCAGATTTTATTTGTTAGTGTCAATTATATTCATTTTTATTTGATAGTATATTTATAACAAATTCTAATTCAATTAAACTTTAAAGTAAATAATCTAAATATATGATTACAAAACAGGTATTCATTACAATATTTGAAACAAAAAACATTTAACTCAGCTATTGCCATAAATATTTTTTTAACCTTTGCAATTATGGTGTGAACTACTAGTTTATAACTAGGCGAATGAATGCCGTCTAGAGTCTCAAGATAGATTTTTATATATATGTAATGAGATTTTAAACCAAAATTTAGTATGGATATACAGTATGAAAATGAATTTGGGAAACGATTAACTTCTAATATAGATTATCCTCAAATTAGGTAACTGTTAAATGTAACTGGGTTTAAGCTGCAGTCGGCTTTACGGCCAAGGCTTTGTCTCTCGTGAGGCATAAGAAGGGGTTTAAGTCTGTTAGTTATATTGGTATTCCAAGCTAGCAGTTCGTTTCATTCTAAATAGACTTAGCTTCTATCAAGCTGCATAATAAACAGATTTCCTTGTAAATAAAAAAAATATTAGTCCTGTTTTCTAAAATCGATTAAAGTTACTAATCATTTTCTAATATTATTAGAAATATCATGATATAAGAAATATATGTACAACTTTCTTGCGGTTGTCATTTGTTCAGTTAAAACAGTTTTTTTTTCGAGGACAATGAGCATACATACAGATTACTCCAATTAGAAATTCATGGGAAGTTCCGTCAAGACTCGGGCTATGTCGGTATACTTATGTAGATAAGCTTATTGCACACTTCTTTGAGCTTTAATGTTTTTAACTCTTATCTAATGCGCATAGGATATGAAGAACAGATAAATATTTGTTATTTTTTTAGTTATCCTCAAGTATGTTATATCAAAATTAGGTTATTTATTAGTAAACTATTTCACTAATCTCGGTTCTATTAAGGTAAATTTTGTGTATCTGTTTTGCTTTGTCATTGTCATTATTTGTTAGTTGTGGTTTCAGACATCATGTGAGTTTACCGAGATACATTACGTTTCCTTTTACTTGCACTTTACTATAGTTCCTGATAAGTTCGATGTTTTGTTCCCATTTGTCTTTGTGTAGCACAGAGATGGAAGACACGAAATGAACTTTTGGAAACAAAATAAGCCTCTTTGCTGAAACATATTTAGAATAGGAAAGTTACATTCAAGATTAGCTTGAGCCCTTTCTCTTAATGACGATGATCCAAACCGAAGTAGTACTTGGAAAGTTGCAGCAAGTTCAAGTAACAAGACCAGTCTGAATGGAGTCAAAACATTTGTCCAGATAATCATCCTCTAGATGAAATCCACGCCCCACTATAATTTCTGATGGATTAACATGACAATCAATCATAACTACAGATTCTCAGAGCATCGGTAGGTGCAATTGTGACAGCTAATCGAACCATTTAATTTAAATGTGGTCAACACAATCTTTATCGGAAAGTGCGCATTTTCATTCCAACTTTCCAAGGACCACTTTGGTCTAGATCATCGCCATTAAGAGAATAGGCTACTGCTTATTTGAAATGTATCTTTTCCTCTTACAACGTTTTTACAATCAAAAACAAACCGTTAGTTATCAGCTGCTAAAAGATGTATACATTTTTTTTACATCCTTCTTGGACCAGAACAGACAACAGTTTGAAAACGGGTTGTGCGAAAGCAATAGAGTGATACTTGTAAATTATTTTACATGATTAAAATAAAACGAATTACAATAAACACTTAAATTACAATTATTTAAAGTGTGTATACATTATTTTGGGATACCCTGTAGAACAGTAAATCAAAGATGAGTTAATACACAATTACATAACATCATGACATTACTTAACGGTTATTAATTTTTTATTTAACTTCGCTTCACTTCACTTAGTTTAGGAATTATAAAAACTATTTTTTTTGTTTTCTAAAGAACTGAAAGATGAAACAACTGAAACCAAGTTGTTGTAAACATGAAGTTAAGACGTCACTAAATTGCATATTAAACTTATCGCATGTTGTTGGACAAAGTTGTTTGAGTAACTGTGATTTTGAACTCTTTATCTTTGCCCATTCAGCCCCAAATTACTGAAAAAGTTGACTCTGATCAAAAACAAAGAAATATGTCACCAAATTTTTTTTATTAAAATGGTTCAACTTAGTGAAGATGGGCCAGTGATAAAAACCGTATAGTAACTAATCGCGAGATGGTATAGTGGTTAAGAAATTTATAAATAAAACTGTTACTTATTAATTATTAAAAAACATTTTCAGCCTCAAATTATTTACAATTATTTTAAATGAAATTCTGTTTTTATCTGAAATTATTCAGAACTATTGAAATTATCTCTGGAATTTGTATTCAACGCAGATATATACATTTCATGTTGTTACAGACATGTATGGTGAAGATAAAATATACTTCTGAGACAAAAGAAAACTTCTTGGTAAGGAACAGAATAAATATTATAGAGAAATTTTTATTTTTACAAGACTGGTGAAAGTATCTGTAAATAAGTGACGTTAGCATGTTTCATATTAAATGGAATGGAAATTAACCATTTAATATGACACGGGGGTGTGGTGGAAACAACAGTCAAGGCTGCATCTAAAGAGAAAGGAATAAGGCAATTTTAGATGTTTAAGAATGAATCAAAGCAAATTTTATCAATGTTCTCCAAAAATAGACATTCCGTTAATTCAGAGTTTTGCAAAAAAAATTGATTTATCATCATTCGCGAGTCATTAAATTTATAAATTTAACATTGTTAGTGCTTAACAATAAGTTTTATATTAATCATTATTCTCTTCAAGCTATTGATGTTTCATTTTATTGAACTATTTTCATTGATGAAATTAAGAACTGTAGTTATATAATATATATATATATATATATATATTACATTGACAATTTTTCTTTCTGAATTTATGGTATTACCATATTTTCACATAAATAACCTTTATCTATTAGTTTTTATTATATCTGTTTTATTTGATAATTTAATTTTACAAATTACAATCCACTTAAGTTGGGGTGGGTACTTTTATCCATCAATACACAAATGATGAAAGAAGTATACCAATATTTCAAACAAAAAAACTCATAAATAATTGCTATTTCTTTTTCGTCTTTGTGAAACTGTGGTGAGAAACTAGTTTATATAATTTTTGTAACACCTTAAGCAGGATTTTTCATCTGAGAAATTATTTGAATCTAATTAAAAACTCATGAATGCAACTTACAATTTAAATTAATTTTAATGGGTTTGACTGCTTATTCCTTAGTCTTTTCACATACGTACTTAGTAATCACATGAAATAAAAATCAACGTTTCACCTCAGTAAGATCTTAGTCACATTTTTAAATATCTTACTATGGTTTAGACGTTGATATATATATATATATGATCAAATCACAATAAGAAAATGGGAAAACAAGACTAAGATCTTTCAACCGCAACAAGCCGCCTTCGTCAGAGTCAAAAACCCAACTGAGTTGGGTTGACTCTGACGAAGACGGCTTGTTGCGGTTGAAAGATCTTAGTCTTGTTTTCCCATTTTCTTATTGTGGTTTGATCATTGATTGTTATTTCACGTATTTATGTGAAATCTTTATATATATATAAAGATTTCACATAAACACGTGAAATACGTGAATCAATGATCAAACCACAATATGAAATAAGAAAACAAGACCAAGATCTTTCAACCGTAACAAGCGGTCTTTGCTTGAAAGATCATAGTCTTGGTTTCCCATTTCATATTGTGGTTTGATCATTGATATATATATATATATATATATATATATATAAACTAGAATTTTTAAAGGAACACATAGAAAAGAAATCACTGAACTCACTACTATATTTCGATGTCCTCGTCTTCAGGAAAAGATGTGAATCGCTCCAAAGACTGATAACGACTATATAATAATATATATATATATATATATATATATAGTGAATGCCGCTTAATGTAATCACTTTTGTAAACACCAACAGTGTTAACAATAACCTATTGATAACATTAACCGAAGAAATGGAATTACCATTTCGCCGTTCATGAGGTTAGCAAAAATGACTCAAATAAATGAAATAAATGAATGCAATAAATAGTAAAACTATAAGTGATAGTTATTCTATTTAAACAATAAACAATACAATAAGTTACTTGAAAAAGTTGAAATGTAGCATTGAGTGTTTGTGTTCACCCGTATGTGTGAATATTTTCTTCAGTTTGTCAAGTAATTTTATATAATTGTTTATATACACGTATATATAACTGAATTAAAATTAAAACGGCCCTTGAGGACCAATTAGTTATAAGACAAACCGAAAACAATTAGAAAACACTACAAGAACTCGTTTGGATATTTTGACGAATATCGACGATATCGTACCATCAGGAGAAGAGGTGTGATCAGTTTGGAAAAAACCACACTACCTCGTCGTCGTGGTTGCAATGAAACTTCTGATAACATATGCATGGAGGGAAATGCATAAAAAATAAATAACTTGAAAATAAAAATGAATAAATACAAATATAACAAATAATGAAATAAAAGAAACATTACAAAAATAATTAGAAGATTTGAAAAAGCAGAGTCTGAAATTAAATAGTTTAATAGAGATAAAAAAGGAATCAGACTCAGTTTAGTGTGGTTTCGTTTCTCAACCGAATCACACCTCTTCTGCTGAAGTCAGAAAATCGAAGTTATTTTCTATAGTTTTGTATAAGTTAGGTTAGGTTACAGTGGCGATCCCAAGAGAGAACATACATACTCGTAGGCCGCAAGCCGGCCCCTTGTGATACCACAAAGAAGAATAAGGACTATTCTCCCCCGTCCCTGGTCCACTCGAACCATCTCGAGAGAACAATAAATTTAGACAGATACTTGATACCAGTGGATGCTAAGTTCTCAAGATTGTCAAAGATGCTTCTTTCCATCTTTGAGCCAGGGCATTGACAGAGAAAGTGAGTTTTCTATAAGTTTTTCATATTACTTTACTTTACATTACTTCACTTCACTTTACTTTTTTGTTTCATATATTGTGTAGTTTTTATAGATAGATAGTGAGAGGTAGAGATACAAGGTGAGAAGGAAAGTAAGAAATCGCTTTCTTAAAATTGTTCTTATAATATTCGACGTTTATGCATGATATAGTTTTTCTGCTAAAATTATCAACTAATAAATTTCAATAAGAAATTTAAAAATTAGACATAATTATTTAATATTCAAATTAATAAGTTACTTTCACCATTTTTGAAATGATTTTTATTAGGAAAAAGTTGGTTTTATATGCTGGTCTTCCCTATTTTATGGAATAATTGTTCAACATTTGGTTACAATACGATATATTATGGAATATAAATTGTTTAATAAAACAAAGAGTGTTAATATTATTTGAAAGAATATAGTAGTCACAGTTTAAACTGGAAAATGAAACTTTATTCTTTTGAAAGAAGTTTACACAAGAGAAACTCTAAAATAGACAATGTTGAAAACGCAGATTGAACACGATCTAATGAAAGAAGATGAAATGAGACTAGAGACTTGGTTTTCAAAAGAGATGTGAGCTGACATAAGAATGGAAAGGAGTGAAATCATGATGTAACAAAACTAAAATGTTTTTCTCTTGCACTGTCTTAAACTGTGAATATATCTCAGTTAAATAAATGCAGATTTTTGTGGAAACCTACTTATAGAATATCAGGAGTAGCCAGTAATATAAATGACATTGATATTATTTTTTTAAGATATTGTATTTCACCATATAACTTGCTAGAGAATATATATATATATATATATAAAATTATTTCATCTTTATTAGAAATTCCCTTACTGAACAACTTTAACACCTCTTTTGTAAGGTGAACTGATAATATTCCAATTATTTGATAAGAATAATTGACTTCATTATAATAGTTTGGCAGTGCTAAAGGTCATGAATTCCTCAATTTAAGATTGTAAATTAATGTGAGGATGCCAGTTTTATCAGATATTACAAATCTTCTGTAATAGGAAGCGAACAAAATAGGATATGATATTATAACGTAAATGATGAAGAAAATGATGTAATGAACCACTAGCGAAAAAAGAAGCCTCTGCGGATTAGAGTCCGTTTCAGCCACTTTATGCGGGGTATATTTCTGGAGAGCTTATACCTTACGTTCCCTACTATGCAATATGTTTTAGACTATTGCATTTGTCTTCTATGCAGTACGAATAGAATAATAATTACCACACTGCTTAAGGAACTGTTGATAACCCTTATAATTATAGCAATAATAATCTTATAACGTGAAGTAATAATATTATAATCAAGTAAATTTTTAAATTAAATAAAAATAATTTACTTCTGGATAGATTTTATTAAGTAAACTGACCTTATATAATACGGATAAAGTAAGGCCATAGGATGATGTTTATCTTAGAGAAATTCTCTATTATGCTTTATCATTATGGATAAAGGAGGCATACTCTAATGATAATAAAAAAAAAAATGTTATTATGGGGTCAAACAGTGGTGTTCAGTGTATCTCTTGAACCAATAATCGTAATCCTGCCTACATCTGATCATCCAGATAAGAGACGCTAAGAGAGTCTTGAAGGAATCATTGAAAAGAAAAACTGCGTCATATGCGTCATATTCACAGCAAATAATGCAAATGATTTAAAATATGTTAGCTTTGAATTATGATATTATTGCAAATTGAATGATATTACTGACAGATTTTATTTAACTTTTGAGTAAGGTTCGTTTTATTTTTGCTCAATTTAATTAAATCTGAAATGAAACTTAAACCCAGTATTGACTGAAATCAAAGGTTGCACTGTTGAAAGCTCATACGAGAAGTGGTAGGATGGGGCGAGTGTTTGGTGGTGTTTCGTTCGTCGATCTCTGTCCACCACAAGGCGCTAACTCACTCTCCCGAGCACCAGCTTAGCCTATCGATCCTCCCCTCCACACCGCCATCAAACCTCTCTATTATATAATATTTTATTTCACTTTCTTTTTCAACTCTTTGGTGTGAATGGCTTTATTCAACTGTTGGTACAATCCTTCTTGTGTAAACACTCTTTTATATATTTCCTCAGCCTTATAATACCACTTCATTCATCTATTTATGTTTCGTTTAATCAGTCTAGGAGTACGTACAAACCATCCAAACCACTTTAAAGCCAACGCTTTTGACTTTTAAGCCCATGATGTGTGCTAAATAGGGAAATCAGAGATATATTCAGTTATTCTCTCTTCTATAACATCAAAGGAGTCATTTTTTAATAAGTAACATTCATTTAATGATATTAGTTAAAGTGTGACGGTATTATAATATTCGTATTATGTTTTTTTTACAAAGTAAGGGTAAGTCCAAACTTTCTCAGGTAGTTTATAAAAATTCAGAAAATTCTCTTAATACATTTCATGTGTAACACAAAGTTTAATACTCATTTCATCATTTAATCTTTTGTGATCATAAACAATTGATCATTTTGCAAATATAATAGAACTATATGGTTTAAAAAAAGTTAGACTAAGTTTTATGCATACTTTTCAAGCATTTTATATTAACAAAAATACATAGGCACCAAAAAAACTATTTTTTTCAACTGTAATTTAGTTTAAAATGGAATTTGATTGGTTTGTTTTGAGAACTCTTCCATTATTTTAATTACTTTAAGTAAGCCTTTAGAAAAGCAAAATAAACTCATGAAAATATTACCTCGTTTTGGGGGTAAAGGCCAAACTGGTAGATTGTATATGCTTTTACATACTATATAAACTACAGTAACCGTATTTCACAGTAAACACATGAAATAAAAATCAACGGCTATATCACATTAATAAATTCAGGAATGGAGCTAAGACCTTTCGATAAAGGCAGAGTTCTTGTTAGAATTACACGATAAGGAGATGGGCTAAGGTAATAAAGGAGATAAGGAGAAGTATTTTAAAAGGATTCAAATACCTCTGCAAACCCTTTTATCTACTCTATACCGTATGCCTGTTTTCCCTTTAAACCGCCCATTTAACATGTGACTGACGAAGGTAGTAGTTGATCAAAAAATATTTGTCCCATTTCTGAACTCCGGTTTGAGGTCAGTATGATAGAGCGTAACATATTTATTACACCCTTTTATTTATATTGGTTACAGTTAAATAAAAACAGTTACAGGCTATAACTGTTTTACTGATTTAATTTATATTACTTAATTATATTTCTTTTTTATAAAAAATATAGAAATATTATATCAATAATGTGTTTTGAGTCTATTGAAACTGGTTAATTGAAAAAACTGTGTACTAAAATAAAGATGAAAACAGAATAAAAAAAAGGAAAATTCTGTTCATTGAATTATTTGAAAACTGTTTCTACTAACCACTGGCCGTAGCTGTTTTGAATACCCGGGTTTCCGTTAGATCACTTCAGTTAATCCGCATGGAGAGTGTCACCACGTGTCATAGTTAATTATTAACAAATCAACCACATTTGCTTCATACAAATAAGAGATCTGATAAAAAAAAACACGTACAAAAGGAAAAAAAATTTAACCCAAAGCTTGTATAACATAATGATGAAGTATTGTTAGGAAACGAGGCAATGTGATTAAAGCATGAATTAGATTAAACTACTTGATTGAAATAATAAGAGAGTCTTGCAGCGTTGACTGCAATGGTAGGTACAAATGAGGAATACAAAGTAGACATCACGCTATCTATTCTATTTTTGATTTATATCCGTAATCTAAACAGTCTGCATTAACTAAAAGTAGTAACATCCATGGAAAACAATTTTTACTCAAATCATTGAAACATGACATACAAATTATATGAAACTAACATTTTTTTGTATTCGATTTATTTTTTTCCATGAAAACAGCAAATCAGTGCTCTTCCTCGAATGAATATCATTTACAAAGACCTCAAAACACGTACGTTTTTTTCCAAATTTTTTTCAAAATGAAAGCAGACAACAGTTAAAACGCATCAGGTATATGTTGTTTTAACTACTAATAATAATGCTAGAGTGGCCTGCACTCAACTTTACTATGAGTACTGATAATATCAAACTTCTTGGGTATATAATATATAATGTCCCACTTAACCATAATATAAATGTCTAAATGAGAGATGTTTATTATTCTTTCATTCATGGAGGTAGTACAGTAGTCATTGATACACTTATCAATATATATGGTATGGTTATTTTGTTACATTGCACCGCTAAGCCGGATAATATCATTAATAAAACTACAGCAGAAAAAATATTTTACTTTACTATAAGTAAAGTATAGTGATCGTGAAAAAAATCGATCTCCAGATTTTCACGGAATTATATGTTTTGAGGCCCCAAAAGTCGTTTTATGGAGTTTTTTCGTTGATGTCTGTGTGTGTGTGGGTGCGTGGGTGGGTGGGTAGGTGGGTGAGTGTGTTAGCATTGCTTGTTACCACGCTGGGGTCAAGAAACTTTGATGGATCAAGTTGATATTTAACAAAAAAAATGGACCCTATAATGTAGATGATCCCTATTTTTGGGAAGAATTATGCATGACGGGAAAGTCACTTTTTTTGCCAAAAACCGGTTTTTAGAAAAAATTGTTTTCTCCTAAACTGATAACTCTAGAGTTTTGAAATTTTGGCATTATCTTTGAGGTTACAAATACAATAAACGAAAAATATATTCAGAATTTTAAAACAACGGAAAATATTTTTTATTCTAAAAATGGAAAAAATTTGACTTATAATTCAATTTCAAAGCTTCAATTTTGACGGATCAAAATGAAAATACGCCTAAAAATAGAACATTATGTGGAGAATGAGTTAAGATATTTTTTTTTAAAAACTTACATTCGCCAAAGGGGCGTTAAAGTACGATTTCTGTTTTCAGAAAATGTTTTTTTGTCGCTAAACGGCTCATTAAAAAATCATGAAAATTTTTCTAAAAATGGAACACAAAATTAGCAATTTACAAAAGGAAATTCATGAAATTTCAATTACGGCAAAGAGCAATATTGCTATAAAAACTGTTTGTTTATCCCAGACTAAGGGATCACCTGTATACTTGTCGATTTTTTTATATTTTTTTACATTGTTTTCATTGACTTAGAAATTTTTTTAGTGAATTTACCTTAATAATATAATATTTAGAGGTACAATGGAAATGTTTAAATGATTTAACGACTTATATGTGATGTAAGAAGAATAAAATTCTTATACGTAAAAATTCAACAACAGTAGAGAATATGAAACATATAATATCTGATTCTTCTTATGGTATGATGGGTTTGTCTAACACATTGTTCTAATCAATCTATATGTTGCACAATTCAGTCAGCAACATTCAATCTGCATAATGTCAGATGATGATTTTTTTACGTTTATGAATAACATTATTATTGGGTAATATTGAAGCTTTTGGAATGAACTTTTACGCACTATTGAAGGGTTTCTATGTTTTTGTCTAATTTCCTGTGTTTTCACTGTTCTAGTCTAATAGTTCATATCATTATTTTAAAAAGTTCAAGCTTCCAGCTTTTAAATTTAAAATTATGCAGAGAAGTCGGCTTTGAACTTGATTTAAAAATACAAAAGTTGCTAATTAATAATATATTTTTTCTCAATATACATTTACAGCAAACTTATAACAGAGTACAGCACGTGGGAAAAAATAACATTCGCTCAGAGTAAATTGGTTTTTTATGATTTTTGACAAAGGGAAAGAAGAGTGAGTCTTTAAAAAACTCTAGAATGCCATAAAATTCCCAGTATAATAATTTGATAAAAGATCAAAAATGTAGAACATTATACAGAATTAAAAAAAAATTCTTTTAAAAATATTAAATGAAATTGTCTTACATCTTAAATTAAAAATTATCTGAAAACGACATTATTTTTACATGTTTTTAACATTTCAGACAAAAACTTTGTAATGTTTTTAAAATACTAAACATATTTTCAAGTTCCAAATGGGAAAATTTGTCTTATGTATTAAATGTAAAAGGAGGTCAGATAATCTATGTAAGAGATCCACGGTCTATTGGAGCAAATGCCATGCTGTCTAGTAGGAAGTTATTTCGTATTTGCAAATTTTCACTTTGGCTGTTCATAATGTTATTACTGATGTAGTTATATTAGTGATTGTATATCCATTATTTCTGTGACATACAAAAAAGGCTTATCTATTGATAAGTGAATCAATCACTATCTGTAATACCTCAGGAATGAAAGACTAATAAACGTCTCCCATTTAGACGATTATATTATGCTTAAATGAGACATTATATATTATATACTCAAGAAGTTTTATATTAAGTTTAATTATAGTAAAGTTGAGTGTAGGTTACTCCAGATTTTTTGAAAAGCGAAAAGGTAGATTTCGTGTTACGAAATATTGCCTTTCAGGAGCGCATCGATTTTCTCCTCATCTCTTACACTGGATCCCTCACACAGCTTAACTGACCTCTTTCTATATTGAAGACTTAATGCAGTTCCCCATTTAAAACCTGAAAATATCCCTATTTTGTCTGAAACATGTCAGAAACATGTAAGAAAAAATGTCGTTTAAAGATAATATTTAATTTAAGCCGTAGAATAATTTAATTTATTATTTTCAAAGAATGTTTTCAATTTTGAATTATGTTTAACTTTTTGTACTTTTATGAACTTATTATACTGAGAATTTATGGCGTGCTAGTGTTTTTTTTTAAAAATCACATTTCTTTCCCTTTGTCAAAAATCATAAAATCGAATTTACTCTGAGCGGGTGCTATCTGTTTCCTCCGTGCTGTACTCTGTTATAAGGTGGCTGTATATGTATATTGAGCCAAAATATATTAGTAATTAGCCAGTTCTACATATTCAAATCAAATTCAAAGCCGGTTTTTCAGTATCATTTGAAACTTTTATCTCTGCAAGCATGAAATTTTTAAAAATAATAGAAATCAACTATTAGACTAGAATAGTGAAAAAACTAGATATTTGTCAATAACATAATAACATAACTCGTTCCCTTCTTGGGGAAAGAGTCCATTCCTCACATTGCAATATTACCCAAGTATAATAATATGATCTATAAACAAAAAAATCTGGAGTGGCCTACACTCTACTTTACTATAAGTAACTTAATGTCAAATTTCTTGAGTATATAAAACATAACGTCTCATTTAAGCATAACGTAAACATCTAAATGGGATATAATTATTAGCCTATCATTCCTGAGGTAGTACAGATAGTGATTGAAGGACATATCATTTTATAAGCTTATTTTTGTACATCACAAATAATTTATTATTTGCAAATAATTGCATTAGTATAACTACAGCAGTAATAACATTTTTGAAAAACCATAGTGAACATTTCTTGAAACGATTTATTCTCCTACGAATGGCTTTCGTTCAAACAGCCAGTAGATTTCTTACATCGTTTACTTGACATCCTTCTACATTGAATATTAAAGTAAAATTTTAAAATTTAAAACAGGAAAATACCCTTTTTTTCTCTGAAAAACTTCTTAAACAGCGAAGAAAATGTTGTTTTAAGGTGATTTGTTAATTAAAGATGTACGATAATTACATTTATTAATCTCTAAACGAAAGATTCAGATTATGAATTATCATTTACATTTTTGGTCTTTTATAGAATTATCATACTGGGAATTTTAATCTTTAAAATAATAATAATAATAAGCTTCTTAGTATTTAATAAGATCATTTTCCTTCCCCTTTGTCAAATAACATATATACGAATTTTTTCTGAGTGAGTGTTATCATTTTCCTGCACAATATTATTCCTCTTACATCTCATATAATTCAATAAACAATTTAAACTGTTCCTTTATAAAATCAATTTTATCCAGTGGATTCGCTCAAAAAATTTCTAAGTCAATGTAAACAATGTAAAAAAATACAAAAAATTCGACAAGTATAGCAGGTGATCTCTTAGTCTAGGGTAAACAAAGAGTTTTTATATCGTTATTGCTCTTTCTCGTAATTGAAACTTCACGATTTTTTTTTTATGAATTGCTAATGTTTTGTTCCATTTTTGGTCAAATTTTCATTATTTTTTAATCAGCCGTTTAGCGTCGAAAAAACATTTTCTGAAAACAGAAATCGTACTGTAACGCCCCATTAGCGAATGTAATTTTGAAAAAAAATATCTCAACTCATTCTACACATAATGTTCTATGATTAAACCACAATAAGAATGGGAAAACAAGACTAAGATCTTTCAACCGTAACAAGCGGTCTTCGTCAGAGTCAAAAACCCAACTGACGAAGACCGCTTGTTACGGTTGAAAGATCTTAGTCTTGTTTTCCCATTCTTATTGTGGTTTAATCATTGATTGTTGTTTCACGTGTTTATGTGAAATCTTTTTATATAATGTTCTATTTGTAGGCATAGTTCATTCTTGTCTGTCAAACAGTATGGCTTGTATCGCTCTCACAAGGTTTGAGATTGAATTATAAGTCAAAATTTGTACATTTTATTGAAAAAAAAATATTTCCTGTTGTTTTAAAATTCTGAATATATTTTTCTTTTGTTCCATTTGTAACCTCAAAGATAATGTCAAAATTTCAAAACTCTAGGGATATCAGTTTAGGAGAAATAAATGTTTAAAAAAAAACGGTTTTTGGCAAAAAAAGTGATTTTCCCATCATGCATAATTCTTCCCAAACAATAGGGATCTTCGTCTTTATGAGGCCCATTTTTGTGTAAAATATCAACTTGATCCATCAAAGATTCTGGACCGTAGCGTGGTAACAAGCAATACTAACACACGCACCCACCCACCCACCCACACACACACACACAGACATCATCGTAAAAACGTCATAAAACGACTTCTGGGACCTCAAAACATGTAATTCCGTCAAAATCTCGAGATCGAATTTTTTCACGATCACTATACTTTACTTATAGTAAAGTAAAAATTTACATCTGATATTATGTTTTGTTCAAGTTGCAACCTATAGATTAATTAGAACATTTTGTGAGACAAATCCATCGTACCATGGAAAGCATGTTTGTACCAGAAATTATATGTTTGATTGGCGTTGATGTTTTTCATGTAAGATTTTATTCTTTTAAATCTCAATTAATTTATTAAATTATTTACAAACTTTTCATTAAATATTAAATCTATAATATACCGTCTTACCTTGCACACTGCTGCTGAAGCTCTCGGACCGGTTTGGGGTGTCACCCATCTTCAGTGTGCGAGGTAAGACGGTATATTATAGTTTTAATATTAATAATGCTAACCTCTGTGGTAATGACGAAATGCATGAATTTAACTTTTCAATAATCCTCTCACCATCAATTTGATTTCAGTGGAATCCCTAAAAAAAATTTTTAAGTCAATGTAAGGAATGTAAATTAATGTAAACTAATACAAGTATAGCAAGTAAACTATTAGTTGAAGATCAACATTCAGTTTTTATAGCTTTATTCTTATTTACTGTAATTGTAATTTCATGGTTTTTTTTAAATTGCTAATTTTCTTTTCAACTGGCTGGCAATATTTTTGGCAATATTTCATGTTTTGTTAACGAGTCGTTTAAATGCTAAGAAAACATTTTCTTAAAACAGATAATGTTCTCTTACGCCCCTTAGGTTAATATAATTTGAAAAAAAATATCTCAACTCTTCCTCCACATGAAGTTCTATTTTAGGTATAGTTTCACTTTGATCGTTAAATGATATGGTTTGTATAGTTTTCACAAGCATTCAAATTGAATTATAAGTGAACATTTTTACATATTGAAAAAAAATGTCTGTTGTTTTAAAAATGTGAGGATATTTTTCCTTTATTCGTTTTGTAGACTCAAATATAAAGCGAAAATTTCAGGACTCAAGAATTAGCAGTTTAGGATAAAAAAAATATTGTGTTAAAAGAAAATAAAAGAAAACATTGTGTTTTGCCAAATATGTATTGGCAAAAAGAAAAGTGACTTTCCTGTTATGCATAATTGTTCCCAAACTGTAGAGCACATCTACACTATGAGGCCCATTTTTGTGTAAAATACCAATTTGATCCATCAAAGTTTCTGGACCGTAGCGTGGTAACAAACTCTGGATACATACTCACCCACCCACCCACATACACACATTGACATCATCAAAAAACTTCATGAAACAACTTTTGGGACCTCGAAACATGTAATTCCGTCAAAATCTTGAGTTCGAAATTTTTCACAATCACTATACTTTACTTATAGTAAAGTAATATACTTAACTGTATTTTAGTAATTTAACTACAAAGGGAGTAAAAGTCCATCATGCCTCAATTGTATGGATTATGTGTTCTTTTGAACCACAGCTAGTCTGTGATGAACGGTTTGGGTGGGAGACATTTCACTATAGAGTCAGTCAACTCCATGAGGACCGGGTGGCAATCCGAAGAGAAAGGCTTGTTGATCGTTTTTCAGCCTCACAGCAGAAGTATTAGAGTTGGCTGTGTCTAAGTTGATAGTACTGGCTGTGATGGACGTGGAATTGCTGGGTAATAGATGTTTAGACCAAATCTATCACATGCCCTTAGAAGAGCTTTTCCCATCTTGCTATCCCTCTTGCAGTTCCACATCGTGTGCTGAGTTTTAAAGCCCCCTCCCATGATTGTTGGAATGGATGTCCCCATAAAACCTTCATAGTTATGTGGAGTATAATATTGCTCGGTGTCTTACACACCGACACCAGGATCAAGGGTTCCTCATTGTGCTGGACTAGTATGTTTGTGTTCTCCAAACTAACCTCTAGGTTAACTGGAAATGTTATATAGGATATATTCCCGATCTGACATTTATAAGAGATTCTCCATGACTATTCAAATGCAAGAATAGAATTTTTTATCTGTTCTACTGATTGAGTAAAGAGACAGACTGAACTTGTGTTGTGGTGCTAAGTGCTTCATTCAACACCACTATGTCGATGGAATAGCGGCCGAGGAACTTCGAGAGCTCGCTCATTCATCTTTGCCGAATACCATTTGGGTTTGTAAATAGGACAAATTTATTCTCATAAACAGGATAATCAACAATATACCAATTTGTATTATGGAAATGGAAATGAAATATTAAAGTTTTATTTTAAATTGTCATAAATTATTATTTTTTGATAAATGTATTTGGTCCGACCCTTATTCTATTCTAAGTTGATAATTAAGGTATTATTAGTTAATAATTACATTTTATGGTAATGTAAAGGAATAAAAGAATTGCTAGTATTTCCTCTTTAATGAAATATAAAGTATTTCAGTTAGCTATATATAATTCATAATATATTGGGTTTTTATATGACATTTATTACAATGTAATATAAGGAAATGTAGAATAAATTAGTTTCTTAATAAAAACGTTAATGATGCTATATATATATATATATATATATATATATATATATTGCTATGTCTTTCTAGCAGAAAATAGTTTGTTTTAGGAATTAGTGGTTTATCTATTAATCTATTTCTCCATCGTTTGAAGCAGTGGTAGTATTGTAGGAAAATGTTTTCAGCTAAATAATTGGAATTATATTGTAAATAGTTGAAAACGTTGTCGTGTTTAAATCATGCATTCGCCTGAAATCTAAATCATTTATGCTGGGATAATAAGGTACAATGGCGAGAGATTTCTCGGAAGCCTTTGGATAACAATGCAGCTGTCATTCTTTTATTTTCTCATTTCTACAGGGTTTTAGTAAACTGAACTTCTGTTACATATCCTCTCAGCCTTCCGGGCAAGATTATATCCACTATTTTTCAGTTGTGGAATTTAATAAAATAATTCACCTTTATTGGGTGGTAAACAGTCATCTGTTCATTCATCAGGGATGGGACACTGGCTTTAAAAATCGTTTTTAACAAAAATACTAGCTTTTAGGAAACTATATTTAAGATTTCAGTTAAGTATTTTATTTATCTATTTCATTCCTAAAATAAAAATAGCTTTTACAAAAGTAATATACTTAAGAAATAAGAGTCTGAAAAATTAGGCTGTTAAAATATATTAAAAATTGTTATGTGTAATTAGTTTCTAATAATTGTACATGAACATGCTGATAAACATTCTATATGCTCTAAAGTAAATGAGATAGGAGTGGTTCGGCCTTAGGCCTCAGATAATCCAACATTGCCGCTGTTGAGTACAATCAATGAGGATATTACAAGGAACAACATCAACACTGTAGTGCAGTCAATAGTAACCGTATTACCAACATCAAAACCAGCTCCAATGTATACGATGAACCTCTTCAGTGACAAGCACACTAACTAAATACCAGCACAGCATATCACACAACATCTAGCGTGTGATAGACAGCACAACATTTAGCGTCTGTATATGACGGCACGAATCAGGTCGCTTAAAATTTAATATGTCTTATAGACGAACTCGCGTTATATATCATATAAAAGTTATACATTAGAAGTGCAATCCATTTTTAATTGACAAAAGTATAAAGGCACATTTTTATTGAAATAATGTTTCTTTATCCTGTGCTAAAAAATATCCAGAAGTTAATGAATGAAACTTTTATCTATGTTTATGCATAGAATAAAAATAATTAAAAATCATTCTAGTCAACTTTCATTAGAATAAATTTTGTGCAGTGGTATATTTTTAATATGAAAGTACATTTTTACTTTACTATAAGTAAAGTATAGTGATAGTGAAAAAATTCGATCTCGAGATTTTGACGGAATTACATGTTTTGAGGTCCCAGAAGTCGTTTTATGACGTTTTTACGATGATGTCTGTGTGTGTGTGGGGGTGGGTGGGTGGGGGGTGGGTGGGTGGGTGGGTGCGTGTGTTAGCATTGCTTGTTACCACGCTACGGTCCAGAATCTTTGATGGATCAAGTTGATATTTTACACAAAAATGGGCCCCATTTAGACGAAGATCCCTATTGTTTGGGAAGAATTATGCATGATGGGAAAGATAGAAAGTCACTTTTTTTGCCAAAAACCGTTTTTTTAAAACATTTATTTCTCCTAAACTGATAACCCTAGAGTTTTGAAATTTTGACATTATCTTTGAAGTTACAAATGCAACAAACGAAAAATATATTCAGAATTTTAAGACAACAGGAAATATTTTTTTTTCAATAAAATGTAAAAATTTTGACTTATAATTCAATCTCAAACCTTGTGAGAGCGATACAAGCCATACTGTTTGACGGACAAGAATGAAACTATGCCTACAAATAGAACATTATATGGAGAATGAGTTGAGATATTTTTTTTTAAAATTACTTTCGCTAAAGGGGCGTTACAGTACGATTTGTGTTTTCAGAAAATAATTTTTTAACGCTAAACGGCTCGTTAAAAAATAATGAAAATTTGACCAAAAATGGAACAGAAAATTAGCAATTCACAAAAAAAAAATTCATGAAGTTTCAATTACGGAAAAGAGCAATAACGATATAAAAACTGTTTGTTTATTCTAGACTAAGAGATCACCTGCTATACTTGTCGAATTTTTTGTATTTTTTTACATTGTTTACATTGACTTAGAAATTTTTTGAGCGAATCCACTGAGATAAAATTGATGTTTCTAATGGAAAAATGAAAATATATTATTGACTTATAAGAGATGTAAGAGGAATAATATTGTGCAGGTAAATGATAACACTCATTAAAAAAAAATTCGTATATATGTTATTTGACAAAGGGGAAGGAAAATGATCTTATTAAATAATAAGAAGCCATAAAATTCCCAGTATAATAATTTTGTTAAAAACCAAAAATGTAAAAGATAATTCAAAATTGAAATCTTTCGTTTAGAGATTAATAACTGTAATTATCGTACATCTTTAATTAACAAATCACCTTAAAACAACATTTTCTTCGCTGTTTAAGAAGTTTTTCAGAGAAAAAAAGAGTATTTTACTGTTTCAAATTTGAAAATTTTACATTAATATTCAATGTAGAAGGATGTCAAGTAAACGATATAAGAAATCTACTGGCTATTTGAACAATAGCCATGTTCTCTTGTAGGATACTATTTCGTTTCAAGAAATGTTCACTTTGGTTTTTCAAAAATGTTATTACTGCTGTAGTTATACTAATGAAATTAGTTGCAAATAATAAATTATTTGTGGTGTACAAAAATAAGCTTATAAATTGATATGTCCTTCAATCGCTATCTGTACTACCTCAGGAATGACAGGCTAATAATTATATCCCATTTAGATGTTTACGTTATGCTTAAATGAGACGTTATGTTTTATATACTCAAGAAATTTGACATTAAGTTACTTATAGTAAAGTAGAGTGTAGGCCACTCCAGATTTTTTGTGTTGTTGTTGAGTAGAAACAGATTTTTGTTGTTGTTATGTTATATAACAACTAATAGGTTCTTTAATTTCCAGTAGGATGATCGTTCAAGGAAAAGAAATCAATTAACAATTCTGAAAATTAATTAATAAATTAATTTCCATTCAAATTACTTTCAACTTTTCCTTATTAAGCGTTATGCTAAAAACTGATGATATCAGTTTTCGCTTAACTGTAGCGTTGCGGCTTCATGAAAGCAGTAGGTTTTCACGGCGTTAACATGGTTGAGAACTTCGCATCTGCAGCAAAAAATAACTGAATCCAATCAATAAACAGCAAAAATATGTTCTCTTCCTCATTTTATTTTGTACTATATTTACTTTGTACAATATATAACTCTCTGATGACATTGTATTTTTTAGTTAATGCCTGAGGAAGAACACTACGTGTTTGAAACGCATTGTTTACATCATTAAATTTTTATATGTAAAGACCATTTCATTAGCTTTTTTCCCTACAATAAATCTAAATAATTTTTTAATTCAGTGTATTCATCCAATATCTATGTATAAACAATCAAATCCAAATTGAGCTCAAGCGCAACTAATTATTGTCTTAAATGGCTTGTATTTTGAATGCAGCAAGAGAGTTCCTGAGGGGTTTATTTCTTGAAATATGATCTTATATTCTTTTAACAAAATATTCAACGAAATTATCATATAGGCATTTATTGATGACATAATGTCATCCTTGACTTTTTTAAGAGAATAAATAATGAAACAGTTTTTTTTTTATCATTATTAAATATTAAATTATCATATGAACACTCAATTCTTCCTCGAAATAAAAATACTTCTTCGGCTTTGGTGAATAATTTCACCACTTCTTAAGCTAAGATTGGCATCGTAAAGCTCTTCAGAGATGTGAAAAAAAAAACGTTAATACTAAAGAATTGTAAAAACATTTCATCAATTAGCTGATTTTGTGGATTCGTAAGAATAATATTTTTTTTCTCCGTATGGAAAAAGATTCAGAACATTCCGTCTGACTACTGTCAGCTGATTTCATATATATTCATTATTAATATCTTTAGTACAGATAGGATTTGCACTCGTCGAAGCGTTTTTTCAGATGCTTGTTTTTCAAGTTTTTTTTATATACCTGTATTATGAATAAAAAGATTTCACATAAACACGTGAAATAACAATCAATGATCAAACCACAATAAGAAATGGGAAAACAAGACTAAGATCTTTCAACCATAACAGGCGGTCTTTGTTAGAGTCAGATTGAGTTGAGATTTGACTCTGATGAAGACTGCTTGTTACGGTTGAAAGATCTTGGTCTTTTTTTCTCATTTCTTATTCTGGTTTGAACATTGATTGTTGTTTAACGTGTTAATTGTGGAATCTTATTATATTGTCTCATGTATAAATATTTTACCCGTTTTTTCAACAGTCATTTTCATTAGTTAATGCCCAATTTGTAGTAATGCTATAGAACTCACACTGTGGTATCTTCTTGTACACAATTTATATATACGGTGATTTCTAAAGATGCGTAATTTCAATTATATTAAAATGCTCTGCTGTGTTCCTTTAAATATTGTCAAAGTGTTCATTCTGGTACCGTATAATTGCTTAATAAATCTTTATTTTCGCGTTTTGTTCGATAGACTCTAGTATAGACATATTTAGTGTTATTTTTCATTATTCTGTTAAATTTGCATCATAAACATTTTAGGGAGAATGTATTCGTTGTGCATTCCATGTATATATTATGGCATGGTGCAATTGTCATCTGGAGAATAGAATAATCTGTCGTATAAGGGGCCAGGGCAGTCCAGTGGTAATGTGCACGCCTCTGGACTGCTAGATCTGGGGATCAATATCCACTCTGGCCCTAGATTTATTCACGTGGGTGGTGAACAAATCTAAGCACGTCGTTCCTCGAAGAGGTCGTTAAGCAGTTGGTCCCGAGCCCCTATAATATCAGGTATTCGTTAAAGGTCTCTACTCTAAGTATACTTGAGTTAGTCAAAATTTGCTCCCAATGTAGAATGTTCAATCACAAAGGGCCAATGTTTGGTCTATGTGTGTTCTCCTGTGGGACTTCCACAGCAGCCCAACCCAACCTAATCTGTCTTATTTCATAGTAAAATCAATAATTAAAGGAAGAAATCTTTCAAGTAATCGTGAGAACTTATTTTTTATTGCAACTGTATATCCCAGTGACCTCTTCACTCAAGTGAAGACCATTATTTATACTGTAATATTTATTTACTGTCTATTTAAGAGTATTATTAAATGCCCTACCACTTATACAATAAGGAACTACGAAAACAGAGGGACTCTTGTACGTAAACTGGTTATCCTTGCGTAAACTTAAGAAATACAATCTGAGTGTAGACTGGTGAGGGTAAACCGTTGTATTTCTGTAGATTGAATGGCCGACCCCCCACGAGGATCTACAGTTTTAGGTGTACCATAGGATCCGTGAGGATTCGGTCGACCCCCTACAAGAGGGAAAGTACCCGTTACCCCGAGATCAGGGGTTGCAATGATTTGACTCCTCTGGGCCCCATTTTGGGTGCTCCTGGACTAGATGTTAGAAATAAAGGGATTAAAACCCCTTGTTGGCCAAACGCCACCTGGCAGTAAGGACTTGGTGGGAGGAGATCTTGTCTCGCTCTTTGTTAGACTTAGTGTTTGAAAGGGAGGGTGCCATTCACATCAATCCCGAGTTCCGTTAGAGCCAAAACGAGAGCAACTACCAGTGTTCCAGCCCACTTAGCTGAGATCGTGGTCCGTACCTACTGGTAAAGGCTGGGGTCTAGCTCCCCCGGATGCTAAGCAGGCATCCACCCGAGACGAGACTGCTCCTCACGCAGCGACCCGAAGGTCTACCCAACCTGGGTGAGAACCACAGCCACTACGAGTCCAACCTCAAAGGCGGGCTGGAGAGAGAAACTCTTCCAGGGGCTCCCGCCGCCCGTAGTACCGACTTATTTTAAGAGTTTCGGATCAAACTCCGGACCGAGGTCCTACTGAACCTGCTCAGCTGCAGGTAGGGTCAGTGGCCGTTATTGCCCCCGGTAATCACATGTGTAAGGCCAGTACAGTTATGGGCTAACTGCACGGCCCCGGGAGTGGCGCTAATATTGCCCCGTTTCAGAAACCTCGTGGAATTTAAGCCATCCAGTCTATGGAGGAGACTGCATGGCCCCACTGCGGGCGGTTGGACGGATGGGTGTCGGTTTGGAAGACCCACCACCGAAATGGTGCTGCACAAGGCTACCATTTTGACACTATTTAAGATAACCTTTTAAACTCTCCTCAGGAGTGGGGCTAGCACCCCGGACCGCCCAACGGGTGTCCAAGCTGTGCCGAAGCACTTTAAGAATTCCCTCTGACAAAGTCAGGGACTAGGCTACTTGACCGCGCTTGGATCAGCCTGCCCTGTACTGTTTGCTTGGCTGCGCAGCATACCAATTACCACCTCTGCGACGGGGACGCCAGTACTAGGTACATCCACCCCGAAGAGTGGTTAGAGGCTATTTCTGTAGATGAGAAAACAGGTGACCTGTATGTAAACAGTTAACATGTAGTTCCCAGATATAATAAGTATCAGCCTGTGAGAACTGCGTTATTGGCTGGGATTGCGCGTTACCTCTCCTCCCCAACGGAAGCTCCTCGTGGAACAATTTTTTCATGTACAGTGGGTTCCCACTGCAAAGCAATTTGGTTCAGGTGTCGTTTGCTTCAGCAGAGTTAAAGAACGTATTGTCTTTATCATGAAGGCACAATATACTCCCAACAATACCACCGCATATTATAATCCTGTCAATAAGTTCGAAATATGTAGAGACACGCTGGTTTCTATTCTTAATATATGAAGTGTGCTTTATATTTGTTTGTGTTAATGCCTTGAATTTGTGGTTGCGCTAAGCATATTTTGATTTTATTCCAGATAATATGAGAACTTCTTCCGTTGTCTTAATTTCTGTTGTTGTGGTTTTCTTTAAATACAGTAGTTCTCTCTACAATATTCTCTACCTAAATAAAGAATATTCCCTTTAAAATTTTAAATTCTAAATATTAATTTATTTCAATAGCAATTTGTTTTCCCTAACATTATTAAGTATTGAACGTGTATCACTAAAACAAGAATTAAACTATTATTATTCCTAGAAAAATATTTATTATCTGTTAACATACAATTAGATTCTGATTTTTTATTTCCACCTGTCAACATCAATTTGATATATATTTTTTGATTGAAAGAACATCTAGATAGAACATTATCTTATCATAGTTCATTTTGCAATTTACATTTATTAAACCTTCTATGTTTAAAATGCTTTCATGTTTGATTTCAAACGGGAATTCTCCAGGAGGATTATATTCTTTAATCTTCTTTAGCTCTGAATATAATAGGATTAAGGTTATTATATTTGAATGAAGCGTTTTTAGTCTGCTAAAATTTAAGGCATATTTACAATTTAAATTGTAAATGTTGTAACATATTTACAATAATATTCATTGATATTGTCAACTGATTTAATATATCTTTTCTTTATTTATTGATGTCTTTAAATATTTAAAAGAATTCTTTAATATCTTTGTTTTACATAAGATATTTGTAATGATTTGATTATAGTTTTTAACCATTTTGTATTCAATAAATATTGGTTTAGTTGATTTACGACTTTAAAATTTACGACTTTAAGTTAAGTTTAGTTGATTCTTTATTATTAGCTCATTATTATGTTTTCAAGCTTTCCCATTAATTAGTTAATTCTGTTCAAGTTTTAAGTTTTGCTCTGGCTAAAGTAACTAGTAATATTCCGGTGTGCTGTGTTAATTCACTGACAACTGCCATACTTTTAAATAACACAACGCTTTGAAAATTAGTTTTAAAACATTAAAACTGCGCTCTGGCAATCCGAATGAATTCTCACGTGATTTATCTATGTTTGTAATAGTTTTGTTAATCGCACTTAATTCTTCATTAAATATTATTAACTATTTCTGCTTTTTAATTATTTTTATTAATATAATCATGAAAATAAACCTGTTTCAAGTCAATATTTAAGGTGATCAGTTATCAATATAACGTCAAATAATTTCAATTAACTTTGTTATAGACTCTATCGAATTGATATAAGCAAATGTACTGAATTTAATTCTTCTTGATTTTTGTCTGAGTCTACATCAGTGGCATAGCAATGAGGGGTGGCACATGTAGTAGTGAGTTTCTGTTCCATTTCTCTGTGTTCTTTGTGCCAATATACTTTATTTAGTTTGTGGAATCGTTTCATTTAATTGGTTATATGTATATCTATATGTATACGAGTACAGAAATAAGATGTAAGTCTGGGACCAATGACAGCAGTCTAAAATTAGATCTTTGATTGTAATTTCATGAAAATAAATATTTCCAGGACGTTATAGAGTTTTGAATGTTAACTGATTATCAACGGCAAGCGGGTGAGTTACAAGGAGGGTTGCATTGCTTCGCCATTTGTCTGTCGTTAATGATTTGTTAGTAATTCCAAGATAATTGTAGCTGGTTTAAACTGAACTACATTTTCTTTATTTATATTCTTCTTCGGTTATATTTTATCATGACATCAATTCATTCTAGTTATAAAATCAGTTTTTTATATTAACTGTGGATATGGTTTTTGATCTGTGTAAATTTTAAATTTACGGCTGTAAAAGTAGCGTCACAATATTTTATTGCCTGTACTATAACAAGTAGTTCTTTTCCTACACTTGTTAATTTTACTTCTCATTGATTTAAAGTTCTACCGGTGAACCGTCTGTTAAATCTGAAACAACTGCAGCATGACCTAATACGGATTGATGTAGTGAATGTAGTGCCCTGGACCTACATTGCGCGAGTCCGTTGTTTTCCATAACTTTATAAAAGTTTGGAAGTTACAATATGGGTTTGTTTGTTAGTAATGTTTACATATGTTTAAATTACTTAAATACTCTTTAATATTAATACCAATATGTTTTGTTTCTTTAGTCATTTTTATATTTGTTTTTATTAATATAATTAAATATTATATATATATATATATATATATTTTTAATACGAAATTAATCATAAAGCGTGTTTAATTTTACTTTGTTGAATCTATCTTAATCGTTTTAATTTAGGATTTGTTTAACACATTTTAGAGTTACTATATGTCCTAAATAAGTGACTGATTTTCTTACAAATTCTGTTTTATGTAGTTTTATTTTGAAATTCGAAATTTTCATCCTATGGAATACTTGTTTGAGTCTTTAGCAGACTTGTACTGAACACTGAAATCATCTAAATAAAGACATCATTTAAAGTTTCTCTAAGCATTTCATTCATTGCTTTTAGTAATGCACTATGGATATTTTTTAGTGCAAAAGACACTGTTAGAAAGTCATAATGTTTATTTTTTTCAATGGTAAACGTAGCCTAAGTATCTTTTTATTTATAATTTAATCTAATGAAAACCAGTTACCAAAAAAATCGTTGAATGATATCGATATTTACCAAATTTGTCTAATAAATCAGTAACATTTTCAATAGAGTACTGATTAGTAACAATTTCTCTTTTAGTCTTCAGTAATTGCTAATCTCAAATTTTCTTTACCAGATGAATGATTTTTTTGATAGTCTCCACAAAGGTGTATTTCAATCAGAATGTCTAGGTAATTTTATTCTTAGCTTTCCCTAATTTTTTTCGATTCCCTTTTTTATGTATTCCAAGATAAATATGTGACAGTATAAAAGGGAATATAATATATAGTTCTTCTTACTTGGTTTATTTCATTTGTAAACGGAAATGGTTTTCATTTGTTTATAATACCATTTCTATATGGATATAAGTTATTTTTTTCATATTTAATAATCCTATCTGTTTAGTGGAAAATTACTTGTTTCTGTTTTATAATACAATAAATTTAATGCGTTATCTACATCATGAAAGAATTTGCTTAAACAGGTTTAATTTATGACAGTCTATTTATTCGTAACTATAACAGAATTTCATAATAAATACGTGGAATAAAAATCAACTACGCGGTGTTCATCATAGTGAAAACTGATACTGTATCAGTTTTGATTCTGACGAAGACCGCTTGTGCTTGAATGATTTGTCTTTTTTCTGATTTCTCACTTTAGTGTGGATATTTACTTTGGCCTGCATGTTTCTTATAAAATAATCAATTTTATTTTTGCCCATGTCTATAATACATTCAGGTATTTCCCTGACATCCATTTTTATTCTTTTTATAAAATATTATAATAATGCTACATTATGTTATATGTATATTTTTATATTAGCTATAGACCTTTTACATTCTTTATATTCAAAACGTTCTTTAATCTCAGGTGGAATTTAAACTTATTTTCTTTTATCAATGTCTGCCATTATATTATGTTTCCTTCTATATATTATTTGAATTTTATATTGTGAAGATTTTCATTAATTATTTACTACGTTTATTTTAGCTTCTGATTTTTTTCAATTACTATTCTGATTATCCGTTAAATAATATATGAAAATTAAACGAAAAATCAAGAATGGTCTAAACTCAATTTTACTGTAAGTGAACATAATATCAAACTCATTGACCAACAATTCAATTCCAGTTTTTTTTTAATTTGGTTATCGTATAGATATATTATGAAATTCTGTGGTAAAGCATCAAAAACTCTCAGATAATTAATTTAATTATTTCTATAAGTAGTAATTAGCAATATCCATTATATTAGTTACATGATCTGCAAAAATATCTTATCAAACCTTTATACAACAATTCGTTTCACTATATTATAATATAAAAAAAAGCCCATAAGAATATTGGATTTCGAATTTTTATGGCAATATTTTTTGCCAATATAACAATTTTCAATCACATATTGGGAAAAAAATTAGTTTTTCATGCTGCAAATTTCCCAATAAGTATACAGCACGTCTACACATTAAGTGCCATTTAAGGGTAAAACAGAAATTTGATCGATTGAATGGTGTGCCCTGTAGCGTGTACACAAACAAACGCATGATCAGTTATATGCACATCATTAGAACAACTTCAAAAATCTCGAGTACCATACACTTAACTTCACCATGAATAACCACAATATTTCACTTGTTAACAATCAATTCAGAGTGGATATTGTGTAGATGTAATATCAAACTTGTTATCAAGTATTATAAATTTTTTCTTTTTTTTTTAAATCTGACTATATGATTCTTAACAGGTATAACAAAATTAAAATCATTGTTTTAAAATAATTTGGCATGTTATTATTATCCTTTTATTATTAAAGTGAGGTCCTCAAAGGACTCATGAGCACTCCTGCCATATCTAACCAAATGTGGTCCCGTTTATCGTTTTTAATAACAATTTTAGTTTTTAAGGTTCTATGATGATCTCTATAATTATTCTTTGAGAAATATCATTCACTTCTATTAGTATTTGGTAGGATTTTCCAAAAATTGTAATCTTCTTATGGCAATTGTCTCGCATTCACATAGAATTTGTTAAGTAGTTTCCACCTCTTGAGTTTGAAATATTTTGCATCTGAATATTAATTTAAGCTTGCATAAGTGGCAGTTAAGAGGAAAATTTCCCGCTATAAATATTCCACATACATTTTTAAATCTTTCCTTTGAAGATGTATTATTTTCTTTTCGAAACTAAGTTCAGTGAAGACAGGCTTTTTGGACCGATATAGACCTGGTTGTTTTAATCAACATTTCTCTGCTTTCTTTACCATTCATTCATTAATTGCAACCTGGAGAAAAGTTCCAGGGTTTGATTGTTCAACAATCAAATTTGATTGTTCAACTTTTACTACGAGTCTACTGCCTAATGCCCCATATTCCCCTGTGTCCTCATAGAGTTAATTTATTTTTACTGGCTAGACGCTGAAGAGAAATCAGTCATTCCCACAAAAAATTTGTTTAAAATGCTTGACCTTCAGAGCCTTCAGTGTAGCCTGACTGTCTGATAAAACTATAATAAATAGATTTTTATGGGCATTTCCTTTGGAGTAAGCTGATTACAAAATTCTGTTGCAAGAATTTTAAGTTATAGGTCGTTCCTCCAAGAGCTTCAGAAACATTTCAGTTTAGGCCTATAATACCCAAAGTTCTAGGTATTACCCAACATAGCCAGTACTTATCCCAGAAAGAGTAACTTTCTCGAAATTTGAATGTTTTTAAGACACGTAATCATTTATATTGTCTTCAAAGTCCCTATATTTTTTTTTAGGAGCATTATAATGCTTGGTAACACGTAGACCAATCAATTAATGTTTGGTTCTATGAAATTTTTAAACACTTTATCTCCCGTTAATTAATTTTCATTTCTATAAAAATTTAATAAAAATGTCTATGACTGTTATTGTCAATATTTTCAATAACTATTCCATGCTAGATGTAGGGAGGGTGGTCATTGTTTGTATTATCTCTAGACATTTTTGCCTTTATAGTTTATTATGACTAAGTTTTGATACATTTTTTATTTACCTTTAAACATCGTACCACGGTTATGTTTTTATCAACATAGCTAATAGAGACTGCCGATATACTCCAGGGTTTTGTTTTAATCAGTCTTATCACAGCAGTGTGGAACCAATGTAGAGATTTGGGGTAAATACTTGAAGTTCCATCAAAGAATATCTTCTGTGGCCTTAGCCAATGTGTCTGTTTTATATTTTTCTTCTTTAGTCTTTCGTCTAGAGTGACTGAGAGGTATTTGAATACCTTTGAAAATTCAAGTTTAGTATTTTTATTGAAGGTCTTTGACACTTGCTTTCTTTCTCTTTAGAGGGGTTTAAGGATCATTTTAACAGGATTTGTATCTACACCACTCTCTTTTACTCATCCCTCCACAATTTGAAGAGCATACTGCATAATCTAAAAAGCAGTACAATCATTAATAACTTTCATTAATTTATCTTCTTTTTTATAATATTTAGTTACTTTTTTATCTAACTTAACTTCATATATTTTGATCTTTTATATTTTTATTAACTTACACATTTATTATCCCATTTTTTCATTTTTTACGCTCTGTTGGACTTTATTTTTTTACCTTTTTACAGTATTTATAGATACTATTTTAATTTTATTTGTGTTCTGTATATTTAAATTATTTCTCTCGTTCCTTCTTTAATTATTTTTATAATTATTATTCATTTTAAACATATACTTTGAATAACTTTTATTCCAATTCTCCCTTCATTATATAAAAGTCCTTAAAAAGTTGGATACTCAGTCATAAGATTACTGAGACTGTGATAAACTCTTATGATACACATATATAGTTTTTAATTGCGTTCTGTGTTTAGATTACACAGAAAACACATGTAAAATTAACTGAAGAAAAAATAAAAATTAGAATTAAATACTTTAAGTAAATATTGCTTATAAATAAGTAGTCATACATTGCTGTTAATTCTAATGTGTACATCTTGTAGTCCTTGTCAGTGATGTACACCTCGTTTAACATGACTGCATTTTGGTTTCAGGTAAGACGTTGACCCAGTTGGATCTCTCGCAGAACCTTCTAAGTATTGTACCCTCAACCGCCTTCAAGAATCTTCATCATTTATTCCTCCTCAATATGAACCACAACAAAGTCACAGCTATACACAACCGCGCATTCCAAGGACTAGACACTCTGGAAATCCTCAGCCTTTATGAAAACAAGATCTCCTCTATTGAACCCGATGCCTTCATGGGATTGGAGAAGTAAGTTCAAAAAAGTCCATATTAATTTATATATTAAATAATTTATTTAATTTTATTTAAAGCAGTACAATTCATGAAAGATTTAATACTTTTTGGTTTTCTTATGGCAGCAAGAGACCTTTAACGCATTATTCTTCGTGATGTGGTAGATATATGATCAAACAACTTCCTCAATTCCTAATTTAATAAAAACTAACGTATTATTTTGGATGCATAGTTTTTTAATGATATTACGCACTAGTATCGATCTTGAACATAGTGTAAAGTCTTGAACTTCTTAACATAAAAATCTGTTGATCATGACTCATCTAATGTTCTATTCTTTAACTATGGCAATAAATTTGAACTTTGTGAATAAGATAGAACATTAAACCTGTCTGTAGTAATTTTTAGAGTGTTCTAGAACAATGGCACAATTTTTTTTATAACTGATAAAATGGAAGTAACTAAATTAAAATAAATGAAGTAATTTAATGGGTTGCATATGAGTATTAATACATGAACACTGTAAAATAAAATACATACCCATTTAGAAAAATTAGTGATTAAATTTGTTGTCACCCAGTTTATTCATATGACATATACTAAAGTGGAGTATAGCCCACTCCAGATTTTAAAGTTTAGAATGCAAAATTTACTCATTTTAGTAATTTTTTCTTTACTTATCTAAAATGTATTAATGAAAATAATCGATTTCAAGGGATATACACATTCGAGGTCCCCTGTACTCACTTTGTCATTTTTTGTAGGTATCCATCTCAGCTGAGATCGTATGTTGTACCAAAATCTTTATAAACATATTAAATATCACATCATTTGGCATATCATAGATATATACTTCTTTTATGGAAAACTCCCTATTGGTTTAGAGTAAAACAAAATATGTGAACATATTTTCATAAATTCCATAGATTTTCGCATATTTATCTTAATTTTATTCAGTTTTTTGTTTTCAAAATAAATAATTTATTTATAAGTCTTTTTTTACGAATTTAAAGTGGTAATCATATGAATGAATGATTGATTCATCGTAAGCATTCACAAATATTCACTTGTCCACGCTATTGAGTGCCTAACTGATAACCCATCAGATTGCATTGCTTATTGCGTCTATTTTGTTCATTGATATTATGATTTGATTGATAATATATTTCAATGAGCATTGTTAATCGTATTTATTTGCCATCATGACTCCTTTATTATTCATGACCTTTCATTTTATTTTAACCAATTTAAAAGATTAAATCATTGAATTTAAATTGGATTTATTATTAAATCCCAGTCATTCAGAAGCAATACACTTTCTGAGCGTTTACCGAATATTTTCAACAAAAATGCCAAGTACATTTTGATCATAATGGCAAACTGTAGTAGCCACATTGAAACTAATCAATTAAGTAGGATTATTTCTAATTTCTGATTATGAGCTGACATACACCAAAGTAGAGAATGCTATATTTTTATTTCTACAGGTTACTATTCACTAAATATAAACTAAAATCAGTCAAAATTAAATTAAAATCTCTGATTAGAAATTACAAGAAAATTTAGAATAACAATTCCAAATGTGTAGGAAAGTAACATCATACCTGTATATTTACCTCTATGTAAGAATTAATTTGTTTCATTATTTTATCGGTGAATATAAATCTGAATAATTTTGTATAATTTGAATAGAAATGAATTCTCTCTGGTTCTATGATAGTTTTTTTTACTGTAAGTCTACTTTTTAATTAATTTTGCAAAAATGAAAAATCATTTTAATTAGAATTAGTCTGTTTTTTTTAGGAAATTGCCTAATGATGCGTAACTTTTCTTATTTTATCTCTATAAAACAAACAGTTCTGTTTTATTTATTTCCTGTGAAATAAAAAACTCGCAAATTAAATTGCATTAAATGGAATCCAAATTTTGAATTTATTTATAAATCTCCATTATTTTATCCTAATAATGGTTCAAATGGATCCCTTTTGTAGCATTAAGAACTCAGTCTCTTGACACATCATCTTATCTCATTAATATATTTCAAATTCTATTTATTAACATTTAAAAAAATCTGGAGTTCAGTATACTGAACTATACTGAATAAGTAAATATTAATATCAAACTCGTTGACAAACAATTGAGTTATGTTTTTATTTTAATGTGGCTATATCCACTTGATGAGTAATACAAAACTAGAAACCACTGATTTAAAAATATCTGAAGTGTTATCATTATTATTATTATTATTATTAAACCTTAATCTTAAGAGATAATGCTTCATTGTATTAGTTTCTTGTCTCTGCATCTAGTTTTTATGCTTTCATCTTATATATTTTTCATTTATTTAAGTTCTATTCTCTATTTTTTATTAAAGCTTAGCCCATAATTTTTAATTTTTATTTATTTATGTATCATTTCTTCTGTTCATCCCTCAGTTTTTATTTTTTATTATTTTATTTTATTTGTTTTTGTGTTTACTATTATTTTTCATATTCCTGTTTTAATTTAAATTGATTCTTGTCTACCTTATTCTCTGTGACCGGGCGCGTCACAGTTCAACACTTCAACCTTAGTGCTAGATCAAGTTATTCACTTCCTGAGAATCCGATTCAGACCACTAAAAATTTATATTATTATTTTTATTCCTGAATAACTTTTACAATATACGTAATGCTGATGGAAGTAAGGAGCACGCATCAAAGACTAAAGAAGCTTTAACAGTCACCGCAATAAAACAGAACCCTAAAAAAATGATTCTTAACGAAAAAAAGGAATTCATTTATTTTATCATATAACAAAAAAGGCTAAAAAATAGGGACTTTTTTAACCAGTATCTGTTGACGAAGAACTAATTAAAACATGCTGGGACCTATAGTTTCGTAGAGTAATTAACGATTTGGCAATTTGCTCTATGAAAAAATAAATTGTTAAAGCCATCTTTACAATACAAATATTTTCCAGACTTTGCAAATTAAAAATTAAAATAGTATTTTTGTAAGAGCCTTGTGTATACTTACACTTTACTTTACTTTACTTAGTTTATATTAAAAGCAAGACTAAAAACTGTTCATACTGTTAAATACATGCATATTGTTAATAGGTAGGTAGGTTTGTATATTGTTAATCAGTAGGTTTGTTGCGATCGAAGATGGAAAACGTCCGAAAGCGCTCGAAGGACTCCATGATCATCTTACGAGATATGACGGTTTTACCTATTTCTAATATATGTTCATACTGTTTTTCACAATGACACTATAAAACATATAACATGAAACATAAAACTGTATAAAGTTTACTACCAGTATCATTTAGAGTCTGATGAATACCACTTGTTTTGGTTGAAATATCAATTTTCTCATTGTCTTATTGTTATTAAGACGTTAAATTTACTATGTAGAGTGGGAGCGCCACTATTCGTTTTCTAATTGGACCCTATCTCTACCCTATGTTCTATAACATTTGTTTTTTCATTATTAAAACCACAAGTATTGCTGTATAAATTATCAATATAATTTCTCTAAACATCCACATACAATAGAGCATGAAACAAAAGATATTAAACATTGCATGCACTCACTCCATTGATGACAAAAAGAACGGTATGACAGCATTACTGACACTTCTAATAGTTATAACCTTAAAACTATACTCAGAAAAATCGTAAACAACTGAGGAACCCCTTATACCGTTAAAAAAATTGAAATAATTTATATCTGACAACAGTTGAAGTAAAAAATTAAAAATAATAAAGAATTACTACGTAAAAACTAAGGAGTACACTAGACAGACAAAAGTGTGGACCGACATATCTAAAGATAATAAGTAATCTCTTAACCATTGAAGTATTACAAACTGTTTGAGTAAAGAAGAAAGTTATATGGGATGACTGGAGGATAAGGAGTTTACATTCTAGTAGCATACATAATATTAGTTTAAATATTAACTTACGAGTATTTATAACATAATTAAGACTGATTCAATAAACTTCACAATTTCTTCCAATTTGCATGAAATAGGAAATTCATTTTTTGTAAAACAAACATCAGAAATATGTGAGTGAGAGCAGTAAGAAATAATTTCCTTACTTTAATAGCTCTTATCATATAATATCCCATTCTATGAGTCGTAATATACTATTAATAAAGTTGAATCTCGAGTCACATGTGATAGCTGAGCAAAGGAAAAAAAGTTGGTCCCCTCTTGCACGAGACATTTCCATGATTCAATATTAACCGGGAACTTCTTAAACATACTCTCTCTCTCTCTCTCTCTCTCTCTCTCTCTCTCACACACACACACACACACACACACACACTCATGCACATTATTTTGTAAGTCACAAATATACTTACAATTTCATTAACACTAAATGATTCTAAATGTAATCTAAAAATAATAGGGTCTTTTGATTAAGTTTTATAAAAAAAAAATTGTTAAAATTAAAGATTGATGAGTAGAAATCTCTTTTTTTCTTAAATCAAAAATTCTTTATGTTTTAGTCACTAATGAGAATTGATTTATTGTCGTATATGACTAGCGTAGTTTAAATTAATTACCTACACTAAACTAATATTAATACAGCTTGTGAATTTAAATTTACTAATAATTTTAAGTTTGTTTAACTTAATTAATGTTTTAAAGGTCGTTTTAAAAGATTTCTTTAAGGAAAAATAATATTGCGCAACATTGATTTTAGAGCATTTCTTGTTGAATAAATGATGATATTGGCGTGTAAGTAAATCATTGCTTGATCATCAAGAGTTGGCTGTCATTTGTGTCTTCATCTGCCAGTCCCCTAGACATGACCTTTTTCTGGACAGGCTTCAATTAGATTATGTCACCAACACATCATTTAATTTTTACCAACACCTATAATTGTATTTGGACAAGTACTAAAGTTCTTTCTCTCTATGACAGCCATATTTACGTGTGTTGATTGCAAAATTGGATCAATTTTAATTTACTAAGGTTATTTCGTTCTTGAAGACCTCAGACCCTACTACACTATTAATACACTTATGTGTCGTTATTGATTAGACAAGCATTCATTCAAACATGTTACCAAGGTTGACAATTTTAGGCACCCAAGAAATAATAATATAATTTCTGTATAAATTAGTTATGTACTTGCTATCTTAAACAATTGAAAATAAAAAAAGTTATGCAAATTATTTGTTACTTATTTCTTATTACTTTATTACTTATTTAAATTTATTACTACTTATTTCTGTTTCTAGAAGAAGAACACTACTGCAGTTCAAAATATTGATGCTGGTGTTAAATAGTGTTTTTTTCATACTCGGTTAAAAGCATTTTGCGTTAGTTTTGGTTTTCACTAAGTTCATTAGATGTATGAATTGTCAGGATGATTCCATTGCTATCATTGTAAATGTTCATACAATTTCTTTTAATAATTGTTGCCTTGACCGATTTGTAAACACATTCCCGATTCTAACACTAATGCGGAATTGCGAAGATTTACAGGCGTGGTTAACTACTTCCATGTAGCCCTACCACAAGCTTCTAGCATTCTCGCTTCACTTACAAGACTGTTCCACTCAAATAAGCGGAAAACAGTAAAACTATCTCTTGGACGCAAGAATCAATTGCGTTATTCCAAGCGGTCAAAATAGTATTGACAAATGTTTCGCTGTTGGCTCACCCTGTCCGAAATTTATTTAAATCACTAACTTTTCATCCCATCTTCTAATCTCATCTTTCTAATGGGTCTTCGGTTTTGCATTGAACCTGAAAATGACTCCCCTTAGGCTAAACTTGTAGTGCCTACAGATTCCCTAGATAATGCTGACCTTTGTCAAGGGCCTCCGAGAAGCTTTCCGAGAAGTCCAGCCCTTGGCCATTCCACATCGATCCTCCCGCAAAGCATTTATTCATCCTGCCTTGGAGTCATGCACGCACGTCTTTGTACGGCATGGTGCCTTCTCCAACCCTCCTATGATGGATCGTTTCTAGTTTTGCAGCGGTCACCTAAAACTTTCTATCTGCAACTCAATCGTGTTAACCCTCTTTTATACACCGTTCTCCTAGCACATAGGCTTTATTTTATTACCGCTATTTCTAATTATTTATTACTAGTGCTTGGATTCATCTCACTATATGTGGATTTGTTCTAACATCTCGTTCACACTATCTTAAAATCAATGAAGAAGGCAAATATTTGTTTATTTAGAGTTCATAGTACAAACTGAATGTTTGATTTTTTATATGAGTTATTATTATTTCTTGGTTTAATTTTAGCAATACGATAAGGTTACATTTTTATTTAGTGTTTGTATTATTATTTCTTCAATCCACCGCTTGGCAGTGACTTTCCATCCCGTCGCTCCCTTTTAGTCACTGGCTCCCACTTAAGAGCATCCACTTGTCCTTCTAATGATGACAGATGTCGTAATGCAGAAGTTTGTTATTGTTCATTCTAATATAATATATACGTATATTAAAGTAAACTAGATATTCTTCAACATTTCAATAATAATTTGTTAATGTTTGCAAGTGATTCTTAGTATTTTTTAACCAATGTGATAAATCAATATTATAACTCTGTTTGTATTTCAGTATATATAATAAAATTATTGCACAAATTATGCTACAGTTTACACAAGTAACATGTTTTTGTTCCAGTTTGTGTAAAACTGAATGAAGTTTAAGTTTGAGTACTCATAGTACTGCCATCCATGTTATAAAATACTATAAACTAATCAACTTTAATTAATTAAGTACTTAATTTATTAATTAAATATTAATAAACTCGCAAAAAAACATTAATTTTGATATTTGTATCGTTGCGTAGACTTCCGTCACATTATGACATTGTTAAATAAAATGTTTTCTACCGGGTCATAACTAAAATGTTAGCATATTAACTATAATTACACAATTAATTATTTTTATGCATGAGTAACGGGAAAAGTGGATGAGATACAATATAAAGAGGAATAAAGCAATGCCAAATTATAAAGAGAGTCTATAACAATTAAACCTCATTTTAGTAAATTAAAGAGAAAAACAGGAATGCTACTGAGGACGGTTTAATTTGGCGTAGTTTACGGGTCACTCCCTTGCTTTACTCAATATACCTGTACACCTTTATTATGTTAAAATTCCTCTTCTGTTTTCTCCTTAACTGTATTAAACTCACTTCGAAAATACATAAATGAGGTCAAAGATGTTAAAGTTTTAATTAAGTTAGTGAGTAATAAGGTAATATAACTGGAACATATGATTCATGTTGTTACTAAATATCAAACAGGTATATTTTCTTTTCAATGAAATAGTTTGAACTAGAGGCTGAAACAGAAATTGATTATCGAAAAAGCACAACAATATGTAAATGTTGAATAAAGCACTCGACTTTTTTTGCTGAATTGACGATATCGTTGCTATAACAAAATTTCTTGGAGCCTAAAATTTTTCATGCCTTTGTTCATGCTATTTTAAAAGAGGAAGATAAAGCTTGATAATGTTTAGGGATTTTAATGTAAGTTTACACGAACACTATCCATCGTGACTTCACCTAGCAGACCATAAATATTCAGAACAGGTGAAATGCTAGAACAATCGTCAATTCCGAAAAATCAAACTCGTTGTGTTCGAGAAGGCGTTGAGTTGCAAAAGCTTTCGTGCAGAGTGCTTCGTCGTAAATAACTACAGTCTGTTGTATATTCAGAATGAAGTTAGGTTCTAGTTTTGGAGGAAAAAGTTAATGAAGTACTTTATGTAACGACAGTCCAGTCTGTGAGTCGCTTCCATAGTCCTACCCAAACAGAATACCAACTTTTAGTAAGTGTGTAGAGAAAACACATAATTTCAACATCAAGTCCCTAATTAATGTATGAATTTCTTTCATGTAACTTTTAGTACTGATTGAGCAAAGATAGTAGTACTGGTGGGCAGTCAAAAAATACTTCTTCGTAATTTGATTCTTATCAATGTAATAAAAGATTTAAAAATCAGGAAAAAAATATATTTGCTCTAACTAAAGTTCGTTTACTGTATTACCTCAGAAATCAGAACGAGCTTTCTTCGATTTACTTTAATAACAGTAGAATCAGGAATTGTAATCTTTAATAATCAGGAAGGACACCCAGCCTCTATGCAAGTGTGGACCCGTTTTGACTGTCTGCCATTTACATTTGAGGCCTGCCTAATCGAGGACAGGGCAATCACAAGGGTGCTATCTAATTTGGAAATTTTCGTGTGGATAGACGACTGATATACAAAGAAAGTACTGTTATGTTTTAATAACAACGGATTTCACAATCATATTTAAAACCCTATTATTGAAATTTTTGTGTAGTACCTGGTAGTTTTCTACTTTTAATTTAAGTACATAACCACTGGAATATCAAACCCTTGAGTCTACCCCCTCTCTTTATAATGGGAGAAGGTTAGGTTTGGCTCATAGTGTTAATACATTTATAACATTTATGTTAGTAAAATGTACTATTACTAACACTTTACTGTTATTGCATTGTTGAAATATGTCATCCGTTACCTGTTTATTTATTATATGGATATAACAATTTCAGTTTTATAAATTGACAGTAGCACTCACTACTGATTCAATAGAAAGCGATTATTTAAAAAAAAAAAAACAAGTTTTTTTATTCTCTGTTTCATTAAACTTTACAATAATTCAAATGCAGTCATAAAAAAATAGTATTGCTACCTTTTGTAGGATATTTATGTTTACACACCTCAGAAACGAATGTGTATACGTTAGTAATTCATTAGCTATAATCACTCATAATTACTATAGAAATAGTACGAAACAGAAAAATGTAGTTACAACATAATACTATTACAAAACAAAATAAATATACACAATCTTTATACCATAAACTAAAGACTAAATTAGTTTAATATCTGTGTTGAAAAATTATAGATTAGTAATACAACTAATTTTATATAGATTTTTTTTAAATATAAAAAAAAAATAATAATTTTACATTCTCAAGAATAATTATTTATTAAAAACTTATATAGAAACTGGTAGTAAACAAAGATTATTAATGTAACATATAACTATTAAAATATTTTAAATATACATTGATTAACTCGTGATTTAACAGTTATTATTTAACCATTTCAAACAAAATAAACATATTATGAAATGACATTAAATTTAATTAAATGATTTATTTTAAGATTACTGTTTTCTTTTGAAAATGAAATTATAATCAGAGCAATTAAAAGCAGTAACGGTCAAAAAAGAGAGTGAGAATATCTGTAATCATAATCAATGTAACTTATGAAATCATAAATCAATGTAATCATAATCATAGCACTTGAAACCATTAATGATAACAAGAGAGCAAGAATCACTGAAATCTCTAATTAATCAAATCATTAAATGCAATGAAAGTCAAGGGAGAAGAAGCAATTTGTTGTACTGTCAATTAGGTACAGAAGGCTTTATGAAGTTAATTATAATGTGAATTTATTTTGCTTAACATTTGAAAGAGATTGAAATAAATAATAAATATAGTATAATGAATAACGGATTAATATTTAATGAAATGGATTATTTTCAATTTGACTAGATAGATAAAATCAAATGGAAAATTCAGAATGTATTAGTTCAATAGTAATATATAAAGAAAATAATGAATTTCATAATAAGAATAAAATATCTTAAACTCATCGCTGGAACATTCACAACAAAGTAACTGCAAATATCTTATATAATAACTTTAAATATATATATATATATAAATATATATATATTAAATTATGGAAATGGTTAGGTAACTTTTTGTATATAATAATTACTTGAATATAAATAAAGTATAGTGATAGTGAGAAAATTCGATCTCGAGATTTTGACAGAATTACATGTTTGAGGCCCCAGAAGTATATAATCGTCTAAATGGGAGATGTTTATTAGTCTTTCATTCCTGAGGTATTACAGATAGTGATTGATTCACTTATCAATAGATAAGCCTTTTTTGTATGTCACAGAAATAATGGATATACAATCATTAGTATAACTACATCAGTAATAACATTATGAACAGCCAAAGTGAAAATTTGCTAATACGAAATAATTTCCTACTAGACAACATGGCATTTGCTCCAATAGACCGTGGATCTCTTACATAGATTATCTGACCTCCTTCTACATTTAATACATAAGACAAATCTTCCCATTTAGAACTTGAAAATATTTTTAGTATTTTAAAAACATTACAAAGTTTTTGTCTGACATGTAAAAAAACATGTAAAAATAATGTCGTTTTCAGATAATTTTTAATTTAAGGTATAGGATAATTCCATTTGTTATTTTTAAAAGAATTTTTTTTTAATTCTGTATAAAGTTCTAAATTTTTGGTCGTTTATCAAATTATTATACTGGAAATTTTATAGCATGCTTGAGTTTTTTAAAAACTCACTTTTCTTTTTCTTAGTCAAGAATCATAACAATCCAATTTACTTTGAGTGAATGTTATTTTTTCCCACGTGCTGTACTTTGTTATAAGTTTACTATAAATGTATATTGCGAAAAAATATATTGGTAATTAGCGACTTTTGCGTTATTAAATCAAGTTCAAAGCCGACTTCTCTGTATAATTTTAAATTTAAAAGCTGGAGGCTTGAACCTTTTAAAAATAATGATATGAACTATTAGACTAGAATAGTGAAAACACAGGAAATTTGACAAAAACATAGGAACCCTTCAATAGTGCGTAAAAGTTCATTCCAAAAGCTTCAATATTACCCAATAATAGTGTTATTCATAAACGTAAAAAAAATCAGCATCTGATATTAACCTTTGTAGAATGGTGCAACATATAGATTGATTAGAACATTTTGTTAGACAAACCCATCATACCATAAGAAGAATTAGAAATTATATGTTTCATGATCTATCAAAGATTCTGGTCCGTAGCGTGGTAACAAGCAATGCTAACAAACTCACCCACCCACACACACACAGACATCATCGGAAAGACTTCATGAAACGACTTTTGGGTCCTCAAAACATATCATTCCGTCAAAATCTCGAGATCAGATTTTTTCACGATCACTATAATTTACTTATAGTAAAGTAATATATATTTTAAATTATGGGAACGGTTAGGTACCTTTTTGTATATAATCATTATTTTACTATAAATAAAGTACAGTGATAGTAAAAATAATCGATCTCGAGATTTTGACGGAATTACATGTTTTGAGGTCCCAAAAGTCGTTTTATAAAGTTTTTTCGAAGATGTCTGTGTGTGTGTGTCTGTGTGGGTGGGTTGGTGAGTGTGTATCCAAAGTTTGTGCCCACGCTACGGTCCAGAATTTTTGATGCATCAAATTGATATATTACACAAAAATGGGCCCCACAGTGTAGATGTACTATATTGTTGGGGAGCAAGTATGAATGATGGGAAAATCACTTCTTTTGCCCAAAACCTATTTTTAGGCAAGATTTTTTTCTCTTAAACTACAAACTCTAGAGTCTTGAAATTTTGGCATTATCTTTGAGGCTATAATAGTAATAAACGAAAAATATCTTCAGATTTTTTTAAACAGGAAATATTATTTTTTCAAAAAAATGTAAAAATTTTGGCTGATAATTCAATCTGAAAACTTGTGAGAACGATACAAGGATACGGTTTAACGGATCAAAATGTGAATGATTCTTCAAACGGTATGGCTTGTGATCAATCACTACCTCTAGGAATGAAAGTCTAATAAAAATCTCAGATTTAGACATTTATATTATGCCTAAATGGAACATTATGTATTATGTACACATGAAGTATGATATTAAGTTCACTTCTGGTAATTTTGAGTGTATTCCACTCCAGATTTTTTCATCGTTAACAGTGTTTTTTGGAACGAATTTTTTTTAGAAAATGTCTCAGGAGGTTTTCGTTCCTCTTTCCAAGTACCAAAAAAGTAATAACTCCCAACTAAACAAATAAAAGAAAACAAGTAATGGGGACTTAAAATCCTACATTTCATATTTTATATATAAATTGTAATGTTCAATTTTACTGTCAATATTAAATTACTGTTTAGTATTTGAGTTTCATTATTTATTAGAAATTATGGTCTGAAATATCTGAAACTAAATTATCATCCATTTTCAATATGGGAAAGAATATCATTATGCTTCTCCTGTAATAAGGAACTATTTAATATTTTCTAAATGTTTTTTCAGAAGAAAAGATGAGTTTTTACCACAAAATTATCAAACATACAAAATTATTATCTTAAAAGGATTTTTTGTAAATCTTGGAAGATTTAAAACATTTATGTAGTTTGATACCAGTATTAAAGAACTAACGCTATACTCTTAATTGGAATATTGTAATAGTATTTAATGCTGTTAAAAGTCGTTAAAATTATAAATAAAACAAATAATTTTTGATTAATAATCGAAAGTTTTTTTTAATTAAATGATATATTTATGAATTCAGAAAAGTTCACCTATTGTATTGATGCTGTTAGATTGCCCTCATTAAATGAATCAGTAAAATAAATTTAATATTATCACATCTACAATGGAACAAAGAAATTAAATGTATTTGATAAATATAAAGGATGTTAGTGACGCTATTAACCGTCATTACATACATTAGATGAAATTAACTTAAAGTTAACACCTAAAATAGTTATTAGGTTTCTGTAATTACTTAATCGCTTCTATATAAATAAAAAAACTGTAATCAGTATATTTGAAAAAAAAATTGAAAAATAGTATAGTTATTTCTTTAAAATTGAGGATCAACTTTGAAATATGTATGGCTAAATCTATGGGGATTTTAAGTAAACTAGATTTTTTTCTTAATTTATGTGGTGGATGAGGGGTCTCCAAAGGAATCGATGATAGGGCCAAGGGGGGCGGTCGTTCAATATACTATAGGTCGATTGGTACCTTGTGGTGAAAAAGGAGTCAATTATTATTTAGCTTTCATAGTTGAGTTTATAAAAACACAAATACACGAAGGGGTTGACACGCAAACAAAATTCGAAAATGTGTTGATAACTAGCAGATACATGGTTGAAGATGGTTTTTCGAATGCAAACGCAATTATGACAAAACAGAGGAGCAGACTAAATTTGGGAAGAATGTGATTTTTTTTTAGGTGATCTTCGCCTAAAACACTCTGAATTTGAACCCAATATCAGCTGTGTTATTGCTGCTTACCAAGGACATTCTTCTCATTAATGCCATCTATTTTATTAAAAGAGGTATGCTAGCATATTCTTGTCCTAATCTGTAGATGAAACATTTTCATCGATATCATTCTTGCTACAATTAAAACATATTTGTCGTGTTTGAGGTATTATGGCCAATATAATATAGCAATCCCAGACAAACACCATAAATCTAGTATTTTATATGCATCTTACAGTCATTTAGTGGGAAACAAAACTTCACTGATTGAATTTCCATTTTCATCATCTAATTTCTTGACGTTACTAATGTGGAAAAAATAAAAACTGTTATCAATGTGAAAACATACGTTGTTTTCAATATTTTTTCTATGGAGATCGATAAGAAGAAAAATATTTTTGGAAGGGGTTGATGTGATGAAAAGTTACACCCCTGTGGTGTATGATGTTGGATAGAAGGTGGGGGTGGATCTTGAATTGAATTCTGTTTCTGTAGGTAATAAGAATTCACATTGTGCGCCTCAACGGTTTTCGTTCTTTTTGTCATTAGGCAGACTGACAGATGGTACCCATGAAAGCCAACATATTTAGTATGGCGTCATGATATGAATAAATGATTTTGTAATCCTTTTTTTTCCTTGCGATAAATAAACTAATAAAATAAAATTTCTACAAAAATGACTTCTACATTATATAATAAAATATCATCAATAAAATAGTGTTTAAACAAAGAAAACAGAATTAAAGTAAACATATAAACTATTTTAATTAAGAAATTGTTTATAGAAGGGTTGTGGAGTACATCTAAATATTTTAAATTATGGATATTTGATTTTGCTATTGCATAGAATGTTTCCAAAGTTCTGGAAATTTAGCTATAACCTCTATTATTTTGTTAATTTTCGTCAATATTACAATGTAGTTATTCAATATAATCCCCATTTAACTGAATACATTTATCCAAGGGTAAACTTTTTTTTTTAAGCCGTCCTCAAAGAACTTGTTCAGCGACTCCTCAACCCACCTATTTATGCCAAGTTTTACGACAGTTAAACTTCAAATTGAACATCCTGTTAAGGTTTTTTTTCAAATCTGACACACAGATAATGATTACTAGGTGCAAAATCAGGAGAATAAGGTGGGTGTGGGAGCAATTTCCACTGTGAATTATTCAAAACATACTTCGTTTTTCTTGTGGTATGTGACCTTGCATAATCCTGTTGCAATAACGGACACTTATGCACTTTCCAGGCCGATCTTTGACACGTCCGGCAGACAGTGGTCCAAATAATAAATTATAAGAATATTCTACATTAATTCTAATATATTCCGCTATATAATCTATAAAAATTATCCATTTGCAAGCCTAGAATACACTAGGCTTTACCTTTCTAACACGGAACTGCTCGCGCCTTAAGCGGAGGCCCTTCTTCAATCTTGCACCATTTTTTGGATTGACTTTTGGTCTCCGGACTGAAATAAGGTGCCCACGTTTTGTCGGTGGTAAATATTCGTTGCCAAAATTTATCACCGTAACGAGCTAACAGGTCTTGGAGTTGACAAATATCAAACCTATTGTGTTTCTGTTCTGGTCCCAAAAGCTTTAATACCCAGCGCGCCAAAACCTTGCTAACGTCTAAACAGTCATGCAAGATGTCATGAACTTGTTGTTTACCTATAGCTAGATTTAAACTAATTTTACGAATAGTCAATCGTCTGTCCTCTTTCAGAAGGACTTCAACAGCAGTAATGTTTATTTCATTTACCGACGTGCTTCGGCACCGACTGCATGGATAGTCTTCTAGTGATGTTCTACCAGTTATAAACCGGTTGATCCACCAATAAACAGTACTTTTGGATCCTGCAGACTCACCAATTAAGTACTCCTTACAGACTCTGAATAATTTCTAATATTTTCTGACCTTCTTTCCACAAAAAGAAAATTATTGCTTTTTTAAATTTTGCTGCGTCTTCTATGGTTACAATAACAGCGCTATGAATACGCGGCTGTTCAGTCGAACCTAAATTAGTCTGAACAATATTTTACTAGATAGTTGAATAAACATGTCGAGACTTGTCTGGTACCAACGACATTGCCTATAAGTTCTGCATAATTTAATTAAAGCTTAATTTCCAGAACTTTGGAAACATCACTCATAGTTTGGAAGTTGTCATTGTATATCAGTAAAGCTCATTGTCACTCATTGTAAAGCAGTAAAGAAAAGGTTTTTCCAATAAGACATTCACTCTATATCCTTGTGTAGAGATAGTCTCTGTAAGCAGCGAAATATGTTCTACAACCATTAAGATTCGAGCATGAAATCCTATTAATGAAGGGTTTTTTTCGGTGAAGTGGTCATCCTGTTGTTACAGTGGGTAGTCTGTGTTTTCGTCTATTATTGAAGTTTTATAGTCTACGGTTATCACAGGCAAGAAATATAATTTGAGGATAATCTCTTTGTTCTTAGGAAAAATGTTTTACCTCATATAGTCTGTATTTTTAAAAAAACATTCTAAAGAATCTGGAGTGGCCTACACCCAACTTTACTATAAGTAAATATAATATCAAACTTCTTGGGTATATAATTTCCAACTCAGATATAATATAAATATCTAAATGGGAGACGATTATTAGTCATTAGTTATTACTTTGTAGCATTGAAGATAATTCCAAAATTTCAAGACTCTGGAATTAATAGTTTAGAAGAAAAAAAAGTGTTGTCTAAAAACACATTTTGGACAAAAAAATGACTTCTCATCATGCATAATTGCACCATTCAACAGGGTTCATATACATTATGAGGCTAATTTTGGTGTAAAATTCAATTTGATCCATCAAAGAGTCTCGACCGTAGCGTCTACACAAACTTTTAAACACACACTCACCCACCCGCAGACACACAGATATCATCAAAAAAACTTCATCAAACGACTTTGGGGACCTCAAAGCATGTACTTCTGTCAAAATCTAATTTCTTCACGATCACTACACTTTACTTATAGTAAAGTGAAAATATGAATCGAACCTATTCAATTATAAAATACTAGCAAAGGTACCCTTCTTTGACGGGTACTTTATCAAATATTCGGAGATGGTACTTGGTATTCCAAAAGGTCATTAGGAATTATAGAATAGTAGAAAATATCATTATTATCACGGTGTTAAATGTTTCTCTGCACACTATATTAGCTGTCTGTCCCTCGGGTGCATAGAAGAACAAAGAGTACAGAACCGTGCAGAGAAATAGTACAGAGAACAGTAACCTCTTACTTTTGAGCAAGCAAGTTACATTTCACCATGTGAGAAAAACTTGGTCTCGCTCACTTCAATTCCTGTGATAGAGTTTCTTTCCCCTTATGACTTACTTACCGTCATTTCGAAACAGACGCTGACGGGACGTTTCAATCAATGTTATGCGTGGTATACACACAAACTCCCCAGTACAACACCCAGTCTAGATGTTGTGTACGCCTCTATGGCGTATCTGTGCAGAGCAAGAACTCAGAGTCATTTCGGAGACAGAACTTGCACATTTTCGGGGCACTCAGGTTTTATGTTTTTTTTTCCTGCCTGATCATTAGTAAGGGTTGATAATTGTTCGTTCACAAAGCCAGTTATTCTGAATAGATAGTACATCTTGAACTCTAGGAAACACCTAGTCAATTATCTCTCGCTGGGTGATTAAATGCAAATGAAATTGAAATCAACTAACAATACCTACTTGCTATACCTGTATATTTTCAAAATAAACATTTCTGCTAAGTTAGCCGAAGACAGCTTAAAAGTTCATAACTTAACTTTTACGTTAAATTCTCAAAACCATTCAAAGCTTAGATTTTAAGTTAGACATACACAAACCTACTTTTATTGTTTCAGCTCGCTATGTCTCAAGTTGGCTAAGTTTACAAGTGAAAAAATTTTGCTTACAAACCGACAGACAGAAATTTTTCCAAGGGTGGATTCAGTTTCTCTAATGTATAGAACGTAAAGAAAACTTGAAATGAGTCAGTTCTAAGCAATGTACAGACAAAACCTTTCTTTTATTTATATAAATGGTTATCCGATTCTCTTTTACTAACACAATCAACTTAATCATATTTTCTCAGTCACGTCCGTTAGATGGAATTAAAAAGAGTGTCCATAATTTGTTCAAGTCAAATCTTTGACCAATATTGACTCTTTGCCAGTAATAAAGCTCAGCCTATCTCACTTGGAATCCTTCCAATTTATTACTTCTCTTTATCACCGCATAAACCCTTTTATTACCTCCTGACAGATTGAGTTCGTTTCAGACTCGTTCACATTACACTACACATCCCTAAAGCCATCTCGCATTTCTTCATGTATTTACAAGTATCCAGTTATCGCTTAATCAGTAAACTATCGATTTATATAAAAATATAATTCTGAAAATATCCTTAAGTGTTGAGAAGGTAACTTATGTTGTAAGCCATCTGAAACTTTAACCAGGGTTGTAGATTTTAAAATTTTCCTTCAAGCTAGCCAAGATGTTAATTTTCCGTAACTGTTATTTCTTGACTTAAACTACTAGTATCTTGCAGAGGTGGTTTTGTACCATGAAACTATACCATAACAGTATACAAAATAAGGTAAACTCTAATGATTCAAAATATTTATTTCTTTGCTCTCTTTCAATTTTCATAATATTGATTTGCTGTATTTATTTTAGGCGTTAAAAATTCTGTTTGAACAATACATTTACGATATAATAATGTTGCTAAATATTTTTTTTAATATTGTTTTAAGTACAGCATTACAAAAAACAGATTATTATCTGTTTATACACACACCCAATTGTGTCATTTTTATGTCGTGATTATTACCAGAAATAGTAATTTGTCAGATTCTATATTGGTACTGACCACCATATAATTTAGCTAATAGTAAATAAATTAATTGGAAATAAAGTGAGGAGGTCCGTTAGGTAAGCGACATATGCATGTAGAAACAAAAGGTAATGCTATCACTCAGATGGCAGCAGTCGACAGTCTGGTCGAAGGTTTTGACATTTCACTAATAGTCATCAGAAAGTTACAAACACGTCAGGGAAATTAATGAAACAGAAAGATATCATCAAATCATCAATATATCACCAAAGGGCGACTATACATTAAATACAAATCAGCTTACAACAAGGTTACATAGAATCATAAGGGAAGATAATGCAGACAGATAAAACAAAGATTCAATGTTTCAGAAAAAAAATAAAGAAAAATATAAAGAAAATGTAGGAAAAAAATTAACATATACAAATACAAAAGAAAGGAAAAATTAGATTACAGAGGAAGAATCACTAGTTTGATTCGAGTTCACATTATTCATTCGCACATTATTAAGAGATCCAATTTGTTTAACAATAGTCTGAATGAAAAATTTATTTGATTTAAAGAGACTTGGACTGCTGTTGATGAGGGTTTCAACATTGTTTTTGATCAAAGCATTTTCAGCTATGTTCCTTTCACGATCCTAAGATAGAAAAATCAGTTCCTTGGCATCCTTCCATTTTACTGCATGATTCATGTTTTTGATGTACTGAAATAAAGCACTTGACTTTTCTTGTCTTTTAACAACATAAATATGCTGATATTTATGTTGACAAGCACTCAACACGAAGAGTCGAGTGCTTTGTTCCAGTATATTAAGAATACGAATACTTTTCATTCGTTTGTATTAGTGTATGAACATTTTTTTTATTTTTAGTCCTATTCTATTAGATAGGACATAAGTCGAGTTGGTTTGTCCACTTTATTCGAGTTTATTGCTTTTAAGTCTAGTTATATACATCAAAGTCAGTGACACTGAGTGTAATTTACTAACAGCATGTAAACGCTCTTACGACTTCACCCTTTGTTTTTTTCTTATTTTCTCCTAAAAACGGGGTGAAGTTCAAATGATGACAACCTTATATTTTTGTTTTCGAGATTAAGTATACTTGTGTATATATATGTGTACAAAATGAAATAGTATACAATAAATATATACATGCATATGGTGGTATTGATACTGAAGATATTATTGCCTGAAGAGGTGAAATGGGTTACCACCTGCCGGATTTGGAAGCTAACTAGTGTGCGTCAGACGGGTGACCTCCTCTTGCTATGACGTACTTCGCCCGTTCCCAGTGACGATATATATATATATATATAACAGATTCAATAATAAATCGACCGTTTGATAGAATAGGTATGTTTTCTAATCGGTCAATTTTCTAGGATAATAAATCAAACTCTCGTTGCCAACGTTTATGTTTTATTTAAAACCTTTTTCATAGGCCTACAAACAAAGAATAATAAGAAATCACATATCAACATCAAACATATACACAATAAGAAAATGGATTGTTACAACTTATGAATATTACAAGCAGAAGTATTTCAGAGATACATAAAGCAATATTACTTACAGAAGTAAGAATTTTTTAACTAAGAAAATGAAATTTACATTATTTAAAGGAACAACAATGTTAACCGGACAAAACCGTGGACTAGACTAATATCTTATCTTATTAGTCTACTCGAAGGTTTTGTCCGGTTAACATTGTTGTTTCTTTAAATAATGTAAATTTCATTTTCTTAGTTAAAAAATGCTTACTTCTGTAAGTAAGTAGGTAATAAGGCCTATGAAAATGGTTTTAAATAAAACCGAAACGTTAGCAACGAGGGTTTGACTTTTTATCCTAGAAAATTGACCGAATCCTGATTAGAAATCATACTTATATATATATATATATATATATATATATATATATATATATATATATATTTTATATTATTATTCTTAAGTTGTTTTATTTTTCTGTTTGCTTCTGTATTATTAATTACTTAGTTTTTATTATTTGTTTTATTATTGATTTCTTTTTTGTTTTCCTTTATGTTTCATTATGAATAATCCGATTGGATTTTGGTTAGATGAAGTTGACTACCTATCTCAGAAAATAGTAAAATGTACTGTTCATATTGAGTTTATCTCACATTGCTTGAATCTTAACATACCGCCTATCGGTCTTGCTTTGAAGGTGCCACTATCAGCCTTCCCTATCGAATTTCGTTATCAACTGGCCTGTCCTGGTTTCCAATATTCTCTTTACTTATCTCAACTAACTCTCCACAATTATATTAAGTTAAGGATTTCTTTCCACTCAAAACTGTCCTCTGTTATTAAAATTCTTCTGAATATTTGAATATTTCCCCTGAATATTTGATATCTATTAATAGCTCCTAAAAAATGCTCAAATGTTTTTAGAGAAGTCTCGTACTTCCAATCTTAAGAAACTTTATTTTTCTTATCTGTCTCAGGGTTTAAGTTTGCCATTACAGGTACCTTTTCCTCAAATCCCTTTGCCCTTGCCTGACTCTTTTCCTCAATCCCCCCATTCACTTACTACTATCTGTTCTGGTATTAATCCCTACCCCCATTCATATAACGCTAGGCCTCGCCCTCAGCGTCACTCCACATGCAGTCCTACTAATTCCTACCCCCATTCTGATACCGTTATTTCGCGCTCTGAGCGTCATTGCTTTCCCAATCCTACTAATTCTTACCCCTTTTTTAACTCCGTTACGTCTCCCCCTCAGCATCATTCCACTCGCTTTCCCTCGAATAACACCATTAATAGTAATAGTAATATTTGCAATATTTCTTCCCGTTCGGTTAATTGTTCTGAACTCAGTGTTCTCTCGAAGGGGCTAAGTTTTAGCCCGGTCCCTAGAGTAAACCATATACAAATTTTAGAGGATCTTCAAATGTTTTGTAGATCTCGCCGCTTGAAATTCTTTTGGAAGTCTCATGGCAGTAATTCTGGTAAGCAGGTTCAAAAACTCCACACCTCTCTAAGTAGATTTCCATCCCTTTCTTTCAATGAACCCCCACTATCTGCATCACATCCTCTGGAATTATTTATTTCCTTAGTTTGCAAGGACTCTAATCCTACTTTCCTTAATTCCTTAACACCCTATGACAACCTTACGGCTGATGAGAGAGTAGCTATCAAGAGTCTGAGAAGTGATGGTTCCTTGCTCATCATGCCTGCTGATAAGGGGTCTACTGTTGTTCTAATGGACCGTGATGTTTATAACCGCGTCGCCGTGGACCAAATGTCGAACCCTACCTTCTACGTTCCCCTTTCCTCTGATCCTACTTCTACTTTTCGCTCTAATCTATCTGCATTACTTGACAGCAGCGCCCAGGGCGAGGGCCTTTCTCGTGGTGACGTTGACACACTTATCCCTGCACATCCTCGCTGTCCTGTTTTCTATCTTCTTCCTAAGATCCATAAACCTTTCAACATGCCTGACTCCCCTCCCCCTGGTAGACCCATCGTCTCCAGTGATGGCTGTTTGACTGAGAGATTATCTGCTTTTATAGACTACTTCCTTCAGCCATTAGTCCGTAGTCAACCTTCCTTTTGTAAGGATTCTTTTAATTTCCTTCAAATCCTTAAAGATTTTTCTCCACCATCAAACCTTGTTCACCCCCTCGTCATGGGTACCATGGATGTCACTTCGCTATACACTTCTATTGAACATTCTGAAGGCTTGGATGCGCTCCGATACTTCCAAGATCGAAGAAATCCACCCCACACTCCTACCATCAATTTCATTGTTCAGTTGGCTGATTTTTTCCTTAGACATAATGTCTTCTGTTTTGATGGTAATTATTACCTTCAGATGAGGGGAACGGCTATGGGCACGATCATGGCTCCTTCCTTTGCAATCTTTTCATGGCGAAGCTGGAACAAGATTTCCTTGCCACTCGCAATCTCCTCCCCATCCTTTACGCACGCTACATAGATGATATTTTTTTCCTGTGGCTCCATGGTAAGCATGAGTTAGATCAGTTCCTTACGTCATTTAATTCCTTCTCTTCATCTATTTCCTTTACTCATCAAGTGTCCAATAACCTTATTCCATTTTTGGATGTCAGCGTCACCTGTTTTGATATTAGAACGTGTACCCAGCCTTTCGGCCATATCACGTATAATAGCAACACAGATCGATGCCTTTTTTACGTGAAAACTCTTTCGCCGCATCTCGGGGACGAAAGCCCTAGCCGAAGATAGAGGCAAAACAGCCTCCGAGATACGCCCGAGGTGGACCACACGGAGGAGAGTTTCCACGACACCACATCACATAAAGGAAAAAGAAAACTACTACAAAAAAGGAGATTATAATGTTAATAAGTAATAAAGCAAAAAACTTGACTTCATCCGAGGTCTTCAGAAAACACAAATTAAAAAACTATCTTCTATCCAAACAAAATTAAAACTCAAAATTCACTCTTCAATGTGCTCAAAAAATTATTTAATCTTGGAGGCGTTATCCCCTATGTTCCCCTGATTCTTCTTATCTCGTTTATATACTTTAGAAAAACTTGTCTATATTTGGTGAGCGCTACTCCATACGTGTCTGCCACAAACCGGCCCGTGGCCATTTCATAATTGAATCTGGATCCTGCATATCTGGGACAGACCTCCAGGATGTGCCCTACGCTCTCCAGTTGGTCGCCACAGCAACAGGATGCGCTTTCCCTCACACGTAAAAAAAGCTATCCCTAGATCATTGTCTATACGCCTCCATAAAATTTGTAGCAGAATAAAAGATCGTTCCTTCCAAATAGATTTATTGAAACAGAAATTTTCTGACCGACGATATCCTTCTAATTTCATTAACAACCGTATAGTCCCTGCAGACGTTCATCATAATTCAGGTTCTAGGAGGGATCGCAGTGACTCTAATTTCCTCATCACCACTTAGTTTGCTGGTGCTCATAGGCTGGGTGCAGTTGTCAGGGAGTTTTTCCCTATACTTTATTTTTCCTCCTGAACTTCCTCAGTCTTTAGTGAGGCACCTTCCATTTCCTATCGCAAACCTGCTAATCTTCAATCTATCTTCTCTCACATCTCTTCTCCTAAGCCTCCAAAAACTGCTGGTGGTATGGTTCAATGTGGACGTCGTGGATGTCTTACTTGTCCTATCATCAATCCTGTTCCTTCCTTTACCTCTTTCCATAGTAAACGCACCTACCCTATCTCTCACAAGACCTCTTGTACCTCTGGTAACTGCGTTTACCGTTTGGATTGCACGCAGTGTGATTCTTTTTATGTGGGTTTGGCTTCCACCAAGCTAAGTCTGCGTATGAATAATCACAGGTCGTCCGTTGGCAAACGCAGTGACCTTCCCGTTGCTACTCATGCCAGTTCTCACGGACTCAGTTTCAATGACTGTTCCGTGTACAGGTCCTGAGGCAGATTGATCAGAGTAATTCGAAAGTCACTCTGAGAGCTTCAGAAGAAGCACTTATTAGTCTTCTGGGCAGTAGATCGGTTCCTGGGTTTAACCTAAATCGTTGATTTTTTTTTTATAAGTTGTTATCAGATTTTAATTTTATTTTAGTTAATTGTTTTCATTTTTTTCATTTTTATTTGGCTTTTATCTATTTATCTTCCTTGTCTACCTTTCCTGCGAAAGTAGGCTACACTGTTTGAGTGCTTCGGTTCGAACGCCAAGCCAGTCGTTAGCAGCCTTTGGAGCGATTCACATCTATTCCTGACGACGAGGACTTCGAAATATAGTAGTGAGTTCAGTGATTTCTTTTCTATGTGTTCTTTTGAAAATTCTAGTTTATATATATAAAACTAAAGTTTATCGGGATTCGGTCAGTTCTTCAGATTCAAATTAAACTCTCATTGCCAACGTTTCGGTCTTTATTTGAAACCTTTCTCATAGGCAGAAGTATAAATTTTGAAACAGAAAAACTAAGTATGACATTACAAATTATTTTACAAAGAAAAATAGTATGTGGATTTTAACAACAACTGTAGTCTGAATGAACACATGACACTATGAAAAAGGTTTGAAATAAGTACCGAAACGTTGGAAATGAGATTTTAATTTTAACTTGAAGAACTGACCGAGTCCCAAAAAACTTTAGTTGTGTTTCTATTCCACGGTCGATACTTTTATCATATATATATATATATATACATATATATCTCAGCTCAAAAACGAAGAAAAGCAACACATAGATAAAGAGACACACTTACAAACTCAAATCTCTTTTCTCTTTTTCTCTTTTCTCCTGAAGACGGATCATCCGAACATTTGTGTTTGTAAGTGTGTCTCTTTCTCTGTGTGTTCCTATTCTTCATTTTTGAACTGATTTGCGTCCAGTTTGGATCGTTTTTTCGAATTTTGAGTGGATACATATATATATGCAGAAAAATCACAATAAATAAACATGTGATGCAATCAATGAAATTAAACCACAAGGAAAAAAAGAAAAGAATAGAAAAAATGCTCTGAGGCCTTTCAATTTATTTCATCAGAGAGCAAACAAAGTAAGAACTTTTTTTTTTTGTTACCTTCCTTGTACATATCTTTTATGTTATCTTCTTAGTTCTTACTTTGTTTGCTCTCTGATGACATAAATTGAAAGGCCTTTTTACTTACTAAAAATACTTATACGTATTATACTAATAAAAAAAATAACCACTAAACATAGTAAAAGAAATGGAAAAGTTTTATTTGCTTTGCAGTGTTACCTCGTTTTCAAACTGTTTGAGGCAAAAGGAGAAGAAATAGCCGCTGACAGTGTAAATGTAAGAATGTTTTGATAACCATAAACATGATAATCAAACGAACATCTGCTGAACAGAGAGCAGGCTACAACTAATCTGGGGATTTCTTACCAAACGCCCACCCATCCTAATATGTTATTGTTTTATGACGCAAGTTTTAATAATATCAGTTTAATGTTGTACATTTCATTAACTAATACTTCGGCTTGTTCCCAGTTCATAAAAAGTTTAAATGTTCTAGTTTAGAAAAAAAACATATTTTACTCCTTGTAATACTATATTTATTCTTTTTAATAAGTGTTTCCAGTTCTTTACTCGTTTCCCGTAATACTTATACTTTCCCGTAATAATACAATCATGAAAATGAATAGAATACACATTCTTCATTTTCTTTGTCAGATGCTTTAGTAACAACTCTATATTTCGGCAATTCTTGAACACATTAGTAATACCAAACTACTTTAACAACCAAGAAATTATACCTACAGGATGACCAAAAAGGAATAAGTAATTTAGTGGGGGGGGGAATTGGTTTTTCTCTTCTGTTTTATTTTTTAAGCTGCTTTTGATCTGCTTTATTATGTTAACAATGAAGGGTTCAGAGCTAGAGTAGATGGTCTCTTTTCTATTTGGCTCAATAAACCAAAGGTTAACCCATTTCTAAGTAACTTAAATGGTCTACTCTCCAGCATAAAATTTACAACTTTGACTGAAAATGATGGAACTTACTCCTTACCGGATGTCCTTCCAAGGAAAAGAGAGATGGTTTGGTCTTTATAGGAAGACTCATGTGGCTGCTTACATACATTACTACTATTCTTCACACCCCATTTCTATTAAGAGGTTTGTGTTCAAAGGAGCTTTTAGAATCTGTAATGAAGAGTTTTTAGAATAGGAAATTGAAACTATCTGAAACTTCATTGTTGATATAATAAAACGGATCAAATGGAACTAACAAGCAAAACACGGGAGAAAACCACTCAACCATACTAAATTACTTTTACTCCCTGTTAGTCATCCAATAGTTATCATTTATTCCTCATTCATGCAGTTTGTTGTTACTAATTTGTTCAAGAATGGTAGAAATATGAAGAGTTGACTAATAAAGCATTTGATAAAGAGAATGGTGTGTATTCCATCCTTATCATGATCCTTGGTTTAAGTATTGTAGGAAACGGGTAGAGGTCTGGATACATTATTATTAAACAGAATCAATGTAGTATTAAAAGGAAACGTGCTTTATAGGAGGGAAACATGCTTTATTTTTCAATACTAGTTGATTTAAATATGACATAAACTGGGAACAAGTGTAAGAACCGAATTAATAGTTTGTGAATAGTACATTAAACGTAATATGAAAGGATATCTCATAAATAAGATAATTATGATAACTTGATTTACATGAGCCCTTGTTTGCAAAAAATGGTTAGGTATTTCGTAAAGGAAGTTGACAAACAAATTGTCGTTAAACTGTTTCCCCTTTTTTTCTCATCAGATTATGCGTTGATCTCCGTTTATGGTACTACAAAGATTCTTTCACTAACGGCTATTCCCTTTTCCTATGCTTCAAACAGTTCTTTGAAAGCGAGTAGTTGAAGGATAAAAAGTTTGTCTCTAATCATTTAATTTACGTTTTATGTTAAGGTATTGCCTGAAAACTATATATTTTTTGTTCATAACAATGACTGCTTATATTTTAACTTTGTTATATCTTATTATATTTATAGCAGCGTCTAACTCTGCATCTAACAGGTTTTAGATACCTGATAGCAATAGATTTTCATGAACTTGATTATGAGTGAGAAAAAGTCAGTAACGAAAGTTGGAGCATAAATGAAAATATCTATACTGAATAAGTATAAAAAGTTATTGAAAAAACGATAAATGGTCAACATTATCAAATCAGTAACAATTAATCCCCTTATTTATATGAAAACTCAAGTTGTCAACACTTCTATAAAAAATTAGTATTAAGTCATGCGACTTTCTGACTTCTTTGTAAAGTAGTAGCCGGCTCCAGCTTTGCAGGGGTAAACAGACACTTCGTGAAGGAAAATACAAATTATACTACGACACCAATAATCAGAGCAGCATAATTAGATGAAAGGATTTTTAAAAATATAATCAAAGACAATATATAGCCCAAAAAATAGCAGTGATATATAACTGCAATTACTTATTAAACAAGTTTAATCGATAGCAGCCGATTTATAGGAAAATAGAGTTATCTCCTGAAAGACACATGCGTTTACGGGAACTGTATAAGCCCTCATTATTCGAAGCTACATTGGGATGGCTACGACTTCACTCACCAGGAAACTTACCAAACACCTAATAGTTGGAGAGCAATCGACATGAGACAAACGTATAACACCAAGCTAAGAAAAGAAATACTGATAGCCAATTCGAAAAAATGAAAAAAAAAAAATTACAGAATATCTTAGATAATGATAATAGACAATCATAAGCGAATTAGGGATATCTAAAGTTGAAAAGAGGATAAAACTTTAAAATTACCTAGATCTAATCAACAGGTCATCTGTTGGTCAACTCATATGAAAATAACATAAATATTTGGAGGTAGCTTATTATCAAACAATTAATGCAAGGAAGTAAATGTACTATTGATAAGCATACACAAGTGCTTAAAGTACTTTTAAGTTGCAGATGAAAATTCCATTAATGCATACTAATAGATTAATATGGATCAATGGTGTTATCCTATCTTAATCTAATGGAGGGAAAGGTATTGTTTATAAATATCTTTATAGAAAAATTTAAGAGATACAAAATTCTGTGTGGCGAGATAGTTTGAAACAAATTTTTCCATAGATATTTCTTTATTTATTGAGTTATCAAACTTTTTTTTCTCAGTTCATAAAATGATTGAAATCACTATCTGATATGAACTAAAACAATATTTACTTAAGTTTTGAAGATCCTCACCCACCAATCAATACCACCACGGCTGCTGACTTTAAAAAGATATTTATAAACAATACCTTTCCCTCCATTAGATTAAGATAGGATAACACCATTGATCCATATTAATCTATTAGTATGCATTAATGGAATTTTCATCTGCAACTTAAAAGTACTTTAAGCACTTGTGTATGCTTATCAATAGTACATTTACTTCCTTGCATTAATTGTTTGATAATAAGCTACCTCCAAATATTTATGTTATTTTCTATGTTATGTTTTGGTGATTTCTTTCGACTGTATATATTAGACATAGAAAAAATAGGATACTGGCTGTATTTAAGCCAATACGGCTATTGTCATTCTGTTACCAATATAAAATTAGGGACCAAAACATATTTGATTATAATATATTAAAACTGTTTTGGCAGAATGTGATGTTATATATCACTTATCGAACATGCAAACGTTAATGAGAACCTTTACTTCACTGACTTACCAATGCAGATCCGAAACCATCGAAGAGACATCTTTACCGTGATTCCTTTCATGGCCTTGGCAAGATTTTTTTGAATGAAACAGTTGACAATGAAAACATTTTATGTTTTTCAGTTATGATTAATAATTCTCAAAGCTGTCCTATCGACGTTTTCTCAACTTTTCACTCCTCAGTCTTTTACTAACCAAGCACCACTTCAACAAAAACCCCTTAAAAGTTCTTTTATTAAAAGGAACAACAAATACTTTTAAGAAACTAACAGTATAATATACACATTTCTTTTACAACTTCATTATTTGCCAGAGCCTTTTAAATAAATCACCAAGTTTACTTCATCTTTGTATAGCGAAGAAATAGTTAAAAAAAAAAGCTTGAAATATTGTTCACTGTGAAATGTTTTTCATAATATATTTTTATCATTTTTGTTGCTGTTGCAGAGTAACTTCATCATTTTGCCTACTAGATTTACATTGTACCCATTATCGTAACTTCTCGTCATATTAAGTGACAAACTTGATTATGAAGTTAGCAAGCAAATGGAATTAAACAAAATTTGATCATTCATTTCGATCATGATATTTAGAATTATATAAGTATATACAGATTATATTATATCATATTTGATATTATATAGAATTCAAGTTCATTTAGAATTATATGATTTTTAGGAAAAAATGTAAGGAAGGTCTTCAAAAAATATTAAATATGTCAAGCAGTAAACAACCCCTATGCTTAAACAAAATAATCAGAATAATTTTATTATTCAGAAATCATTCCAAAGTTTTAGACGAAACGAGGAAAATAAAAACAATTATTTGAAAAGTGAAGTAAAAAATTAAAAAAACCATAGTTATAATAATGACAATTATAATTATCCAAAAAACAAGAAATTAATAAATATCTAAAAATAGATAAATAGATAAAAATATACACTCTACTTTAGTACAATTAAACATATTGGCAATCAACTTAATTATAATTATTTAATTAAGTTATATAAAAATTTAATTATACCTTTAATTTGTAAACGTATTATCAAACTCTGACTTGAAAGTATATTCTAACTCATAAATAATTAATTAAATAACCTCAATTATTTCAATATAGGTATACCCATATGTGAACAACGACGAGTGATATATCTGACACGCTTATAAAGATATATAAGTCTAGTTTAAGATTGAGACATGTGCCTGACTGTTGGAGGACTGCCAGGGTGGTTTTTATTCCCAAAATTGGGAAGAGAGACTACACTAGCTCAAAGTCCTTCAGACCAGTCAGTCTTACTTCCTTTCTGCTAAAGGTTTTGGAAAAATTAGTTGACAAATTTCTGTCGCATAGTGTGTTAACTAGGGAACCGCTACATAATTGTCAACATGCATACATTAAAGGACGGTCCACGGAATCCGCCCTACATGCCCTAGTTAGTAGAGTAGAAAAGGCACTCCAGAACAAAAACTATGCACTTTGCTTGGTTTTTGATGTTGAAGGTGCCTTTGATAAAATAAGTTCTATAGCCATCCAGACTGCACTAGAGAGTAAAGGGACTCCCACATTGTTGGTGAGGTGGATCCTGGACATGTTAGCTGACAGGACTGCTATCACTAATATTAGAGGGATAAAAATGAGACAAAAGATCTCCAAAGGCTGCTCTTTTGTGTGTCTGGTCATTGAGAATCTCATAATAGATTTGAATAACGAAGGGTTCTACTGTCAAGCATATGCAGATGATGGATGTGTGTTGGTAACAGGGAAGTTCCTGGATACAGTCTGTGACCTCATGCAATCTGCGTGTAATGTAATACTAAGTTGGTGCCACAGAATTGGACTTACAGTTAATCCCAGAAAAACTGACCTCATACTATTTACAAGGAAGAGGAAGTTACAGTGGTTTAAGGCTCCAAGGATGTTAGGAGAAGAATTAAATCTCTCCGATCATGTTAAATACTTAGGAGTTTTTTTGGATAAGACATTAAGTTGGAAACTACACATCAACAATGCCATAGAAAAGGCTATTAAAACTTTCTGGCAGTTGAGGCGTATAGTAGGCAAGACATGGGGCTTGAAGCCAAAGGTGATGTATTGGCTTTTCACAGCTGTAATAAAACCTAGACTTCTTTACGGCTCTATCTTATGGTGGAGGGAAGTGAAGAAGAAAGGTATAGGAGTCAGATTAGCCAAAACTCAACGTTTAGCGAGTCTGGCTATAACAGGCGCGATGAGAACCACACCCAACAAAGCCCTGGACGTTCTGTTGGGGCTGCCAAGCTTGGCTGACGCAATAATCGGAGAAGCAATGGCGGCCTACATCAGACTACGGGACTATGGGATGTGGAACTTGGTTAGAGGAAATAGTCACACCGAAATAGAACTGGTGGTTAAGAAAGAGATAGGGGTTTTAGAGTTGGAAATACCCAGACCTAAATATGGCCTACCTAACAGCAGGAATTTTAATATGATAATTCCCAATAGGAAACAATGGGAAGATATGGACATTGCATTCTCGTCGGATGAACTGATATGCTTCACTGATGGTTCTAAAATCGGTGAAGCAGGACAGTCAGGAGCGGGAATTTTTATTTCCAACTTAAATATAGAACTAAGCTTTCCGCTTGGGACTCAAACCACAGTCTTCCAAGCAGAAGTGTTCGCCATTTTAACGGCAGCTAATCTGCGGGAGGTATGGGATGGATCCGGTAACCATATGCTCAGACAGCCAAGCGGCAATAAAGGCAATTATGTCTCCAACAACTTCCTCCATGTTGGTAATAGAGTGTCAGGAAACACTAAATAAACTAGCTCAGATTAAAGAGGTTAAATTAATATGGGTTCCGGGACATAGCGGCATTTCAGGCAACGAGAAGGCGGACTTGTTAGTCAAAATCGGAGCCGAAATGCCGTTCATAGGACCGGAACCGGTTTTCCCGCTTTCTACTGCAGGAGTCAGACATCTTATAAATGCCTGGCTGCAGGAGAATTTGAAGAAAAGCTGACCGAACTGTCCGGGCAACAGACAGGCTAAGCTGTATATTTCGGGTCCTAGTATAAAGTGTAAGAAGTTTCTCCTTAGTCTAGGTAGAATAAGGTTGAGAAATCTTATTGGAATTCTCACCGGTCACTGTAAACTGAGAAGACATCTAAATATCTTGAGTATAGCAAACAGCGCGACCTGCCAAAAATGTGGGGAAGAAGATGAAACCTCCGTCCACTATGTGGCTGAATGCCCTGCATATAGTCTCCTTAGACTTCATATTTTAGGTTCAAGTACCATAAAAATAGATAATTTATGGAGAAACCTTCTGATCTACATAGAAAGATCAGGAAGATACTCCTAGGAGTAGGATCCGGGATACATGGGGAAGGCAAAAAGGGCCCACTTGGCTGGCCTACTTGCCAGATCTTAGATCTACTTGCCTTACTACTACTGTGAACAACGACGGAAATGTAATGATTGTTGTAGAACCATCTGACAAGTTTCAATAGATTGAACTTAATATTTCTGCTTTTAAAAGTAATATAACCCCTTCCCCCTTGCAAATGTTCGGGAAAGGAGAAATGAACAATTTGGATAAGCTTTGGTGGGACGTCATAAAATGTACAGTTAAGTATATTATCATACTTAGTTGATACAAGTATGTAAAAGACAGTTTAATATGATTTTCCACCAGTTGTGCAATCAAATGTCCAGAGGTATTTACTGCTAAATGGTAAATAATGATTATAAAAAACACTTAGTGCTTGAAACGCGTTACTACTTTCTTGATTTCTTTTGTGTGGACATTAATGTATTTAATTAATTATAAATTTCATCTTCCTGAAAAAAATGATATTAAATACCATTCTGACAGGATAATATAAAAATGAACACATCATTTGCTAGGTAACGGATACATTTCCAATTTCTCTTCTTTAAATTTTACTTAAAAGCATCTACTATTTCAGATGTGAAAAATGTGTTTGAAATGAAGTCAATATTAAAGGCATATGCCAAAAACACTTCTCTAACATTTTAACTATATGGGTTTTTACTTCCTGTAAACAAGTTGTTTAAAATTAATTGTAAATTGGATGAGCAGTACAATTATAAATTGCATACTTCAGGCAATTCTCAATATGATTTTTGCTTTGAAGTAGATATTATTAAAATTTAATTATAACAGAAGAATCATTAATTTTTGATTAAATGGAATTGATTACAAAAATTAAATAGTAAATATAAAACATATTGAAAACGACCAATGGGTTTAATTGAATTACCTTGAACATATTAAAAATTAATTTTCAGTAATTTGTAATTTCATTCGTTGAAAGTGTTTACAATTTAAACACACCTAATGAAATAATAATTAAATATGAAAGATTGTAGAGATGTGCAGAGGTGGCTTGAAATTGAAAAACAGCTTGTATTGTATCACTACTGTACATTTATGAAAGCATTATGGCAAATTCCAGAAGTAAACCATAGTGTCATAAACCCAAAGGGGTTTAACATTTAATTATTATTTCTTATTTAAAAAAGTAATTTAGCAATTCCAAATGATGTTCATGCGTTTCCACTTTTAAAAAGATCATCTTCTGACGGTATATCAATAAGGTAATTGCGTTTCTGTTTTTAAAGGGCACGGAGTATAATATGAAGTTGTCTATAAAATCAATGTAAATTTTACTTAAATGTAATTTAAGCTATAAGCTAATAAGCTGATAAGCTAAGGAAAAAATAGAAATTATTTGATGTTTGATATTATTGTCACTGAAGTAATACTGATATATACTGTGAGGGAAAATTGAAAGGTACTCCTTCAAAGTGCAATGTATCTATGGAAATATTTGCAGTATGGAACTTAACTGGTATACAGTTATTATTTTCTTTTGATTCTGTTTTTATTGTGTAGACTGCCAAACCACTACTCTATTATCGCCGATGGGAGATATAAGATTAAGAACATAATTTTAGCTAAACTTTTGCTCATATTTTTTGTTTATGTTTGTCCATTCTTATTACAAGTTTTTCTTTGGCACAATATTAAACATTCGTAGGCTCTTCCCACAACTTCTGCCAGCACTCCATGCTACTGCCATGGGCCCACTGCTTGAGGGCAGTGTATAGCATGTGAGAGTAGATCGGCTCTATATTTATCTGTTGGGCCGCCCTTTTCTGGGCGGCAGAATGGAGAGACAAGTGTTGACTGCCGGAGGTGCGTGGCCCCCACATTGTGCAGCTTTGTTGGACGAGGGCGTAGTCGGTACTATCAAAGAAATGGTGGATAAATATTTCAATTTACTTAATTAAATTATAATAGCCTGTATTATGTTTGTCAGTAGTCGCGATTACTCTGTTATCATTATTGTTATTATTATCATTGTTAAATTATTATATATTTAAGCTGCATTTTCTTAATATATGGTAATAAGAATTATTGTGAAATATTAAAGACTTTAATGCTTTAATATTCAATTTGAAGTAAATTGAAGGCTTCTTCTTTCAGGACCGATTTCAAATAATGCTATTTTGCGAGGTCATATATTGCACTGAATTAATCAAGAATTTGAAATTTAGTGTAAGAGGAATCTTCAATTCCCCTCTGAAAATGTCCTTAAACCAATAATAGACAATGCAGATTTTTTTATCATTTAAGCTTGACTAGGTACTTATTTTAAGAAACATTTATAAATGAAATGAACATACCATTTGCGACTTCATAATCTTCATCAATGTTATTATTAAATTTCTCTTCTTCATCTTCTCCACCATCTTCATCACTAGTCTAATTAGCTTCGAGATTGCCCATGATCTTGACGAACATCTAAGCGTTCTATTTTCAATCTAACTGTTTTAATAGCCGCACTTCTTTCCCAAAGCTTCTTAGATTAATTAATTTTCGTTCTAAATTTCCTTTTTCTTATTTCGTAGTTTTTAACTCTCTCAGTACAGTTCCCACTTTTTTTTTATAATAATGGTGGGTTAATACAAAAATAATAAACAAAACTTTAATTAAAATATCAATTATAAATATGTTTTATCTTTTTGCTGGAAAACCACACAGATACATTTTTAATCAAAAAATTACTGAACCAGTACCTTGTTGTTAATAAAATGTATATTTTTTAACTTTAAAAATACACACGCATGACTTCCTTTTTTCTAACCAGTACATATGGATTCTATTCTTCCTTCTATTTTATCAGTGTAATACAAATTACCTTAAAATGCATGTTCAATGCAATCAATAAAAAAAATACTGCCTTTTAATGCTTCATTAAAGTTTAATAATATATACATTATTATCACTATATATTTATTATTGTTATTATTATTATTATTATTATTATTATTATTATTATTATTATTATTATTATAGGTATTTTTTTTTCGTCGTAGGATGTGGAAAAATCTGTTAATCAGATCCCTTAGCAAGACGTCTTGCTTAGGGTATGTGGGGTTGGGGGTCCCGACCCACTAAAAACCACATCCTATTTCCTGGCAATACCCGACACGGAAACCGTTGTTATTATTATAGGTATTAATAATAATAATAATATATATTGATATATTTATCATTTATAATTATATTATATAATGACAAATTAGAACTACAAATTAGAAATGTATTATAACATTTGCTTGAAGGAATAGAGTGGTAGAAGTTAATAAACAAGACAGACTAAAGGGAGGGGAGGGAGGGACTGGTCTCCGAGGCACCCAAATCGTTTTTACAAGGGAAAGACGGCAAATTATTAAATGAGGTTAGTTGAGTCCATTGTGTTTATCATGAATAAGCAACCTAAAAATGCTTCCGGTTAAAATATATAATTAGCATAACATATAAACCAATTTATAATAAAAAATTAAACCCAATATATAAACATAAAATGCTAGTTGTTCTTTTCTCATGTAGACTCGTATATACAAGTGAATCACCTCACTCTTGGTGTGATCCTAGTTGTATAAGCAATTCATTGCCAGTCAACTGAAATATGCAAAAACATTTGGCGATATTTCTTTAAACTATAGTTTTAAGTTCCAACATGAAAGGTATCTTTGTCAAATCATTATGAGTAGCAGTGAGTTAGTTAATTTACTTTCCTCTGCTCACGAAATAACGTTATTTATTTAAGTTAATATAGCATTATTGATAAATATTTTTCGTTGTTTTTATACACTAAAAAAAGAAAGTTAACTCATTAGTTCTGCAATCCGTAATCGTGTGGTATTTACTCATACTTCCCCACTCTATCTCACATGATCTAAATTTCTTCAGTGAATGTTCGACGGTTTTTGGTCCTCACTGACTCCTTCAATTGGGTATGTCATTTGTTTATTTCATTTTTCATATAAATCCGGTTTATTTTTGTAATATTTAATTTGTAATTTGTATACTGGATGTTTACCTGATGATGAACATGATGTGTTCGAAAGGAGTATATTGATGCAGTTTTCATTGCAAATTTTAGATCTTCCACAAAATTAACCAGAAAACTATATATATATATATATTTGATTAAAATAAACAGCAGCTTCTGCGTTCACGACTTTTAAGCTGGTCTGCTCTAGTTTTCTAACAACTTTCCGGTAGGCTGGTGTTAATTCCCAAATCATTTGTCCAAGCGACATATTTATGCATGAGCAGGTAAGTAAAAACAACTTGTTGAAACGAAAGTCTTTATAAAAAGGAAAATAAACAAAATTACCACATCACAAAAAATTAGACGTATAAACAAGCTTTTGGCCTCTAAAAGACCAGCTTAAAAGTCGTGAACGCAGAAGCTGCTGTTTATTTTAATCAAATATGCCTACGCGAAGATTTGCTGACCTCATACACTAACATATATATATATATATATATATATATATATATATATATATCAATGATCAAACCACAATAAGAAAATGGGAAAGCAAGACTAAGATCTTTTAACCGTAACAAGCGGTCTTCGTCAGAGTCAAAAACCCAACTGAGTTGGTTTGTGTTGAATAATATTATTGCATAAATAATTGACCATGTTTTTGGGTAAGAATTCAAGATATCGTTATCCGAGTAGTGATTCTAATTTCAATAAGATTTTCTATAAGAAAAAGAAAAAAAATACAATTTGATGAGCATTCTTAATAAACAGTAATATTTAAAAATACATATTTACGGTAAATAGTAACAAATATGTGTTAAATGGTTACAATTGAATATTAAAAATGATTTAGTAAATTAATGAACAAGGTACTTTTCTATTTTCTTGGTTTATTCTGTTTACTAACGTTATTTCTAAAAGTGACTTTTGAGTGAGCTCTTTGCTTGACTTGAGATTGACTTTGAGAGAAGAGATTGAATGAAATTAAACTCTGCTTCAAGCGTGTACTAATTTCACTATAATTATGTAGCAGTTTTGAAAGAAGGATGAGTTCTGAAGTCACTTTCGTTCTGGTGACGGAAAATGATTTTGTCTGTTTAAATTATTAAAGGAATGCCTTTCTTCCCTGGGGGAGTAACTAATTTCTTTGAAAACAATTCCATTTCCTCAAGTCTTATACCTCTTCGGCAACCTTTCAAAGTATTTATCTTAATCTTGATTCTTAACTAAGCCAGATACTTATGGCAAACTTAATTAAACAGTCTTCAAGTCAAATAAAATATAGTCTTGATATTCTAAATTTCTTGTTCCAAGAATATTCCATATTGAATAAGTTGAGTTTACACATATTGAATGTATTTACGTTTCTCTGAAAATAAAATAGAACAATTATTAAATACCATTTAAATCTTTTTCATCCTTTAAATTAAAACCATTTTCAGTAAGAAATGTAAACGACGTATTGTTCAAACTATTTATGTAAACCAAACTTTGATTAATTTATTTATGCCTATTATTTCACCATTGTATCTGTTTATAAAAGAATATTAACAGTAATTTCTAAAAAAGAACATTCGGTTTTTTGAAAAAACATTTCGCTGAAATACTATAGTACTTTATTGCAGATAAGTCAACGTTATACCCAAAATACTTGTAAATCTTTCTGGGAATACTATAATTTTCTCTATTTTAAATATCTGCTTTCGTGTTATTCATTTAACTTATATATTCTAATAGTAAATTATGTAAATAAACTGTGGATTTAATGAAACATTATATATATTTATATATTAGTAAAAATTAATACTAATAGTACATTATGTTATAGTATGAAGTTGTTATACCTCCTTTTCATTGCTCACAGTTCTAGCAGACATGATCTAAAAGTGGACAGTAAAATACGCTTTGTAGAAAAAGACAAAAACATCGATGAGGAGACGCTAAACATTTTTAAATATTAGTCAAAAAAATGTATTCGAATAAGTATTTTCGAACTATAAAGAAGTTAGTTCAACAGCTATTAAGTTGATAGTCGCTGCGATGATAAATTAATTCCTAACTGTTTCTAAATACCAATGACTAAAGTGGAAATATCAGTTGCTTTATGTAAATGAATATATACTATAAGCAAATTTCCTGTAATGTATTTTGATTTGATGGACTTCTGAAACTTTAAACACAATTTCATTACACCTCCAGAAATTATGGACAACGAAGATTTAAGAAAGGGATCACTTTTAATAACCCGATGGTCAACTACTATGAACAAACACAAAATAATAGTGTATAGTGTTGCAATCATAATAAATGAGCACATGCGCTAGACTTTATTCCTAAGTAACTTTACCATCAGTACTTATTGCAATAATCTTTAGTGAATGATTATCCACATTTTTTTTAGCTCGGCATTATTCATTTCCTGCCTTTACTCGATTTTCTTCTCTTCATAATCTGATGAACTTCTTCCACGATGTAAAATGTAATGAAATGGAAAAAAAGATTGAAATGGATGTGGAAATGGAAGAAAAAGTTGAATTATTGAATAAACATATGATAGGTAAACAGCAACATATAAACTGCCCGAATTCTATAAAATTCAGCAAGAATTCACACAGTTGCTTTAGTAAAATAAGTGTTTTAACTTCTACTTTATTGTTCAACGTAACGATGGAAAGATTGCAATGGTTCTGTGTGACTCTTCATGAGATACCTGTTTTTAATTTGTAAAGTTGTCAAAATCCTTTCCATATTAATTTTCTACAATCTATCTCAAAACCTTAAGAGCAGTTGGATTACAAGCAAGAAAAAGATAGAGAGGTCTTTTAAATAAAAAGATGTAAATTGCCTTGAAGAGCCATTCGAAATTGAAAAGACTGAAATTCTCTAGATTCTATTGCTTGAACGAAGGCAGGTGCTGAGCTCTCAAGTGCGTGACTTCCATATCTACTTCCTTCGAGATATAGAAATATAATTCTGAATTGACAGACAACAAAATACCTCCACTGGCATGGACGTATATTTATGGCAGAGTCTCAAAGATTTTTACAAGTGGAATCACTCATAAAACTGAATATTACTAGTATAACTTTTATTGAGACAAAAAAAATCTTGAAAATGAAACTTCTGAAATTATCATAATCTGTATTTATTGACAAAAACAGAGATTTGAAATAATGCTATGTTAAGAATTTTAAAAGCAAGGGTCAATGTCATTAGTCTCAGTGGAGCGTATTTTTGTATAAGGAACCGTCAACAAAACTGATCGAGATTTCGGCTGCGAAAAAAAATCGAAGATATTCTATTCGATTTGTTTGGTATTGGACATTGTTTTTAGTTAGAGATAGAAAATTCAAATAAACAGAGTTTAGTTTTCTGGCTATAATTTTCTGGATAATTGACTCAATGTGTTCCGGATTCAATTCGACCAGTATTCTGAAGATCCTTTGATGTTTGAGATCTTTTTAACTGACTGATTTCTCTTTGATACAAAGAAGAAAAACTCATTTGACTTTCGCAGAGTTTTTCCTCTTTTTATTTTACACCATGTACCATATTTCATGACATGCTAAACCATGACTGGAAAATAATTCAATTATCCTGTTAATTAAATACATAATTTAACTCCTGAAAAATAAAGGAGGAAATATAAAACCATTGATTTAAAAATTTAAATCAACTGTAAAGAAGTTTAGAAAGTAAATACAGGTGGTGATTTTTAGTTGTAAGTATATTGCTTTCATTACGAATTTATTTAAATAATTAATTATAACAATCATAATATAATCAATAAGTCAGTCTATTATTGGTAGAATATTAAATAAAAAAAAGCAGTCATGTATGCTCCATAAATGAGAGAAAACCGAATAGTTTCAATGTCAACATAAAATTTAAAAGTGTCTATCTTTCCGATACTTTGACATGACTCAAAAACTAAACAGCCTTTTCTTGAAGACGAAATGACTGTATATTGAATTTCAGTATGAGCCACCAACCGCAACACTTGCTCCCCAAAATAGGCAAATGAAAAGAGGAAACGATGTAATGCAAGTATTACGCGTAAGTTTAAATGTTAATGATGAAATACAGTATACAACCTAAGAGTAATCTGCAAATATGTTGAGGATAATAAAACATTACTCTGTATTTTCACAGATAGAAGTAAAACTAAATCAGGCTCAGTTACAGTTCACACATTGATACAGTTTTAAACATTTTTATAAATTTATATACATCTATTAAAAGTAAAATACTTTTTACTTTTAAATGACGAAATTACTTTTTCCTATGACGAAGCATGGATATTCTATTGTTATGTTAAAATAAAAAACTAAAAATAAAAAAATATGCAAATGTAAAACTATAGTATATGATTAAATTAAATTTCTGACTATCTCTGATTTCTGCTAAGTTTTCAGATTGAAAAAATAGTATTCCTAAAAACCTAAATTAGTTTATATATAAAATATTTGACAATCTAATTTCCTTTTATTCATTATATTGTAAAAATTAATACAATATTAATGTAAAATATAGTAATATTATATATAAAACATTATATATAATATCATTTTCGTTTCATTTTTTGTAAAAGGATAAGTCGCAAAAAATGTCGGCGAGAATTGATATTGCCGTATATTTTTTGCGCATTAGAATAAATCGATTTCGTAACTTCTGTTTAATAAATTTCTCTGGACATCAAGGTCAGAAGTTATGATTTCACTGCTGCAATTTAATATCAGATAATTCTTGGCAAAGGAGAGATTTTTCAGTTTTATCCTCAATTGTAGTATATATTAATAATAATTTTAAATATAATTAATGTTAAACTTATTAATTATGATTTAATTATAAGCTTATTAATTTACGTAACATATGTGAGTTAACAAAGTAATGGTATAAAATTCACCCATTGTACGTGCAATGGAGATCGAACCATTTGTAGAAAATGTTGAACACATTTTGCACTGTGTTTATGTTCATAAGCGTCAAATAGCCACTGCACTGTGAAAAAGAGTCTCGGAATTAATTAAACTTTGCAAACTTGTTGAATATTTAAAGAACGTACTCTGAAAGACGCTGTTAAATGTGTGAATTTGCTTCTGCTATCACTGAATTAATAATAGCAATTCCCCCAAGTCCAAGCCTGTATATTGAGATAATGCGGTTTTGTAGTATTATGTGTGTTACCTAAAGGAATCTTAAAATACATTCTTTAAAATACTTATTTTTTCTAAATATAGAAAATATAATATGAAATATTGTTATCTAAAAAAGGTTAATACTTGACATAAATTTCAAATGAGGGAGACATTTTTGTTCCAGAAACTGAAGTGGTTTTTTAATATTTTAGGGAAAATATCTTGATCCCATTTGATTGTTCTGTTGATATAGTACACTTAAAAAATACACAACTGAAGTCATGGGCTTAAGCGGAATTTTAAAGCAGGGGACCAATTTAAATTTAAATGTTTAAGCCCTTTTACCAAGTGTTAAGAGTTTTAAAAATTTCAAACTAATTTTAATAATTTAATCACTGAAAATATATATGTGTGAATCATTGCTGCGATAGATTAAATCTATAAACATAACTAAGTTTTGCTCTTTGATACCAGAGTCAAGACAAACTAGAGTCTGTCCAACGTGTACTTTTAAGGCTAAAAAATAGCTATTAAATTAATTTGACTTCTAATTTTTGGGTTTATCACAGCATTATTTACCAGTTAATAAAACCAGTGTTATTGTTTTTATCTGATCATCCTGGCGTTTTAAAACCTGGTAGATAATTAACTTGGTACAGATTCCTTTCTCAACTAGCAATGTGAATACGCTCACTTTGGTACGGTTTCTCTCTGTTCATCTGTAGTGAGAATACATCATACCAAGTACAGTTTGTTTCTGCAAGGCTGGCAGTGTGACTGTACTCTTAGCTGCTACAAACAGATGTGATAACGTACTCTAACTTAAGTGGAAACCTGCTCAAGTCAAGTGGAAATCTCGTCTTAACTTGCTAGATTTCTCTTTACTTTATATAGAAAATTTGATAAAGAATCTTTCCTCAGACCACTGTGTGAATACATTTTAATGTGGCATGATTTCTGCCTGCTTGTTATATTGCAAATATACTCTCTCTTCTCCTCTTGCTGGTCTGTAATATGTGTACAGTCCACTTGGTATGGCTCTCTGCATGGGCTGTGGAGTGAATAGACTCCGTGTACTATTTCTCCCTATTGACTTTTAGCACGAATACATTCTACATTACTACAGTTTCTCTATGCTGGGTCTTATACTCGTATGTAAATACACTCTTCAGACTACAATTTCTCGCTGCTTCGTAAAGTAAACAATCAGAAAGATTGCTTTCTCTTTCTCAGCCCCTGGTCTGAATGCACTATGACTAATCACAGTTTTTCATTGCTCCAACCCATCATGAAGTGATTTGATGAAGGAAGGAAGTATATTGATGTCCACAAAAGTGTCAGTTGAAATTCAAGATCTTACATTGTTTCAAAAAAATTAAGGGATAAAAATATTATAAAAAGTAATGAAAATCATGAAAAAGTAATATTTCAAAAATACGATGTTTGCAACTTGTAAAAATGAGATATCTTATTGAGGATTTATGCAGAAAGAAAGGATTAACTTTGTGAGTGCTAGTTATACAGAAGAGTTGTATGAGGTATGTTATTGCTATTACTGGTCCAGGTTTCAGGGGAATTCATGCAGGGGTTAAAATTTGTAAAAGCCAAGCAGACACAAGAATACAAGTGATTCTCTTGAAGTTTTGAGTTAATATGTAGTTTAGAACATAAATCTCAGTTGAGAGTTTGACTTCGACGAAGACCGCTTGTTACGGTTGAAAGGTCTTAGTCTGTTTTCTGATTTCTTACTGTGTTTGGACGTTGATAGTTTAGAACATGAATCAAATCTCTCTCAAGATCAATAACATCATCCTCTTGACATCTTTGATATGTGAAGAGATTAGAAAAAGTAAACATTTAGAGCTATCGATTTTTCTGTGAAATGTAGTTTAGTTTATTAAAATTAAATGATGAGAAAGAGGAAGAAGAAATGCTCTTTTATAATTACCATCTAAGACCCCTGAGAACAAATTACTACTATGTAATCACGATTAAGGTTTGTTTTCTTAACCACTGCATGAGGATGACCTTACTTTGCGAAGTTATTTTTAATCTTTAATCAAAGTCAGCGTTGCTTGATTTTGCGAGCGGATAGATAAAATCCCCGGATTACTTTTTGGTTTTGGGTCTTGGGATTAAAAATGAAAAAAAAAAGATAATGATGAATGCTAACTTTACTGGCTGAATACTTGCTGGTGCTCAAAAGGAACCATACAGTCAATGCAAAAAATCAAGCAAATGTATATATTTTTTACTTTACTATAAGTAAAGTTTAGTGATCGTGAAAAAAATCGATCTCGAGATTTTGACGGAATTACATGTTTTGAGGTCCCAGAAGTCGTTTTATGAAGTTTTTTCGATGATGTCTGTGTGTGTGTGGGTGGGTGAGTGTGTTAGCATTGCTTGTTACTACGCTACGGTCCAGAATCATTGATGGATCAAATTGATATTTTACACAAAAATGGGCCCCGTAGGAAGGAAGATCCCTATAGTTTGGGAAGAATTTTGCATGATGGAAAAGTCACTTTTTTTGCCAAAAACCGTATTTTAGAAAAAATTTATTTCTCCTAAACTAATAACCCTAGAGTTTTGAAAATTGGACATTATCTTTGAGGTTACAAATCCAACAAACGAAAAATATATTCAGAATTTTAAAACAATGGGAAATATTTTTTTTTCAATAAAATGTAAAAATTTTGACTTATAATTCAATCTCAAACCTTGTGAGAGCGATACAAGCCATACTTTTTGACGGATCAAAATGAAACTATGCCTAAAAATAGAACATTATGTGCAAAATGAGTTGAAAATTTTTTTTTTAAAATTACATTCACTAAAGGGGCGTTACAATATGATTTCTGTTTTCAGAAAATGTTTTTTTCATGCTAAACGGCTCATTAAAAAATAACGAAAATTTAACCAAAAATGGAACAACAAATTAGCAATTCATAAAAAAAAAAATCATGAAGTTTCAATTACGGGAAAGAGCAAGAACGCTATAAAAACTGTTTGTTTATCCTAGACTAAGAGATCACCTGCTATACTTGTCGAATTTTTTATATTTTTTTACATTGTTTACATTGACTTAGAAATTTTTTGAGCGAATCCACTGAGATAAAATTGATATTTATAAAGGAACAATTTAAATTGTTTATTGACTTATATGAGATGTAAGAGGAATAATATTGTTACATGTAAAAAAATCACCGCCAATAAACAAATAAATTACCTTTGTCTTCCATGGCATGATGGATTTGTCTCATAAAATGCTTTAATAAATCTATATATTGCACTCTTGAGCAAAACTTAATATCAGTTAGAATTACATTATCATTGTGAATGTATTACCTTTCCATGCTATTTAACTATAATGAATGACTCTTTCCTGATAAAAGAGGACTTATGTTTGTTGAGAAATATCCAGTTTTTTTTTTACAATTCTAGTCTAATAGTTCATATTTATTATTTTCAAAAACTAGAAGCAACCAACTATAAAAGATTTAAATTATATTGAATAGCTGGCTTTGACTTCGATTTGAGTATGTAAACTGTCTAATTACTAATATATTTTTTTTTTCAATATACATTCATAGCAAACTTATAACAGAGTACAGAAGGCATGAAAAGGATAGCACTCACTCAGAAAAAATTCATATATATGATATTTGACAAAGGGAAAGGAAAATGATCTTATTTAATACTAAGAAGCCATAAAATTCCCAGTATAATGATTCTATAAAAGACAAAAAATGTAAAAGATATTTTAAAATTGAAATCTTTCGTTGGGAGATTAATAAATGTAATTATCGTACATCTTTTATTATAAATCATCTTAAAACAACATTTTTTCTTCGCTGTTTATGATGTTTTTCAGAGAAAATAAGGGTATTTTCCTGTTTTAAATTTGAAAATTTTACTTTAATATTCAATGTAGAAGGATGTCAAGTAAACGATGTAAGAAATCCATTGGCTATTTGAACAAAAGCCATGTTCTCTTGTAGGAGAATATTTCGTATCAAAAATGTTCACTTTGGTTTTTAAAAAATGTTTTTACTGCTGTAGTTATACTAATGAAATTATTTGCATCAGCTGTGTGATGTACAAAAATATGCTTATATATTGATATGTCCTTCAATCACTATCTGTACTACCTCAGGAATGAAAGACTAATAATCATATCCCATTTAGATGTTTACATTATGCTTAAATGAGACGTTATATATTATATACTCAAGAAATTTAATATTAAGTTACTTATAGTTAAGTTGAGTGTAGGCCACTCCAGATTTTTTTAAATATGATTTCTGCAAACTAAATTGAAGAAAATGTGTTGAGGTGTGTGTTAAATGGCCTAATTGCTGTGGTCAATGGTCTCAGATAAAAAGGGTAAGCCTGCTTATTATAGGAAGATTGCACAGGAAAGTCAGATCAAGTTAAGGAAAAAGGTCGATTTATTCCCCTTGAGGCTGCAGATCCTGTACCCTCGTTTAACCTCTGACACTTTGACCTTTACCTATAACCCTCTCACTGAATTTTTTATACTTCACTTGTTTTCAAAAAAAAGATATTATTATAGGAATTTAAATAACTATAAAATTAAATATTTTATAAATACAGTAAGACTCGTTTGAACACTCTTTTGGTTAATGTGGTATGCCAAAATCGAAAGTTTTCATTTTTCCCTTTATTATTATCATCGTAGTTTTCCAACGGTTTAAAGTGTCAAAACTGTTAAAGTCTACTTTTACAACATTAAAGCAAAGAAATCACAGGGTTGTAGATAATACCATTGCGCTTTGATGTCATTACAATTCGAACATTGCTACTGTTCCAATGTGCCTCCTACTTTACGGTCATTATACATAATATGCTATTCTGTATATAAAAATAACATTTTAACTTATAACAGACGGAAGTTAGAAGGAGGAGAAAAAGAAAGTAAATTTACTGTAAAACGTATTTTACTGGAAACGAAAACAGAGGCGCTCAAACGATTAAATAGTAGTTAGTAAACGGAATTAATACCCGTAAGCCCTACTTGACACTAAAATACTATTATGAAATTAACAAAAGAGTGTATAACCAACAACCATGAATTCTGCACCACAATTATCTGCTACTCTGCCCAAACCCAATTCCATTTTCATTCGTATTTAAGAACAAAAATTGACATTAGCAAATTATAAGTTATAATTAGTGAAGTGAAAATATAAGAAAATATTAATTGAAAATTCTGTTTCAATTAATCATTAGTGCTTTTACGTAACGTTGTTTATACCCTTCAGTTTATCACTCAGACATACCAGCCTGGGTTAGTGAGACCTTCAAGTATTGGAGCATTTTATTAGTTTGAAAATCTCGTTCCGATTTGACTTATGTTAGTAAGAAAAGACTATATCTTAAAAACAATTATTTAAAAGTATATATGAAATATCAATACAGAATTTATCTCCTTAACTACTACTTAATGCAAGCTGTAATTAACGTCATGCGAAGAATGCAGACCCAGTGTCTAGGAGAAGCGGGAACCTTTGATTGCATTCTACTTAGAATCTAAGGTTGAATTTAGAAACGCCAAAGGAATTTACTAAACGATATGGCCACATGACCACGGTGCTCTTCGTTTCACCCCTTAGTCTAATAATAATAATAATCAGAAGTGGCATACACAACATTACGTAAGTAAATATAATTTCAAACTTGTTCAAAATTAATTAAGTTTTTGTTTTGTTTTAATGTGGCTATCATGATAAACTTATAACAAACCTTTGAGAAAGCATTATCAAACTTATAAATAATCAATTTATTGATTTATTTGTTTTATTGTAGCTGTAACATTTTGTTGTTTATAAAAAAATTGAAATCTTGATCTAAAACAATCAGCAATGCTATTCATTTTAGTATTAACTGAGGTGCTGAGACTCATCGGATTAGTCTGCATCCCTACTGTGAGTCACTCTTTGTCGTTTCCAAGATCTTCTCTGGATTTTAATTTCTTTATTAGAATTCAAAATTGTCCTTAAAGAATTATCTTTAATTTTTATTTGTTTTAGGAATCAGTCATCAAAATTCTTTATTCTATTCAAGGCGATTGCCTCGCACTCAGATAAGTCATTACATTCAGTGATAAAAGTTTTCCCCCTATTCATAATCATTGATGTTTTATATACAGTTACGATTCAATGATGTTAATTATTTCTTGGATAAGTAGGTTAAGAAAATAAATTACGGTTAAATATTCCACATATATTTAGAAGTCCTGCCTTTGAAGTCATAGTATTTCCATACTAATGTCAGCTTATTTGGAATGAATATTTAAAGTAAAATATATAGACTCTACTGTTATGCCCACCTTTTCTCTACTTTCTTCTTCATTCACTCATCAATGGCCCCAAACTATTCCAAACGGCCCACTGCCTTCGTCCATAGTAGCCCCTTGAATCCAGTTACTCATATGAGAGTGTAATTTTGCCTAAAAAACTTTTTTCTGAAATCATTAATTCACGTTAAGGCCACTATCGTCCATGCACTTCCAATAAAAATGTATTTAGTTCATTTTCCCAAACCATCTATTTTAAGCAATAATTCATCACGATCCGTCAAACCTTGCCACCTGTAACGCGTTCACAAATTTTCAGAATCAATCGTTAGTCAAAAAGTTTACATTTTTTTGAAAAACTAACCTTTCCTGTCATTAAAAAATGAAGATTTTACAGTTGATGGTATAGCCTGTTTCTTAAGAAATACTATGTTGTTTCAATACTCCACAGTTATTACTTTAGGAGAGAGAAAATATCGAAAAACACATTTTGGCCAAAAAGTAATTTTCCCATGATGCAATAGAGCCTAAAACAATAGGGAACATCTGCATTATTAGGCCCATTTTTTTTGTAAAATATAAAGTTATCTATGAAACGGTGTGCCCTGTACACACACAAACACACACAGAGCAAACATAATCAAATAATCACTTTAGGTACCTCAAAAGATGTATATTCGTCAACATTTCGACATCTAATTATGTATGACAAGGAGATATGTATACCCGTCTTTGACGGGTATCTTACAAACATTCAGAGAAGATACGTGGTATTACAAATGTTATTAAAAGTTATAGAATCGTCACTAGTATAGTATATTACTAGTATAGTGCTAAGTAAATATCTCTGTATACTTTGAGGGTAGACCACTCCAGATTTGTTTTGATGATTCTTATATTTTTCATATACTATAGTAAAAAATGAGTCAAGATAGTGACTCTAATTTTACTGAAATGTTCTAGAAATGTATACTGTTGCAGAAGGTAAGAGTTTTCAATATGTTTTACATTTAGAGCGAACATTAAACATTTTCTCTGATCATAATGTTTTGATGGTGAATTGAATTGATGTAATGTTATAATTACATTGAGTGTTTAATACATGTAGTAATTATTATTTATCTTATTTAAATTGCATGAATATTGTTTATAATCTATTGGAGTGGTGTTAACGTAAACTGTCACTGGCACGAAACTCGTATTTTATATTGTTCAAAGAGGTGTTGCTGGGGATTAGTACTCGAGACGCAGAAGCATTCCAAGGGGAGTAGTTTTGCCCAAGTACGTGACAATATTTTAACATCGACTTTATTGTTGCCGTCAGCCTTTTCCAGCGATATGTTATCTTGCTCTCGTGAATAATGTGAAGACGGTAAATTACAATATTGAACGTGGCCATTTTCAGAACACTGTTAATGGCATTCGTTCCTGTCTATTCCCCATCAAATACAAATTGTTACTCAAGTTTTAAATATTCTTGTTTACAATGACATTATGGAATTAATCTGTAATGTAGAATAACAGTGCGGTGTTTGCATTATTCATTTAGCAACTAATTAAATATACAGGAATATTGAAAAGTCGTCATTCATCAAAACTATTTATTTTAATAATCCTTTTAATGAAAAAAAATATTTCTAAAAACTAAAATGTATGAAATAATTAAATTTATTAAATAAAAAGAATGCATTATATCGCTAAAACTAAGTTGTTTCTAGAACTCTAAAGAAGAAACTTTTTTTAAATCAGTTTTTTTAGTTCAAACAAAAATTATTTTGCTACTGTTGTTCTATTTTTTTTACAATAAGTAGTTATGATAACAAATTGTTTTGCTTATTATACTCTACTTACTTTCTGACATACATATTCAAACTTATATACACCATTCTTAGCTAACTCTTTTCATGACTTCTAAATCACCTTTTCCTAATTTCTGTTGAGAAATGTTCTTTGGAAACTACTTTATATTAAAAAAATATATTGAGTTGAAATAAAACTAATGCAGTTAGTTGTATTCTTTTTCATGACTCTTTTAACCAAATTTATTTTGTTTGTATCGCACAAGTCAATAAAACTGTTTAATAATAATAATAATAGCATGACAGACGTCTGCTAGTCATAAATAATTAGATGTCGAAATGTTGACGGATTAACCTTTAAATGATTCTTTATATATCCATTCAGTACTTGCATCCTTGACGAAGTTCGAAGATATTTTGCGAATCTTAGGATCTTTTGGAAAGGGTAGAATTCTAAATTATTACTCCTCCTCTGCTATAAATCAAAAATTGAATTGCGTAAAAAATCTAATTAAAAAAGTAATTGAAATTGAATTTCCATGTTCCTAAATAATAATAAGAAAAAGATAAAAATAATATTAGAAAACAACGGTTACCCAAATAATTTATTTCAACGTCATTGGTCTAGATATTTAAAACAACAACCATAAAATTCCAATAGTAATTATATTAATCTCAAAGTTTAAAATAAAATGTATTTCAAATTTCCATTTATTCAGGGTTTATCACAGAAAATTAACAAAGTGTTTAAATGAAATGTACCTGAAGATACTGTAACATTCTATAATAAAAAAAGTTAAATTATTGTTATCTGACTTAATGGAAAAAAATATAAAAGAATTTTCAGCAATCTAATTTATGCTATAAAACGAGAAGATTATAATAAAATATTCTATGGAGTGACAAACTGTTTTTTAAAGAGAGATTCTGTCAGCATTCTTATTAAATATCAGGAAATGAAAGTAATAGAACAGATCTTGCTTATCACACATTAACTGAACGGCGCATTTCTGATCTTGATAACACGATTATTGTAAACAAAGAACAAGACAAACAACGGAAAAGAATATTAAAAATGTTATATTTGAAAACTTATCAGACGCTAATTAATTAAAGAAGCAATATATCAAACTGCAATAATATTTGTTCAGGTGTGTAAAGCAGACCTCTATCATATATTACTAAATATAACTTGCTACAACATATATTTACCAAAAATATGAGATATTTAAATAAAATACATAATAGATATAACTATAAATGTATAAATAGTTTCTATGTTTGACTTGAATATGTCGCCAGATCACACTAATGTTTTAATTTGCATTTAACATTGTATGAACACCAGTTTAATGGAAGGTTAGTTTCAACTGCTATTAATAATAGTTCTTTTCTTAATAATTAGATTGACTATATTCAAAAAAAGTCCAAACAATATTTTCTAGTTCCTATAAGCAAATGTTTTGTTTATATTAACCGGTCTAATCTTCATCGATGAGGGCTTGTCTACATAAGTGAAAACAGCAAATCTATTAGATCTTGTTATATGAGCTAAATACATTTAATGAAACCTTTATAAATAGGGATATAATGAAAGGAATCGTTGAAAATGAACCATTCTCTAGACACAAGTCAATCTAATGTACGTATGCTAATTAGGTAGCCGTGCGCTTCATTCTCTCAACACAACTGACTACATTTCCATGAGAGTTAAATTGACGAGTCCAACCCAAAGACAAGTGCTTTTGTGCCAGACATTGCAACCGTCCCACCAACCCTTCATTTAATTCTGATTTTATTTTGGTTGCCCTTATTCAGGGTAAATGAAATAGTCTTCAGAGCACCCCTGGTCCTTTCTTTGTCCATTGATATGCATTTTAAGCCAGTACTTCGCACTTATTTTATAATTAATTGTTAAAATAAATACAACTAATCACAATTTTATCTTAAGGGTAAAAAATTACTTGGTTTTAAATATAACAATAAATATGATAACATGTATATAAGGAAGAACTTAGTTATTTTGATTATTTTCAGAGTCTTTATCTTATTCATAAGTTATCTTCTTATTACCTTAACTGATCTTTTTTTTGTAATTTTATATATATATATATATATAATAAACGACCGATTTTACATTAATTTAGTACAAAATGTTTCTAATTATCTAAAATATTTTTTCAAATTGTGTTGCATAGGTCATGGATTAACTCATCATATTTCTTATTATTCACTATATTGTTCGACATGTTTCGGTTCTTATAAATCACCATCTTCAGAAAAAAACATTATTACATAATTAACTATTAAACAATTATGTGACATGAATAAAGTATAGGATATACAACCCTTTCTAGGAGGCTTACCATGCACGTGGCTTCAGGAGCCCTAAAGAGCACTTGCATAAGGTTCATAAAACGAAAATATGCAGAGAAACCTTAGTTAGTCACATAAAAATAATAGCCAGAGAAAACGATTACAAAAGGCTAAGAACACTAGAAGCACTTTACTCTTAGAGAAATGTCCAAGCATTAATGAGCAGAAAGACAATCTTGTTAACCAGCTCCGCTTGTTCGGAAATCTTATACAAGCTAAAAACAAAGGAAGAGAACAAATTGAAGAAAGAAGTAATACACAACTGCATCAAGACACGCCAGATGAAGAAACAGATAGGATCATTTCATGAACAATAACATAACCTGACTTTAAAAATGTGATTCCCTAAACCAGTGCTCCGCAACCTTTTCCAGCCTACGACCCACCAAAATTCTTTCTAGAATTCCGCGACACACCAAAAGCTAAAATGTATAGGTATTAATTGATACACAAATTTTACAATAAATTATTGTTTTTTATTTGTAACGAATAGATACATAAAACTATAACATATTTATTTCTATGGGAAAATAATAATTATTGATGTATATCTGAGCTTGTTTCAATGAACACAAAAGTTTTATATTCGGATCAATATTTGACAACGCAATCCAAAGTTCTTGGTCAAGATCTTTAAGTATGACCGCTTATCATGTTTAGATAATACAAGAGTAGAAAAACTTTGCTCACATAAATATGTCGTCGAAAATGGAAGTAATGTTAAGATTGCTTTGTACGAAATGTGAGGATATTCTTTTTTAACGTAAATTTAGAAAACATCTATTGGAACTTCGGTGAAAAATTGTTATTGTGTATTAAATACATGATGAAAAATTGTAAAACATCAAATACAATGTATTTGACCGCGGCCACGACACACCTGTATCTGGATCATGACACACCAGTGTGCCGCGGCACACCTGTATCTGACTCATGGCACACCAGTGTGACGCGGCACACCTGTATCTGACTCATGGCACACCAGTGTGACGCGGCACACCGGTTGCGAAGAACTGTCCTATACCAGACATTGCAACCTTTATAGCTTTTATCATATGTAATGTTTAGTCAAATTCGTTTAGTCTTAATTAATGCTACCTTAATTAGTTTTATTCCTGTTACTTAATTGTGCAATAGTTAATTATGCTAATAATGTTTTTTTCCTGAAGATGTGCTTGTAAGCACCAGAAAATGTCGAACGACATCTTGAATAATAAGAAATATGGTAAGTTAATTCATGACCTACGCAATCTAGATTTGAAAAAGTGTTTTAGAAAATTACAAAAATTCTCTACCAAACTAATATATATATATATATATATATACATATATATCAAGTTATATAAATATATATATGTTATATATATATAACAAGATTTCACATAAACACGTGAAATAACAATCAATGATCAAACAACAAAATGAAAAGAGAACTCAGTTTCCAGCAAGTGTAATATAACAAATGTAATATACAATAATTGAGAAACGTATTAAGACATAATCAACGAAGTATAATAATATCTTTAACAATATATGAATTTTATATTTATATATAACAATATTTAACATAAACACGTGAAATAACAACCAAAGATCAAACCACAATATGAAATGGGAAAACAAGACTAAGATCTTTCAACCGTAACAAGCGGTCTTCGTCAGAGTCAAAAACCAACTGAAGCACTAGATGTAGAAAACATGTGCTGAGGAGTTGAGAAGAGTGGAGGGTTGACAGCTAGCGGATGGTTTTTACTCTTTCTTACTGTACTCCTTTGTTTCCCCAAACATCCCTTCTGGACATTTGCCCTTTCCTGCACTTTCACCCTTTAAAAATTCCACTCTTCCCTCCGACTCTTCTCAACCCCTCACCAGATGTTTTCTGCATCTAGTGTTTCAGTTGGGTTTTTAACTCTGACGAAGACCGCTTGTTACGGCTGAAAGATCTCAGTCTTGTTTTCCCATTTCATATTGTGGTGTGATTACTGATATATATATATATATATATATATATATAATATATATAAAGTAATAAAAAGAGAAAAAAAAACACTCGCGATTCTCGATAATTTCGGTTGTCTTGCCATCTTCAGGAGATGCAAAGGAGTTAGACAAAACTTATAACGAAAGTAACACGAAGTTACTCCCATACATTACTCACTTCTAATTTTGACAATTGTCATCAGGAGGCGAAGAGTCTGGCAGGGAGTCACCACCTGCCTCCCTGGGGGATGATCGTGAAATACGCACATTCTGTATTTCAGGACTGTAACAATATAGAAGTTAGTTATGTCTGTGTCTATCTTTGTGTTACTTTCATTATAATTTTTACATATATATGTTTAAAATGAAATTTGCATTTTTTCATGATTTTGGTTCATAAAGTTAGTATTTGTTTTTATTACAACATATATTTTTTGCAATATAATTGAAGTTTTTTTTTCAAAATGCCTGAGGTAGATGTCAAGAGAAAATTATAGGTTTTAAAGTTAACGACTAACGAATGATAGCAGTCTATTGTTTATCGAAACACAGGAAAGCTGCTCCCTTCAGCGCAGAAACAAATTTATGTTTTTGTTTCCTTTATCCCAGTGGGTGCTATTTGTCTTCATTCGACATATCCCATCTGTTTGGTCATTTATGTTTCGCCTTCCAATGAATATAGCAAAAACCTTTTGAGCAACAAGAACAACGTAAACATTGCTGTATTAGTTCAACAAGTCATTTCATATATTGACTTTTAAACTAGAAATTCAAGCAGGCTAATTTAATTTGAAGGATAATAGCCACTGTACAGCATTTGGATCAATTAAAGTCTCATCATCCCAATCTACTGCGTTACTCAAATTCTGCAGGACTCTTCCTGAACTTAGTTTAGGCTTCCAAAATTAAATAATTAATACAAATAAAAGCGAATAAAAACAACTTCTTTCCATATAAACATTTTTTTTTAAGTAATCATTTGTTCGTCATATATTATCGAATTACTGAAATCGAATCATTTTTCTGACATATTTCTATCATACAATATCACTATCTTTCCTTATATGATAATAGACATTTTTTTTAAATTAGGACAGAGGTAAGTGAATTAAAGTAATGAAAGGTATAATGTAATATCACAAGTAGAAAATCCTACATTTTAAAAAACGTTCATTTTTTTCTTTGATCTTTTTTATTTCCTTTAATAAAACAATATAATATTCTTAAACCATTATTTAACCCTCTACTTGAACACATTTAATTATAATTTTGAGGTAATTTTCCGAAAAGCATTTTCTCAATGGATGGAGTGTTTAATATTAGACCTTTAGGAGGATATATTTGTTATCCTGCAAGCTTCAATAAGGTAGGAACGTAATTTATAAGTAATATAAAAGATTATGTTGAAGACTCTGCTTCATACTGCCATTGAAAGCCTCTCCTTAACCTCTTTAATATATAGTTTCGTTTCCTTTCGTATAAAAATGTTGCTTTGTATTTCATATAAAAAAATATTGTTTTTCTGGATTATTAAAAATGAAAGGGCTATTTTCAAATATACAACTCGCAATATAATGCGTAATGAAATTCATGAAGCATCAAGTAAAAAAACCAACAAATCACTTGAGAACATCACAAATCTATCTGACAAATATAAAATATATATATAAAAATAGATAAATCTGAATTGAGCATCCACTTAGCTTTGATGTGCGCACATTTATTAATATAATTGTTAACCATTTAATTGTAATCGTAATCATTGTTAACAATTCAACATATAACGTAATTCGAACCATTTCACTAACTACAAAAAAAAAACATTAATGCGTTTTGGCACTGAAAATATATCTACAATTACATTGAATCATCCTTTAGAATATTTGATAATCTTCTACTGTTGTAAAATGTTGTAAGTTTTGCGTTAATTCAGTTTAATACCAGTAAATTATTACTAAGACCTGGATTGTAGGAACAACATACCTCTCTGCTATAACTTTTTAGAATTGCTGTATTTAGTTTGCTTATGAAATTTTATCAAAACCTAGATGAAGTTACACGGATTCACTTAACAAAATTGATAAACGTTTTAATAACACAGAAATAATGTAATACAAGACATAATCACAAACATGACAAAAATATATTTTTTTTTTGGTTTGGTTTTTTTTAAGGACCAGAGCATACGACTGCTCTTTTCTTTTAAGTCAAAATTATAAAAAAAATTATCAGTGCATACCGATTTACAAAAATGTTAAATACGTAATTTCAACCTTGTATGATGAATGAACGAATTAAACTGATAGTTCATTTTAACTTTTCAAAATGGAACAATGAAATATGCTTTTCCATGTTGATATCTGAACAACGACTATACCTGTTAAATTATGAACGGTTGATGGCGTCTAGTAGCTATAGTGCTGGTGGTGTTATTTTAACAGTTTCAGAAGTTTTCTATCTTAAAGAGGAAATGGTTTAAATCGTTTGAATTAAAGGTTGATATGTCATCCTGGGTAAATAAACTTACTAGGAAAATATTCCCTAAATCATTTGTGCCTAATTTCTTTAACATTATTATATATGTATTTTGTTATTTTTTTAATTATTCATCATTGTTTAGTCTAATTTCTATTAAGCAGTCTTTTTACTTATATGTGCTATTTATTTAAAATATCTGTCTGGTGATTAATTTGTTGGTTTATTAAAAGATATTTACTTATCTATTTATACATTTCTAGTACTTCTATTATGTTAGGATCACATCCCCTTTTTACCTGCGTTTAGTAAGTTCATTGAATCTTTCATACTATTTGGTTCATGAAATTGTTATTTCATTTCATTTTATCTGCAAATGGAATTATTATATACTATTTAATGTCCTCTTTAAACCGGTTTAGGATTTTCGAGAACAGAGGTCCTAAAAACTTCAAACATCCATCCAAACGTTGAAATTACTTTGTTTCTAGCTAATTTACTGATCGTAAAGTAATGAAGTCAGAATTAGCTGTGTTAACAGTTTTTGTGGCTAAAAGTCCAGTGGCCTTTTAAGATAACATCAAAAACATTTTGAAGAGATGAATTCGGAATGTAAGCGAACCGTAGGAAATGTATAACTGTATATTAATAATAAAGCAATAAAAATATAAAGCACAATTCGTACAGTAAATGTAATATAAAATTGTTTCAGTATTAAATTCGAACCCAACACAATAAATCAAGTTAAACAAAATTGAGTGCTAGAATTACTTAAAATGATGGACTGAAATCTCACAGCAGCCAGCCCCAAACCTTTCAATTATTAAAAAAGTGTTTTACTTTGCTTAAACAATGAGCATGTCTTCTTAATTGTACTCCATCCGATTAGTTCTATTTATTTATCCATCTTTATATACATATTCTATTCTCTCGGTTCATCTATATGGACAGAGTTTATATACATTATATATGTATTAATCCAGGAAATTAATGGAAATTATTTAATCAAATGGCTTAAAGCTCTCTTCGGTAATTTCATGTGTAATTCCAATAATACTGAACTCTTGAGGAGGCACGATTACATTTACGTTGATCATATTTTTCTATATATCAACAAAATCACCAGTCAAATCTATATAATCCATTATTAAGAGAAAATTAAAGAAATTAGACGCCACAAAAATAAGTTTTATGGAGAAAAAATTCTGTAACAGAAGGATGTATGCAGTTACAGAAACTGTAATAACACCCACCTGTCAGTTTATATATAACTTTCGCAGTTATCATACTTCTCTAATAGGGCAAAAACCTTTGGGCAAAAACAAGTAAACAAAAAAAAATTAATGAGTGGTTACGTAACATTAAGTTTAAAAGACAAGTTCATTAGAGACATTTGATTAGAGATGAAAAGTTAGAGAAAACCTTTTTAAAAGTTGTTATTAAACTAAATAGAGTAGTTAATGAAGAAAGATGTTTCATACTTATTGGATTTGTTAAACTTGATTTTATGCCAGGATATTAATATTCATTTTATTTGAATTGAGTAAGCTAACCAGTGTTGTCTTCCACTGGTTTCGAATTTCCTTGATTCCTATCAATCTGTCAGTCCTTTGAAATGTCATCCTTCAACTCCTCTCTACCCGACAACTTCAATTTCCCTTCCATTGAAATCTTTTGCAAGAGTAGTTTGACTCAAATCTCAAACGCACAATAGCTCTGGAATAATTAATATTACAGAAGTAATATTTGTCACTAGATCAAACAACTGTCATGGTTCTAATCAATGGCGACTTATTTTTCATGTTAATAAAAGAATCTTTTAAGAAAAATTTATTGGAAATTAGTAATGATAATTGTCCAAGTGGCAAAACTAATGTTTTGGCTACCTCTAGCACATTTTGAGCAGAGTCAGTAGTGTGGAAAAACTAAAACTTTGTTTACATTTTGAAAAACAATAAAACACATAAAGCAACATCTAGATGTGATGGGAAAACGAATGCAGCTATCTACAAAAATAAAAGAAAGGTTTTGTCTGTACATTGCTTAGAACTGACTCATTTCAAGTTTTCTTTGTGCTTCATACTTTAGAGAAGCCGCATGTACCCTTAAAATAATGTCTGTCTGTCGGTTTATCAGTTTGTCCACAAAATATTGTCAGCAGTAAACTCATCCACCATATGTCCTAATAAGCTGAAACTTTGACAGTATATTTGTGTATGTCTAACTTAAAATCTAAGCTTTGAATGGATTGAACATTCAACGACGAAGCGAAGTTATGAACTTTTAAGCCGTGTTTGGCTAACTACATGCACATGTTTATTTTAAAAATATACAGGTGTAGCTATTAGGTATTGTTAGCGGATTTTAATTTCATTTGTGTACATGAATATATTGCTTATTTGAGCTTATTGACAAGGTGTTTCTCAGAGTTCAAGATGTACTATCTATTCAGAATAAATGGCTTTGTGAACGAGCAATGCTCAAGCCTTACTAATGAACAGGCAGGAAAAATCAAGAAACATGTTCTTACACTATATCAAGCCGAAGATAGAACTTAAAAGTTAGTAAAGAGAGTGATTAGTAATGAGGAAGAAGTTTATTATCTAACTGAATTTCTTGACTCCGTCACTGCTCTTGGACTGCCTGCTCATGAGTAAAACTAAAAGTAGGAGCACCATCATGCTGCGATTTAGTATCAGTAACAAATTTCATGTTACGCAACTTGAGTTTCCCGAGAAATGTGCAACGGGACACGACTCGGAGTTTGTGCTCTGCACAGATGTGCCGTAGAGGCGGCCATCATGACGGGGTGTGAAATGGGGAGTCTGTGTGTGTACCACCCACACCATTGATTCCAAGCCACTGTCTGTTTCCGTTGAAACGATTGCAAACTCCCGTCAGAGTCTATTTCGCCATGACGTTAACTAAGTCGTGAGGGGAATCTTCATCTAACGCAGGAATTGAAGTTAGCGAGACCAAGTTTTTTTTCACATGATCAACTGTAGTTTACTTGCTCAAGAGTCAGAGGTTCCAGCTGTTTCCAGCTTCCAGCTGTCTTCCATGAACCTGAAGGACAGACAGCTAATGTGGTGTATACAGAGGCATTTGTTTAAGACTGTACTAATTAAAGAAATAGGAGCACCTTAGATATTTTCTAATTAAATGATATTTACTACTATTCTATCATTTCTAATTATAGTATTAGTATAATACTATAATTGGTATGGTATTCAATGGTATTTTCGAATACCAAGTATAATAAAATTTTTGATTCCGTCAAAGACGGTTACGTCTGTTAGTTTTTATATAAATGTTTAAGTGGGAGATGTTTATTAGCCTTTAATCGTGGACGTAGCACAAATAATGATTCATACAGTTATCCGTATACGATAACAACATCTGTATAGCACATGCTTGGTTTTGTATGTATAACACTTCTGTTATTATGTTATTACAAAGTGAAGATACTGTGTTACAAAACAATCTCTTAAAGGAGAACATGCTATTTATTCCTACAGCCGGTTGATCTCTTACTGGGCCATGTGTAATATTACATGGCAAATGGATGAGTTACATTTGATGTCTTTTGTCTGACCACCTTCTACATTGAAGGTCTAAACCAAAGTTTTCCCATTAAGTCTTTAAAATATTCCCATTTTTTCTAAAAAACATTACAAAAATGTAAGAATTAATGTCAGTGTAATCGAATCAACGAAGAGTTAGTTTAAAATTAGAATCCCTTAATTATATAAATCAAAAATGCCTATTCCTTATTTTTCAGTACTACCCACAGACAATATGATTTATAAGCACAAGATAATCTACATCTGATATTAAAATCAAGGGAACCACATACAAACTGATTAGAGCGTTTTGTTTGACAAATCCATCATATCATGGAAAGCATCATAAATCAACATATGTTTGATTGGCGTTGATTTTTTTATATGCAAGAGTTTTATTGTTCTTGTATCTCATATTAAGTCATTAAAACATTTCAATTTTTTTTCATTTGATAAAACCTCCAAACATCAATTTATTTCAGTCGATCTACTTAAAAAAAAATTCTAAGTCAATATAAATAAATGCAAATAAATGTAAACAAATCCGACAAGCATAGCAGGTGATTCATTATTAAAAAAAAATCATTAAATTTAAATTATGGCAAAGGACAAAAAAGTTTAAAAACTGAATATTCATCCTGGACAAAGTTCAGGATTCTAATTTTAAGCTGATTCTTCGTTAATTCGATAACACTGACATTAATTCTTACATTTTTATAACATTTTTCAGACTTAATGGAAATATTTTAAAGGCTTAATTGGAAAGCTTTCGCTTAAATCTTCATTGTAGAAGCAGGTCAGATAAACGACACTGCATGTAGCAGATCTATTTGCCATGTAAGAGATCAACTGGCTATAGTAACAAATGCCATGTTCTCCTGCAAGAGATTATTTTGTAACACAGTATCTTCACTTGGGCCTTACAAAAGAGTTATTACTGATGCGGAGCGAATGAGTATGATTATATTAAAATCTACTTTATCAATTGATGGTTACGAGTTTAATATTATGTTTACTTACAGTAAAGTTTAGTGCAGGCTAGTCCAGATATTTATTATTGTTATCATTATGTTATTTATGATTGCCAATACGAAATGTGACCATAGAAACGCAGTATTTGAAACTGACGCCTCACTACAAAGTGGTTTTTTCTAGAGTTTGATACAGATTTTTTATTCTGTTAATGCTGTGAGTGTAATCAACCTTTTTAGCTAATCTACTGTTTTTGTCAAGTTACTTTAAAATGAGAATGATATTAATGAGGCCCTAGAGGTATTTAATAATTTTATAGAGGTCATTAGTACCCAGTTCTGATAACTAGTCTCTTCAAAAACCTTAATGACTCTTTCAAAAAATCGTCCATAACACATGAATTCATTTCTAAATCAGTATATCTTGGCCAATTCTTCCTAATATACCCCTAAAATATATACTTAATCCGTTTTATTCTTCTCAGTGATCGGAACAAAGAGTGTAAAATGATTGAATAAAAAAACGGTCAACACTTTATTCTCTCAGTAAAATGCTAATAGTATTATTAACGTATAAAACTTCACCAAGGCTTAAATTAGACGAGTAACAGCGTTCACCAAATGTTTCCACCTGTATTTCCTTACCTGATGGCAGAAGTAAAGGTCTGTTTACAATGCCCTCCTCATACGTTCCCTTCAGATACTGCTGATTCCCTTGTCAAATAGGCAACAAATAGTAAAAAATATTATTCATACATGAAACAAAGAGGGAGTTAAACAATTATTGAAACAACTATCACTTTACACTTTAGTGTAAAAATAAAAATAAATTTATGTTTACAGTCTAATTAACAATTGAAAACGTTTACGATTGAGGGAAAATTAAAAGAGCGTGACAGAATAGTAAACCTCAAACCATCTTATTAGGATCACAAACGAATTAAGTCTAAAAAAAATCTGAAGCCTTCCTTAAGAACTATTGAGAAATACAATTGCCAGATAACATTTCTGACAACTCGTGTATATTTAAACAACTAGAACTAACAATTCAGCATTGAACATACAAATGTAAAGGAAAAAATTAGGTATTACTGCAAGACTAACTAGATATGACTCTGATTATTTACTACATGATTCCAATTATTATTTAACTGCATTATCCAAGAAACGGCTCTTCATATCTGAGTAAAAATTGTTTTCAGTAATTCGTCACCATTAAATCAGTTTATAAAGTTTTTAGCAAAACGGTTGCATCTGATTACCGAATTCTGTTATATTTATATATTTCTCAGATTTCAGCCTTGATAAACTTCAAACAATTGATTAGTGCAGTTAGAGCCATTTATATTGGTATTAGATATTCTAAGGTAAAATGGATAAACAAACAAAAGTCTCCACACAAATGAAGTTTTATTCAACAAAACGTTGAACAAAACTTTGTGTTCATCATCAGGAAGACACTATAATACAATTTATATCTAATCAGTTACAAAATTATAGGCCACATCAGAAGGTCTGAATGCTTTAAGTGGTAGTGTCATTTCTAAAGGTGAGTTGGGGTGTTATTTTGTTCGTCAGTAAGTTTGTTGTTAGGTGATGAAACAGCTGGGTCAAGTAGTTTGCGAATATATTTGCTTTTTATTTATCACTTTTGATCCATGTGCCATTAACTAAGTTTTTGTTCATATTGTTGTTCTTTAAATGATCGTATCAGTTTGTGTAATTTGTGAGTCAGTTTATTCAGTACTGTCTTGTCACTGGGTAGTCTCGTTTGTTGCCACTTCTTTCTTGCTATCCTTTTTGATCTGATTGTTTTTGTAATATCGGACGGCAGTTTGTATTTGTTTGACCAGTGTTTTTTCTTATAGACTGTCACGTTGTCGATTGAGTTGTGTATTGTTTCTGTTAATGACAATACAGCCTTATCAATGTTTTCACTGTTTTTTAGTCTGACGTTCAATTCGACTCTACTACTTGCTTCAAGTTGGAAGGCTCACCAATCTACCCTACCACGGATTAATGAATATGGTGTGAAATAAGGTACTGAGTGGTTATGGAGTGTAAGGAAAATTGGAGAATGGTCAGAAGAGAGTTCATGAAGGTTCTCGATTTTAAATGAAGATGAAGAAGGTAGAGAAGAAATAAAGATATCTAGTATATCCGGCAGTTTTAAAGGGGAAGAGGGCCAGTAGGTGGGATCTGAAGGGGACAAGATTTGATATATGCTGTTTGCTACATTTTGTAATAGAACTGATCTTCTAGGATTAGAAGCTCGGCATTCCCGTTGTATGTGCATAAAATTGAAGTCTCCTCCTGCTATAAATTTGGGATCTAAAGTTTTTAAAAAGGATTGGTGGACATTGGAAGAAATAGATTTATTTGGAGGCCAGTAACTAGAAGAAAACGCTATTACTAATGCCTTAGTTTGTAAGGAAACTGAGGATGCTTGTACAACTCAGTGGGGTAGGAAGGAAGCAGACAGTGGGAAAGGGTTGATCTTATAAAAATGGCTGCTCCTCCATGACCAGTGTTATCAGGATGATCGGCTCTGTACAGTCTGTAACCTTGTATGTAACATCGTGACATGTCTGTGAAGTGAGTCTTGGTTATTAGGGCGAGGTCAATCTTTCTGTCATGTAGTAGTATGTCAAGTTCGTCGGTATGTCTTGGCAGTCCATTAGCATTCCATAGGAGAATTGTTAGAAAGCTACGTGGAGTATTCATTGATTATTGATTAGCATTGATAGAGAAATAGAATTCATGACTTTGTCTAGCAGTAAGACAAGAGGAGGAATAAGTGTTTTTAATTCGGTCAGAAGTTTATTTAATGTAGTTGTGATATCAGGAGTGGAAACAGGAGGTGGAGGGATGTATGTAGGATGGTATACCTGATGACGTGGCCGGGGTTTGTTGAAGGTGACCGTAGCGTATGATACTTTTGGCATAGGCTGAGCCTGAGGCAGTTGATGTCTGGTCGGGGAGCTGTTTTGAGTATCTTCTAAGGTCAATAGCAGTGGATGGGGTTAGGGGTTGCTGGAGGTCAGGAAAGTTTTTTCCACTTATTAATGGTGAAGGAGGTAGTCTGATGACTTCAGATTGAAGTCGCATACGCCATTTTATGTTAATGTATACCTCACATCCTCGATAGTTGGCTGGATGCTGTCCTGGACATAGCACACATTGAGCTGGTGTGTCTCTTCCTTTGACAAAATTTTCTGTCAAATGTTGGCCGGTACATTTTACACATCGGGCTGGGTGGTTGCAGTACGCTTTTGTATGGCCATACCTTTGACAGCGGAGGCATTGTGGTATTTCCTTTTTTTGGTGGGGCTCTTCTACTGTAGTTATTGTTTCCAGTAAGTATTTTAAGTTAAATATGTTTGTGTTCTCCTTGGTCATTACCAAGTCTACAAAGAACAGTGGTAGTTTTGACTTTGTGGAGCGTTAGTTTCTTTTTTTACTTGAAATCCAAGTCTTTCAAGTTCTTCATGAATTACTGTTACCGGCAGTGTGGGGTGGAGTTGTCTTATGACTGCTCTCAGTGGTTTGTCTTGTTTTAGTTGGTAGCAATGAAAGTCAGAGTTACTGTCACGGAGGTGTGCCACACACTCTGAGCTCTCCTGTACTCAGTCGCAGTTTCTGTTTTTATGATTGTTTGCTCTTGTGTACTTGTACACAAGAATTCTTCACCTTCGAGTTTTTCTTGCAGGGTTGAGTCAGTTGGACCTACTCTAAGCGCACAAAACAATTGTTAACAACCTATGTTCAATAACGCAAGAGCACAATTTTACACATGTCAACAAATCCACTTGCCGGGAACAGGTAAAACAAATGTTATTTTTTAAAAGACAAACTCAATCAACCAGAGACTTTTTTCTGATTTTTTTTTAAAATAAATAAAAACCAATTAATTTCACTGCTTTCTAAAAACTATACCACAGTTGGTATAGTTTTATGGTGATATGGTGTACAGTTTTTCCCAGAAGTTTCCCTTGACCATTCATTCAAGGTGATTTACTTTGTTTTCATCTTGAATTTTTTGGTTCGTATTCTCAAGAATTGGGAGGAAGAAAAGGTTAATATAATGAATGAAAAAAACTGCTATAAAAATCTTTCTAATGAAATTGATGAGTTTTTGATTCATTTTATTTTCCCTTATCTGGTCTACTGATGAGGCCAGTTGTTTCATCAAACTAATGAGTCTGTGAAAAAAAAAGGTTGTTGAAATATAGAAGGGATATTATTTCATTTTCTTTGAAGTATTACTTTTGAATGCACCCACATTTCTGTTCATGGAGGTGTTAATGTTTTCAATGGACTTCCTGTAAACTGATATATATTAGTAAATGAGATTTTAGGCAGATGTTGCAAATTTAGCATTAAACCTTTATCAAGCACTTCAGAGTTCTTCCAAATAACAGACCAGTGACACTTAAATTTGAAAGATAAAATTGAAGAACAAATTTAGCATCAATTAAGGAAATTTTAATAAGGCTTTTAAACATATGGTTTTTCTATAATTATTTATTGTGTTTCAATAGAATATTTCATAATTAAAAAAATGCAAATGTTTTTTCAGTTTATATTTACATATTTATATTATATTTATTTTTATAAATTTCTATTTACAAATATAAAATGAAAATATGTCAATAGTCTTTTAAATCTGATTATATTTGCTGCTGTAGTAATTAGTACAAAACAGAGTAGCTTTAATGCTAAACTGATGGGCAAGAGAAATTCAGGGATCCATTAGTGCATTATGTAGGAAGTGTTAATGGACTGTCATAAAACTCTGTCCATAATGGCTGTTATAAGCTTAAGAGCCTCTCACACCAAGAGTCTGTAAGCGTCTGATCATCTACTTTATCCTGACTTGTCTAGTCCCGAGAGTCTGTAAGCGTCTGATCATCTACTTTATCCTGACTTGTCTAGTACCGAGAGTCTGTAAGCATCTGATCATCTACTTTATCCTGACTTGTCTAGTCCCGAGAGTCTGTAAGCGTCTGATCATCTACTTTATCCTGACTTGTCTCAGTCCCGAGAGTCTGTAAGCATCTGATCATCTACTTTATCCTGACTTGTCTAGTCCCGAGAGTCTGTAAGCGTCTGATCATCTACTTTATCCTGACTTGTCTCAGTCCCGAGAGTCTGTAAGCATCTGATCATCTACTTTATCCTGACTTGTCTAGTCCCGAGAGTCTGTAAGCGTCTGATCATCTACTTTATCCTGACTTGTCTCAGTCCCGAGAGTCTGTAAGCATCTGATCATCTACTTTATCCTGACTTGTCTAGTCCCGAGAGTCTGTAAGCGTCTGATCATCTACTTTATCCTGACTTGTCTCAGTCCCGAGAGTCTGTAAGCATCTGATCATCTACTTTATCCTGACTTGTCTAGTCCCGAGAGTCTGTAAGCATCTGATCATCTACTTTATCCTGACTTGTCTCAGTCCCGAGAGTCTGTAAGCGTCTGATCGTCTACTTTATACTTACTTGTCACAGTCCCTAGAGTCTGTATGCATCTGATCATCTACTTTATCCTGACTTCTCTCAGTCCTGAGAGTCTGTATGCATCTGATCGTTTACTTTATACTTACTTGTCTCAGTCCCTAGAGTCTGTATGCATCTGATCATCTACTTTATCCTGACTTCTCTCAGTCCTGAGAGTCTGTATGCATCTGATCGTTTACTTTATACTAACTTGTCACAGTCCCTAGAGTCTGTATGCATCTGATCATCTACTTTATCCTGACTTCTCTCAGTCCTGAGAGTCTGTATGCATCTGATCGTTTACTTTATACTTACTTGTCACAGTCCCTAGAGTCTGTATGCATCTGATCATCTACTTTATCCTGACTTCTCTCAGTCCTGAGAGTCTGTAAGCGTCTGATCGTCTACTTTATACTTACTTGTCACAGTCCCTAGAGTCTGTATGCATCTGATCATCTACTTTATCCTGACTTCTCTCAGTCCTGAGAGTCTGTAAGCGTCTGATCGTCTACTTTATACTTACTTGTCACAGTCCCTAGAGTCTGTATGCATCTGATCATCTACTTTATCCTGACTTCTCTCAATCCTGAGAGTCTGTATGCATCTGATCGTTTACTTTATCCTGACTTGTTTCAGTCCCGAGAGTTTGAAAGCATCTGATCGTCTACTTCATCCTAGAATCTACTTTTCAACAATGCCTTTATATATATTTTTTTTTCTTTTTTTGTATGAGGTAAGCGTTTCGCACATTCAATTTTATAAAAAAAAATTAAAAAGTTTATTGCCTCTTATATTTATGAGCACACAAGGTCAATAGTATAATACAACTTTGAATGGTAATTTATTAATTAATTCAAAATTAAAAAAACCCATGCAGTCCTATCTAAAGAGTGTCTAAACATTAAGAAATTCCAAATAGCTTTTGTTATATATATATAATCAAAGACAAGTATTCAAAAAAGTATTCTAAATGAAAAAACGATTTTTTGAAATCTTTTCCTATCGATTACACTGCGGAGGTATCCGTACTGTGTAGGTTACTTAGTATTGTCTTCTTTTAGATCTTAATACGGTTATAATCTCACATTTCTGTTTTTGAGAACTTGATTATCTATGATTCAAGCTTTGGGAAACTTGGGCAGGTGTTGACAGTGTGTCAGATTGTTTGCTAAAACAGGCAACATCACTAAACTTTGCACAATAATTCAGGCACCAGTATCCAAAGGTTTTTTCCCATAAAATAAGTTTTTCATTAATGACTAATTAACTAATATATAAATTAGTTAATAGTGATTCACACTCTAGCATATTGTATATACAAAAGTTCTTTAGCATTTTAACAAGAATAAAAGTGTCAAATAAAGTTAAGTATATCAATTCATGCTAATTCATACCATAAATTAGCATATATTGAATGATGTCTTGATATGAACTATGATTCATATCATTAGATCATTCATATCAGTATATATGAGAGATAATTTATACTATAATTATAAAATATATGATTATTAATTCTTGTTAAAGACGTTTTCAAGACTCAGAGTCCTCACTATTGTAGCGGCTTAGCAGAATACATCCTACTTTTTTTAGTGGGAATGATCCCAATGAGAACAGTTCTATTAAGAAAAAGTTCTGGTTTTAGTTTTTCTGGTGGATTCAGTGTTTGATAAATAGACAAGAAGTTAGTTTTTGAATGCTACTTGAGTAGTGCATTCGACGTCGGATGGCCTGAAATAATCTTTTACTGAAATAACTCTTTGATCATTCCTTAAACTATCAACATTTATAAATACAACCAAATAAACATCTAAAACAATAGCATGTCACATAAACAATTTTATGTGACCTATTATACACATAAAAGAAAAAAACAAAAATAGAAAAACAATTTTGTTGTGATCACATTGATTTGATTGTGTGTTTATTTATTTATCATGTATGTTTATTGTGTAATTCGTCATATGTATATTTATAAACGCGTATGCGCTCGTGTCTCTGTAACCTCTGTACTCCTAATGGAAAACTTATATATTCTATTATCAACAAAAACAGGTTGAGTGTAAAATATACGAGAAAGGCACGTGATCCAAAAAAAAATCTAACTAATGATGATGAAGAGAAAACTAAGTTAGAACAGAAAATAAAATGCACAACATTTAAAATAAATCCTGTATGAGATTAATTTTGAGATAGCAACTGGTAATACTGTTAGCTATCCCTAATATAAAGTATTATTATTCTTGCCATGTCTAAGGATAATAGTAAAAAATATTAAATTTTAAAGTAAATGGTATAAATGGTAGGAGTAGTATATATTTCCCATGGCCTGAGATAATTTCTTCTGTGCAAGGAGAGACTACGTGTAGATATGTTAAGCTAAGCCTTATTTACCCATACCTGTTATGATTATTAATAACAATTAATGGCTACAGGGTTAATTAAGCTTCTTACATGTTTAAAATTTGATAGTATCTATATATTTTATAGTTAAACGCAAATATACTTAGGTATATTTATTGTTTCTTTGTCAATTATTTTATACAAATGTACCAAGGATGGCACTGGGTATTGTGTTATTAAGTTATTTCAGTCGCATGCCATAAATAACATTAATTACTACATTAATAGTAAAATATTAGAAAACAATTTGTCTTTACAAGAAGAATTGGGAAGTTCAGAAAGTGTAGTGGATAGTCAATTTGAAAGACCATCTGAATGAATGATGAAATTGGACAACTGATAGGGTTAGAAAGGATCCCTATGTTTCCTTCTATACCGAAAATCATTATTTATCCAATAAATCCTTCTCAATCCACCCTTAATTCTCTTCAATTTTTCACATCCGTTTTCTTAAATTGAATAAACTTATATAATGCTTATTGTACAAGTTGAGAAGCCTAAGAATTTATGTTTAAATAGGATAAACTATTTCTTTTTTTAATTTATCAATTACTATTTAGTTTTAATTATTACAACTAAACCATAATCTAATTTTGTTATTTGTTTAATGATATACGCCATAAAAGAATCATAAAATATGCAGTAATATAAACACACATACACACACACACACGCACACACACATACATACATACACACACACATACACACACACACGCGCGCACACACACATACATACATACACACACACACACACACACACACACACACACATATATATATATATATATATATATATATATATATATATATATATAAGATTTCACATAAACACGTGAAATAACAATCAATGATCAAACCACAATAAGAAAATGGGAAAGCAAGATTAAGATCTTTCAACCGTAACAAGCGGTCTTCGTCAGAGTCAAAAACCCAACTGACGAAGTCAGTTATAAATGATAAATATATCATTTATATATATATATACACATACACACACACACACACACACGCACACATACACACACAGATTACTCTGTAAATTTGTGTCTCTTAATCAGTATTTATTTTATGTGAGCTGCTTCTCTCACACACTGTTCTTCTCACTCACTCTCTCTACCTCCCTCATTCTCACTCTCTATCTGTATACACGTTGTAAAACACGGGGGAAAATAATAAGAACTAACTTAAAAAATTCTAGCTAAGTTTTTGGAAAAAGTCCATATTGACTTAAGTACTCTTGTTTTCTACTTTGGCTGTTCATGTGCCCTGGTGTTTCAATTTTCAGTTGAGTCTGAAGTGAATATATGTATAGTTGATATAAATCCAGATAAAATGTACATGGGTGAAAAATTTATTGTGATCTGTATTCAGCAAGGCATTCTGCCGTGATGATAGCCTAATTTTGTTTTTCATCAATACTATTGATTTTGCATCAAACTCTGTTTACCAAGGTCTGGTTCACTTTTTTATTTAGATTAGTCTTTCATTCATTTTTGTGAGCAATCGATAAATGTAAACATTAATTAAATATTAAGTTTCGTAAAGTAAGTTTAAAATAATTAGAAATGCACTGGATTGCGAGTATTGTTTATTATTTTTTTCTATTGGAGGAATGAGTTTAATGATGTCTTTATTTTTGTGAGTGTGTGATGTGGATGTCCAGACGTGGCAAAGTAATCCACAAGAATGCCATGCTACTGAAACCTTCAACCATATCAATCAAAATTATATCAAACTGATCTTTAGCAGGTCTGTACTTTAATAAAGATTTAACATTTTTTACAGGATTTGATTATCAAATGGTCGAGATTTTTAAAGTAGTAATATGGTCTAATAGTAGAGAGCATTTGTGAAACACCGCTATGATCATAGGTCTGGTGTATAAGTTTGACTAATTTTTTTCCAAATATTACCATGAAGTTGAATAGGGCTAAATCACCTAATAGATCATCCATACGCGAAACTGTTTGTAAGCTTTCCAGTGTTTTGTGGCCACTGCAGAGATTACTTTCCAATTAAATTATGTTCCTCCTATCTAATGGTATTATTAATAGCTTTACAATCAAGTGTGATATATCCTTTTTCTTTTGTCACAATTTCCTAGAGAAATAGGCTGTAGGATGGTGGTGCCCACCTGTCTTAATTTGTTTCAAAGTGGCATCAATACTCTTATAAGCAGCGCGTCTGTCTCAATGAATATATTTTATCTATTTCAAAAATTGATAAAATATAAGAAGAATATAATTTATCGGATTAATTGGATTGAACTGTTAGTTTCATGGTTCCACTTGTATTCAAGTTATTTATTTATTAAGTTTAGTTATCTGTTAAGTGGTCCGTACTTCAGTGAACTATTTTCAAAATATCTAAGATAAAAATTAATAGGCCTAAAATAGTGTACTACTCATTAATTTGCTTCAGATTTTTTTTATTGTGGCCAACCATTATTGGACACGACAGACTTGATTATATTGAATTAAGAGGCCAATATATTTCACTGAAAAATGCCTTTTGCTAATTTTATCTTTAATCATATATATATCAAAACACCATGTAGTTCCACAATATGTCACATTTAATCTATCCATGTTTTATAACATATCAGATTGCGACTGCATAGTTAATGCTGAAGTTATCTGAATTATTCAGTCTAATTATATTGCTTAAAACTCGTTGACAAATCGCTGGAGCATTTATATGCCCAAATAAGACTTTAAATAACAATTTACCAGCTTTTGTAATAAAAGATGTCTTTTCACGGTTCATCAAAACTTTAAATCTATATCGATAACTGTGAGATAAAAATTGGATACCTTATCTACAAATATTAATTTGCAGTAGGAAAGGAAAAGGATTCTGATCGTATTAGCTTAGTTAATATGCGGAAATCAAGGCACCGTCTTGCTTTATATCTATTATCTTTCTTTTGAAAGCAGTGTTTTTAGCGAGGCACAATATAAGTCAGACTCTTCTATTAAATCAGCCTCCAACAACTTTTTAACTATTAACCTCCGTTATAATTTCTTTTCGTTGGTAGGAGAACATTTTGAGCGCTTGTAAGTGACCTATTCATTCGATATTGACTTTATTTTGGCCACATTGAAGGTATTTGTAGGAAATATACAAGTCCAAATTAAATAAAATACCTATAACTTATAATTAATTACCAAATTATAAGTACCAATAAATTTGAAAACATACTCATTTCTATATTGCAATTCTATATGGTCCAGATTGGATGAACCTGAGTAGTATCCAAATTTCAATCAAAGCTTACTTCAAAGTAATTATTTCATTCGTTTGAAACACTAAAAGTAAAGTATAGTGATCGTGAAAAAATTCAATCTTTAAACTTTGACTGAATTACATGTTTTGAGGTTCCCAAAGTTGATGACGTTTTTCAATAATTTCTGTGTGTGTGCTCGCGCTTTTAGACCATTAGTTTACATGCTCAGTTTATTTAGTGTATTATTGTCGCATAATTTTCTTATTGGCATAAAAAAATATCTTATCACAAACTGTAGGTATTGCTATTTTAGTATTAGGAGTTTTTATAGATTGCCTATTCTCTAAATGTAAGTTACCTGGAATCTCTAAAGATCTTTCCAGATTATTGTCATTCTAATATTATTGTAAGTAAAGTAGAGTAATCATTAAAAAATTCAATGTCGAAATAAAGACCGATTCTTTAAAGTCCTTAGAGTCTATTTTTTAAGTCTTTCGATGGTTTGTTTTTCAATTATTTATGCGTGAGTGTGTGTTTGTGTTTGGGTCAAACTGTTTGACGGATCAATTTCATATGTTATGACAGAAATGAAGAATGGCCCAAATTCATATTTTAGATCTTATTATCAGGCATATAGTTCCTGGTTTGTTTAACAACTCCATTGAGTTTCGAGAATACTAAAGCATGGGAAAAGCACTTTTCTGTACTGTATAACAAACGGATCATTTTTTTTAAGCCATTTCTCCGGTGATTCAAGAAATTAATTTTGTATTGCATATTGGCTCACTATGAGTATTTGATGAGCATACAATATTGGAAGAGTAATATTACAATAAAAATTACTACTATTAAGTTGCATCTATATTAAGATGTCAAATTATTCTATAACAATAATTGAAATTTTGTTATTACTGATAAAATGGGTATGTTCCCATTAAAACAAATGAAGTCATTAAATTGATTGTCAGTGGGTTTGATAATACTTTACCGCAGAGTTTAATAATACGTTCACACGATAGCCACCCTGCAATAAAATCTAAACTAAATTGATTGTTAAAGAGGTTAGTATCATGTTTATACATAACAAAATTGAGTGTAGGCCACCCAGATTTTTATTTGTTGCAGTGTTATCCATCAATGAATTACCCAAGTACTTCAGGCTTTCTGCCTAAGATTTAAAAAAATAACTTATTTCATTCCTTCAAATCTTGTATTCTATTTTTTTGTGTAATCTTCCACAATATGTCAAGTATATATAATGTCAAATTTCTTTATTCATAGTGCTTAATTCTTTTTTGGTCATCATTCAAGATCAGTTTGTATTCTAATTTTTGTATTCCCTTAATTAAAAAGTTCTGCTCTGATGTTTCACTTAAAGAATAATTGATGTTTGTCGAGTGTATAAAGAGAATTAATTATATCTTAAGTTGTCTTTTTCATCAAAATATTCCTTTTTTTTTAACTCGTTTCCAATTTTTTTACATTTCTTTATAATAACAATTGATTTGTATATTTTCCGAAGTAGTACTATTAATTTATATTTATTTCAATAATACGTGACGAGTATTTAAATTCTCATACCCACATGGACTTGCATAATACTTTATCGTCAGCTTAGTAGCCCTCCTTTCTGTTTTCGCAGAAGTTGAAATAGCAATAATTCAATTAAATAGTATTTCTTGAAAATATTTTTACATGTGATTTGTCATTTCTACATTTTAGAGTATCTAACCTAAATTTCAAGTGGGATGGAGGGATGAAATAAAAACTAATACGAATCATGATAATAGATAAAAATATTAATGACTTATACTCGCAAATCAAGTTGAATGAGTTAGACTTGAAGGTGAAAGAAAACCTTATAATATAAATATGGGCAAGAGAAAAAATTACTGTCAATTAACTTAATTTGTTAATTTAATCTTAATTTCTTAAGTTCTTAATTTCAACATTGGTTTACAGTGTAAACGAGGGATTCATTATCGGATTTTAAATTGAAAAAATCTGGAATTGTCGTACACTCAACTTCAGGATAAGTAAATGTATTAGCAAGTATACTGAATGGTAATTAATTGTTTAGAATTGTTTATTGTGGCTATTGTTTAAACATTATTATTAATTGCTTTTCTGATGCATTCCTTTGTTTGATGGATGGTTATGGAACAAAGTGTTTGACTAATCAAACAAGGCATCAATTGGTTGTTAACGAGTTTGATATTGTCTTTACATATAATAAAGTTGAAGGCATGCCATTACAGATTTTTTATTTGAGTTTTTATTCCCATTCGAATTGAATATATTATAGGTAAGATAGGAATAATTATTATATTAATAATTAAATACCAAATTAAGTTTAGCTAAAGTTAACAGGACATTGACATTGTTATACAGTACGAAGGTACTAGCCGGGTTAGCTAGTATAAATATAATTCTATTAGATATCACATTATATTATTCAACTTTCTGTAATTAATTAACATAAAATTCTACAGAAAGGAACACTATTGAAATAAAAGGAAATTCAACTAGTGATGATTCTAAAACCACAAAAATCAAGCCACTATCCCACAGACTACCGACCAGTAAGCCACTTCTCCGGTTTGGCAAAGTCTATGAGAGGTAAATAATACTAAAGGTCAAAATGTCCTTCCCTTCTGGCCCGAAAATACATCTTTTATTACAAAAGCTGGTAAATTGTTATTTAAAGTCTTATTTGGGCATATAAATGCTCCAGCCATTTGTCAAAGAGTTTTAAGCAATATACTCGTAATTAGACTGAATAATTCATATAACTTCAGCATTAACAATGCTGAAATTTCACATTAACAATTTGTGTTTTGAGTATTACAGGGAACCACCCTGCAAATATGAAGGGTTCTACGATTCGTAAATAGGGAATTGTCAAAAGGTCTGTCTTCCGTCCCCTCAAAGGTCTCTAGAAGTGTTCTCGGACTTGGAGTGTGCCATCCGCTCGGTCTGGTAGTACTCATTTCTCTACAAACTGAAAAGTTTACCTACCTGGCTACCCGTCTATCCAATAGGATAGACGTTGAGAGGTGTTCCTCAGACAAAGTGTGTTAGGTCCACCCTTTATTCCCTATATACGTAGGTTTTACTCAATCCACCTATTGCTGAATCTATTCCTGAATTCCCACAAAGAAACTGAATCATTTCTGGGCCATATAACAGTGCCTTTTTAGATACAATAGTGTCGAGTTCACCAAAACAGATTTACACAACTACATTGATCAAATTGTTTACTGGTTCAGCAGCTGCAGATTTGTTGTCCCAGCAAAGAGCATCCACATACAATTTAGGAAAAAACACCCAAACAACCACATCAGTTTTCATTAGTCTCCAGGTAATACCATACAAAATCCAGACCAAATACATTCATAACAATCGACAGCAGGCTCACTTTTAATCAACATCTGAAAAATAAACATAACTTGATCTGTCCCTAATGTCAAATTTGTATCCTATTCTGAAGTCAAGGAATACGAAAAAAATTGATCAGTCACATTAAGTTATTGCTGAATAAACAGTTTTTTAAAAACAGTTTCTATTGAATGAATTGTAACATTCATATTGAGTTATTGTTTAATCAAGTTTTGTAAAAAAAGAGTTGCCATTGAAACAGAATTGAGCATTCATATAGCTCAATTAAAATGTTGAAGCTGATGATATGATCAACTAGCATTCATATAGAACAACGCTGATTCAAATCAAAGGAAAATAAGAGGTTCAGTAAAATTAAAGGAAAATTTGATGGGTTAAGATTTTTATTCCTTTTCTAATTTGATCTTGCCATTTAGAAGTTGTTAAATACTTTAGTGATGTAAAGTATGAGCAATTTGTTCGTTTTCTCTCTCCCTCTCTGCCACTCTCTCCCTCCCTCTCTCCCTCTCCCTCCCTCTCTTTAAAGTATTAAATAATTAAATCAGTTTTAAGTTCAGTCTCTTTTAAAGTCATATATTTTTCGTCCACCTGTGCAAAACCAGAGCCAGTACTCTATAAAACTAATTTTTTAGATTAATGTATTTAGAAACATATTTTTTTATGAACCAGAAACTGAAATAAAATATCTTTAATGGAAGATCTTGCAAATATCTTTAATGGAAATGGAAATGTTATTAATTGATGAAATTATTTAATATTCAAAACTTACGATTAAATACGCTGAATAAATACGAATAAAATATTTGAATTTTTTTTTTGTTACAGGAAATTGAAAAGGCTTAATCTTGGTGGAAACGAACTGACTTCAATTCCAAGCAAGGCCCTCAGTATACTGGATACTTTGACTAAACTGGAAATGCAAGAGAATTCAATAACATCCATAAGTGAGGGCGACTTTGCAGGTAATAGCAATTCGTATTTATTGAAAATATTTTTAATTTAATTCGTTACATCATAATTTACTTTTATTTTGTTTCTATCTGAAGTACTTCAATTAACTTTTTAAATATTTTAACCGATTTCGGGTTTTTAAATTCTTCTCCTATATTTCTAAAACAATAAAGACTAGAGAAATAATTGCTTAGAATGTGATGTACACACTTGCGGACCTTGCAGGCTTGGTGGGTGATCTCACAATTGCCACGGACTCAGTAACGTGGCGTCGATTTTCTTGAATCCCGATTTCTGATTTTGTGATTGGCTAGTAATCCAGCGGTAATAACGGAACTCTTACAATAAATTTGGAGTTGCTTAGAATGCATTTGATTAATAGTAGCAAATTTGAAATTTAAACAAATATGAAACTTGAAATCATTGATCTAGAAAGATCTGACACGTTATTACTATTAAACTGAGACACTGAGTGTCGATGAGAACCGTGCGCACCACCACTATTGTGTTTCACTCTCTGATTTTCAAAATCAATTTTAGATTTTGAGTTGTTTACTGAAATTAATAATTTTCCTCAGAGGAGTATCTCTAACTTCTTTCAGATTTAGGTTTGTTCTGAGAAAATCGTTAACCTCTTAGAAGCAATTGAATTGCATTCACATAGAATGTGATCAAACGCCCCGAAGTTTCTTCGATACAGAGTCTGCAGTATTCGTATAACGTTAATTGTAGCTTGTAGAAGTAGTATATAAAAGTGAAATGTTTGGTTATATATTCTAAAAACAAGTTGAAAATCTTTAATATCGAGATTATTAATTTCCATACAAAATGTTCGTTTGGAATGGGCTTTTTAAACTAAAATAGACCTCATTTTTCTTGCCACCTTTATCTGCTTTCCTTTTCATCCATCTTGAAATGAATCCTTACGATTTTGCGGTACAAAAGGGCTTCAGGCCGCAGAAGTTTCGTTTGGCTCCTACATTTTCTTATCATCCTTAAGTGCGAACTTATTTTAACTGGTTATACTGTTAATTTCGAACGAATAAGGTTGTAGACAAGAGCCCTTTGACTGATACCAGGATGTTTGCAATCAAGGCGATCACTTGTGATCACTTGACGACCATGTAGAGAATCCTATGGGGGAGCACTGTATCTGGTAACATATAGGCCAAACTATTCCGTTGTATTAAGCATTGTAAATTTTATATAAAAAAAAAATCATTTCGTACGAACCTCAGTAATGTCAAAATGTCCTTTTTCCTGATAAAAATATATAAATGGAAGACGTTTAATAACTTTAATATGCTAAAGGTAGTGCAAGTGATCATTTTACTTGTTATAATTTGACAAACATGTCTGTGCAGTTTAATAAGGCTAAAATTGAGACCTTTTTAATTGATCTTAGGATAGCACAAAACCAATGCATATCATACTATTGGTTTTATTAAAGCAATAATAGAAATTTTGTTCAACGAAAGTGTAGATTTATGGTTAAAACTCCATGTTCTAAGATTGAGAATTAACGAATTCCATACAGCAGAACATTCCGTTTGTGGCATTACTGAATTTAATAGTTGCATATTTTTTCAGTTTAACCTTCAACTAAAAAGTCAAAGTATGATTTTCTATCATAGTATTTGCAATTTATGCATTTTAGGCAAGTACCTTCTTTCTAGTTGAGAAAGTTATAAGGACGTTTTAGCAGGTTTTATATCCAGACCTTTTTCCTTTGCTAACCTTTCAACAATTTAGAGAACATACTGCGTCACTGAAAGGCACTACTATTTAGCACGCCACTTCTTATAATAACAATTTGCCTACCTCTCTGTGTTTATAGTAAATTTGAATATTTGAAGTATCCAGTGCGTCATCTACTATAAATCCTCACAGTCATGTCGACGGACGGCTCCTTGAGGAGAGCCATTAGTAGTCACAATTTCAGATGTGGTAGATCCAACATTAATTATTCTTGCATTCCACCGTTGTAATACAATATATAGTACCTGGTTTAATAGATCATTATATTAGTACTAATTTAATGGATTCCAGGGCATTTCAATAACAATGAAGCAGTCTAGAGTGATTCCTTTTATAATAAGAGTTATCCATTTTGATAACTATAATCAATATAATACCTGTTAATAAATGTCAACATTATATAATCACCAAAAAAGTAGTTCACAATTAGTATCCGTTTTTTTAATAAAGAACGATGCAGTTGTACCATCCTCATATGTTACTTCAATGTTAGCCAAAAGTTGATGGAAAATACCAAGAATTATATATCTGACGCTATGTTTTGTTTAAGTGAACACCATGTAGTTTGATTACATTTGACAACAATGCGAACCCTGGAAAACATCATTAAATATATGTATTTAATGGAGATTGACTTTTTATATTTAAGAATAACATATAATCTATGTTATATAATCTTACATGTAATATTAAATTTATAATATCAAATCATTAAAAGTTTTAAGTTCCTTTTACTAAACCATTAAACAATAATTTCATTTCACTCGATTATCCTAAAAAAAATTCTAAGTCATTGTAAACAAATCCGACAAGTAGAGTAGATGATCAACTGTTCAAAGTTAGTTTTCAGTTTACGGTCTTCATGCTTGTTGAAATTTTTTCAATGTTGTTTTATAGATTGCTATAAAAAATAATATACTTATATTATGTACTATTTATAAGTATCAGTTGCTTGATAATATTACTAATAGATATTTAAACTAAGCTTTTGGATATATACCCACGAACACAACACATACACTCACAGAGTTTTGTAATATACACTCACATTCTTTATAAAACCACAAAAAAAGGACTTGGGACCTAAAACATGTAAATCTATCAAAATCTGTGGATCTAATGTTTTCATAATGACTGTATTTTAGTTATAATGAAGTATTTAAAAAATATGTGTACACTAAATTCATAGTCAGTGTTGTTTTATAACTTCAATTGTTGTGTATGTACTGTAAATTCTAAGAAGTAATCCGAAATAGTGGTTTTGTTTGGATATGAGCACTTAATTTATTGTTGTTTAATAATATTATTATTACCACTGCATTTCTCGTTCATTCTTATATATGGTATCAGCGTTAAGTTTATATGTGCTCTCAGAAGCCCCATGATAGACGTGCTTTAATGGTTAGTGTGTTTGAAAATAGCAGCAAAAGTTTCAATTGCTTGAAATCGTTAAGCTCTCTTTCTGAGTAGTTCATAAAGCCGCCATCTCGAACCATTTTTCATATGAGGCACTCGTCAAAGATTTCTACCCTAACGAACTTGATGAATTCATAATTTAGTACTCCGATGTAGAATCAATTCAATAACATAGTTTAAAAAAATAACCATATCCTCGTATGTGTTCATTATGTGGGGATTATAATGAATACCTAACCGTGGTATCACCTTAGGTCAAATCAATCATCAGCCAACTCTAATTGGTGAATAAAAATAAAAAAATATTCCAAATGACATTATGTGTCAGAAAACATCTTATCAAAGATAAATATTACATTAATAATTTTGTTTTAATAAGTAAAAAGTAAAATAAAATGATATTAATTACGATAATTGCAACCAAATACTGTAATTACAAGGATAAATTTAGATGAATACCCTCAGAGAAGTTCAACAAGTTCCATATTTACACGAGTTTAACTCAACAGGTGGTAAATGGAAGATAAATGAAGTTATGTTGATCTGTCACTATTGGTTTCGATGTAATACTTGATTAATCAAATTTGGCTTGACAGGTTTAATAGTATAAGCATTAATCAAAAATCGATTATGTCCGTGCATTTTTCTTTACTTTAAAATCCATTAATAACGAGTGGAAAACACGAAATGAATGTATCGTGAGGTGTCTTTTTATTGTTTTTCAAGCAACCTTGATAAGAATAGAGCTAAATTACAGATTAAATTGGTCAAGTAATTTACTTTTTCCAATACTTAATGTTATTATATTTGTTCCCTTTGAACATTTTTATTTCTTATAACAACCCAAGATTCTTTTTTGAGAACTTTGAAAAATTTAACACAGACTGTGCTTGTTAACGTTTGAAATGATAATACATTAACAAGCGGCTGTCTTGCTCCTCTTTATAAAACTGAATAAACGTTCAAGTATTTCATTTATATTAACATGCTAAACCGATCGATTTGGACATGATACTTTTCATGATATCTTATTGGATCTCATTGGTACCAACTTTTACGTTACGAGGTTCATTTCAATAAAATTGTTGTTGCCCTGTTGTTTTTACTTTTTTTTTAACTAAGATGCACATCACATTAATCACTTTGTTTGCATGGTTTTATTTATTAAAAATTACTATATAATTGGCTCTTAAGAGAAACTAAGGGAATAGTCACTTCGAATTTTCATTTTTAAAGTAGCAAATTGTAATATATTGGCACATACTTTGTATGGCAGTGACATATGTAAACATGACTCTTTCCTTGAGAAAGAAAGGAAAGAGTGAAGGGTATTCCTCTCCTACTAGAAGGTAGGAATTATATTTTAACTTATGTAATGACATAAGAAAAATGTGGTATAGTTTCGAGAGTTTTAGGTAATGCCTGTTGAATGCAAGAGACGATTCATTTGTTTGTTCATGGCACTGAGTCTGATATTCAAAAGGCTCTTAAATGACCTTAAGTGGGCTGGTCTTCGGTGGCAGTAATTTGCAGACTAACATGCCGTCATGCAGGGAGTGATGGGGCGCCCTAAGCCCAAAATAGCGCCATTTCAAACAGAATACCTGCGTGTTTCCAAACCATTAACTCCGCTCTTAAACTAATGCTATACTTACGCCATCATCGAATTACCACTCTTTAATTTTTCTTATTGAGTCTTATTATTATAATTAAACCATATTTTTATTGTGCAATCTTATAATGACTCCATACAATGTCAATTATAAATGTCGTAATTAACTTATTACGGCAAATTTCTGTTAACTAATATTGTTGACCAAATAACACTGGATATTTTATCCGCTTTAGAAAGGGAAGAAATAAGAGGTATCCGACTTTCAGTTCCATTTCTCAACATTTTTTGCGCTAATCTCTTTATCACTAACATTCTCCTGATATCCAGATTCAAATATATCAATTGAGAGCAATACCTAATATCATAGTAATTAATTTTATAGATATAAAATAATTACTATACCTATATAGTAATTATAGGTATAGTATAATTACTATAACTATAATTATAGGTATAATTACGGGTTGGAGAACTATTGCGGGTTGTACGTTTATTGTACGTTTATATTATAATTATAACTTAACTTACTCACATAACTTAACATTGTTTAATCTCTTAAAATCTTTAATTTTAAGAGATTAAAGATTTTTGGAAAATCATACCTTTTACTTTACTCACTTTTTTTTGTTAGTAATTGAAATATAATTGACCTTTATATTTCAATATATTGAAATATATTCAACGGAAAGTGAAAACCTTCTGTGCTATTTTAGAGATGGGAAGTTTAGACCCTACGTTCTTTGGCCACAATACTGTTCTAGAGTTGCCACACAGTCCAAAAGTCTGTTCATTAAGCTTACTTCAGTAGAAATCTTCAATTAGTATCCATTAAAAATTCAACTAAATTTAGTTATTAATAACTAAGCAAAAGTAATATTAACTAATCAATAGTATCTTCCTTTTTCCTTGACTCTTTCCAAATCGTTCTACTTTACCTTCATTATAAGAAATATTTTACTTTTCACTTTCCTTCTATGAAACATATTTTTATTATTCTAACTTGACTTACAAAAATGATTTTGCTTTTAACTTCATTATTACACCTATATTCCTGTTAGCTTCCGTCTAAAAACCTTATTGTACTTTAACAACACTTTTAAACTATTTTTAACTTTTAACTTCATTTCTAAAAACCTATTATCCTTTTAACTTTATTTATAGGAAACTCAGTTACTTTAAACTTAACTTCTGTCAAACATATTTCGCTTCAAAATTCAACATGTTACAAAACTTACTACACTTCTAACTTCAGATTTATGAAAATTTGAACTATTAGTCACAAAACAAGACAATACTCAACTAAAACAATACTAAAATATTGGAAAATACTCTGTTTTAAGTATTTAAAAATGTAATACATAAAATATAGTTCAGCATTGTCTTAGTACAAATATTTCATGGCATTGAAACATTAAAAGAGTATAATTACACTAAATACTATTTACAAAATTATTACATTATTATATTACTAGCAAACGTACCCGTCTTTGACGGAATCAAAAATTCTATTATACTTGTTATTACAAAATACCATGGAATACCATACCAATTATAGTATTATACTAATACTATAATTAGAAATGATAGAATTGTAGAAAATATCATTATTAGTACAGTCTTAAAGAAATGCCTCTGTATACATTAGCTGTCTGTCCATCAGGTTCATGGAAGAACAAACACTTGCAACCTCTGACTCTTGAGCAAGTAAAATACAGCTGACCATGTAAGAAAAACTTGGTCTCGCTAACTTGAATTCCTGCGTTAGATAAAGTTTTCCCTTGCGACTTAGTTAACGCCATTGCCAAATAGACTCTGAAAACATTGCAATCGTTTCAACGGAAACAGATAGTGGCTCAGAATCAATGGTATGGGTGGTATACACACTGACTCCCCATTCCACACCCAGTCATAATGTCCACCTCTATGGCATATCTGTGCAGAGCACGAACTCAGAGTCGTGTCCTGTTGCACATTTCCCGGGGCACTCAAGTTTCGTAACATGAAATTTGTTACTGATACTAAATGGTGCTCCTACTTCAAGTTTTTACTCATGAGCAGGCAGTCCAGGAGTAGTCACGGAGACAAGAAATTCAGTTAGATAATGAACTACTTCCTCATTACTATTCACTCTCTTTGCTGACTATTAAGTTCTATCTTCGGCTTGATATAGAGTTAAGAACTTGTTTGTTGATTTTTCCTGCCTGTTGATTAGTAAGGCTTGAGCATTGCTCGTTCACAAAGCCATTTATTTTGAATAGATAGCACATCTTGAACTCTGAGAAACACCTTGTCAATAAGCTCAAATAAGCAATATACTCATGTAAGCAAATGAAATTAAAATCAACTAACAATACCTAATAGCTACATCTGTATATTTTCAAAATAAACATGTGCGTGTAGTTAGCCAAACACGGCTTAAAAGTTCATAACTTCGCTTCGTCTTTGAATATTCAATCCATTCAAAGCTTAGATTTTAAGTTAGACATACACAAATCTACTGTCGACGTTTCAGCTTATTATGTCTTATAGCGGCTGAGTTTACTGCTGACAATACTTTGCGGACAAACCGACAGACAGTCCAGGAGAAATAAATTCAGAATCAATAAATTCTACCACAGCTGAAATTATGTTCACTATCCTGAGAGAATTGTGGTGTTGACGTTAGTAATTATTTGAGGGAGACCTACAGAATGCTTGAAATAATCTAGGTTATGATAGGAACATGACTTTCTTATTATAAGAAGATACGGCATTTCAGCTTATGCAGCATTGTTAAAACATGGATAAAGGAAAAAAAGGCTGGACGTTGTCTTCTTGACTATCACTTATGAAAACTTAAAATAACGACAGACGAAAACTGCAGACTCTGTCTGGAAAATACAGAAACCCTTTAACAAATTCTATGTGAATGTGAGGTAATGTGAGATTAAAGATTTTTAGAAAATCATACATTTTACTTAACTTACCCACATAACTCTGCGGATAAGAAATGAAAAACGAAACTTCCTCATGTATAACTGCCCTATAGTCAACAAAAAGTGTCAGTTGCTAATTTAACAAATAGCTGCAATGAATAAAATATTATCGATTAAAACATCATAAGAAAGCATTAAAATATACAACCTTGCGAATAATCATTACAATGATTACAATATAAATATTGCAAAATATACTCTAAACAAAACTATGTTATATCTATCAAATTTATTAATAACCAAATTATACAGTATACATTAATAATATTATTAATAATACATTGATTATATAAGTGTTATAGATTAAACATGTATACCTATTCAATTGGTATAAAATTTTGTGAGTTTACTAACTTGTATTCTTATACATAGGTTTTAATTTTTATATAATAATATAACTTATCAGTACAATTTGACCTATTAATGTTTATTTCAAATACTCTTTTATGTGTATCAATATCAAAAGGATTGAATAACTTCATCAAATATATATATTATACAATAAAATGGTAAATGTTGAAAGAACTGACATACATACACACAAACACACACACACACACACACACACACACACACACACACACACACACACACAAACACACACACACACACACACACACACACACACACACACACAATATATATATATATATATATATATACACACTTCACACATACATACATATACAAAACAAACAACCAGCAACAGAAATACACTTTCACAGACAAAACGACAATTTGAAAAATGTCGCAAAAATCAAAACATAAAAGTCCAAAAAGTCTAAAATTAATTTTGTTTCATAATTTTATAAAATACTATATAATTGCTATATATTATATTACTATATAATAATTTCATCATTACAATATATAAAAATTAGAGGGATAAATTATAGTATATAAATATTGATAAAATATATTTTTGTTAATTTGCTACCACAAAAGACAGATGACTTTGACAGCGGAAGGAATTTAGTTTGTAACATTCAATCAAACCGGGTTCGTACAATCAGATAAGGAAATGAATAACTCAATGATACACTGCATCCAACACCTTCTTACCATGACAGGGGTTAATATTTAATTTGTCATTAAGAGTTGATAAATGATTCAAGTGGAGCTTCTTTGAAGTTGTTTGGTGGGGCTGTTAGATGAATTCTTTAGCAAGAATAGTATTTCTTTTGCCTACAAACCTTTATGGTTGGGAACGCCACCTCCGTTAAATTAATTCCCTTCCCTTCTATTATTCCTTCGGGATCTTCATCATTCGAGGACATTATTTAATTAAACAGATAATTAATGAACGTATCATTAGAAACCACATTGAGTTATTATTGTTTAAATTTATATTACAATTAGAAACAAGATAAATTACAATTTTTCTCGACTAAGTTCAATAACATTAACTGTATTTTTAAAAAAACGTTTAAACCTTAAAAAAATATTTTTTGTTACAATGATTTAACAATCGTTCAATTAATAAACATTTATTTATTCGGACGGCAACGTAGTTTAAAAAAAGCACATTATTTAATTTATCTGGTATAAAACATTAAAAGATTATTCGTGTCTTCATTTTTAGACTATTAAAATTTTTTTATTTGAAATTTTTGCATGAAAATAAATTAATGACCTTTCTAATTTCCACAATCCTTGGAGCAATTTTCTTCTATCGTAGAGGAGAGGAGATGCCATAATATCTCTTCAAAGGCCTTTGTAAAGAAAGGTGGCATACGAGCTTTCGTCCAATCAGCAGTCGTCATAAGGTAGAACACAAATGGAAAGAAACCTTATCTTGAATTGCCATTGGTAGATGTATAGACTTTTGATTGGTCAATAGCTGAGTTAATCAGAAAGCAAAGTTTGGGTTCTCTTCTACATTGAAAGTCACTCAATTGGAAACCAGCCAAGAAGGATTGAAATCTCTCAAAAGATTGAGGAAACCAGCAAGAAGATCTTGAACGCAGAACATTAAAACTGTGTGTTAAGATTGCACTGTATTATTAAATCCGTATTCTTGTACATAAATAATGAATTACGATATAAATTGGAGGGTATTTAAACTCATGTTCATGAACAAGCATGAACGGTGGATATTTTTATGAAATTTAATTAAGTTTACCTTGATTAAATTTAGCAGAGTAAGAATTATAAATGGCAGTAAAAGTTTTCCTTTTTTCAGAATACACTCATTATTAACTAGAGCAATAGCATTGTCTAACTTATTTCTAGAAACTCTCCGAAATACTCTTCACTATGTTCTTCTAGTTGATCTCTTTCAGATGTACTTTTTTTGCTGGTCCTCACTTACTTTTTCCACTATATTACAATATTATTTTTAACCTATATTAAGAAATATGGAGGTTTATATATTATATTATGGAGGAAATATGGAGGATATAACTAGGCAGTTAACTTTTCCAATGTGCTAAAACTACATATGGAACAAATACATCGCTAAAACCTCATGCAACCTTCCAGTGAATGATGTTAGTACTTGTATTTTGTGTATCTTGAAGTTTTATTCAATATAATTTTATTTCGTAAGTTTACTTTAGAAATTTTACAATTTGTTACACCCAGAAGATGGTCTATGGTGACCGAAACGTTGGTTTATAATTGTTGGAATACATGAATTTTACTAGTAGTTCTTTTGGTGAATTTTTACATTTAACACCTATGTAATGGTCGTCAATGATAAATGGAAGAAAGGAATAAGACCGTTGGAAAAGCTGTCCTAGAAATGCGCAAGAAAGGAAATAGGTAAGAAATTTAATTGTGTTAACGCAGGTCTGCTCCCTAAATATGCCTATATATATATATATATATATATACTATCTTCCTGATGACGAGACCATCGAAATATAGTAGTGAGTTTGTGTTTTATTTCTCTGTTCTTTCTTTGAATATTGTTTATATATATATATATATATATATATATATATATATATGTTGAAAACTTTTCAACCATAATAAATTGAACAAACACTATATATATGTCTTTGATAATTACTTTATGATTCTGAAATCCCCACACGTTTCCAACTTTTCGGGTTCCAATGACTGTCATTATTAAGGTAAGCATATTTTGAATGAGTTCCCGTCATCCTGGGAAGAGTTAATTTTTCTTGAGATGTTTTATGCTATTTACATGAGAGCACAAGTTGGATCTCATTTCAATGAGACCATTGAAACCATCAGCGATTATCTACTGATTATGTGATTATCCCCCTGTCTTTAGGGGGATAAGTTGTTGGCATCGATGCACTTACTCTAATCAGTAAACCTTTCAGCACTCTGCAAAATATTCCCTCTTAGAAATTGATTTTAAGTTTTCTATCCAGTTTTTCGACTGCACTTATTCTTCAGACCTACTTTATTCTTCTCAGGTGGTTAGTTGTTGAGCGCAAGAATAATTTTAATTTAATAATTTTGCTTTTACAGGTAAGTAAGTGGCCTAAAAAACTAATACATATTTTCAATATGTCATTGTCTGAGTTAATGGATATTTTCACACCATCTCACGATGTGTTTAAAAGACTTTTGAGTTATGACCCCTGGCTTTCACCACTGATCAATATTATTCCGTGTGATATAAGTACTTATATATTGAAATTACCAAGCTTTACAAGGTTCTGACAGTAAGAACTAATACTTGCCTATTTATAAGCAATATGATTTTTATGATATGAAATATAGTTGTGGGTTACGATTTTGTTTTTACTTGTAATGTTTCTGTTTCTGTACAGGCTTGAAGAGCCTCGATTCTCTGGGTCTGGCTCATAATCACATCAAGGTCGTGCCAGCCAAAGCATTCGCTCATCTCTCCAATCTAAACTCTCTTGAACTGGACGCCAACTCCATATCACATATTGACAAGGATGCATTCGAAGGCTTGGAAAGTAAGTAAAGACAACATATTTTAACTTCTACATTATTACATTACTATATCTAACAGTCATTGATTTAAATTATGGATTACTAAACAATTTTTGTCTCATTGGTCAAATTTAAAAGATTATTGCAGCTATTATTATCTAAAGATTTCTTTTCTTATTAAAGAGTATATTTTTTATAAGAAACCAATCCATCTACTCTATAAGTGTTGAGAAAAGCAGGACAAGTTTATGATGTAGTATAGCGCAAGGGCTGGGTGACAGGGGCGGTGAGGTGTGAGGGTCAGCCGTGTGGAAGCTCTCATTCTCTTGCACAAGCGAACAAATCCATCAACACGTCCTGTCATCAGTTAACCATTCAAAAACTATCCTCAAACTAAACGAATAGTGGCGTTTCAGATTAACATTAAGCCGTCGATTCAACCTTTTTAAACACAATATTCAGTTCATCTTATTAACTCAACCAAATAATTTATCTTGTTTTACCAATAACCATTATAATGTAGAACAATAATAAGTAACAGCAAAAATGTGCAGTCTCATCTTGAGTTTATTTTGGTGAAATCGTTGTATCCTATACTGGTTATCTATTAATATTAAAACTTTTCAAATTTAAAAGTGAAATATATACATATAGAATTTTTTAGTATCTGATAAGTTTATGGTGTCTTCAATAATAAGATCAAGTAAACAAAAGACGGTCGGTACAGTTATTACTAAATTATTCTTTTTATTCTTTTGTTTTCATTTTTCAGTCATATTATGTGACCAAACAATTGAATGAATGTTACAAAATTATTGTCTGTCTCTCGTGCGTACGTATGCAAATTACTTTTAATCTTAATTTGTAAATTTATTTATAATATAATAACATTACTGTGGCTAGAACCAGTCCCGTTGCTCCCATTCAACGGACTTGGTACAACCCTAAAATTTTAAACACAAGCATTTCTGCAAGTTTTAAGGATTTAATGAAAATTATGACATTTGATCGAGTTAAATTATTTTGATAAAGGATTGTATATTTTAACTACACAAAAATTAGTTTCACTACATATTATATTATATTTACTTCACTATAAGTAAGATATTGTGATCATGAAAAAATTTGATCCTAAGATTTTGACGGATTTACATATTTTGAGTACCCCAAAGTCTTTTTTGAAGGTTTTTTCGATGATGTGTGTGTGGATGTATGTATCCAAAAGTTTGTGAGGACGATGCAGTCTACACCCGTTGATCGATAAAATTCACATTTCTACACAAAAATAGGCCTCATAGTGCAGATATGTCATATGTCATATTGTTTGGAGGTAATGTTACATGATGATTAAGTCACTTTTTTGAACAAATGTGTTTTTAAACAACATTTTTTTTCTATTAAACTACTACCTTATGAGTTTAAACATTTTTTCATTATTATGATAATCTAAGAAGCAAAAGTTATTGGATGTAGAAAGAGCGCAGGATGGACGCCTTCAAATCGATGAGTGGTACTAATATATAGATGGATTAATACACAAATTATTAAATAAAATACAGTAATATTGTAAAAGAATGATTATTATATGTATTGGATGAGCACAGTTGTGAAGAGAACTGGATATTCCCAGGAAGGTGTGTTATGGCTGCAGATTTGAGTGAGTAGTTATGATGACCTATTGATTACTCTAACTAACAACGACTATGATATGCAGGGATTTTATTAGAACGAAAGTACTGCTTAATGGAACTGCCTTTCAGATAAATACCATGCTCTCCAAATTGTTGAAAGATGGATAAAACAGAAATATCTGGCTATATATCCACCTAAAACGGCCTAACTCCTGCGTGAAGAAGAAGAAGAAAGATTAATCTAAATCTATCAAAGTTACGGACATAGTCTTGGAGGTTCCTTTGATGAAAGATTAAATTGAAAAAGCCGTGTAACAGTTACACTGTTACACTTCTAAGGCCTAAGGGATCAAAAGCTACTGTAAGAGATTATTTCGTAGAATATGACATCTTTATATTTTTACAAAAGTGTTATGTCTACTGTAGTAAAACCAATGATATCATATGCATCGGTTTGTGATACACATAAACAAGCGTGTATAGAGATAAATGGATCAATCACTATCTGTTCTTTCCTCCACGATTACTAATAGACATCCCGCTTAGATATTTATATTTTCTTGTTTATTTTACGAAATAAAAAAGCCCTATGGGGAACGAAATATCAAAAAAAATTTATAAATGAAGCATAAATAGTTTTACTTATATTTTGGTTAGATACAATTTTCTTCATTAATTATTTTACAGAGTGAGCATCAAAGGGACCACAACAAATTATTACCTGGATTTAATGCTTTCTGATTTCAATAAAAGGGCTCTAATCTAATGTTCTGAGAGGTCATAAATTGATATTGAAAACAGTGTAAATAATTTGATTTGCATGTAAGTTCCTGGAAACAAGAGAATAACTAGGAATGAGTTAGTAAACAATTTGGAAATGTTTGGAACCATAGAATTATCTTGTCGTCTCAATGATTTTTGGGCTATGCACCTCAACTAGCACAGGAGTGAGACTGACAAATCAATCAAGAAGAAAGTAGTTAGAAGTTTGTGAGAACAACCGCGTCTAATTTAGTTTAAAATGATCCTTCCAATTAAACTTACAATTATAATGAATACTATATCTTGAAAGAGATAAAGAAAACATCTATTAGAAAATTGTCTATTTAACTATATGATCAATGATCAAACCACAATAAGAAATGGGAAAACAAGACTAAGATCTTTCAACCGTAACAAGTGGTCTTCGTCAGAGTGAAAAACCCAACTCTGTTTTTGATTGGGTTTTTGGCTCTGACGAAGACCGTTTGTTACGGTTGAAAGATCTTAGTCTTGTTTTCCCATTTCTTATTGTGGTTTCATCATTGATTGTTATTTCACGTATTTATGTGAAATCTTTTTAACTATATGAATGGAAAGTTTATTTCACATTTTATGAAGAATCCACACTCTCTGTCTAGAAGGGGTAGAAACCTTGAATCAAATTATATCTTATTGCGAACAAATCAATTTGGAAAGGATAAAGATTTTTGTCAGATTACAGCTAAAACTATAGAAGTGAGGGACACTTCTCTATGTATGTTTATGAAGGTTATTAAAGAACCTAAAATCTAAAGTGGAATTCAGGTATAACAATAGGATATGCCATATGACAGGTATGGCTGTTGAGCGTACGAGTCCAATGAGATCCAGACCCCCAGTCAAATAAATTTTAATAACATGTAAGATTGATCAATGATTTCAAGTTTCTTATAACTGATAAAATAATTATTGGCACTTGTAAACAAATGATACATTATTGATTAAAATCTTCGTATAAACACATTAAAATAAAACGAAATATCAGTTCGTTGAACATTCCTTTCATAGTAATGTTGACTGTAAGCCACTGCGTATATAATGATTATTAATATAGTAAAGTTGATAGTAACCCCCTCCAGATTTTTTGTTTTAGATACTTTTTTTTATCGTTTTTGTCATTTCAAAGAAATCAGAATTTTTTATAATAAACCTATCAATTAAAAATGACTTTGATTTATACTAATGGAGAAAAAATTATCTATGAATTGATGGTTATACGCATGTAATCAGAAAAGAATAATTTTTAACAATTGCTATTATTTAACTTCACCAATTTAATAAAGTTTAAAGGAACACAACGTTATCAGATCTTATTGTTAAATAAAAACTTGCACTCGAAGAATACATGAATAAGAATACTGAAAAGAGAATAACAAAATATAAACAAATAGCGTACGACAATTTTACACTTTTAAAGTCTTTTAAGATTATGAGGGATCAGAAAACATCAGAGATAAAAATGTTACCTATCAACTTGGCAGAGAATAAAATTTATAATCCCTTATATATTTCAAAATTGATCTAATGTCAATTCGTTTTAAAATATTTTAATATGCACATTTTACTATACTTTTTGTATACATGTACATCTCTTATACAATTAGTCGTAGACACAATCCAAAGTCATTCGCATAGCATAATTGATAATCCTATTTCTTTTATAAATAGTCTACTATAGAGTTTTGAAATTTTGGCATATTTCAATCTGAAAGCTTGTGAGAGTGATACAACCAACATCGTTCGATTGATTAAAATGAAACTATATCTAAAAATACAGCATTAGGAGCTCCCAGCAATAAAAGTTTTAAATTATACTGAATAGCCGGCTTTGATTTTGATTTGAATATAAAACTGTCTAATTACTAAAATACTATTTTGTGGGTCATTATTCTTCCAAACCCAACAAATAACACAAAAAAAATCTAAACAGTTCTATCAAATCAAAAATAATTTACAATAATTATTTTTTTTTAAATATTCTTACCCAGTAGTTTCCAATTTCTACCAAAGTCATAGTTTTTTGTGTCCTCAATCGTTACTTATTAAATCAACAATCTTTACAATTTTAAAAAAAATAAATAAAAACTATATATTTTTGTATTTGTGTACTAACTAGCTTGCTTTTTAACTAATTTCAAACTTAATATTAATATATAATACATAATGAAAATAACTAAAGCAATAACTGAATTAAAAATGGAATCCGATTTACCCCTACGGGCTTGCTTCTCTGCATGTCTCAAACTGTGCCAGTTCACTGAACCACTCGCAGTTCATTCTTAATCATCATCCCAGTGAAAGAGCTTTGTTTTCAGGACACCAAGAGCAAAAAGGTATTGCACGAGTAAGGTGTAGAAGAATAGCATTCCTTTCGTTGGTTGACAAATGTATACAAATTTAAAATATCCAGGTGTGTTATAATTTTTAAAATTCTTACTTCTAATGTTGCATTTAAATACTAACTTCGCTCTGTTTATCCTTAAACAAAAAAAAATTAAAACCCAAAATAATATAATTATATATATTTGTTGAAGAAAGAAAACATCAACTATTACTTTATTATGATCTTGTCTCTCCCCAAAAGATTTCAGCTCTTGTTGTTTAGAAACCACTTTGTTAAGGACATAGTAACAACCAAAAATGAATGCCTGTAGTGAAAAAGGAAATGTCTATTTCTTAAACATGTATTTTTCCAGTTAAGTGCTACTGATTATCAACACTGCATGTTGCCAATTTACTGTCATTGTTGTATCTGAGGAAAATTTCTTGAGATGTGTATGTTTGTGTATGTATGTGTGTAACTAATTATATAAATGAATTTCTATAAAGAAATATATTTCATATTATTTAAGCTGTATAAAGTCAATATAATGATTGTTGTTTTTGGCAGAGTAGTGTAGGAAATGTTAAGAGTAGTTGTGGTATAGGAGAACGGAGTCATGTCTCTGTCATAAACTGGAAGCCTGGCGCTTTTTAACGGGGCAAAAAGCCTCTTACCGACTCGCCTACACCATTTGTAGAACTCCGTCGGCCACTCCTTGTTATGTTGATGACTTCCCTGCTTCTTAGTAACACGACAAACTTGTAATTGTATTTTAGAAGGTGTTCTGGTAAAGAAACTCGAGAGAGCCTGCTGTTGAGACGTCCAAATAAAAACTAGTTTAATGCAGTTCACCTCTCTCATCTCTGAGTTAACAGACAGCCTACTACTCCTAGCAATCAGACTGATTTTTTTCTGAGCTCACAGTGTAACTCGAGTGATTTCATATGATAAAAATAATACATACATTAAAAATTTAACAAATAAATTTATTCGAAAAACGTATCATACGTAACTTTATATTGAACAATCAATGCCACATATCTTATAAATAAGAAAATGATTATTTATTAGAAAAGGCATATTAAATAAAGATCAATATATATTTATTTCAATTCAAAGTTCAAATAAATAAAACAAATAAAAACAGGCTTTAAAAAATTATTAAAAAATTAAAAATACTTTTTTCAACTTCTCACTGCACTGTTGTAGTAAAAACTGTCTCAAATGGTTTTCTAATAAAATTAAAAATGTGATGTATTCATTAAAGAAACTGAACTTGTATTACGCTTATGAAGTAAAACTGAAATTAGGATAGACAATTTTCTTTAAAATGGAGTTCATCTTTTTATTTCTGTCACGATAACATAAAACACTGCAGGTACAAGAAAATTTTATTTTATTGTAATTTTTCGAAACAAAACAACTTTTTTGCGTACTTTTTTTACTGTTAGTAATAGTAATTAGTAATAAGATAAAAATCAACTGGTTAGACACATTATTGATGATTGGAAAAAGAAATTCTAGTAGCCTAAGGTCTGTGTAAGTTATGTTTACGGTAGGACTAAATGGAAAAAATATCTTTATACCAGCTGTATGGAAAACTAAAGAAAACATTTCTGTAGTTTTGTTTCGGTGTCAGTATGTTAGTTAAGGTATTGTAATGATTACAATAATGCTTAACTAATATAATTTCTTGGTGATGATAGTTTAGTTTTGCTACACCTTCAGGTTCTAGATCCTGTGATTCACAAAAGTGACATTTTGTTAATAATAAATTATGAAAATGGATCTATTTTAGTGGATTTAGCAAAGGTTATCTATGATTCGTTTAAACCATTCATATTTCACCACTCTCTGACTCCTGGTACGCTCTAGAATTTCAACATTTATTTGTGTTATCCTTTTTGTCTATGATGAAATCTCAATCAATGATACTTGTTTCACCAAATGCCTAGCAACCTAAGGATCGTGTGGTAGGTATGTGAAAAAAGGGACTGTTGACAGTGGCTTCATTTGCCTTTTATACTCGTACAATTCTGAAAAGTTGAATGTCAAATATTTATTCTTAACGTTCATCAAATTTCCTTATATTCCTATTTATTTTTATCTTCTGTTCTTTATAGTAATTACAGTAATGATCACAGTTCTAATCTTGCTATGTCGATATATTTATAGAGGCAAGTTGATATGAGAACATAATTCATCTTCTCTGGAGGATTCCTGCGAAGTAACTAAAAGAAGCGTTACTTTCAGTGGCAAATTAGCCAGTAAGAATCTCTAGTTGTTAATCTGTCTTGCAAACTGTTATTGGCACTTGAATCAGGCCCCTGTGGTCATTCCCTCTAATAGATGCATCAGCTTTAGGGGGACTGACTCAGATCTTTTATTAGTACGTCAGACTAAAAACTAATGGTTTATTAGGTTTCATCTATTTTATATATAAGATGGAAGCTATTCTGCAAACCCCATAAAGCCGAAGGATGAAGCCTATACTATCTCGGAACACTAATCACAGACTATAAATATAACATTTAACTAAATTAACTAAGTTAACTCACTTTTATCTAAATTTAACATGTAATTTAGAAGGAAACATCTTTAACTTAAAGGGTAGTTGTCTTAAGCTATATATATATATATATACATATATATATATATATATATATATACAGTAAAGATGTTGAAGTATTAATGAAATTTAGTGCTTTAATTTCTCTAAATTATTAAAAGTATTTTTACTTCACTATAATTAAAGTATAGTGATCGAGAAAAAATTTGATGTTGAGATTTTGACGTAATTACATGTTTTGAGTTCCCCAAAGTTGTTTTATGAAGTTTTTCCGATGATGTCTGTGTGCACCCTGTGCGGGCGGGATGGTGGGTGTGTAAGGGTATCTTTATAGACGCTACGGTCTAGAATATTTGATGAATCAAATTGATATTTTACACAAAAATTGCCCTCATGCTGTAGATGAACCTTATTGTTTGGAAAATAATTTTCCATGATGGGAAAGATCAGCTGCTGTACTTTTCGGATTTGTTGACATTTATTTACATTGTTTATATGACTTAGAAATTTTTTAAGTAAATCAACTGAAAGAAAATTAATATTTAGAGGTTTAATGAAAAAATTTTAAATGATTTAATAACTTTATATGAGATGAAAAAAAAAAAAAATTTTTCATGTAAAAGATCAACGCCAATCAAGCATAATTACTGATACTTTCAATGGTATGATTTGTCTAACAAAATGCTCTAATCATTTATGCCTTCGAGTTTTATTATCTTTGTATAATATAAAATTAAGAGGAAAGGGCTCTTTAGGTTTATATTACAAGAGAGATATTAATTTTAAGCTGATTCTAACACAGACATTACCTAAGACCTCAGACTGACATCCCATTCTTGACAATGTTTACTGATCTGAAAAAATACTGCAGCATGAGAATTTTGCAGTAGTGGGTCTCTGGTCTGGAACTGCTCTGATGTGCATGGAAATATTAGTCGTTGGAGATCCACTGGCTATAAGAACAAAAACCATTTTCTCCTGTAAGAGATTATTTCGCAACATATCTTCACTTTGACTTTATAAATGTGTTATTCCTGCTGTGGTAATACAGATGAGATTATACGAGTATGCATCAGTTGTGTGATATATGGAAATAAGCGTGCATATTGATAAATGGTTTAATTACTATCTGTACTACCTCTAGGATTGAAAAACTAATAAACATTTCCCATTTAGATATTTATATTATTTCTAAATAGGACATTATATACCCAAGAAGTTTGATATCATTTCTACCTATAGTAAAGTTGAGTGTAGGTTACTTCAGATTTCTTTTTACTATTAAAAAACATTTTAGCTTTCAAAACTTAATCTTGCTTTTATCAATGTTTTTTTCTTAATATTTATTTATATTTAAATTTACATTTTTTTAATTATTAAACTTTTATCTCTTCATCAAACTTTTTTAAATAATAATTTAAAGCTATAACTACAGATAAAAAAATTGTTTTTGTTTGATGATTATTATTGAAAATGAGTTTAAAAATCCTTTAGTTAGAATCAAAGTAATTAAGAGGCAGCAAACTTTTCTCATTAATTTAAGTTACTTTAGTCTTGCAAAGTTGGAGTATTATTCTTTAATTTTTCTTCATTTTAGGATGAGTTTGATAGAACTTCCTGTTTTGTTTCAGAATATTCTCTTTTGTTTAGAATAGTTATTAGTAGAAGAATTATGAAAAGTAAATGAATCAGATATGATTCGTCTGAGGTTACAAAGGCTGTCTTGTCATTTATTTGATGACCAGCGTTCACACACTAACTTTCACGCCTGTTTATTGTAATTGATAACTACCTTACTTCTTAGTGTAAACAAACAAATCATACAATATAATCCAATTATATTGAACAATAACACAATTTAATCCAACAATAAAAAGAACATACCAATGTATTTCTATGTAACACATGTTTTCTTATCTCAACGACATATATTCAACAATATATTTCTCTCTTTATCGAGATTTGGTCCAGTGTCAAATAGTAAAAACAACTTTAAGCCAACGTATCATCTAAATTTTTAGACATCTTCAGGGCTGCATCAATACAGAAATTAATTACAGTACATGAAAAAACATATATGTTACCCTGTTTATATGAAAATACATTATTACATTACTTTGATTAAAAAATACCAACATAATTATTATATTCATATAAATAATGTAACCTATATTTTTACTTTACTATAAGTAAAGTATAGTGATTGTGAAAAAATTCGATCTCGAAATTTTGACGGAATTACATGTTTTGAGGTCCCAAAAGTCGTTCTATGATGTTTTTTCGATGATGTCTGTGTGTGTGTGTGTGTGTGTGTGTGTGTGTGTGTGTGTGTGTGTGTGTGTGTGTGTGTGTGTGTGTGTGTGTGTGTGTGTGTGTGTGTGTTGGTGGGTGGGTGAGTATGTTAGCATTGCTTGTTACCACACTACGGTCCAGAATCTTTGATGGGCCCCATAGTGTAGATGATCCCTATTGTTTGGGAAGAATTATGCATGACCGGAAAATCACTCTTTTTGCCAAAAACCGGTTTTTAGAAAACATATATTTCTCCTAAACTGCTAATTTTAAAATTTTGAAATTTTGTCATCATCTTTGCGGTTACAAATGCAATAAACGAAAAACATATTCAGATTTTTAAAACACGGGAATTTTTTTTCAAAAAAGTGTAAAAATTTGGACTTATAATTCAATCTGAAAGCTTGTGAGAGCGACACAAGCTATACCGTTGGAGGGATCAAAATGAAACTATACCTAAAAATAGAACATTATATGGAGAATGAGTTGAAATAAATTTTTTATAATTATATTCACCAAAGAGGGGGATATAGTATGATTTCTCTTTTCAGAAAATGTTTTTTGACGCTAAACGGCTCATTAAAAAATCATGAAAATTTGACCAAAAATGAAACACAAAATTAGCAATTTATTAAAAAAATTATGACATTTTAATCACGGCAAACCTATAAATACGTAAATAAAGCTTAAAAACTGTTTGTTTATCTTAGACTAAGGGATCCTCTTATATACAAACTTTGCTATATTTGTCAAATTTTTGATATTTTTTTACATTGTTTACATTGTAAAGAAATATTTTGAGAGAATCCACTGAGATTAAATTGATGTTTATAATGGAAAAATTTAAATAATTTATTGACTTAAATGAGATATAAGAGGAATAATATTTTTACATGTAAAAAAATCACCGCCAATAAACATAAATAAATTTCCTTTGTCTTCCATGGTATGATGGATTTGTCTCATAAAATGCTTTAATAAATGTATATATTGCACTCTTGTGCAAAACTTGATATCAGTTATAATTACTTTATCTGGGTGAATTGCAGTATCTTTCCATGATATTGAAATGTGACGAATGGACTCTTTCTCAAGAAATAGAAGTTATATTTGTCAACAAATATCCAGTTTTTTCACTACGTATTCTAATCTAATAGTTGATATATATTATTTTCAAAAATTAGAAACTCCCAACCATAAAAGTTTTAAATTATACTGAATAGCTGGCTTTGACTTTGATTTGAGTATGTAAACTGTCTAATTATTAATATTTTTTTCTCAATATACATTCATAGCAACCTTATAACAGAGTACAGTAGGTAGGAAAAAGATAAAATTCGCTCAGAAAAAATTGGTATATATGATTTTTTATAAAGAGGAAGGAAAATGATTTATTACATATTAGAAGCCATAAAATTCCCAGTATAATAATTCTATAAAAGACCAAAAATGTAAAACATAATTCAAAATTAAAATCTTTCGTTTGACGATTAATAAATGTAATTATCGTACATCCTTAATTATAAATTATCTTAAAACGACATTTTTTTCTTGGATGTTTATGATTTTTTTCAGAGAAAATAGGAGTATTTTCTTGTTTTCAATTTGAAAATTTGACTTAAATATTCAGTGTAGAAGGAGGTCAAGTAAACGATGTAAGAAATCCACTGGCTATTTGAACAAAGTCCATGTTCTCTTGTATGAGATTTTTTCCATCAGTGGTGTCTTATACGAAAATAAGCTTATATATTGATAAGTCGATCAATCACTATCTGTACTACCTCGGGAATGAAAGACTAATGAACATCTCCCATTTAGATGTTTACATTATGCTTAAATGAGACATTATATATAATATACCCAGGAAGATTGATATTAAGTTTATTTATAGTAAAGTTGAGTGTAGGCCACTCCAGATTTTTTTTCAGGTTACTGTAATTAATTTCTGTATTGTTGTAGAGCTGAAGATTTCTAGAAGTATAGACGTAATATTGGCTTAAAGGTACATTTACTATTTTTCGCTGGACCAAACCTCGATAAAGAAAGAAACATACTATATATTTTGTAGTCATCAGAGTATACATTTTTATATGATAAATATAAAATTAAATACATAACTAATAACAAAAAACTATTAACTACTAAAAGAAACATTACTTAAAAATTAACTATTAATTTGTTTTAACTCTTCATTCCAGGTTTTATAATGCCCAGTTTTTATTTATACATGTTTTTAAAAGCAAAAATATAAATAAGTATTCACTTTCTCATTTCTTCATGCTTTCTTGAATAAACTTTAGACAAGACATCCAGAAAGCTATTCAAATTAGGGAAAACTAAGTTCGTTGAGAAGGTCATTCTCATTTGACATTCATTCTGAGTTTGATATAACTCGTTCATCTGATAGCAGACTGAAGCAATAGCTTTTAATAACGCCACAGAAAAAGTAAATTAAAGCAAAAATTAGAAAAAAACATTCTGTAGTTCATATTTTATATAAACAAAAAGAAAATAAATAAAACCTAAGAAATAAATAATAATATTGGTAATTTTAAAAAACCTAGTATAAGAAATATTCAATATACTGTAATTAAAACAATTATCAGAAATAAAGGAAAATCAAATTAATTCAGATACTGTATGATAAAAATAAAATTTGCAAGTTTGTTTTGAACAATTGGAGAACTTGTATGATAAACTGCTGTGATTCAAAAAACACAAATAAACAGATAACTTTACCATCAATTTAAATGTTATAATTTGGCAAATAAAATTGCCAATCTTAAAATCAGACAAAAATATCATACTTAATAAATTAAATTTATAACAATCATTAAGATGTTATTAATTATATTACATATGAAAGCAATTATTGCTGTCATGTATTAAAATCAATGAGTGCTTTGAGTTTAGGTAGTTCATCAAGCAGTTAATTTGTTTTTTTATCATTTGAGACAAATAATGAAAATTTAATATATCAACCGTATATATTAAAGATAATTATTTTATTTGATTGTTGTGATTTCAAATCACATTTCATATTTTGATTTTATAATTTTTATTGTGATTTTAAAAATAAATACACTTCTCAGAAATTAATTATATTTAGCATTGAAATGCATATCACATTATGGTAATAAAATTTGATCAAAGAAAACTGGTGAACTATAGTACTTATTATTGACAGTCTTGTATTACACACTTCCACAAATAAAAAAAAAATGAAATTGTTGTAATATTGTGCTGACATAATACTAAGCACTTCTAGAGATTCAAGACTAAGTGTAAATAACGGAAATGATTATTTCCAGTTTTTACGTCTATATTGTTCAATTAAAAAAGAAAATAATTTGTGGAAAAGATCAAAGTATTTGGAGTGTTTGCTATGTGACTTTGTTTGGTGATACTTAACACATATCAGAAATAGGTACACACAATATGAGTGTGTATTTAATGAGCAAAACAAAATGTTCTTATTTCATAGTATGAAATTGACTTAGGTGATTCAGTATGTATTGAATTTGTAATAATGATATAGTCGTCAGGTTAAATTTGCCTGTTTGTTAACTTTGGTGCGATTTTGTGATTTGCGAATGGAGTTAAAATATTCATCATGGTAACTATACAAAATATTGTACAGGTATCTGAATAGTCGTTGGATTTTAAAACCACTATTTTCAATTAATTAGTCAAATTACTGGATTTCAACCAGTAATTTAATTGAAGGCCGATAAATAATTATTTCTCAGATTGATTGAAAAGTAGAAAATAAGTTAATCGCAAGGTATCGTTGATAAGTTTTCAATGATGCGTGTTGAATGATAGTTTCAGTTTTGGTGCAGGTTATAAGCCCGAAAAGCCAATTTAAAACTATGCTTCCTTATTAGCATGGCACCATCACAACGATGTCTAACAAATCACTATTTAAGGTGGGGTCATGTGTGTCTAATTGAGTGTATCCTGTCCACTAGTGTGTTGACAGTTCTAACCTAACAGGGCAGTAGATGTTTTATTTTGTGTAATGCAGAATCCTTGACTGCCCCTCCTCAGACGGAAAGACATTAAATTGAGGGTTTCCTGTGTAGAATTAACCCCGTTATATGGTATCACAAAGAGCTTTATGGTCTCCCTCTCTTCTCCTCTCGGGAATGCCCATTTTATCCTAACTTTTACTAAGACTCATTATAACCATTCATTTAAAATTAGTGTTTTCACTAATTATATATTATTGTTATCACCGTATACTGAGAAGAACTGTTAACAATAATTGAAGATTTGAAGAATAATAAGGGGACATTTTTTTGTGGAAAATCATCTATCTAAATCTGCATACCACAACAATATTTGTTTAAATTTATTCATTGTTTTTTTAATTTATTTAAGAACCATAAACTACCAAATGAGTGATTATCTCCGTTCATCGTTACACTGGGAATGGGGGTTCGTATTGATGTGAATTTTTTTCATTCCTTCTTTGGCAATAAAATTTTAAAAAACAAAAAAAATAATTTAAATGAAATACAAATACACAAAACAGTTAAACAAAAAAATATTCACACAGAAATATCAAAATCTTATTCACAATACATCAGCTAAATGACATCTTGGAACGTTTACCATGAAAAAGCCAAAACTCAAACTCATTATATTCTTTCAGTTCACAGTCAATGAATAGTTGTCAAATGAACGAAATGACGATGATTCCATGTCGCAAACAAATTGGTCATTCGATTTACTTTAAATAACTCAAAAGAAATTCTTTTTTTGCAATGTGGACTAAAATAAATTATGACCCGTAATGTTTTTTGTACTAAAAAAAAATGTTTTTCATTGGAGCTCAAAATAATTACTTTGAATTTTTCACACATAATTTTACTTACCATGACGTTGTTTAGACAGTATTTTTGTGATAACTGAAGTATAACTGTTATAATGTATAACTGAAGATATTGTGGGTTATAAACAAGGAGGGAAGAAGCAATCAGCCAAAACTCCGTGTCAGCCAGCATTTCCCAGAATTTTTTTCTGATACGCTGTTTTTATTATTTCTTCTCCAAGATCTAGAGAATTAAAACGATAAACACTTTAATAAGATAATAATAATCATCTGCTATTTTATTCAATAAAATTTAATATTGATGAAAGAGCAGTTTTACTCTTTAAATCATAACTAAAGGCATTTGCTTTTGTTGGAAAATTAGATTCTTTTTATGACTAGAGTGAACAAATCCAGTAATCATATTCCGTTAAAATATTCTTTTATATTGTGTCAAAAAACAGTTCAGTTGTAAATCTAGCATCTACATTTGGTTATTTTGTATTGGATTCTATATTTACTACGAAATAATTCCTTATCCGAGCTCTGTTGTAGTCGATTGGAATAAATATATTTTCAGATTTGTCTGTTATCCCGTATCAGATATAAAATAATGGAACCTGACATTTTATTCAATATAGAACTAATATTATACTATTTCTAGCTGCCAAAAGTATGGATGTGATAACCAGAAAACTCCGAGAAATATCAAACAGCCACAATTCAAAATACTAACCAAATATGAAAATAACTCTTTATTACGAATTATAGAAAAGAAATTTACTGCTTTGTTTACTCAAGCTTTAATTTTCAGTAAAAAAAATAATAAATAAAACACTCTCGTTTTGCTAGATGCTTTCTCTACAAGACTAGAGAAGACAAAAGCCCTATCCTTCTCTTGTACTGGACCCTGAGCCGAATTTGGAAAAAATTGATCTAGAAAATGTCTGCTTTCAAAGCAGTGAAATTCATCAGAAAGACAACAAATGCACTTAAGAATTACGATAATATTGCAGAGAAACATTAATAAATAAAAAACCCAGGATTGAGAAAAAAAAGTGAAACCTTTTCGTCAACATATCCCAAAGAATACATATCTTAACAGTATTCTTTAACAATTTTTGAATAAATAAAATAAAAAATTAATCAAAATAATGAGTTAATCAAGAACTCATGAATGTAACGACTGACTGGTGAATGTTGGAAGAATAATTTTGGTTTTTATCTGGTGTGGACATCTCTGTCAGTCAAAGTAAAGATTTAATTAATACCTATTCAAAGTGATAGCTCTACACAGACACGAAGATTATTATAACGGCTAAATTAAATTTTTTACCTCAGAAAAGCAAAAAGTTTGACATTTTCTAATATTTTGGTACGTTGCTGTAGGCATATTAATGTTGATGTTTTTTTCTGTAAAATAATAAATTGAAGTTAAAAAAAATTTGCTTTCACCTTTTCAGTAATTGTTTAACAGTCGTATTTCTGTTTCAAATAAACATTTTTTTTACTTTGTAAATGTTAAAATAAGTAAATTTTCTTTTTGTGTTTTTCTTTTTAACATTACCTCAAACTGTAATGTTTAATTAAATATTTAATATTACCTTTTATTATTTTTAAAAAAATGTTCAAAATTTATAATCACTTAATTTTTGATTATTAAATTAAAGTACTAGCCGTATATGAAAATATCTTCATTACGGTTTATAAAAAAGAAATTTGCTACTTTATTTACTCAAGATTTAATTTTCAGTAAAAAAAACGAAATACTTCGCTTTACTTACTAAAGTAATTTGGAAAATGAAAATAATAATAATAAAACCAAATATAAGAGTTTAATTGGACAAGTATACTTGTAACAACGTTCTTTCCCACACCAGTATTTGTATGACAAATATCATTACGGTTTGTCTAATGGTTAAGTAAAGTGTTAAGTTAAGTTAAAGAGTTAAGTAAACTTGTAAAGTGTTTGAAATATTCCAAATAGACATTCACATAATCACATTCAGGCTAACATGAAAAATGAATTCGCGACACATTAAAACCTGTAAATCTATCAGATTACAGTAACATTTCTTTTCCAGGATCACCTCGTTATGGTAACCAACTAAAAGGCTCATCTTCAATACCTGTACATATCACACATCGTTTTGTTCGTTTTAATACTTTCAAATATTTTCCACACATTCCACATAAAATATTGAATATATATATATATATATATATATATATATATATAACATATATGAATATCTTAAAATTAAGGCCTTAAAAAAAACTTCAATATATTCTTTAAAATATTTTAAAATATAATAAACTGGTTTCACTTTATGGTGATAAATAATTTTTTTAAGTTAATTTAAACAAATCGGACAAATAGAACAAGGTAGAGAGAATATTAAATATTGTGTTTTTGGAGTTATTTAACTCAATAGTCCCTTTTTTTCATAACTTACTAATTTTAAGTAGGTAAGTTTCATTTTGGTATAGTTTGGTATAGTTTCATTTTGATTTGTCAAACGGTATGGTTTCAATCGCTCTCACAAGCTTTCAAATTGAATTACAAGTCAAAAGTTTACATTTTATTGAAGAAAAAAATATTTCTTGTTGTTTTGAATCTGAAAAAATTTCTCGTTGATTGCTTTTGTAGCCTCAAAGATACTACCAAAATTTCAAAACTCTAGAGTTTGTAGTTAAAGAGAAAAAAATGTCTAAAAACAGATTTTTGGCAAAATAAATGACTTTCCCGTCATGCAGTATTGCTCTCAAACTATACAGAACATCTACACTATGAGTCCTTGTTTTGTGTACAATATCAATTTGATCCATCAAAGATTCTGGACCCTAGCGTGGCCACAAACTTTGGATACACACTCGCCCACCCACCCACACAGACATCATCAAATAAACTTCATAAAACGACTTTTGGGGCCTCAAAAATGTAATTCCGTCAAAATCTCGAGATCGATTTTTTTCACTATCACTATGCTTTATATATATTCAAGTAATTATTATATACAAAAAGTTACCTAACCATTCCCATAATTTAATATATATATATATATATATATATATACGAGTATATATCAAATAAAATAAATTCAAAACGAAGGAAACACACAGAAAGACACAGACATAACTCACATCGATATTTCGACCATCGTCGTCATCAGGAGGTGTGAAGAGCGAAGAGTCCCGCAGGAAGACAGGGCGGTACTCACTGTCTGTACAGGGAGTTATTAGTGGAAAAGTTGACATTGGCAGGGATGATTCGGCTATTGATTAAATTGGGGGGATAACCACGCTGAGTGAGTTCACTCAAGTTCACAAGAGAACCCACTACTACTGCTTCGCTTCTTACAAATTATTTCCCTGGTGTCCATAAATTAAGAAAATTTATTAAAGAACTTTACCCTATCCTTTCCTCTTCCCCCTCTACCGTTTCAGTTTTTAACCAGTTGCCCCGCATTTCCTTTAGAAGAGCCCCCAATCTCTCAAATATTTTTTCCCACCGGGCCGGCAAACTTATTCAGAATCCCCAAAGCAGTGGTGGCCTACAACGTTGTGGACGTCGGAGATGTCTTACCTGTCCCATTGTTGATTCTGGGTCTTCATTTGAGTCTCTAACTAATCTTAATTCTTACCCTATTCACAGTCCTTCCTCCTGTATCTCCACTGACTGCGTTTACCTCTTGAAATGCACCCAATGTGATGCTTTTTACGTTGGTTTAGCATCTACGATGCTGAACCTTCGGATGAATAATCACAGGCTTTCGGTTGGTAAACGCAGCAGTCTCCCTGTCGCCACTCACGCTAATTCCCACCATCTCAGTTTCAATGATTGTTTCACAGTCCAAGTTCTTAAACAAGTCCCCAGTGATAACAGACAAGTTACTTTAAAAGCTTCTGAGGAAGCCCACATTTGGCTCCTGGGGGCACGCTCGAAACCTGGCTTGAATTTAAATCGTTAGTTTTTTATTAATTATTTTTTAATTTTTGTTTATTTATTTATTTTTTTTTATATTTATTTATTTTTAATTGTTCTATATATTTTCTTTATTTTTTCTTTTCTTAACCTTTTTCTACCTTTCAAAAACATTTTTTTTTATTTTTTTTAGTTTTGCTCTCGACTTCCTAGTTCCTTTTTTATTTGTCTCCTTTGCGGCAGCACTGCTTTAGCCCTCACCCTGTGAGTTCTTCAGTTGACTGTCGTCCCTCCGTCAATTCACTTCTTCTCCTGAGGACGACCGCCATTACGGTCGAAATATTGAAAAGTGAGTCTTTGTTGTGTTTCTGTTTATGTGTCACTGCTTATTTTAATTGTTATTTGTCCTGCCGGACCGTTTTTCGTTTATCATGGTATATATATATATATATATATATATATATATATATAAAGTTATTATATAAGATATTTGCAGTTACTTTGTTGTGAATGTTCCAGCGATAAGTTTAAGATATTTTATTCTTATTATGAAATGCATTATTTTCTTTATATATTACTATTGAACTAATACATTCTGAATTTTCCATTTGATTTTATCTATCTAGTCAAATTGAAAATAATCCATTTCATTAAATATTAATCCTTTATTCATTATACTATATTTATTATTTATTTCAATCTCTTTCAAATGTTAAGCAAAACAAATTCACATTATAATTAACTTCATAAAGCCTTCTGCACCTAATTGACAGTACAACAAATTGCTTCTTCTCCCTTGACTTTCATTGCATTTAATGATTTGATTAATTATAGATTTCAGTGATTCTTGCTCTCTTGTTATCATTAATGGTTTCAAGTGCTATGATTATGATTACATTGATTTATGATTTCATAAGTTACATTGATTATGATACAGTGATTGTCACTCTCTCTTTACTGTTATTGCTTTCAATTGCTCTGAATATACTCGTAATTAATTGTTCAAAAGAAAACAGTAACCTTAAAATAAATCGATTAATTAAATTTAATGTCAGTTTATAATACGTTTATTTATAATAAACTGTATGTTGGGCACTCCACATTTTTTGTAATCCAGTTGTGAACCTTCACAGTAATGTAATGCATTCCTAGAACTTGATCATCAGATTAATTGTCTTGAAATCTCTGGAGATTATTTAAGATAGGACGATAACTTCTTCATAGTCCTCAATAACCAATCAAGTGACGATAATTCCATTAGTACCATTGGCCATTAAGTGTACTGACCAGAGCTGCTTATGAATCCCACAAACATTGTACCAATAAATGTTGCTGCAGTTTGTACTCCGTTCTTTGTTCATAATAAGCAAAATGCACGCGTAATCTTCACATAATACCTTGTCATAACCTCATGACATCTTCCTAACTTTTTAGAAAGAGGAGTCATCATAGTTCTTTAATATTAAATGTTTAAAAATTCAGTTTTTAATGTATACTGTTGTGAGTTTTCGAGCACTTTTATTTTTCCAACTAAGGAAAAATCTATTTTTATTAAATTTTTTTAATCATATGATTGAATAAAATTTCTTAGAACAAGTTGTGGTTTCCTGAATTTAGATCAGTTCTCCCTTTTATGTTTACATATTTTTTTAGTGTTAAATAAAATATTATCTTATGACAGTATAACATTTTACAACTTCTTTGATAACGTGGACTAGAGGACTGTCCGTAAATTTCCAAGAAGTGAGTGTATCAAATTTCATTTTATGTTTTGTAGCAAAAAATCTAAGTTTATAAGTGAGAGTGATGTATTCTGTTCTATTATGTGGTGTGTACAGCAGGGCACACTGTTGATTAAGTTATTTCTTCAATGGTTAGAAAAATATTTCCTTTTAGGGCAATCTGTTTTCCATTCTTTCGTCGATATACCATGCCTTTTCATCTTTTTGCTGCTTCACTGCTCTTTTCAACCATTCGAAGAGCCGTATATCCTTTTTAATCAACTTCTTGCATCTGTTCAATCCTCACAAAAAATCAGATGAGACCTTGTTTCCTGAATAGTCTAAAATTTTATTAACAAATTTGAGTATAAGACTTAACAATAAAACCCTACTATGAAATCTATTAAAAGAAAAAAATATATAGTATAAAGCTTTTATGTAAATAAAAAGAAAATCTTTAAAATATTAAAAACAGTTAATTCTTAAATTTTTTCTTTACTATAAGTAATGTACAGTGATCGTAAAAAATGCTATCTTGAGATTTTGTGGAATTACATGTTTTGAGGTTTCCAAAGACATTTTATGATGTTGTTTCAATGATGTCTGTCTGCGAGTGTATGTGTCTATATACAAAGGCTCCTGTGCCTGCTACGGTTCAGAATCTCCGATGGATCGAATTGATATTTTATACAATAATCTGCCTGATGGTGTAGATGAGCGCTATTTCTGGGAGCAATTATGCATGATGGGAAAAGTCACTTTTTTTGGCAAAATGTGTTTTTAGACGTTTTTTTTCTCCTAAACTAATAAGTATAGAGTATTGAAATTTTTGGAATATATTTGATGCTATAAAGTCAATAATTGGATACATCCTCAGATTTTTAAAACAACTGGAAATATTTTTTGTTTTAAATAAAATGTAATAATTTCAACTTCTGTGTCAATCTGAAAGCTTATGAGCACGATAGAAGACATGTCGTTTTCAGACAATCATTTTTTGACACGAGACAGCTCATTAATAAACAACGAAATTTTTCCAAAAAATTAGCACTTTATAAAAAAAAATTATGAAATATCAATTACCGCAAAGAACAATAAAGCTATAAAAACTGAATTTTCATCATGGGCTAATCATCATTTATCATGGATCACCTGCTATACTTGTCGGATTTGTTTATACATATTTACTTTGTTTATATCGACAAAGACATTTTTTTGCTGAATTGACTGAAATAAAAAAATGATGTTTAGAGGATTGATGAAAAAATGTTAAATTATTTAATTACCTAGTGTGAGATGTAAGAAGAATAAAATTTTACATTTACAAAAACCAAAGCCAATAGAACATATAATTTCTATGCTTTCCTTGGTATAATGGATTTGTCTAACAAAATGCTCTAATCCAGGGGTGCTCACACTTTTTCAGTATGCGAGCTACTTATAAAATGACCAAGTCAAAATGATCTACCGACCCATAAAAGTGTATGTTATTTTAAAATTTATTGAACATTCTTACCTTGCATTATTGCATGAGCCAATATTGCAACAAAATAAGAGCTCTCAACATGTTTTTGTGATTACCATATAATAATAATAAATTTTTTTTTTTTTGGTTAAGGAGGTGAAATGCATTTACGCACATTGTGCTGGGCTCCCAATAATAATAATAATAATAAAAATAATAATAATAATAATAATAATACATTGACAATTTATAATAATAATAATTAAAAATAAATAAATAAAAACAATAAAATAAAATAATAATACAGCTGTTTTTTGTAGCTTTTCATTGTGCTCAAAGACAGAAGCTTTACAGGAGGATCAAAACACACACACACACACACACCACCACAGAGATATATAGATAGATAGAGAGAGAGAGAGAGAGAGAGATAGGCTGACTGTCACCCTGGAACTTTTTTTTTTCAAAGTTGTATGCGATCTACCACTATTGGCCTCGCGATCGACTGGTAGATCGCGATCGACGTATTGAGCACCCCTGCTCTAATCAATCTATATGCCACACCCTTGATTATAACTTAATATCGAATGTAGATTTTCTAGTTTACAGAAATAAATCTAGTTTAAGAAATACAGATACTAATTTTAAGCTAATTCTTCGGCGATTCGATGACACTGAAATTTTTTCTTATATGTTTCTGACAATTTAGAGACAAAATAGAAATATTTTGAAGTCTTCAAGTGAAAACTTCTGCTTAAATCTTCAATGTCAGATAAACGACATTAAATGTAACATATTCGTTGACCATGCAATGTCAACGAATTGCATGGATTCTTATTTATTTAATAAATTTAAATTATGAAGATGAATAGTAAATGAAGTTATTGAATGAATGAGATCCTCTGGGAAAATAAGCTATGGGAAGATAAGCCAAGTTTTCCTCTCCTGTACGTGATTATTTTTCCTCTCCTGTAACGCGTTATTTTTTTTGCACTACAAAAGTATTATTACTGGTGTGGTAATACCAAAGATATTAAATGCATCAGTTGTGTGATTATATAAAAATAAGCATATATATTGATAACTGATTCAATCACTATCTGTATGGTCTCAGCATGTATGAAATACCAATAATCATCTCCGTTAGGTTAGGTTAGGTTAGGTTGCAGTGGCAGTCCTACAAGGGACACACGTAGGCCGAGCATTGGCCCTTTGTGATACCACACAATGAAGATTGATTCTACAGTGGGAGTCCTAAATTTTGCCTAACTCAAGTGTATTTAGAGTAGGGATCTTTAACGAGTACCTGACATCGTACAGGCTCGGGACCGACAGTTTAACGTCCTTCTCCGATGGACGACATGCTCAGATTTATTCACCTCCCGCGTGAATAAATCAAGGGCCAGGTGGGGATCGAACCCCGGTCCTATCAGTTCAAAGGCGAGCACGTAACCACTGAGATCATCTCCGTTATAGATATTTATATTATGTCTAAATGGGACATTATGAACCAAAAAAAAAAAGTTTGATATATTCACTTATAGTAAAGTTGAGTGTATGCCACTCCAGATGGTTTAAGTTAAATATTAAATAAAAAAAATTTAAAGAGTTAAAAAAATGTTTCATTTTTGATGAAAAAAAATAAGAATAGCACTTAATGAAAGGCACTTAATGAAATCAAGCAACTCCAAAGCAGAACATTCATATCTCTTTGAAACATCTGCTTTATGCTATATCTTATTATAATGATATATTAACAGAAATAGATCTAGTGTAATTACTTGTTATGAATTTGCGCATTATTTAAAGACCACTACGTATGTGGATAATATATTAAACTCTAAGTTAGAAAATCAGGGCGTAAACTTTCATTATTCTAGACAAAGCACCTTTTCTTCAACAAAATATTAACTTCCTGACAATGATAAAGTTTAAACCCATAAGAGACGTGTTAATTATCAAACAACTTTTATACCGCAAACTAATTAACTGTTGGAAGGTGTTATATAAATAGTGATGTTAATTCTTTACTATAAAAAAATGTTTTAAATCACCCTTACTATTATTGATATCACCACCACAACACAAATCCACCTGCTTAAGAAATATTTCATCCAACTTTTTAACCAACATGCAAGTTTTAATATATAGTAGTTTCTAATTTTATTTATCTAAGAAAGTCATGAGGAGGCAGTCCATGAGCAGTCATGGGGTAAAGAAATTCATTTGGATCATGAACTGATCCTCAACAGCAATCACTCTGTTTACTGGGTTGTAAGTTCTTTCCTTAGCTTGATATATTGCAAGAACTTATTTCTTGATTTTTCCTGAGTGCTTATTTGTAGGGGTAAGAATTGCTCGTTCACAAATGCAATTATTCTGAATAGATAGCAGGTCGTGAACTTCGGGAAACACCTTGTCAATTATCTCTTTCTAGGAGCTTAAATGCAAATGAAATTGAAATCAACTAACAATACCTACTTTCTATAATTGTACATTTTCAAAATAAAAATATATGTGAAGTTAACCAAAGACAGCTTAAAAGTTCATAACTTCGCTTTTACGTTGAATTTTCAATTCATTCAAATCATAGATCTTAAGTTAGACATACACAAATCTAGCGTCAAAGTTTCCGACCGACAGACATTTTTGTAAGGGCGGATTTAGTTTCTCTAATGTATGAATCGTAAGGTAACTTCAAATGAGCCAGTTCTAATGCACAGACAAAAGCTTTCTTATATTTATATAGATGACTCCCATAACTCATTTATTTATGCGGAAACTCTGGGCACGTCAGCTGATTCAAATATATAAAGAAGAAAATGATCTGAAATTCGAAATTCCTTTGATTTGTTTTCATTCAGCATGTTTGATGTTCTCTTATACAATTCATTCAATACTAACTAAACAGGGTTAGGAAATGAAAACGCACTCAATTGATTAGCCTCTTAATTAAAGTAGCACTCAATTTGGTATGCGACGAATAAATTCAATAACTGTCCATAAAATATTCATTTCATCGAGAATTTACTTTGCAGGGATATCAACCTTTAGTTTTTAATTATTACTAATTAAATTAATTTATTTCTTTGGAGAATGAATTGATATTAATCTTGGGGTCTTTAATGAATTTTAATTATCTTAAAAGTTCTGGTATAACCAAGCAATTTACTTGAAGCAAACCAACCCATTATGAAATTAATTCTACTGTACTTTTAAAAAGAATTATACTAGTGGGTAGGATATGAAATGTATGATTAGATCAACCATTTTCGAAATGGTTACTTCTTTGGATGAGTAAGGCTGCATTTCAGTCAACCTGTGAAAGACTTCAAGGTTTATCTGGCAATCAGATGTCCGTTTGTTTTTAATAAACAAAATAAGAACAGTAAAAGAATAGGTAAATGTATACTTTGTTATTTTCTCAAGGCCTATTTTCAGTGTTCGGGTTAGAAGATCCCAACTTTGAGTAGTCAGTACTTTTTTCATACAAAAAGCAATATTTCTTTACAACTCTGATACTAAATTATTAATGCTTCCACTATTTAAAATACCATTGCTGACAAACATAGGTGAACAGCGTTAACATTTATTGATATTTATTGTTAAAAATCAATTTTTTTTTGTAAAAAAATTACTATTTTTTGAAAAAAGTAATTTTTCAAAAGTATGTAAAATTACTTGTTTCCTTATATGGCAGTCGTCTGTTATGATGTTTTGGTCATCACAGGGTCATGCTTGTCATTTTCATGTGTTCAAAATTGTTTAAAAATTAATCGTACACTGAGACTTAAAATCGAATTTAAGTGAGGAACAGTATATATATATATATATAAACTTTAACACATAGGAAAGAACACAGAAAGACACTACAGAACTCACTTCGATATTTCGACCTCCGTCGTCATCAGGAAGAAGTGTGAAGTACTTACGTTGAGAAGCAAACTGCTACTGTATATATATATAAAGTTCAGAAGTTGTGAAGTGAATACATTTCTTTATTCTTCATATTTTATTCAATCATTAATCTATAATACTCGTATATGCATAAAATGAATGTATTAATAATAAATATTATTAATATTCTCCTTTTATATGAATGTATATTGGCCAGTAACTGCTACCGACGTTTTCAGTTATCTATTGTTCTTCGATTTCCTTCCTAAAATTCCAGGACATATTATTTGTTTGTAAATATAATTTAAATATAAGATGAATGTAAAAATAAAAAGTAAATAAAAAGTAAAAATTGGTGCAGACGTAGATTTTCTCTTTGTTTTCAACTTTAGTTTAAATATTCTAGATTTATATTTAAGATTAGTAATTTCCACATAGCGTGCTTAAAGTACAAGTATATTTCACATTACTTAAATAAGAAAACACTCTTAGACGTGGCTATTTTCTGTGTCAGTTTTTTTATTTTGTCTATAAAGACAAAAAGATTTCAAATCTGTGTGAATATTCTTCATTAAATCAAATACACACATCCTATGTTGGGGAAATAATTCAAATCTCCATCTAAAAAGCTGTTATATAACTTATGACTTCTTTCAAATATGTAATGTACATTTTTAGAATTATCAGCTGTTGTGATAGAAGGAAATCACATCTTTTGTTTAACCAAAGTCCTTAAACAGCGTTGTTTAGATAAAACATTCGAGGGGGGGGGGGACTTTTATTATCTTAATTAACTATTAAATAGTAACTGATCACACAACTTTTGAAATTCAGATGTTGTACTTATTAAAAAAACAATATTTTTTTGTCGTTTGTTTGTTTATTTACCAACGCCTCAAAACTTAAAAGGCTTTCACCTTTTAGTGCTGTTCCAGGGGTAGAAGTTGTGGCTCATTTATTAATTGACACTCATTTAAATAATGGACGAGAACCACATGACCTGTTGATTATACATTGGGAGTCCTAAATTTTGCCAAACTCCAATATGAATATAATAGATCATATTATAATTAATAGATTGCTAAACTCGATCCAAATAGTTTACGGATCTTTAACTAGTACCTGACGTACAGGCTCTGGACTGACGTCAGTTTGTGGTATTTACTGGTGTTTAAAGAAACACTGAGTCTTCCCACACAAAAAGGACTTAATCACAAAGCGTGTTTCGAACACTAGTGTTCATCGACAGTCTAGATCACCCTACTGAGGTAGATGTAACCTAACGATGACACTGAGAGTTCGAAACGCGTTGTGTGATTAAATCCTTTTGGCATGTGAAGACTTAGTCTTTCGTTTCCTCTCTAACCATCAGTTATAAAAATATTATACAATTATAATTTTAAACCAACTATTATTCTTGAATTTAATGCTGTGTTTAATGAATGATAAAGAAACGGAAAGAAAACTACAACTCTTTGTAGCAAGCAGTCCGTCTTGCTTTGTATTCTCAGCGGTCTTCTTATTGTTTCCATGACAACACATGTCGAAACATTTCTCTCTGTTTCTCTCTGTGATATTTCGATATTGAGTGCGTTTATTGGGGTTGGAGTTCCAAAATTGATGTTGTACGAGTTACCCAAAGTCAAACTCAGTAGATGTTTGAGTCGTTATACACGTATGATTAAAGTGAGAACCACCAACGACAACATTAGCAGTTCAATTATTAGTGGTTTCTGTGTACGTTTTCTCTGCAATTTAACTTTTTATGCTCAAGAACACTTCATTTCTGAAGTTAGCGTATAAAATTTGATGCTATCAAAGTAAATGTTTAGAGTGAGTCATAAATTCTATTTAAATATTTTAAATATACTTTTTTTCTTTAAATATAAACCTCTAATAGTTGAGTACACGATTATTCCGACAGCAGCACCTACTTTTATTGAGAATGTTGGGTATTGGAGCTTCCTTTAAAACTGTGACTACATATATTAATCAATTTTTCTTTTAAATTTCAATTTATATGAAAAATAATTCCCCCTCTTTCCAAAACAGTGAACCACACTAATTTTGGTTCCATGACAGCATCAATACTAAATGTAAAATTAATCAAACAAGTGAAGAAAATATAGGAAATACCATGTTAATATTTTGACTGGTTCTAAAGTGGGTTTTTATTTTTAGGTAAACTGCAGTATCTCAGGCTTGGCGACAATAAGTTAGACCTAATTCCAAGTGAGGCTCTTCGCAGGCTTCATTGGTTGAGGAATTTAGACCTCAGAGCCAACAACATCAGTGTCATTCAGGATGGTGCCTTTCGTGGATTTGGTGACTCCATTACCTTCCTTAACCTCCAAAAAAACCTGTAAGTGTTCTTATTAAAAAGTAATATCTGTTTGTTCATATTTTATTATATCTCTGTTGAATTGGAAACAATATAATGTATGAACGTAAAAGAAGTGACGAACAAGCATGTGAATGTTTAATAGACCTATGAATACATGATTATTTTTAAGTATACAATCTGATATTCTATTATTAAGGCATCAAGATGGATATAATTCCACCACTGAAGTCCGAGACAGCTCAAATTTTTGAAAGTTTTTTCTCGTTTGAAGAAGGTATTTCTTCTGTCTATATGGATCTAACATTATCGACTGACCTATGGTTATTCAGTTATCTGAATTAGAAGATGTCTCTCAGGCTTATTGATCAATAATACATGCTGTCATTTATCATCAAGCTTTGTCTTTTGCTGAAATAATCTCTATTTAGTGGCTGGAAAATATATGTGCTGGCAGATATACGGTAAATATCAACTTAACATCGATTGTCTTAGGTTAATTTATTAAAGAATTTTTTTTATGTAAAGAAAGTCTTTCAAGAACTAAAATGGGTATAATAAATTAAATCATGGAAACTGTAAGAAACATTCAAGGAAAGCTGAAAGTTCAGAAAGAATGGTTGATGTTGTTTCTGAAAAAAAAGTAAAGAAAATTGAAAAGAATTATAAAACATTTAAGAAAATGTTATCATTCTATATATTTTAATAAAATGATTAATAGACAATAGTATATTCTTATTTTATTAAGAAACAATTCTGGTAAAAAAAATTAGCGAATGAAAAAAACAAATTAAAATATGGTCTTATAAAAACATGAAATTTTTAAAACAACAATTTATAAAAAATTATTACTTGTGTTAAAAAATATCCGAATTAAATTATTGGTTCTTAATTGACAAAGACATTTTTTTATCCGTTGCATGAATAATGGCAAACATTCAAGATTTTCCTTTGTTTTTTTGGTTTGAAGAAGTTACCAATGAAACTGCTCAAATTTCTGTAGAACTGAGAGTTTTAGATGTTTATATTCTCAGATATGGATGTGTGTGAGTCTGTGACTCTTCAACCTCCAGAAATGTACAGGTGTCTAACGTATCTAACGTTCTGCAGTTAACTATTATAAATAACTCTCACCTAGGGGGCCAGGTTAGCTCAGTGGTTAACGTACTCGTCTCTGGGCTGATAGTTCGGTGTTCGATCCCCATCTGGCCCTCGATTTATTCACGCGGGAGGTGAATAAATCTGAGTACGTCGTCCCTCGGAGAGGATGAAAAGCCATCAGTCCCGAGCATGTGTAATGTTCAGGTATTAAATGATGGATGTGACAATTCCAGAGTGGCAACTCATTTGTTTTGCCCCCCAAAACGATACATCTCTAACAAATTATTTAATTAAGCGAACAATGTATTTTTTCAGAATGTATAGAATTATACTTGTTTTCTTTTCTTTAGGCACTTCCCTGCTACGAATTACCTTCAGTCCATTTACTATGTAAATTGACTAAATTTATTAAATGAACTCTTTAACTCATTTCAACTATATTTTGTAATGTGGACTGTTTTGAAGTAAATATTTATGTATTACTGTAGAATGTAGAGTATGTAGATGTAGATGTAGAATTATGTAGATGTAGAATCATATGAGTCTATTGAATTTGATGCTTATCTAATCTGTAATTATGTAGCATACGGTCATTGAATATACTTTCAAAAAAACATTTCACATTAAATACATTTAATAAATACATTTAATGTGTTCTTCTTCACGTTAGATCTGAATACAAATTCCAATAAGTTGGCATATATCCTAAATTAATTAACTTAGAGACATTCAAATTGAATAAAGTCATACCTGCCTGTTAGGAAAGAAAGATTAGGAAAGGTTAGGAAAGACCTATTTCACTGTATATTTACTTGAGTAAATTTATTTCTAATTTCGATTTGCTTGTTATTATTTCTATTTTAAATTTATTTTAAAAAACAAGATGACGAGGTTTAATGATGATGTGTTCATAGAACATATTTAACGGTAAAACGTTTTCCTTAATTTCTAAAGATAGAAATTTTGTTTTGCTACTAAAGATGGAACTGAATACTTGTAATTTTTAAAATACAAATACTCTTCTAATATAGTAGGCTTATGCAATAATCGTATTAGGACATACCGTTTGTAACTGTTTTACCACAAAGAAGAAAAAATTGTGTTTATCATGATAAAAGTATGTTGTTTACTTACATTGCTGCGTTAAGTCCTTGGGGATCCTGTTTGTCTTGCTTGTTGAAGAAGAGACACAGGTGTAAGTCTGCCTCTCTACCACATCTCTCTGAGAAGATTTAGACATTTAGCACCGCTTCCATTGTCACCCTCAGTAAATATTCTTACATAATTTAGTATCTCACGCATATGGCTTCAATTCAGTCAAAATTAAATTTATATGATGTTCTAAAGAAGGCTTCTACCTGCTACCAAAGCTCTGTATAAGGGACATTGGGAGAGTTCTAAATACCTGTATTGTTTATCACAGAATTTTTTACTACGTGCTTCAGTGTTTTATGCATATAGTTCAAATTTAATGCTAATCGCATACTTATCTGTAGCTTTAAAAAGAGCGTTTGTCTCCCACAGCTCCCTAAGTGGTGTATTCAATATTTGAGACCACTTCCATTGACTTTACCAGGAAATTTTGTATAAGATTTCACTTCTGATTGTTGTACATATTCTATTCCCTTTCGTGTTATAGATAACATACAGAAACACACATACACACACACACACACACACACACACACACACACACACACACACACACATAATGAGCTTTAATATGTAAATTTATATGATACACTTACGTCTATATTTTAGTTAATTTAAACATTAGTTCAATATCTATAAAGGATAAAAAAGAACCTTTTTCTATAATAGTTTTTTTTCTAAAAATAAATGCTCATATTTTATATTTCAAGTGTGGCAGAAAATAAATTGAATCAATTTAGCCAACACAAATTGAAACCAACACTAATAAATTGAAAGTAACTACCCATAAAAAATTCATTAATGACTAATTCGGATTAGATGTCTGATATTTGTCAATAGACTTCACTCGCTTCTGAGCAAAGGGGTTAATATTAATTTAACTGGTTTACTCATCCAGTCTTTAATTAACTTAGCCAATGGTGGTTTCAACAATATCCTTTTAACTTCTCATTTCAAACGTTACTATAGTTGTTGTAAACTCATAGCAATTATTATTGCTTAATGAAACTTCTCCTGTTAAGAAAATAATTCAATAAATTAAAAATTCTGTGACTTTGAGTTTCATATATTTAAAGTAACATCATATCATCATTATGCTCAAGAGAAATGCAAAATTGTTGTTTCTTTATATTATTTAAACCTCTATTTTAAAGAATTATGCTAATTAAACATATGTCAGCTTCTTATTCTCGATTTATGATAATCGAAAACAAATTTCAACTGATCTTATAGAATGAAAATTGACTGAGGATTAATGTTTCATGTTATTTCTTGGCTATTGCAACATCTCTAATGTTATCATGTAATCACTGGTACATTGGTCTGTGCTTAACATTTTCTTTGCTATAGTGCTAATTCTTAAAACTCAGTTTCCCTAACTGTGTCCTGTTCAAATCCTCAAACGGTTTCCTAATTCTAAACTAGCGTTATTTTATAAACTTTAGATGAGTACCTTACTCGAGAAAGAGAGAGAGAGAGTGAGAGACAAACAGACAGAGAATGAGAGAGAGAGAGAGAGAGAGAGAAAGAGAGAGTATCTGTTGGGTGTGTTTGTTCCTAATGATGAATATTGACTAGTCGAAACATGTCGAATATATATATATTATTTCAAACCCACTGGTTTTGTCAGAATGGTAGAAGCAAATGCCCCGACAGGTACAAACGTTACACCGTTAGGGCTTATGTGAGAAGGGTTCTTACTCATTGCAGCGAATGGTCAGATGTCTACTAAGAATTATAAAAGATCACCGAGGTCCTAGCCAAGAATGCATATTCCAAAAATGAGGTGAAGAGGACCATCAACCAATGGCAATCATGCCTTGAGAGGTGGTATGGCACTACAGAAGACAAAGATGCCTCGGTGGAGAAATATATGTGCAAGGTTTTACAGGGTATATGTGAACATGAACACTATGTTTTCATATTACACTTTTTCAGGACAGACGTAATTTTTGAAATCCCCCCAATTCGAGTAAATACCGCAGTATAACAGATATAGTATTTGGAATTTATTATGAGTGTTTCATGGTTCTTTTCAGATATGTTATCTTTTAACCAATATTATATTACTATTAAGCAATTATGTCCAAAATGCCTCATTTGATTTCATCTAAACATGTAAATTGAAAGTAATCGGATTTAAGAAATCTTGAGAGATTTATTTTTAACTACCATATATTACCATTTCATAATTATTTGTTATGAACGATTTTGGTTATGAGCGATATTATGAAATACGTGACATTTGCTGTACATCATTGGCAACTCATTAATATATTTTGCTTATCACTTTCATTTTATTCAATAACTTGATTAATAATATATTTCAAAGCTTGTTTCAAATTAAACTTCATGATTGTATTTAATTCCCTGATTTTAATATTTAGAGATTTTATTTTCTAAATCATGGAATTAAAATTATGCTAATGTTACCTGTTTATTTGCATTATTGAATCACAGTCATTCACAGGAAACATGTCTTCCACTCGTTTGCCAATTGATCTAAACAAACATTATAATGACATATCAATTAATATGGACGAAATGCGATGGTCATAATAAAAGAATTCAATAAATTAAATTGATTCTATTATTTCTGATGATAGATTTAGTTATACTAAAGTTAACATTACACCACTCTTCATTTTATTTTATTACTAGCAGACGGGTATTTAAGAAACATTCAGAGATGATACGTGGTATTTCAAAATATTATTAGAAATATTATGGAATAGGAGAAAATATATTTATTAGCACAGTGTTAAGGAAATGGCTCTGTATACACCACATTAAGTATCTGTCCTTCAGGTGCATGGAAAAACAGACAGTTGGAACCACCCAGTACTACACCCAGTCATGATATCAGCGTCTATGACGTATCTGTACAAAGTGCGAATCCGGAGTCGTGTCCTGTTGCACATTTTTGCGACACTCAAGTTTGGTAACAGCATGATTGCTGTCCCTAATTTAACTTCTATGTCATGACCAGGCAGTCCAGGAGAAGTCACGGGGTAAAGAAATTCATTTGGATCATGAACTGATCCTCAACAGTAATCACTCTGTTTACTGGGTTGTAAGTTCTTTCCTTAGCTTGATATAGTGCAAGAAATTATTTCTTGATTTTTCCTGCCTGCTTATTTGTAGGGGTAAGAATTGCTCGTTCATAAAACCAGTTAGTGTGAATAAATGGCAGATCTTGAACTTCAGGAAACACCTTGTCAATTATCACTTACTTGTGACAAAACTTTTCTGACAAACCGACGGACAGAAATTCTTCTAAGGATGGATTCGGTTTCTCTAATGTATGAAACGTAAAGAAATGAGTATGAACTTGAAATGAGTCAATTCTAAGTAATGTACTGACAAAACCTTTCTTTTATTTATATAGATAACTCGTATATTTCTTTGTAATATTTTCCATTCTTTCTGTACCTAAAGTAATAATACCTACTTTGAATAGCATGAATACCACAGTCTTGAATTGATGAAATATTCTGCTTTTATTGATAGAGTTAGTCTTCTGTTATGGTTACAGACTGACTCCATTGTAATTCATTATCATAATTAATTTATAACATATATACAATTTATAATTATACATGTGAATTATTATAAGTTAGTTAGATTGTGAGACAGGGCAGTATGTGTAGCTGCACTTGCTATTGCTTCACGTTTATGTTGGTCAGTAAGTACTCCCCCATAAAGTTGTCTGGACAGACTGATGTTTTCCTAAGTCCTAATAATGAAGCTTATTCACTTATCTAAAACATGTAATCCATTCCTTCTAAAGACTTTAAAAAATTAGCTCATTTCATATTTTATTTGCTACAAGCTTTTCCTTATACAAAAAATGTAAATTTTAATACATTGTTTCATCCTTACATGAATTTATAATATTGTCTTATTATAACTGAGTTCCATAATCAATTGAAAAACCTAAATCAGGGATCCTCAAACGGTGCACAAAGGAAGGCACTCAGGTGTGCCCCATGGTAAAAGATTGTATTTGAATATTTAAGAAATTTGAGTGATTTTCATATGTTTTGCTATCCCAGGTGTGTGGTTTCCAGATGTCAACTCTTCGTCAGTTGACATTTTAACTACCGCCAGGAAAGCATTGATATTCATATTACAATCTTTCTAATATTATCTCTGTGAACAAGGTTTTTCTATGTTAAATAGCATTAAATATAAAAGTAAATCAAGTATGAAATGTGTTGATGAAGAGTTGAGAATGTGTTTATCACTTCTGTGATAATTAATAATATCTTTCTAATAATAAAAAAATTGGCAAGTCTCATCAAGCGCATGTTTCTAATTAGAATACCAAAGTGATCATTAGAATACTACAATTGCATCGTAAGACAGATTTCAATGAAATTTGGCAAATGTAATACCCTAATTGCTTATGAGCAATATTGAATCATTGTGAAAAAGATGCATTATTGTACTTAACGACAAAACGAATGCTAACTTCTCATTCTTTTAAACATTCTAGAAATTGGATATCTTTCATTTAACATTTACTTTACATGAAAAAATGCATGGTCAAAATTTCATGAATTTCAGATTATTGCAACAGGCAATATGGCACTAAAATGACAGCCAATTGGTTGCATCTCTACTTACTTCTTTCATTTTATCTTAATATTATTAAAAGCTTTCACCAAAAAGTTATTTGAGGAAAATTATCTTAACTTCCAAGCTCTTTGTCATAATATGTTTAATAAAACAGGTAAAATAGTGATGGCTAGATTAAAAAAATCAAATTATTGAATTGATTAATGCGTATAATAATAATAATAATAATAATTATTATTATTATCAATAATAATAATAAAGTATAATAATGCGTGTGGTTGTAGCACATCGACTGCAGATCATTCTACATTTCTTAACATTGACTAAAGCATTAAATAGTTTGATTAGTTGAACCAAGTGGGCACTGGAGTTCACAATAGCGCCTTCTCTGTTCTTCTTTAACTTTTAATGTTTGACCATATCACTTACATTTCAATTTAACTCTTCTAAAAATGCATCTTTCCTTTGTTGTTACTACAACTTTTTCTTTGCATCATTCCTATGAGCTCCTCACTGTAACATTTATTAATGAGATTCATTATTGCATTATGCAAATCAATCTTTTAGTTTTATTTGTAAAAAAATAATTAAATCTTTAGCAATATTAACATTATATTTCTATATTTCCAGCTCAGTCAAATTTAAATTGAAAATGGGAAAGAAGGAAAAACTACAGTAACTCTCTCTCACTTAATCCCTCTTTTTTCTTTCATTTTGTCATACCCACTCTTTCCTTTTCTTGGTTCAAACATCGACTAAACTTAATCAGTTCAAAAAAATGAAGTTCTCTAGAATAGAAGATTAGTAATTATAGGAAAACCGCAAACAAGTTAAATAAAATTGCACACTTTTCTTTTTCGAATTCAAGAGTGAAAAAGGTATTCTGGAATAAATATTAATTCCATAGTGAAGTTGGGTATTAGGTTGCTACTAAGTTACTTCCTTCCTCGTACAGAGAAACTTTTCACATAAAAAAGTCTGCCTGAGAAAATATATTTGAAAAAAATTACACCAACAGACAAGTTCTGCAATTACCATACGTATAACACAGTGACATTTATGTTAATGTAAGAGTAGATGCGCTTTGAGTAAGGATAGTCAGACTTCTCACATTTTTAAAATAATTTAAATAATATTAATACAGTCTGTGACAAATGTTTCACCTCTTCTAATAGGTACTACTAAAACTTTACAGAATAACGTATGATTGTAGTTATTGTTTCATTACTTGTTTATATGTTAGTTACACCAATTTTGTTGTATTAGTTTAACAGAGATACTGAGGCATCAGTATTCCCAAATCATTTGTTACCCTGAGCCACATCGTTGCAAAAAAAAAATCCGGAGTAGCCTACACTCAACGTTACTAAAAGTAAACATAATATCAAACTTTTTGGGTATATATAATACCCAAGATTATTTAGGAATAGTATATAATGTCCCATTTACACATAATATGAATGTCTAAATGGGGGATGTTTACTTGTCTTTCTAGGTAGTATACATCATCCATTTCTAGGCATACCCTTATAAATCATCAACTTATTTTCTCCATTTTATTATTCATTTATTATTGATTATATTTAGGAAACGACCTAATGCGGAGCTCTCTCAACAATGATATTCCACAGGAATGTATAAGCATTAATTCTCTGGTATTAGAAATATTCAAAAACTGCACTTCAGCTGAAATAAAAAATCGGGCTATACTATCACTTAAAAATACAGACTACCTCAAATTAAATGATCAAGTCTTAAGAAAATTACCAACAGAGACAAAATCTTATCTCAGTGTTGATTCTGTCACATCTGACAACCAAGAGGACAGCATGAACTACCCGATGGAGTTCATTAACTCGCTTACGCCTTCTGAAATGCCTCCACTTTGGCTGAATATTAAGGTTGGATCCATTATAATGACACTTATAAATTTCTCAATTACGCTGGGACTTTGCAATGAAACACCCTTAGAGGTACTTGAGCTCCAGGACTACGGTATATCTTTATCTTTAATTTTATTTTTTTGTTAATTAACCAGTTAATATACCAGCTAGTGATGAATAAAAATATTAAAGAAATTAATCAGTTAGTATGGATTTAGACCCAATCTAGAATTTTATACTATAGGTTATATGTGATATTTTATTTCATATGCTTATTATAAAATCCTTTTCTATGTACATATTTATACATATGAGTTATACAAATACTATGTATATTATTTAAAGTGACAATTTGATCATTAGGAAAAGTTCTTTTTTTCTCCTTTCAAAAAAAGTGGATTAATTTACATTAGTAAAAGAAATAAAAGGATAGTGCTTTAACAAAAATTGACTAAAAGGAAGTTAGCAAGCTTACTTAAAGGGCACATTCCCGTGAGAACTAAAGAGAGGATTGAGAATAAAAAAAAGGAATCAAATTCTTAAGAGATCAGCAAGCAAATGTAATTACATTGTTAAAAACAGGCAGACACGGATCCGTTCTCTTTTAAACTAGAAAGGTATAGGATTAAGAGCGGGATCATTTTGAGGGAAACTATTAATGGTTAATCAATGACTTGAGAGTTGCTGATCTCGAGCGTGCACTCTCATCTGTCCAACTATCAATCATTTTTCTAAAAATTAAATCGTAAATTACGTTTCCATTTAGTAAACTTCAATTTAGTAAAAGTAAATAAAATACTTAGAGCTGGTTTAAATTCAACTTTACTGTAACACAATGCAAAATTAATTTCACTGATATGAAATTTAATTAAGTAAGCGATTTATATGCAGCTTATTTATTTACAATTTTTCCAACCTTACAAAAATGTATTCATTATTATACTTAAAAAATACTTATATAAGTAACGATTGCTAATAAGACTAGTGGCAAACTATGATTAATCATATCATTGAATGGAATGGAATATCATTGGACTTAAAAATAGAGCATTATGTGAGAAACGAGATGAGATAATTTTTTTTAAAATTACATTAATCAAAGTAGCGTTAGAGTACATTTTCTGTTTTCAGAAAATATTTTTGGATTCTAAACGGCTCATTAAAAAACAAATAAACTTTTCCAAAAATTTGAGCAAAAAATTAGCAATTTATTAAAAAAAAAAGTTGTGAAATGTCCATTACTGCAAAGAGCAATAAAGCTATAAAAACTGGATTTTTATCCTGGGCTAACGGATCACCTGCTATACTTGTCGGATTTGTTGATATATATTTACATTGTTTATATTGACAGAGAATTTTTTTATGTAAATCGACTGAAACAAAATATATGTTTAAAGGTTTAATCCTGAGGTGATTCAATGACACTGACATTTTTGCTTACGTATCTCTGGCATTTTTCAGAATCAGGTCGACAGCTAAATATGACGACCTGATGACTTCTAAGTTATACAGTATCTGAGACAATGCAAGACCATACGACCACGAATAGGACTCCTTCCCCTGACGTCCCCATTCTTGAAAATGTTTACTAACCTTAACAAAAACTGCAGGATGAGAATTAGCAGTAGTGGGCCTCTGGTCTGGAATAGCTGATTACAATGTGCAGTTACGTGCATGTAAATATTCCTTGGAAATCAACTAGCTATAGGAGCAAAAGCCATTTTCTCCTGTAAGAGATCATTTTGTAACACGAAATCATCACTTTGACTTTACAAAAGTGTTATTTTGATATTATATTTAGATATAGTAATGTTGAGTGTAGGCCACTCCAGATTTTTAATATTGGATTAATTATTAAATGTCGTTTTCTTTTTTACTTCAAAAATGAATTATTTCAATTGATTATTAGTTATTGACTACTATTCTGTTTTTGTGTTATAATATCTCTTTCAATTCAAAAATCATTTTTTCTTCAGCATCTAATACTTACATATTAAGACGAAATAACATATTTCAAGTTGCTAGAATCACCAGAACAACGGGGAAAAAAGTACTCGTTTTGAATGAAGTGCCGTCCGATGTTTCAATATTACTCAAAAACGATATGGTTCTTTTCCACATAAAAGAACTGTATTATCTGTTAAATTTCATTAAACATTGTTACATCTTAATTAAAGTATTATATCGTGTTATTTGTAGCAATGTGTTTACAAAATTTTGGATACTCCACCACCCACCTATTCTTACATACACCCTTAAAAAATCATAAATGATTTTAATAAACTCAAACAATAAAGTAAAATTATTTTGGTAATTTTCTATCAAGTTTTTTAAAAAATAGAATCATAAATAAATTCAGAGTAATCATTTCACGAAACTGTTACTGAAATTTAATATACATTAGGGAAAAACGAAAACTTATTAATTCGTCAGAAACAACTATTATTTGTAGTGGAAATCATACGAAGAGATCGAATATTTCATTTCAGCACATTTATATATCAAGTTTAAGAAGGAAATATGAGTTGTATTCAGAAAACAGTCTGCAGTGGTAAAAAAAGTAGATCAATATTGGTTGGATATTAATAGCGTGAGGTATATATTTCAATAATTATAATTTATTTTATAATTAATTTTTAATTATTTGAAGTAACTGGGAAAACTATAAACACCATTATGACACATACATCAACTATAGATTGAATATCTGAATTATTTACTAGCAATTGATATTGACTATAGAATAACTGCAGTGACTGTTCAAAGTTCATTTTTTATATTATAAAACACAACTTTTTATCTTTGAGCATAATAATATTTCACAATTAACTCCTTAAATATTAGGATGTTCAGAAGTGGTACTAAAATCTTTCAACCAGCTATAACAAGGATTCACTGTGTAACTCTGACGATCATCAGTTACTATTTAAAAGATCTTAATCTCATTTTGAATGATATACTATGCTTTGGACATTGCAACATGTAAACATATTTATGTTTGTACGTGTCTCTTTTATAGAATTCGTGGTGACTGAACTAATCTTCATGAAATTATGCTAATATTTTTTACCTGCCATCTTTTACTTTTCATTATGACAGGAAAAGTTTTTCAACTTAATTTTCCATTTGCTAGATACTAGACAAATATATAGGTACAAACATAAATGAAATGTATTGTGAATTATGCATGTATATTGCAGATTTCAAATGCACGCAGCCATGATTATAAAAATTGCTAGAGTCCAATGTGGTCAAAGAATTTTGGATAATTTGATATACTTTAATATACAATTTTAATTTTAGGACGCTATAATATACTGGTTATTTAAGATTTATATGGATTTATTGAATTTATTAGAGAAACTTATGTGACATATTAATTGTTCATTCTACTGAAGAATTTATAATTACTCTGAAAAAACTTCATCTAGTTACACGATAAGTAAAAATTACAGGTGTATGTCTGAAGAAATTGCATTAAAGTGCGGTCTCATTGATAAAGTTTGACCATTTCTCTACAATATCAATACATTGTTGAAGAATGATCAAACCACAATATGAAAATGAAAAACAAGACTAAGATCTTTCAACCGTAACAAGCGATCTTCGTCACAGTCAAAAACCCAACTCAGTTGGGTTTTTCATATTGTGATTTGATCATTGATTGTTATTTCACGTGTTTATGTGAAATATTTTTATTGTTGAAGAAAGCAACAATTAGAAGGTTTGAAAATGAAATTTATGTTTATAATGATTGTCTTTTGTTAATTTGAAAGATGGATTCCTTCGGCTTTCTCTGGAGTCATGTCTTGATGTTTTCCAATCCACCACACCCAGAATATCTGTGAACAATCAATGGAACTAAACAGTATGATGACAATCTAATCAGCTTTAGGAAGGAGAACCAGTAGTTTACAAATATACATTTCATAAATGAATGAATTTCCGATCTACAAATTAATTTACATTCATTGTTTCATTTTACTTTAATACTGGTCAGCCTATCATATCTTTACTATAGGAATATTTTATGGTAAAACAGCAAATCCTTTTTAAATTATGACTTCATACTAGAACCGCACATCGGAATAAATAAAAAATAAAACATGGCTGGCACATTTGTAAAGCTACTATGCAAAGCACAATAAATTAGATCTTGTTTCTGTGGAGATACATAAATGGGGAGAAATTATTAAACCTACAAACTAAGGCTCTCAGGATAATGGTTACTGGAGGCAACACAGAGTGTTTTAAAGAGCAAATGTAATGACTTCTGAATTTATACATCTGCTGAATGTTTCAGTACGGATCTCTAAAACTAGCTGTTAAACAAAACAACTTAAATAATACTTTTAAAGACATGAATAAACTATCATCAGCATCACTTTCTGACTAAGTAAAATAGACTTAATATGTATATATATATATATATATATATATAAAGATTTCACATAAACACGTGAAATAACAATCAATGATAAAACCACAATATGCAATGGGAAAAGAAGACTGAGATCTTTCAACCGTCACAAGCGGTCTTCGTCAGAGTCAAAAACTCAACTCATTTGGGTTATATATTTATCATATATAATCAAACTGAGTTGGGTTATGTATTTATCATATATATATATATATATATATATATATATATACATATTTAAAGTTTATCAGGACTCGGTCAGTTCTTCAGGTTCAAATTAAACTCTCATTGCCAACGTTTCGGTTTTTATTTAATACCTTTTTCATAGCCATACAAAACAGAAGAAATATAAGAAATAATTCAATCATTTCAAAATCAAACATACATAAAAGCGCAATTAGTTAAAATTAAGAAATTACAATAGAAATTTTGATAATAGGTTAGTAGAGAACTTATAAAAGTATAAAACTTTTTGAAACAGAAAAAGTAAATATTTACATTATCATATGTATTACATAATGTAATACTTAGTTTTCTTGTTTCAAAATATTATACTTCTGTAAATTCTCTCACTAGAATTGTCAAAACTTCTATTGTAATTTCGTAACTGTAACTAATTGTGCTTTTTATGTATGTTTGATTTTTGAATTATTTCTTATATTTCCTCTGTTTTGTAGGCCTAGGAAAAAGGTTTTAAATAAAAACCGAAAATTTGGCAGTGAGAATTTAATTTGAACCTGGAGAACTGACCAAATCCTGATAAACCTAATTCTGTTTCTATTTCACGGTTAATACATCTATCAATTTTTATCAATATATATATATATATATATATATATATATATATTTGTGTACAATGGCAGCAGGTCTTCCCTTAAGCATATGTTATTAAAATAAGCAGCAGCTTCTGCGGTTTCACCGCTAAGTGATAAGAAAACTAGAGAGTGTCAACAAGAAATTGGTCAATGCAGAAGCTGCTGCTTATTTTAATAATAATAATAATAATAATAATAATAATAATATATATATATATATAAAGATTTCACATAAACACGTGAAACAACAATCAATGATCAAACCACAATATGGAAATGGGAAAACAAAACTAAGATCTTTCAACCGTAACAAACGGTCTTCGTCAGAGTCAAAAACCCAACTGAAACACTAGATGCAGAGAACATCTGAACTTCAGATGAAGGTTGATCATTCGAAACATGTCGACCATAGGAGATGTACTTTATTGTGTAGACGAAATAACGAGAGTGTTATTTAGAAAAATTGAGAAACTTGTTAAGAAACAGGTATCAGCTAAATTTGGTGTCATTTTTAATAATATATATATACATATAGTGTCTATATATTATATAAACCAAAACCTTAGGATGAGTTTGATAACAAAAAAACAGACCATGCAACATTATTGTAATAAATATACACTTTTTCTAAGAATTAATTAAATTCCTTAAAATAATGAATATATTCTTGGTTCAATCTTAAACTGATATTATTTAATATGAGAGATGTTTAATTGTACTTAGAGGCCATAAAACGCGTATTTCCATTGAAAACTAGCAGCGAAATTTTGGTTAAAGTTATTAATTAGAATTATAACTGTAAATAATAATTACCGCTTCAAAAATAACAATTTGGACGAATTTAAATGTAATAGTCAGGTATATCTTATAACGTCGAACGTTGTTTAAGAACAAAACCATCGTTACTGTTCACCAACAGTGCAAATAGATATATATTCTTTAAAACACTGTACCAACTAATTATTTAACAAAAAAAAATATCTTTTTATATCTGTCTATAATTGGGATCTAATTATATATATATAAAGATTTCACATAAACACGTGAAAAGTTGACTCTGACGTTTTTGACAAAGACTGCTTGTTACGGTTGAAAGATCTTAGTCTTGTTTTCCCATTTTCATATTTTGGTTTGGTCATATATATATATATATATATATATATATATATATATATATATATATATATATATATATATATTTAAATTTACTGCCTTTTGTTTAATATTCATTCAACAAAATCAGAGCTTTTTTAAAGTTCTTTTATCCCTATTCCAGAACAGTTATCTGAACTTTTGATTCTGAAGAACATTCGCAGATCACAGCCTATAAATATTACAATCAAACTAAAGTGCCAGAACAACATAGATTTAACCAAAATAGTGTGTACTGATTTCTACCGATTTGTAAAAAAATTTTTCATATTTATATGACAAATATGTGTTGCACTTCTTGAAAAAGTGAAATGAGTACAATAATGTGTAGAGGTAGCTGTTCTGTCTCATACAAATAATAACATGAATATATTTGGTGATTTATAACTCTTTTTGTTTTTCAGATATCTTGGTTATACATACATGCACAAACAAAAGACACACACACGCACACACGCACACACACACACACACACACACACACACACACACACACACACACATACACACATGCATACATAAACTTTTGAGACATATTTAATTGGACTCAAGGCCATAAAACGCGTATTTCAACTGAAAAATTGTATCGAAATTTTGACTGAAAATATTGTTTATTCATATATAGCCAACAAGAAGACGTGCTCGACTTTGACGGGTATTTTACAAAAATGCTGAGGTGATATTGCAAAATATTATTAGAAATCGTAGAATAGTAGAATTTATCATTACCATAGTAGTACAGTGTTAGGTAAATGCCTCTATATACACCACATCTGATGTCTGTCCTTCAGGTGTTGGAAGAACAGAGTGGAAACCTCTGACTCCTGAGTAAGCAACATATAGTTGAACATGCAAGAAACACTTGGTTTCAGTCACTTAAATTCCTGCCGTAGATGGAGATTCCTTTACTGTCATTGCGAAATAGACACTGACCGGAAATTGCAATCGTTTGAAAGGAAACAGATAGTTGCTCGGAAACAATGGTATCCGTGGTATACACATACAGACTCCCCAATACAGCTCGGAGTCGTGATGTTCGCCTCTAGGACGTATCTGTTCAGAGCAAGAATTCGGGGTCGTGCCCGTTGCACAATTTGGGGTATTCAAGTTTCGTTTAACTCATAAGCAGGCAGTCCAAGAGCAGTTTGGGAGTCAAGGAATTCAGTTGGATAATGAACTGCTTCCTCATCACTACTCTCTCAATTTACACTTGTATGTTCGTTCTTCGGCTTGATATAGTGTAAAGTTGTTCCTCCTACCTGCTTTATTAGTAAGGATGAAAACAGCTCGTTCACAAATCCAGTTATTGTGAATAGATAGTAGGTCTTGAACTCCGGGAAACACCTTGTCAATACGCTGTTGCTGGGAGCTCAAACGCAAACAAAATTAAAATCTTACTTAAGTAGTAAAATTTTATTAACTAGCAATACCTATTCACTACAGTATCAGGCATCTAAAAATACCTGTATATTTTTAAAATAAGCACAGCTTAAAACTCCATAACTTCCCTTCTGCGTTGAATTTTCAATCTATTCATATCTTAGCTTTTAAGTTAGGCATACACAAATCTACTGTCAAAGTTTCAGTTATGGTAGCTGAGTTTACTTGTGACAAAATTTTACGGACAAAAAACAAATAAACAAACAAATAGACAGAAATTTCCCTAAGGGTGGATTTGGTTTCTCCAATATATGAAACATAAAGTTAACTTGAAATGAGTCAGTTCTAAGCAATGTACAGATAAAACCTTTCTTTTATTTATATAGATAATGAAAGTATTAAATAAATGTTAAAATTTTACATTTTTATTTAATTTGAAATCCTTTTAAAATGTTGCAGACTGCATTCTGAACTAGTGGTTGAATCTATTGGGGCTGTTAAAGTATACACGTAGCTATACTCTCTATAAATCTGCAATTTCTATTAACTATAATGAAATTGAAATGGTTGACTCAGAAATTCCCAGTCTAACTGATTGTTGAGGATGAAGCTTTGCCAAAGTTAGCTGAGAATCAACTATCCATTTGTTAATTAAGGATTAAAACCAGTTAGTATTCTACTGCTTTGAAGCCAAACCTTATGGGAGTTAATGTTCAACAATCTTTAGACTTTTGTGTAACCCTTTCCCAGTATGTCGGTATTATAATGGACCCATATTTAATCAAATTTCATTAGAAACTTCAGATATTAATTGCAATATTTTTTTATAATTTACAATGTAAATACTATTTTTTCAACTGATAAAGTAGATTTTTTAAATATGACATCATAAATCCAAAAGAGTTATAATTGTTTATACATACGTATACATACATATATATATATATATATATATATATATATATATATATATATACATACATATATATATACATATATATATATATATATATATATATATATATATATATATGTTGCGTCTACAACGTGCTTGGTCTCCCATTCTCTTTTCCCCTGAAGACGGGTTACACGAAAATTTGAGTCTGTAAGTGTGTTTCCCTAATTTGTGTGTTGCTCTTTGTTAATCTCGAACTCGTATATATATATATATATATATATATATATATATATATATATACACTTTAACACATAGAAAAGAACACAGAAAGACACTACAGAACTCACTTCGATATTTCGACATCCGTCGTCATCGGGAAGAAGTGCGAAGTACTCGCGTTGAGAAGCAAACTGCTACTGGCCTCCAGAGTAACTCGTGGAACCACCGCAATGCTGCTCCCCAGCGGAGGAAAGGAAAAATAGAAATCGCTCCAATATTTATTTAGAAAACAAGATAAAAAATATATAAAATACGAAATAATAATAATAATAAATAAATAATAAAAATAAAATAATAATAATAATAATAATAATAATAATAATAATTCCACGAGTTACTCTGGAGGCCAGTAGCAGTTTGCTTCTCAACGCGAGTACTTCGCACTTCTTCCCGATGACGACGGATGTCGAAATATCGAAGTGAGTTCTGTAGTGTCTTTCTGTGTTCTTTTCTATGTGTTAAAGTGTTTATTGTCCACACGGACCTTTCATTTTATTCGAAGTATATATATATATGTGCTTATACATATACACAGGTTTCGTTGAACACGATAGAGTATTCCCTCTGGAGAATTTTCCTTGCAACTTTTTCCAGTTTGCGAAAGATCCTTTTTTCGTTGTTAGAACAACGGTTTATGTTTGTCGACGCGTTTCGACTGTTGGCTGCAGTCATTTTCAAGACATGGTTATAGGGTCAGGTTAGGAGGGTTATGCGGTGAAAGGGGTGAAAAATGCGGACCAATAGGGTTGCAGGTAGAGATTTAGGTGTTGTCGGTCTGAGTACTGGGCGGGGATTGGCTATTGTCTTGTTGGGTGGCTAGTGGCTGGTCACCGAGAAGCTGCAGAGTGCGTGACATCTCAGTGTGTTGCCTGTTGATCAGGGGATCATTTTTCATTATTTTTAGGGCTTCATATATTTGTAGCCTAACTGGATCGTTGACTTGTTTTGTGATGACTAGGTCCTGGCGAGTGAGTTACCTCTTGTGCACTTGGGTGGTGTGTTTCTTGATGGCTCCTGCCTGTAGATGCATTGTCAATCGCCGCGACAGTGTGGTCGATGTCATACCAATGTATTTTGAGTTGGCTAGGAGCTCACAATCTCCCATAGTACAGCTATATTGGTATAGGACATTGGCCTTTTGCACCTCTGCATTGACTATGTCCGGGCCATTCTTTGTGTTTATGTTTGCAGTCGTTTTACTTTTATAGTATATGTGGAGTTGGAGGCGTTCATTTTCATTTTTGCATTTCACATTCCTGTGGATTATCTGCTTTAATGCCCGTTCGTCCTCTTTGTACGCTTCTGTATACTGGAATTAGTGACGACCAAGCAGTCGTCCACGTATCGGCAATACAGCGTAGGTTTCTTTCTTTAAAGTATCTTGTTTTCGATATGGCACATGAAGAAGTTAGCAAACGTTACTCCCAGGGGTGAACCCATTGCCACGCCATCAACTTGGTAGTATATACTTCCTTCAATGTGGCGAAATGGTGACTTTGTGGTGCATGCGCGTAGTAATTTCTTCATTATTTCTTCAGGAATGATTGGTCTGGGCCTCGTGTTTTGGTAGTAAATTGCATCGCAGATGATGTCGATTGTTCGTCCAACGGGGACATTCGTGAACAGTGACTCGACATCGAGTGATGCCAGTTTTCCTTTAGGCTCAGTAGTTCTTAGGAGGTGTAGCAGGTCGTCGGTGGAGGTTAGCATGTACTTTGCGGGGATATAGGGAGAGATGATTTTGTTGAGCTCCTTCCCTGTGTTGTATATTGGGGTCGTGACCTGGGAGATGATGGGGCGTAACGAGTTATTCAACTTATGTGTTTTTACAGTTCCGTACAGGTAGCCTGGGGTGTAATCACCAAAGATGGATTTTATGAGCTTTTCTTATTGCCCCCTGTTGGCATCACTCGATGTCGAGTCACTTTGCAAGACGTCTTGCTAAGGGATCTGATGAACAGATTTTTCCACATCCTACGACGAAAAAAAAAATTATTATTAATACTATTATTATTATTACTATTATTATTATTATTTTATTAATATTGTTTTTACTATTATTATTTTATTCATTATATATTAATCACGTACCAATTTAAATTTTATATTTGCTACCCAACATTGAAAATTCTATAGAATTATAAGTATAACATTTTGATAAATTGAATTCATTTACCTATTTTTATGATAATTCTGTAGATTTACTTGTTCTTATAACTAATCAATCAAATTAATTAATTCAATAATTGTACTTTAACATTATAAACAAGTTAAGTAATTGTTATACAAATATACTTATTATAATAAGTGACGAAAAAGTTCATTAATTTGTGCTTAAGACATTACAATTCTGAATGTCAATAACTAAAAATTACAACCCCCCCTCAAACTAACCAAAAACTCATTATGACTGCTTGACACATGAAGGTACTGAGTTTATGGGAATTGAATCACTGGATAGTCAGTCATGCCTGTTGCAAATCAAACACAATTTATAAAAGAGAAACTGATTCCTGTGAATTGTACTTTACGTTGCAATGTGTTTTTCAACTTTATCCGTTTTTTCTTACAATTTCAGGAAATAAATACTTAAAATGTTTTTTTCTTAAAGCCTTTTATTGAAGTATTCTTCAATTTTTATTAAAAAAATAAAACGGAATTTTACTTATGTAAACGGTAATGCCTTGATTTCCTCAAGCTTTATACTCATTCCAAACATAATTTATGCCAAAAACGTTATGGTGATTCGAATAAAATGAGTGTCATTTCTTTCTTGATGAAAAAGACAACATTACTTTTGTGATGGAAGAGATCGTTTTAATCATTAATTATTAATTAATCATTTGTTTCAGGATTAAGACGCTGCCAGTTCAGGGGTTCGACAATCTGAACTCTCTTGAAACGCTCAACCTTCAAAACAATAAAATTTCCAACATTTCTGAAGAAACAATGGAACCAATATTAACAACACTCCGAGTCATTGATATCACTGGTGAGTTAAGTAAACGTATTACCTACATTTGTAATTTATGATTATCTATATTTAAACGCTAAATAACTTTGGATTTTGTTCAACAAACAATTCTAATCAAGTTCTGCGCAGTGAATATTCCTAGTTGTCTTTTAAATAACGTTTGCTTATAATCCATCTTTAGTTTCAACATGACAAACACTTTGCCATTATATTGTTTGCATCCTTTTACAATTGAGATCAAAGATGCTGCTTTCCTATCGGACTATCAAAGTAGTACCTGACTTCTCAATTATTTTTGCAAAACTCTATTCTAGAAACTTCCACATTGGAAAAGTTTAAAGTTAAATTTTAGTTCTTTAGTACACAAAATCATCATCTGTATGTGTTGGTGATACATATGGTTAGAGTATCTTTTTCAAGCACTAAGTTAAGCCATAAACAAGAAGGTCGTTCACCACTCCAAAGTTATGGTATATAACTTTATGAAATAAGTAAAGTTTGTAGGGTGATGATGGTCAAATGGATTGCTAAAGTATATAATTAATGTCATCAGTTTACTAAAGGTCTAAAGTCACATTTTAATATTTTGTATTAACTTATAAGTTAAATGAACCTTGGAAGTATATCTGTCAAAGCCTTTTGTGGTATAAAATAATATTGGTAGATCTGAAACCCATACATAACGATATTAGATATCTAATTAAACTAGAAAATATTAAAAAACGGTTTGGAAAATAACATCCTGCACTTATTACAGGTAGTTATTCAAAAATACCAGTATAAGTAACATAACTGTCAATATTTCTTAACTCTTCAGAGGTGTTAGGTACGAGCAAGATTTTCAGATGAACAAAGAGAAGAAAGGAAGCTTATACGCATTGTATTTTAAAAAAAAAATCTGGAATGGTCTACGGTTGGCGTTACTATAAGTAAAGATAATATAAAAGTCGTTGACATCAATTTAATTTTGGATGTATTTTAATGGGGCTATTGTGTAGACGTATCATCACACTCACAGACAGCAAATATAATGACTTCGTTAATTTTATTAGTGCCTTACCAGTTTTGTTATTTATAACTAGCAAACGTACCCGTCTTTGACGGAATCAAAAATTCTATTATACTTGGAATTCCAAAATATCAATTATAGTATTATACTAATACTACAATTAGAAGTTATAGAATAGTAGAAAATATCATTATTAGTACAGTGCTAAACAAATGCCTCTGTATACAAAGATTAGATTTTAAGTTAGACATACACAAATCTACAATCAAAGCTTCAGCTTTATATGTCTTATGGTGGCAATATTTTGTGGACAAACCGACAGACAGAAATTATTCTAAGGGTACATGTGGCTACTCTGAAGTATGAAACGTAAAGAAAACTTGAAATGAGTTAGGTCTAATTAACGTGCTCCCAGTCAACAGCTAGCACGCAAGCCACTGGGATACTCTGATTCCATACCTTACTTTATTACCAGTGTTTATATTATGCAAATATTAAATTAAAAAAATATTTTTGTTGTATTTATTTATAATACATTTGCACTACTGTCATCGGCGAGCAAGCAAGCTACTGGCTACCCTGGCTAGATCCCTTTACTTTATTACCATTTTTTATATTATCCACATTTTAAATTAAAAAAAATATTTGTTTGTTACATTTATTTATAATACATTTGCACTACTGTCATCGGCGATCACGCAAGCCACTGGGCTACTCTGGTCCCATACCTTACATTATTACCAGTGTATTTATTAAGCAAATGTTAAATTAAAACAAAGTTTACAGTTATATATAATACATAGCAAACGTACCCGTCTTTGAGGGAATCAGAAGTTCCGTCATTTTTGGCATTCCAAAATGTTATTAGAAATTATAGAACAGTAGAAAATACCATTATTACTACAGTGTTAAACAAATGCCTCTAAATACACTACATTAGCTGTCTGTCCTTCAGGTTCATGGTAGAAGAAAGAGTTGAAACCTCTGACCGTTGAGCATGTAAACTACATTTGACCATGTGAGAAAAACTTGGTTTTGCTACCTTGTATTCCTGCGTTAGATGAAGTCTCCCTTTGCGACTTAGTTAACGTCATTGCGAAATAGACTCTGACAGGACTTTGCAATCATTTCAACGTAAACAGACTGTGGCTCGGAATCAATGGTATATGTGGTATACACACAGACTCCCCAATACCACATCCAGTCATTATGTACGCCTCTATGGCATATCTGTGTAGAGCATGAACTCAGAGTCGTGTCCCGTTGCACAGTTTTGGGGCATTAATGTTTCGTAACATGAAATTTGTTACTGCTATAAATTGCAGCATCATTGGTGCTCCTACTTTAAGTTTTTACTCATGAGCAGGCAGTCCAGGAGAAATAATTTCAGAGTCAAGAAATTCAATTAGATAATGAACTTCTTCTTCATCACTAATCCAATCTCTTTACTGACTTGTAAGTTCTTTCCTCGGCTTCATATAGCGTAAGAACTTGTTTGTTGATTTCTTCTGCCTGTTCATATTAAGGGCTGAGAATTGCTCGTTTACAAAACATTTATTCTCAATAGATAGTACATCCTCAACTCTGTGAAACACCATTTCAATGATGTCAAATACGCAATATATTCATATGCTCAATTGAAATTAAAATCAACTAACAATACCTACTTGCCACACCTGTGTATTTTCAAAACAAACTTGTCTGTGAAGTTAGGAAAATACAGCTAAAAGCCCCATAACTTCGCTTCTGTACTGAATTAATAATCTATTTAGAGCCCATATTTTAAGTTAGGCACACACAAATCCAGTGTCAATGTTTCAGCTCGCTATGTCTTATGGTGGCTGAGTTTACTTGTGACAAACATTTTTGCGTTAAACGTCCATAACTTCACTTCTACGTTGAATTTCCAATCAATTCATAGCCTATATTTTAAGTTAGACCTACACAAATCTACTGTAAAAGTTTCAGCTTTATATGTCTTATGGTAGCTGAGTTTACCTGTGACAAAGTTTTGCGGACAAACCGACAAACCGACAGAAATTTTTCTAAGGGTGGATTCGGTTTCTCCAATGTATGAAACGTAAAGAAAACTTGAAATGAGTCAGTTCTAAGCAATGTACAGACAAAATCATTATTTTATTTATAAAGATGAGTAAATAGAACTAAGATGATTTTAATATTCGAAAATTGAAAATATTTAACCAACATAATTGGAAATAACAATTGGCAAGGTAAGGTGCAGGGCTCGAATCAAGGGAATGACTTCTTCTTCTTGGCTGTTTATGCAGTCAAGATTTTCCACTGACATTATCATGTTGATACCATAGCTGCTGATAGGCGTAGAAATAAAAAATAATTGGTAATGAAAGTCTTATTGTTCATTCAATTATCCATTTCAACAAGAAATTAACTTATTGGTTTTTAAAGTAATGCATTTCTATTTATTTGTTTCAATTTATTTATAGGCCATTTTTCATTATTTCCATCAATGTTTCATTATTTCAACCATGAGAAGCGAAAAAATTTATATTTGGACACCAATAGCAGACTCACAAGAAGAAGCAATGAGAAGTGAAAAAAAAGCAAGCACGTTATACCTTGACACATTATATATATTAATATTAACTAGAAACTAGTTAATCGTAAATATGGCGTATTATTTAATCAAACCTGTATAAATGAATGACTGCTTCCTAAATATACCAATATTTAGGTATATTGATATATACCTAAAGAACACACAGAAATGAAACAGAAAATAACTACTATATTTCGATGTCCTCGTCATCAGTTAGATAGAAACGAGTCTATCCTGGAATGAAGTTGGCTACACTGTTCTGTGTAGCAGACATTTGCTTCTACTTCTTTATCTATCCTTCCCTCCCCTCCCTACATAAGTTGGCTACACTGTTCTGTGCTTCTTCAAGACCACCGGCCAGTCGTTGTTAGCCTGCGGAGCGACTCGTTTCTATCCTCCTGATGACGACGACAACGAAATATAGTAGTCAGTTTCTGTTTCATTTCTGTGTGCTTTTTTATAAACTATATATATATATATATATATATATATATATATATATATATATATACGTGTTCATTCAGACTACAGTTGTTGTTAAAATCCACATACTATTTTTCTTTGTAAAATAATTTGTAATGTAATACTTAGTTTTTCTGTTTCAAAATTTATACTTCTGCCTATGAAAAAGGTTTTAAATAAAGACCGAAACGTTGGCAATGAGAGTTTAATTTGAACCTGAAGAACTGACGGAGTCCCGATAAACTATAGTTTTGTTTCTATTCCACGGTCGATACTTTTATCAATATTTTTATATATGTATTAGTTTATATACATATATATATATATATACGAGGCATGTTTTTTAAGTAAGTACAGTTTTTGAATTAAAAAAAGACGTGCAAAGATATCGCAATAATTTTATTTTTACATGAAAGCCTGTACCTTAATCTACGTTTCTACATAATTTCCTTGAATATTGAGGCACTTGTCATAACGTGGCACCAGTTTTAAAATACCCTCCTCATACCATTCTGCCGCCTGACTTGTTAACCACTGCATCACAAATGTTTTGACTTCGTTATAGTCTTGAAGACGCTGACCACCCATGTAGCGATACAAAACACTACGAGAATATTGAGGAAAGCAGTCGCACAATGATGAAATTGTAAAGCGTCTGTTTTCTCTCACCTTTTCGTCCACTTTCTGCACCAAATCTTCATTAACGACCGAAGGACGCCCACTCCGATCTTCATCATGCACATTTGTGCGGCCATCTTTAAATGCTCTCACCCATTTCCTTACCATTCCATCACTCACAATGTTTTGTCCGTAAACTTCACAGATCTCACGATGAATATCGATCGGTTTTACGCCTTTAGCACTAAGAAATCATCAATCTAAGAATACGCCATCAATCTGGTATTATTTTAGCCATTCCTAGATCCTATCATTTATAGGAATCAGGATGGGAGCATGTAACTAGACTGGTGGAATAAGCCCCAGACAACTAACCGATATGTCAACTTGCAATCCCATCACCCATTGAAGCACAAAATAAATACCATGTCAGCATTAAAACACAGAGCGTCTAATTTATGTGTTACAAAGTTTGTTCCAAAAAATATAAATTTGGTAAAGCGTATTTTGAGAGATATTAAGTCTCCAGAAAGTTTAATACGGAAAAATGCTTCACTCACATAATAAAGAAAGAACATTAAAACAGACTGATAACCCTGAACGAAACCCTACCCCAAATAATAATAATAATAATCAAACACAATACAGGTCAAAAACGTACATAAAAGGGTCATCAGAGAAACTTAGGTATCAACATAAAAATTGCATAGAAGGTTAAAAAATGTTTAAATTCAACTATTTTTTTGTCAAAGACCAAACCACCCATTAATAAACTCCTCTGAAGTGATATTATACATTCAACCCCGTGTGACAATTGCGATGCAGTATACATTGGTCAAACTAAACTGTATATAAAAGAGGTTAGCTCTACATAAATATGATATTAAATGAAAAAAATATTTTGTGCTTTAGCCCATCACTCAATTAACAATAGTCATAACTTTAATCTAGATGACACGAAGATTATAGATTATCAAAATAATAAAAATAAGAAGCACAACTTTCCGTTTAACAAGTTAACTGTTTAAAGAGGCTTTAAAAGAAATGATTCACATTCAGAAAGCTAAAAATGAATGTAATAAAAAACTGATACTGATTGCTTAAGTATAATATATAGTCTATTAATTAGTAATTAAAAAGTATGTTTGTAGCTTCCAGTTTCTTTTTTGATGTAGTTTCCATGAGCTACAATTGTTTGAATTATCAAAGTGTAAAATCGAATATTCGTTACACTGTCGCTAGGAGCAGCACTATAGGCTGAAATTAATACAATAGTTAGGTAGTATTTTTCTTGCAATAGGTAATTAATTATGTATATTAATTAAATAATTTAACATACAATTTGTTCATGCTACTGTAATTAAATTCTGTATTGATGTAGCCCTGAAGATGTCTACAAATATAGACATACATGTCTCTGTAACACATTTAAGGCTGAACTTGCTTTTTACAAATCTCAGCTTGAACAAAAATTTCTTTCTCACTTTCCATATTTAAAAAGAAATGTTAAAGAAACATGGAATAGTGCTTTTAACAGCACAAGATTTTGTAACTAAATTGGATCTACAAAATAAATTTGTTAGTAGGTTCCAACAGTTTTCCATAATAGAACCAGTAGTAAACTTCATTCTAAATCCTTTTTATGAAATAACAACTTCAGATTTTGCCTCGCATTACCGATTCACTTCTGGATCAGTGCTTGCGCATTGCTACTTCTTCCTATATTCCAAACTATGAAAACTTGTTAGAAAAGACGCAATGTCAAGTATCCCATAATCTTACTATCCATTAAAATAGATATTTTTTAATTCATTTTATATATTGTAAAGATTAATGACTATAATTAAATTTACTTAAATACTTTTTTTTAGTGTTTGCCCGCACATGTATCGTACATCCTAGATTTTGCTGGCAGACCCTCAAAGGTTGGGGCGGGGGACCCTCTGCTTTAGATGATTCCTGAATGCTTCAGACAATAGTCATCTATTATTAAAAAAATTTATATATTCATAATCAGTGACAATATATTGTTATATCTGATATAGTTTGAAATGGTAGCACCATTTAAATGAAGTTACTTGCATAGCTGTAACATTACAGACAGAGAATTGATTCATTCACATCTAGAACTAAATTATACATTTGCAAATATTCTCTATGATTCTTGAAGTTGATTTTAATTTGCAAAAAGTTATTGTAAATAATTTGAACACATAGTTAAAAAATTATGAATGTTATGGAAATGTAAAAAATATGAAAAACTGTTATTTAACATATATGGATAAAAAAGGTCATATAATTAAGAAATTGAGTGTAATTATTATAGGTTATGATTAACATTTACTCAAATTTAATCAGGTTAAAGTGAGTAATGATTACGTATTGATTTTAGATAATCCCTTGATTTGTGACTGTGACTTGAGGTGGTACAAAATGTGGCTGAGGAGTCTAAAAGACAAGGATGACCAGATGATGCAAAAAAAGACAACCTTATGCACAATGGTAGAGGAACACCGAGAGTATCCCCTGCCTGACCTGCCCCTGGGTAAAATGAAATGCGCCGCCTCTGGAGTACGCAAAGCTGCAGCCATCGCCGCCTCTCACCGCCCCAGGGCCTACACTCTTGTTACCTCCACTACCTTTCTTGCCTCATGCCTCCATGTCCTCTTTGTTACCGTTTAGCCGTCCTTGGCTCCTACCATTCCTCTCTCTATCCGTAAAAAATAAATAATAAATTATCTTTCAACAAAGTTTGATAGCTACATTCATCACAAAAACTAATTCAAATTATTTACTATTTTAAACGATCTATTTAGTTGAAAAAGTGTATTTTTCATGTCATAGTTGTTTACAAAATTAATCTTCTGAGTTTTTTAAAAAAAATCACTATGGTTAAATTAAAATATGCTTCAAAGACATGATAAAATACTTCTTTTAAAATACATAAATAAAAAACAATTTAAAAGATTTCAATATATAAGTAAAATGCTCTGCCATATTTAACGTAAGGAATCTTTATTGAAGTTTAGTAAATCCTCATAGCCAACCTCCAAATAAGATTCATTAAATATAAAAATACTATTTAGGGAATACAACGTTTCAGTTAAATATTTCATAATTATAAATGTTGGTTCCATCAATAACTATGCCAGAAAGCGGAGGAAAATAGAGTAATCTTTATTCATCTCAACCACTCAAAGGATTCATTTTAAGAAATCATATCTCGTAATACTTATCAAAGCCTGAATGAGAAAGAAAGCTTGATCTTTTAAAATTGAATATTTGTACATTAATTCAATGTTTGAACAATACATAAAGGTCCTTTATAACAAGGGTAACAAATTATTAAATTAACTGCATACATCTTATTTTTGTTATCAAATAGAACTAAAAATTATATCAGAATAATAATTCTTGACAGGAGACATATTTAACAAAACGGATAGAGATTGTGGAAGTGATAATATTCTAGGAGAGAGAAAAGAGCCCAAATTTTAATCAAGCATCTCAATCAGAAGAGGATTGATAAAAAAAATGTTATAGTGGAGCCCAGAATAGTGACACTGAATGACATTGCAAAACTTTATTTACTTTCTTTTAATTTTATCCAGACGCTTATCACAAAAAATATATCAATTGCAATATAACCATTCCTTTTTATAATTTTTGAGAAATAACTCTTTTTCTATTACCCCACTTATTCTATAAAATTATTAATAGATGAAGGTATTAATAATTAATTTTGAGCTATTATTGGTTTTATTATATTAGTTTTGAGCTTATGTGTTAGTCAAGTTCATGTGTAAGGAATATTCTTTTATGACTTCTAAACATAAGATTGATTATACATTAAAACAATCCCAGAGTACTTGTTTTGTTTATTAATTAATCAAAATTATTTAAATTCCATAAAATATAGATTGACACAAAAAAATATAAAAGAAACCAAGGATAGTTATCAATTCAGGAAACGCCACATGGTATTAATTTACACAGTTATGATGCAATTATGGATTTAATTAATTTAGTGTTCGAACTTAAAATATATATATTATACTTTTATTAATCATAGAGCAATGAATTGTTCAGTTTTAATAACTTTCTTTGTGCCATTGTTTCCACTCCACTACAACTGCCTCCTACGTAGCGTAGGGTATAATACTAATGCAATTCCGAATAACCCCGAAAAGTAGACCACAAAAATATTCCTGACATATATATGTATATATAAACATATATATATATATATATATATATATTGCTTTTTCGGTGATAATAAATTGTACATAAGAGATACCTATTCTATAAATAATTTGATATTGCACTTTGTCTTATGTAAATCATATACATATCAATAAGCATATCAATTCCTTTAATGTAATAAATATTTTCTCTACTATAATTGTTTAGAAAATTTTAGATTTTTCATAAGAAAAGGCAGCTTTATTAGCACCTAAGTAACCCTTAATACAAATTTGTATTTTATTTTCAGTAAAAGCCATATTCAGCTTGATGTTAGAATTTTATTTTCTGCCATAAACACTAATGTACATTGATGTACAATTCAGTTTAAAATTGAATTTTGGTGGACTTTTTATAAAAGAATAGTAAGTAAGAGAGAACCATGGTTCAAAGACATATCCTTGTGCCATGACTGACAAGAAGGCTGTTGACGGAGGGAACAAGTGTCTCAGAAACTGTGGATGTCAGGGTCGTTATCTAGTCAACCTCCGCCGGAGCATCCGGTCATGGCCTCAATAACCAATGTGTATCAACCAAACCCATATAACATAAATTTATACATGTTCTTTATATATGACTAGTATTTACCGTAGTTATGTGATATGTGTTCGCAGTGTATTTAACTGCCGCAACAATACCATATCCCTCACAAACATATCATTCAAAACGTTAAAACATCTATATGTTATGGTTCGTATTTTTCTGTATATCTCGTTATTGTTGCATCATTGTTGTGTGTCAGATTCTTTAATTATAAACTTTAAAAGAACATATCATTAAGAACAGGGAAATAAATGATTATTTATCTTTTAGTAACTTTGTAGTCTTTTCCTGTTTGCATTGTATTGGAAGCAAGAATTATTGATAAACTTGCTAATGTGTATGACATTTTCAAGAAATAAACTTTCAAAATAGAACTGATTTCATATTTTTCCCACTTAATACAAGCCTTTAAAACAAAGCACTGGTTGCGATCTTGAAGGACAATAGTAGACTAACAGATTTCATTCAACTAGGGTTTCCAAAAATATAATGAATATTTATTAAATTAGTTGGAGACTAAAGTAAGTTGTAGTCCATCAGTGGATGGTTTAAAAGTAACTGTACCTTAGAATTTGGTACACAATTTAAACATGGAATTACTTTCAGAGAAAGAACTCCTTCAACCACTGAAAGAACTTTTTTGTGTTGAAAGACTTCTTAAGAGTTCAAGGTTTAAATAAAAAATATTTTCAAATTTATCCAGAGAATAAAAGAAATAGAACAATATACTTACATACTTTAGCATTCTGGTAATTAAATTAATTTTTCTAAACTGTTTGTTTATAGAGACACTACTTAATATTCAACTACGCAAACTCTATGAAATTAGAAAAGGAAATAATCTTCACAGCTAAAAAAATAATGCTCCTTTATGAAAGGAGCATTTCTGTTGCAAGTATACGTAAGTTTAATCTGACAACAGTTTAAGAAATACTTTATTAGATCAGAAAACATTTTTATAACATATGTTAGAAGAAGAACTGTTTTTCAATAAAGAATGTTTAATGTGTTTGTGAAAAGTTAAGTTTGAGAAAATATGGTTCGTGTAATGAGCATTCCAAGTCCAATATGGAAGAAAGCTTTTAAAATTTACTGCCCAAGTTAACTCTACTTCTATCTAAAAATTTCTTGTAAATACTAGAAATATATCTGTTATATTGCTAGATTCAAAAGAAAACATTGTCCTATCAAATAACTTATTTATACTTTTCACAGTTCATTGAGCTAGTAAAACAGAAGTATCTGTATTTTATCAATTTGACTTAGTTTAGTTCTTTACATTTGCACGTTATTTTGTCTATATTATTTCTGAAAGTACATTTATGCATACCACTGTATGGTATGATCAGGAACGTATTGTTAGTAGGTAATTTACAAGTTATTATAAATCCACTACCATAAAAAAAATATCCCTCGATAGAAAATAAATATCGCTCCAGTAAAAATGAATCTTTTATTCGACAAATATAAAAATATATACTATAAAAATAATATAAAAACTCTTTTGCAATCTTATTGAAACTAAGCAATTATAAATATATATTACACATTACTTCCAAAGTTAAAAATAAATTAATACATTTGAAAATGTATATACATTTAATTTTATCGAAGTTATAAAGAATGGTCTTTAACATATAGCAAATCATTTAAAACCTCTGATGGAAAACACAATTAAATTCTCAAAATAAATTGTAACAACTTTTCGAAAGTTAAGTAAACATGTCAAAGGACTCAACGCATATAATAATGCATGAAGCAGAAGAAAAATAATTTTCGTAAATAAAAAAAAAATGACAAACGAATCAATGAACCAACAAATAAAACAAAATGTTAAACATTCAATATCCAGAATTGTCTTTGGTTTGTTCTCTGTTCAAGACATGAGATTAGGATAAAAAATAATAAGGAAACCGAAATAACTTTAATATGATCTTAAACATATAATATACCGTCTTACCTCGTACACTGCTGTTGTAGCTCTGGGACCGGTTTCGGGTGTCACCCATCTTCAACAAGAACTGATCTATGGAATGGAATCCTACCTTTCTGATTATATAACCTACCTACTATAGTAGGTAGTTATTATAGTATTTAACTATATATAAAGTTATTATAGGTATTATAGTAGGTATATATAATCAGAAAGGTAGGATTCCATAGATCAGTTCTTGTTGAAGATGGGTGACACCCGAAACCGGTCCGAGAGCTACAACAGCAGTGTACGAGGTAAGACGGTATATTATATGTTTAATATTAATAATACTAACCTCTGTGGTAATGACGAAATACATGAATTTAATATGATCGTCACGCTTAATAACACTTGCACTAATATGTGAATATTTATCAATAGAGAATGCAATTAGTCACCAATCATACCAATTATATTATCCCCTTACTGACAGTATAATCTTACATAACATTTCTCAAAAATCGAAAAAAAAGTTTTAATTTTTGCTCTATTCATTAGAAAGATCAATTGTTTTAACCAGAATAAGACGATTTCCACCAAAATTAACCATTTACTCAGACTAGATTAGAATATTAAAAGAAAGAAATGGAAAATTATTCAAGGAATACCAACATTAATTGAAGAATATAGCATTTTTTAGTCATAGACCAACAGGCTAAGAATTAATAATTTATAATTTTCCATAGAAATATGACATAAAAATAGGTAACTGATCTTAATATTGATTAAAATCAATTAATGATTATTTAATCTAAACATTAAAATTACCATAACTTATATTAATCAAGGCAAGACCGCCAATCAAATGTTTCAAATGAAATGGAAGATGGGGAAAATTATTTCAATACGCAGTTACATTAAAACTTAAAAACTAATTGCTTAAGAAATTGAAAATTGAAGAACCATCAATGCTTGATATTGTAATCAATCAAGGGAAATAATCACTTTATACATAATAAACATTCCCGTAGCATTCAAAATTTCCCAATTTAATACACCTTAAGAATTTTAGAATTAAAATGTAATGGAACAATGAAACAATAGGATTTTCAAAAAATTCATCCCAATAACACTGAAAGATATTCTCAATTTTCAGGTTCAATCGTTATTCAAATTGAATAAAGGAAAGAAAATAAGTAGACATACGACAGAATCATTGAAGCACAGAAGGAAAAGACATGAGAAATCTCAGTTAAAATCAGAATTTAAGTAATTACCTTACGATTCTTCGTAGACTTATGAAATTAACTTGGATATTAAACTACGAGAAGTTCTAGTACTTGTAAAATGATGATAAAATAAAATGAAGAAATTACCATCCTTTGGAATTTAGCTAATTATAATGAACTATAGCTATATTCACTCATAGCTATACATAGTTCAAGTTATCCTATATGTTGTGAGTTTTGGAAAGGTATGAGAAACGAATCAGCTGGCAAGAAAATCAGTTGTGATATAGTTGTTACCTGGTAGTCCGGAGTTTGTTTTTTTAACCGTGCTTTCTAATGTTCATACAGTAACACTTTTCTTTACTTAATGATTTCTGGAACCATTCCTGTGCCAGAACTCTGTAAGAAAATGACAGATACACACTTCCTGCCCAAGAAGACAACCGATTTCATGAAGAACAGTCTGAAAACGACTCACATATGGTCTGCGAAATAGAAACCATCTGTGAGAGAGTGACTCTGACAGACAAATATTCTTTTAAACGTAAGTCTAGTAAAGACCCAGCGATTTCTCTAGTCTTGCGATTTACAAGGGAAGGATGGTCCCAAAAGAACGGTGTTACAACGTTTTCGACAACTTTCAGATTTTTTATCAATGTGCAATGGATACCTATAAATGGGGAAATCGAGTGGTGATTCCCGAAAGTCTAATAAGAGAAGTGTTGGAGCAGCAACATTTGGGACTTTGGTATGTAGAGGATGAAACAGTTAGCCCGGACTGCCGACTACCACATGTAGTCGCAGATGTGAGCCGTTCATCCATGGATGTTTCCTGTAAACCATGGATTCGTTTACATCTAGATCATGCGATCAAATTCTTGGGAAGTAACTGGTTGGTACTGGAGGATGCATGTACTAAGTACTCCTGTATTTATCCAACGCAAAGTGTAATCACAAAAATAACTCTTGATCAGTTGGAGCAAGACTTTGCATATTTTGGATATTCTCACACTTTGGTGACTAATAATGCGACAAATTTTCTGTTTGAGAAATTCAAGTCCTAGTGAAAGGAGAGAGGATTTACTCACCTCACTGGAGCTTCCTACCATTCAAGAGTTTCTGATGCAGTTCCACAGAACGGCTAATTCTAGCAGGAATTCACCTAAAAAAATCATGAATTCTAGACAAATTAGAGCGAGGATTGACACTATATTTCCATCGCCAGCCCACAAAGCTCAGGGCGGCAAACCAAGGAAACTACCGAATCACAACAAGGGGAAACCGTAACAAAAGTAGGTCCTTTTATTACGATGTTGACAACCCCATTTACGCTCGTTATTTCGGGTCGAGAAGAGACAGAAAACCAAGGTGGGTACCTGCAATTGAAACCAAGAGAGAGATACGCGTATAGTGAATACGCGTGTGTATCCTATAGGACCAACCTTTTACCGACATGTTGAGCAACTTCAACCAAGGTATGCTTAAGAAGAAGACTTAAACCCAGGTGATCTAGGAACCTCAAATCTTTGTGAATCAGGTGTTCCAAAAACAAACGTCCAAGAAACATTGGACAAAAAGACACCGATTTCTACTCCGGAATATGGACGCAAAACCCCAAACGCTCAAAGAGGACTCCGAGAACTACACAACAATATTCGTCTTCACCGTAAGGCTCAGACTAGATGGAGAGGTGTCATGAGTTTAGAAAAGCTATGAGGCAAGAAAATCAGCTACGTTAAAGTTGTTACGTTGTTACCTGGGAGTCCAGTGTTTCTTCTATTAACCTGTGCTTTTTAATGTTCGTACAGTAAAACTTTTCTTTACTTCATGTTTAATTCATGTGCCTGAGTTCTGTAAGAAAACGACAGATACAACACTATATATAAACTTATAAACGTAAATTTTAAAGAAAATAATAAATAGCGAAGCAAAAAAAAACAATATTCAATAATAGATCTCTTCAGGAAATTCATCATTGAATTAAAGAATTACTTTTAACAAACCTTCCTTTCATCTACGTACATTTTTAAATTTTACTTTTATATCTTGGACAATATATACTTTAGAACCTTCTGAGCTTATATTCTTATTGTATGCATCATTTAGTTTATTGTTATTTTCCTGAAAAACTGGAATGTTAGATAGTAAATACCTTTCTTCAATTTGAATGACTGAAGAATTCTTAACAAAGAATCTATATTCAGCTGACATTAAAACGTTTTTACAGTAACCGTTCCTGAAATGAGAGAACATATGGTCTCCCTCACATTTTTGTAATGACCTATTTTTAAGAGGGTAAATAAATTTAACAAAATTACTGGACGTGACTTGCGACCTCATACTAACATTTATGCAGAATACATTCCTTCTAAATGTTATTTGGTCCCTTGCCAACAAAAACATTCTGGGTCCGACATTGATAAAAGAAAGATTATAACCAACAAAGGCACTAAGAGATAAATAAATATTACCCGAACAAGAGGTTGGTTGGATCTCGTAAGAGCATTGACTGACTAATCCCTTCATGTATTCAACAGTAGTGCCATCAATACAGTTGCCTCTACCATCTACATCGGTACGGAGAGAAAGAGGTCCTGTTTCTATATTTGCCATTACTTCCATTACAACCTCTTTCATATCATTTACATTTCGAACTATACCTAAATCAGTAATTTTTTCATATTCATAAATATTTAATTTTCTACTTAAATAATCTGTTACTTCTTTCGGCTCAAAAGCAACGTCTTCTTCATAATAAAAATCGCCTAAGTAAGGAGAGTTATTGTACTGATCATGGAAAAGACGATTTAAAGGATTTACAGAATCTAATTTCCAGTAGTCTGAGTCAATTTGAAATAACCAATTGTCATATCTGTCCCGCTCTTGAAAAAGTTGTTTGTCTTCCATCAAGCAATCCTAAAAAGTTTACACAATATTTACCATGTACAGCATAAACAATTTAAAGAATATTTCCACATCTAAGCATGTATGGCTAATTAGTGAACATGTATTAAGAACTATAAACAATAAATATCAAAACCAATACTTATAAAAAATATGATATAATTTCTTTAACAATAACATCACCATAATGAAATGAATTACCTACCAGACAAAAAGAAAATAGAAAGTATGACATATTTAACATTGCAATACACCTTATAAACCTTTACGTGTTATTTCAAAAAGTACAAATACTTATATATATATAGATATATTAATTAGTCAAAGTTATAAGTTGCACACAGGATTGAGAAATCCTAATGAAATTATCAAACATGAAACACATGACAAAGTGTAATTAATTAAACAAAATCAACTAAATGTACTATCTGATCAGGCTTTCCTCTGATCATACCCATAATATAAACTAAATGATCCCTAGAAATATCAAACACCTGATCAGTCCAACAGTTAACATCACACATATTGTAAGTGATGTCACAAGATATTTCTGAAGAATCGGACAATCTGGTAAAGAGCTTCAATGATTTGGATTCAGCCAGATAAACATGTTCTCTTTTCTCAAAATTAGAATTAATTTCATGTAATATTCCCTGCTCAAAAAATCCAACTAAAACAAATCAGTCTGTCAAGACGTAAAATACAGAAGTTCAAACACTTTAATGTTGCCCCAGGGCTTCATGCAACTTACATGTGCACAATACGACTAATGAGAACAGTTTCATACTTTTAAACGTAAAGGTAAAATTATTCATGGCATAATGACACCCTACTATTCAAGAAAGGCTGAAGTAATCGATAATTCCATTTTTAATTCAAGAAGAAGCCGGCAATACTTCCATGCCCAGTGTAGTTCATCTATGAGCATTTAGTGAATTTCAAGATGTTAGGGAATTTCATTAATTTTTGTCTGTACACTTAGTGTTAACAACTTTAGATTGCGGTACAGCTTTCAAACATGGTAGTGGAGGATAAAAGGTAATTTGAAAATGCTTCAAATAAATTTGATGTATTTCGTTTGAAATCTGTTTTTAAGTTAGTATCTACTTTAGTTTCGAAGTGACTGTACAAGGTGTATTACTTTTCTTTTATTTTGTTTAAGCAGTAAAACTAAAGCCAAACCCCGAAGTTCTTCAGAGAGTGATACATCTGATAAAGAAAATAAGAAGGGAAGAGGTCGAGAGAAAAAAAGGAGACCTCAGACGTCTAGCAGCAGCAGCAGTAGAAGGTATATATTTTTAGACTTTTCTACATTCACTTTAGAGTTGACAGCGAGTAACTTGTTTTCAATTTGTATTGAGCACCTGCTTTCCATCAAGAAAAACTGTTAATCGTGTTCGAGTTTATTAGTGATATAATTTATTTTCTCTCACAGTAAACAAGCGTGAAAGAGAACTTACTTGTGTTGAAATCCTTCCGAACCATATATTCATTGTTCATAATCTTAATTACCTCCATGATTTTAGTAATTCAAAAATAGTTCTGGTTTTGTGTCAATTATTTCATTCAAATAATAATTGTTTTTGGTTTTCATTATACGTTATGCAAGTTCAGTTATAGATTAAAAACTTATTCATCGTTCGTTGTCTTGATAGTTTCATGAGTAATCACTACGTTTTAAGTACCTGTAATATTGATATTTTTTTTTTTCAAATTTAAAACAATTTGTGATTTACGTATTATTTTTCACTTATGATTGATAGGTGGAACCGATGGAGTAATTACAATTCAAAGATGAAACTCACTGTAATTCTGAATCCGATTATGAAAATATTCACTTTGTCTCATTTGACAAGCTTAACTGTTCATAAGATTTGAAATTTGTGTTAAAATTCTGTATGTTGGAAGAAGTAATTCTTTTGTTTTAAGTTCTTCTAGTAGTTCAAGATCTTCAAGTGCATCTAGTTCAAGCAGATCGTCCAGTTCAAGTTCACGAACTAGCTCCTCATCTTCATCATCCCAGAGTTCTTCAGATTCAAGCCCCGGTCATACTAAACCGAAACAGAGAAAGTATGGTCTACAGTTACATTATTTATGTGCTAATTTAACGTGATCTGTGAGTTTTATGTTTGCTTTATTTTGTTTAGGACTGAAAATAGAGAAAAGAGTAAATCTCCAGAAAAGAAGAAGGAAAAGGAAAAAGGTCTCGCAAAAAAAGATAAAAGGAGGGAAGATAAGGAAAAAGTTAAGGGCAAGTCACCCCCTAGGCGGGATAGGTCAAGGTTTGCTTTATTTTTCATTTAAGGTTTTCTTAATCTTTATGAGTTGAATCAATTATAGAGTTTTTAACCAAACTGATTTTTTTTTAAATGAGTGTGAGAAGTATACAGTCTTGTAATCGATATTATATTTTTTAAGTGAATATGATATTGTAGTAAAAATACTTTAATGCGAACACAAGAAAGACTTCATTTTGAGATAGGGAAATCTGAGTTGATACTGTTGTCATGAATTCATTCAGCAGTAGGTTGAAAATTTCGGCTGCATTCTTCCATTCAAAATAGTTGAGCGTTCAATTTTGTTGCACCTATGGAGTATAGGATGATATTAAAATGCCTTTGACATTTTTGTTGTTTTATATTTTATTTTCAATTTACAATTGCTGTAAAGTCATTGTTCCCTTTCAGATCTGTTTCGGTGAAGCGGAAGCGTAAAGAGCGGAGCCCAACCCCTAAGCCTACTCGAATTCATGTTGGTAGATTATCGAGGAATGTGACCAAGGAACATATATATGAAATTTTTTGTTGTTTTGGTGTGGTAAAGTCAGTTGATTTCCCTATTGATAGACTGCATCCTCGACATGGACGTGGATTTTGTTACCTGGAATACCAAACACCAGAAATGGCTGAGAATGCTATGAAGCATATGGATGGAGGTCAGTTATTATATACAATGCACTTTTGTTGATGTGATTCGTTCTTTTTGGAGTTATCTTGAATTGTTCTGTTCTTAAATAGTTTAAGAATATTTTCATAACATTCTTGGTTAGCAATTTCATGGGGGAGAATTAAATATGTTTATTGTTAACAAACGTTTTTTAAAATGTTTAATGTATTATTAGACACTAGAATCAAAGGTTCTTTTTTTCAGGTCAGATTGATGGACAAGAAGTAACCTGTTCTCCTGTGTTAGTTCCAAAGCCCGGTAGGCGCAGATCACCGAGAGCTTTCCGACGAAGATCACCTGTTCGAGGAAGTTATAGAAGAAGAGTGTCTCCTCCTGTTCAACGTAGAAGACACTCATCTCCCCGTAGGCGACATTCTCCGCCTCCTGTTCAATCCAACAGAAATAGACATCGCTACAGTCGATCATCGTCGAGTAGTTCTCGTTGATCTCAGCCTTAAATCTCCATATTCCATATGAACTCAATCAGATACTGTTCATCCGTCAGTATTTATTTTTGGTGTTCTTTGCAATTGTCTTTATATTTCTGTTTCTTTGTTTTACTTTTGATAATTGAAAAATAAATATGTAAGTACTATAGTTAAGAAAAAGAGACTTTCTTATTTAATTAGTCATTTATGAGAAAATTACAATTGTGATTAAAGTTACGATTTCATTTAATAGCATGAATTATTCAAAGTATAATTATCTGTGAAAACTACTGACAGTTGTTTTTAGAAGTTTGTAATGAAGGATTCCTACATTGAAATTGCCAAATTAGTGGAAAAAATGTAATAAAGAGGTATTAATATAACATTATAGAACTTTTGTATGTATTTTTAATTGTCAGTGAATAGCAACATTTGTCTAAGGTTTTTGTTCATTTGAATGAGAATTTAGGTATATATTTAAAACCAATACTTATTATTTTTATGTGTGACATTTTCTGAATTATTATTAGCTACTTATATTTTCATATCATTCTTTACTTTGTTATAAAATTAAAAAAAGATAAAATGGTGTTTTGCCACATTTAAGAAGAAACAAAGTTAAAAACTTGTATGACTATTAAATACATAGTTACTTCGTCTTACTTCAAAAATTCCACCTTAAGTGTTAACATAATTTTTACTTTATGCCCTTAAAATATCTTCTACTATCCGTGAAATGTTTCAATAATTTTTCCTTGTTTGTATTTTTGCTATTAAATGCATCCTGTAAATTTTTTGTCCTACTCCCGAGCAAAGTTTTTCTTAATGACTTTATTAAAATGATCTAATTTTGAAACCCCTTTATATCCAGGAGGCGAAATGTCTCCCACCACTAATTGTAGGACGACCATGAACCTAACGTAAGAATTTTGTACATTATAGGGCCCCCAAATTTTGGAGTAAGGTTATTGAAGAAGCCTTAAAGTCAGTAAATTTGTATTTACTTATACAGTTGTTTATTTAGATGGTTTTAATTCCCTTTACTATACCATTAAACAAATGTGCTGAACATTTGTCCTTAGTGTGATCTGAAACAATTGTAATGATTTCTTTATCTATACATTTATATTTGCTCCTTCATATTTCATTTTGTAAAGTAAACAATTGTCTGTATGGGCTAGAATATGGAATGACAGGTGGTGATTTCATTGCTGGAAATAATTCCTTCAAACACCCTTTTTTTACAATGGTGTCATTTGTTATTGCTTTTCGACTTTATTAAATGTGACGGGTTCATACAGTCCTGTTTAGACAAATGATTGTAAAGTATCACAGTTGCATCTTCTGTTATAATTGATGAAATCAGATGGTTTGTTAATCTTCAAAAAAATATAACACTACTGGACTTCCTCCCTACTTCTTTACTTTGAATGAACTGTTTGTAAATATGGAGCAACAAAATTATAATAGAGGGATTTTGTCCCGAGATTCTAATTATGTAAAGGTGAGAAGTTTTGGATCTTGCCTCATATTTTATTTTACATATTTCTGTTTCTTTTATGAAATTTTAAGACATCATTGTATGATTTATTTAGACGTCCAAGTATGTATGTACTTAAAAGGATGTTATTTTCAGTTATTATAGTCTTTTACTGAATTAATACTATTTACTTCTAACCTGCCTTATATTTTTTTTTCAAACCCGACAGTTTCCGCATTTAAAAAAAAGCACAGATCATTTTTCAATTTAAACAGAACTGTTACATTACTTTAGAATGTAATGACTAATATCCCCTTGTGAATTAAATAAAGTATTATAACAGCCTTCATTATGTTACTAAATATTTCCAAATCTAAATTGAAATATAAATTTGTGACAGATTTGTTTAATTATCTTTCAAATTTTAGGGGTAACATGACGTTTAGGTTTCAAAAATATTTACTTGAAACCAGTATTCCAGTTCCGTCTATTGGTAGATTACTTTAAAAAATTAAGTCACATTTTAAATTTAAGAGTTTTGTTTAAATTAAACTTAAAAAGGCTGCGAATAGTAGGTTAATTTAATAATATACAAAAACTATAACAATCATAGTTACAAAATTATTTTTAACCTAATATTTGAGGTTTTTTTTGTTTAATATTGATGATAAGTTAATAGTGATTAACATAAGAAGACACGTAAGCTTTATCCCTGCAATAATCTTAAAGACTATATAATTAATGCAACGTATCAGTAATACTTTTATTTATACAATCAGTGAAATGCCGAGAGTTTCATCCAAATTTGATTGATCTAATTTGTTTAAAATGCATTTGGAGTTCATTAAAAATTATGAGAGAAAATGTATCTTTTCCCTCCATAAAGGAGGTAAAATTCCTTAGCCTGCCTCCATAAAGGGCTAATGTTGAATGGACCAAATTTGTAACAATGAATGTAAGATTAATATCTGATTGTATAATATGGTATTGTTTTTGACTTATTAAAATCACTTTTAAAGCATTGTTCACTTACTGTTAATATAACTAAACCTATATGTACCCACAATCAGGGATATATTTTGTTAAGTATGTTTGAATAAAGAATAAATTTCACTTGTGTGAATTTATTTTACGTCTTTAAATGGTTTTTAAGGAAGCTTATAATTTTCTTACATTTATGACTACCTAAGTAGTTGAATTGTAACTGGAGACCAAAAGTAATGTCTTTAATAAACCGTGCCAACATACACTGGTTATAGTTTTCCATAGAATATACCATGAAAATCAGTAGATATTCCTTTGTATTAACTTGGATTACATTTTTGTAAAATCTTTCCTAAGTATTCAGTCATTAAGTAAATAAGTTATTCACGTATCCTCATAACTAATGTATCATAATTTAACAATACAAAAAATCTGGAGTGGCCTCATTCAACTTTCCTGTAAGTAAGTTATTTATTTAGTTTAATAATTAATCAAACTGATAGATTAGAAACTTTCAGAATCACTTAGAAGGAAAAGATTTTACATTTTATTGCAAAACTGTTTAGGAGAAAAAAATGTTCCCTTAAAACACATTTTGGCCAAAAAAGTAACTTCCCATATGTCATTTTCATATCATTACTTGTAGAGCATTTGTCATTTTTAATGCAATATTATTCGTTCAATATGTAAGGCTATGAAATATTCGTAGTAAATACGAATATTTTAATCGCAGTTTTTACGTTGATGCCATTACTCAATGCTCGAATCTCTTTGTTGAAAAAAAAATATTGTCTCAAAACAATAGAGCATATCCACAACACACAACCCATTTTGGTGTAAAGTATTAATTTGATCCATCAAACGGTGTCGCATGTAGCTTGCCCATAATCTTTTGGATACGTATTAGACCATAACGCATTCAATTCTACAAGCAACAACTGATGATTTAACCTGATTCAAGAATTTAAATGGATTCAAGAAGACACACAGGATAATATGCAGGGAATCGTGACAATAGTAAAACTGACACAGATGGTTTCAATTCTGTTTTAAGAACTTAAAAGAATAATGACGATTCTTCAAAGTAATTTGTTAAAATCTATTGGAAAAAAAGATATCTCACCTGAATCATGGTTTCATTTGGCTATATAACCATGTCACTCTTACATATTTTTTTCATTAATTCAAAAAATCCCATACGTGGATTTAAAAAAAATCACTCATTTAAGAAGGTTGATAAAAGTATGATATTAAATCAACATGGTTATGTTTTTTTAAAAAAAATTATAAAACTTTGTTTATTTTACACATAAATTAAATATCAATAAATCGTTCACGAAAAATTCTTGCCTTCCAGCCATTTTTTTAATTCCACTAAATTCTCTTCGATGTTTATTTATTCCTCATTATTCCATAATACCTAAAAAAAAATAGTTTGTTAAGACAATTTAACGACCATAATGAAAACATACTATTGACCAATTTTCCTTATAACAAAATCTAATAAAATGTTTAAGTCATCATACCTCTCTAAACCTTCCCCCTTTTTTTTTTAAACCAAATCATCATCGGATTCTATAATGCGTATTTTCTTCTTTTTTCTTTCATTTTGAATATGTTCAATTGTACCATTGAATACTTCCGATTCTGGTGATGAATCCTCTGCAATGCAAGGTTTAATTCTTCTTCTCTTTGTCGGTTTCAAATGTGAAGACTTTTTTCTTCTTCTAATTTCTAGATGTTGTTCTGCAACATCAAGAGTAGACATATCGCTTTCGGATGAACAACTAGCTGATCCCACACAAAATGAATCCTACAAATGACAAACAATATTTTCAGCTTACAAGATTTAACCATATCTTACTCATGTTACTAATCTATATAAAATTTAAAATATTTCTATCATCCAACTTCCACCTTTACAGGCTTTACGCCTTCCACACTATCTAAATGGAATAAGTGCGGCTCATTTTTTATTCGATTCCATTAATAACCATGGCTGTTACCTAAGGGGCGCTACGATACTCGGTGGCTTCATCCAACCAAGTAGTAACAACAGTAATGGTTGCATTAACTTCGATGATCTGTCTTTAATGGGAACCAGTGTATTCAAGGTGATTATAGTCACCGACGGATTTAAAATAAAAAAATAAGGCAGGATTCTAAAGGTTCAAGTACCTTGTAAAGGATATGGATCACCTCAGAGAATTGGTTCAACCAATCCATTTCACCAAGCGCTGTTGAAACTAACATGGTTTTTCCTGTTTCATAAGAATAGAAACAATTCTATGTACTTCAATTACATGTGTAGATTGTTCTTTATGATTTAACAGCTCATAAACCCTTTTTTTATAACATAAAATTATTTTTCGCAAATTCTAACACGTCAGCCAGTAAGTGATGTACACGACCAATTACTTATAAATGTACCATGGAAAGGAAATAACTGGAAGCATTTAAACATTTTTGTTTAAATATTTCTAAAAAGGTCTGCTTACATGGCTAACTCTAATACTAAGCACAGAACATGAGCCTCGAATAAAGATATAACAACAATCTTATCTCCTTTATGTATATATAATCATGTATACGTCGACCATGGGACATGAACCCATTCTCTAGCTCTCGAGGCATGCGCACGTCCTGCTATTACAAAACGGGCGAGCGACACATTCTATTGACAAAATATAGCTGATGCGGGGCCCATCAGTCCCACATCAACTAAATTCAACTTCCAACGATACTCTTTCTGAAAAACATTTCAAACGCATTCCACACATGACTTTCAATGTACCACTTGTTCTAAAACCTTCACACAATTATTATATACGCCTAGACTAGTATACAGTTAAATAAAAATATATTTAGTGTCACAATCATTAACATACTATCAATTATTGTAATTAATAATAATATGAAATAACAATTATATTACAGTAATAAAGAAAAGGTATATAAGAGATAAAAATATAATTGTTTGAATCATTGTTTCAGTCCTATTAAATCGTTATCACGAGTTCTCTATGATAGCACTAGACTGATTGTTACTAGCATTCACCACAATGTACTAGGATGTAACACAATTTCCCGGGCCCCGTCACATAGGAATGTGGACTTCAGTTTTACTTACAGATTTCCTATTAGACTGATATGCTTGCACATGAGGTTTGATAAAAAAAAATAAGAATACTTTTTGAATTTCACACGCTCTGTACACACTAATTTTATTTTTGTTTTCGATGTGTTGGTACACTCGCTACGATTATATGTTCACAGTTTTGACTATATAGCATGGGTTGTTTTTATATCAGAGACTAGGCGAGGTTAACGAGGGTAGACGCATGTTTGCGTGCTCGGTGATTTTTTACTGTTGAAAACAATGAAGCAGAGAGTTTGTATTAATTTTTGTGTAAAAAATGGCTTAAGTGCTCAAAAACTTTTGAAATGTTGACAGTGGGGCATGGTGAGTCAATTTGAGCAAAACAAATGTTTATAAGTGGTATAAGTTATTCCACAGGTAATTATTTTTTCAACAACAAAAAATCGCCGCTCATACAAACACGAGTCTAACCTTTATGTCTTCTCACATAAAAACAACCCATGTTATATAGTCAAAACTGTGAATATATGATCGTGAAGAGTGTACCAACGCAACAAATAATTTTGAAATTAAATTGTACACAGTGCACAAATTAAAAAAGTATCCTTACTTTTTGATCCCACTCCATATGTATTTCAAAATAGGTTAACAATCACGAGAATTGTATATTGCTCTTCCAAAGTTGCTTCATTTCACAATAATATCCTCAAACCCACACTATTTGGACTTTCTTTCTTTCAGAAAGAAGTGACAATGAATCATTAAGCAGTGCATGCTAAGCTACAGATAGGGCAATTAAACATTTATTTCTAAGTACATGTAGAACGTATTTATACTTCTCATGAATTAAGTTCCTTTCCCACACCCATACTTATTGACAGGCTTTGGACTTCTGTGCAACTGTAGGGTCAATGTGGTTTATTTTTTAATAAGTTTATTAGTAAAGAAATCTTTAACTAGTACCTAATTTTCGAAGCCGATAGCATTACATTCTGTCATTGCACAAAAACCTTCCATCCCCACACAAAAAATCTGCAAACATCGAATCTTATTGAATAACATCAAGAACACTTCCACTAAATCACACCTTCTCCTAATTTGGTGTTTTGATAAGTTCTCCCTACAACGTACATCTCTCATGAACTAAAAGTGACCAACTGCTAAAGGTTCAAGAGTGTTCAATTCAGCCTAGGTAAAATCTGTACAAGTAGTCTACTTATTACATAATCAACAAATATTTTTAAATGTAAAAAAAGTAATTATTTATTCATTACTCACAACATGAAGTTTTATTTTATAAACTAACAACCATACAGGTATTGGAAACAGTTATCTTAAGAATAAACAAATAACATTAACATGTCTTAATAACTTTTTCAATATGGCTCAATCAAAATACACTCACTACAGGAAAACATTGCATAGCAATAATTATTACTGTCTCAATTAACAGACTAATACTCTTAACCTTTTGTCCAAAGTATATAAATTTTTGTTTAAATATGTAACTATATTTAATTATTTTCGTTAACGTCTCATTAATTCATTTTAATCTCGCACACTAAATTATAGAGGAGGTAATGGTTCATCATATTAAAAAAAAAAATGCGACTGACTTCTATGTACTCTGAATCATTTTGGACGTATTGAGAATAAATATTTGTAACGTTCTTCTCTTTTTCAGTAGGTATCTTGAAAGCACATCTATTTCCAGGACTCCTACAAAAGGAATAGATCGTAAAATGAAATTACAAAAGAAAACACCAATTTAACATTGATATAAAGTTATTAAATTAACCTGAGAACTAGAACGTCAAATGACAAAAAATATAAAATATACAGTTAATATTTTGACGCAAGATGAAATATGTATTAATATTATATGAGTACACCTGTCAAATCGGGGACTGTGAGCCCTGCAACGATTCATACATTGGGATGACAACTACATCACTGTCGAGAAGACTTACCATCCACCTTTCTATAGGCAAGCCCAAAAAACATTTAGAGTTAAATCATAATACCAAAATAACTAGAGACCTACTCATGAGTGGAACCAAAATAATTAGAAAAGAAAATACCTTCAATCGGTTACAAATCGTAGAAGCAATAATAATTAAACAAAATAAACCTACAATAGATATTCAGACGGGTATCAGCAAGAGGGTGCTCAAATTATATGTATCTGGTAACACCAGGGGACCGTTAACTGTCAACAGCCCCCCACACAACAACGTACCAACCACCTCAATTCAGCCAGTAGCTCTTGAGCAACAGGACTAAGAGCTACTTTAAATGATTACTGTAAACGTGTCTTAATACCACCTCTAAAGACTTTAACCATTTTTTAATTACCCTGAAGATGACTGGAAGCCACTCGAAACATGTCGGTTCCACGCTAATTAATATTCTCCAACGCTTGGATGAAGGGAAGAAGGTATTCAGAAACCTCGAAAAACTGGTGAAGAAAATGATATCAGTAAAATACGGTCAGTTATTCAACGAAATATATATTTTGTACATTGTCGTTACATTTCTTACAGAATTGCTAGGTGCAAGAAACCCTACTCAATTGCACAAATGTTAGTGTTTTCAGGTGCACTGGATATGGTAGAAACAATGTTAGGTGAATCATTTACCGATCGTTTAAAATGTGTTCCAATATTTGATTTAAGTAGTGACTTTCCAAGATCAATTGCTTGTAGAGCTTAGAGCATTATTTTTGGTCTACAAGTAGATGAAACAACATATTTTGCAAAGATGCTCATTTGTTAACTTAAGGCAGATATGCTGCAAACAAAGAAGTTAAGGAAGAACTTTTACTTTTAAAAACGATTGAAATACGAGCTACCACACACTGATGATTGATAATTTTTAACAAAAAATAACATGAAGTGGGTTAACTGCATTTGACTAGGCTACTGATGTATCCAGATCAATATCGCAGGGAGATTACTAGGATTCAAACCTTCGTTAAGAATAAACTCTAGATGCTGTTTAGACACTACATATTACACAGATACATGCTCTCATTAGTAATATATGCTTAGATTGAGATATATTAAACCTTATTATAAGCCCCAAAGACTATCAAGACTATTGAATTCACGCTTGGCACTGAGAAAGCACAATATTGTGTTTCTTGGAATGAAGTCTGGCAAGCGAAAAAGTGTTGCATCACTGACTCGTATTTCAAAGAAAGAAATTTAACTCCAGGGGAACACTTTCAGAATGATAATTCCATATTATTTTCGTATTTTCAATTTTTCCCACACGTTGGAGTTCCAAAATGGTATTGCAAAGAGTTTAAACATTTAAAAATATGTTTCACATTGAAATATAGAGAAACTGTTATTGTAATATTGCTACGACCCCCTTATAGTTGCATTGCAATCCTCTTGGGGTCGCAACTTACAGTTTGGAAAACATTGCATTAGATGTTTAAAATGATATGTTTAGGGAAGTCCACCATGATTGTTAAAGTTGGATATTGTGTTTAATATTTCTTTTCTTGACTATATTTCTTTTAAACCTCTTATGTAATAATGAATTATCTATCATTTTCAAAATAGCATTCTTTCTATGAAAACGGTTTTAAATAAGACACAAAAATCTGCTCTGAAAGTTTGATTTGAACCTGGAAAACTAATCGATTCTTAATAAATTCTTGGATTCTATTCTACAAGTCCAAGGTCGATGGATTTATCAAGTTTTAGATATATATATATATATGTTGATACAAACTTGATTGATTGGAGATATTTTGATTTTATATCAACAGCAGGTGACGTGTTGTCATCAATAAAGCTAGTATCATAATCATCACAATCGCTGCTGTTACTACCTTCCTCAGATGAAGTTGCACTACTTTCTTCAGCTTCAGAATCTATAAATTCACAACCCTAAAATGCAATGTAAAACACAACCATAAGAGACATAGTTATAATTTTATCATAGAACTTAGTCACTTAACTAACATGTGTTGCAATAAAATATCTAATATCAGTAACAAAACCAAATAGACCAACATTTAGTGTTCCAAGTGATAAGTGATACTTTTTGACTTGTGTGAAATTTTTGTAATATGCATTGTAATTAGTTTTTAAATAAAAGGTAATGAACTTTCTGATTGAAAATAAAACATTCATATACAATTTATCAAACAAATTCGAACATAAAGTTATGCGATTTTTGATCTCTTCAATGTAAACATTTTCTCCATAAAAAGAAAAGTTATAGAGATTAAGGTTTGATAAATTATCTAAAAACAATTTCATTTTCGATTCTGTCTTCAAAAAAATTCAATTCATAGGAAGCAATTAATATAACAAAAATCGTTTAAATAATATAATATTGCTGTACTAGAAAGGTTGTCAGTAAGATTATAAGAAAAAAAAACCATCATACCTAGTAAATTCTTGGATACTTCATTATACTCTGACTTTACCCTAGAAAATGGAGAAGTTACGAACAGGCCAGAGAAGTAAATTTACCAAGTAAGATGATTTTCTTTCTTACAACTCGATATATAAGGGTAGATACGAGTATAAATTACTGAGATCAAAGTTAGTTGATCATATTTAAGGAAACAAATCAGTAGTTAATACTTATTTAAGAATTCAAATAAAATTACTTCATAATTATAATAAATAATACATATACATATTTTTACTGAATTATTAAAATAGTTCCAATGTCTTCTCAAACATTATTATACGCTATGGTAGCCACCAAAGTAAAGATTGCAGACAATATTTTCCATCCAACAGTCTACTATCTATCTTTCCTAAATACATAAAGAATACTGATAATCCGACTATTTCTAAAATACATACCTTCCTCCTTTTCCTAGAACCCTTCTGATTCTTCTGTTTATTTTTAGTGTTCCTCTTATCCTTCAAAGGGTGAGACGTCTTTTTAACCCCAAAAATGGAATCATCATCGAGACCCAACAAGAAACCACTGTCTACATCAAATAACTTCCCTTGCGTTAGTGATAAGGAATTAGGGTAATTTTTTTTAGAGTTTATATCCTTTTTCATTAAACAAGATGAATTCAATTTAGAAGGCTGGGAATCGGAACTCTGTTGCCCAGTAACAGAATCAGTATGTTTTTCATTCAACACTTTTGACTTACTGTTAATCACACTAGAACTACAAAAACCAGTATCACTGACCAGTTTTACACGGGCACCCATTTTTATTACACTGGCTGTTTTTTCTTTGTAATTATTAGAATTAAAGTCAAACCAACAAGAATCATCATCGGAATTTCTATTCAATGATAGATGTACTGGTGGCAATGGACAGGTACTTTGGGTTATTTCGGTATCTGTTATTACATTTCGAACACTTCCTGAAGAAACATGATCGGAAACAGCGAATTTCTTCTTTGCATTGGAGAACCGTTTAAAATTTGCAAAACAATTACGTTCCTTTATATAGCCTCTTTTTTCAGATACAGAATTGACCTTGAAACTTTCCAGAGAATCTGAAATTTTTCTTGGTGATCCATAGAACGTTTCACTTAATGTGGAACCCTTATGAGATGAACTATTTGAAACTAAAATGTCTTGAGTAGAACTAATTTTATTTATAGAAGTACAACAGTTTGGCGATGAAAATATTTGGTCACCAGTAATAATTTTTGACTTACTAGATTTAATTTCCATTCTTGTATGATCAGTTATGGAGTCATTGAAGGGAAGAATTTTATTATTCACATTTGATAAGCTTCCCGACATCATAGAGTTTTCCTCAGAAGTTTTATTATTTCTTAAAATACATTCGTCTTTAATGCCATATTTGCAAATATAATCATTCTTAAGAGGCAAAAAACTGTTTGTTTCTACAATTTTATTTCTCTTTAAATGCGACTTATCTGAAGGAACTTTTAGAAAGGGGTCATCATCAAGAAATAAAAATAAATCATCATCTTGATTTAACATTTTTTTTTCACAGTCATCATTAAATTCATTTCTAAATGAAAATTCAATATTTTTGACAGAAGAAAGTGTAGTTTTGTTGGAAGTGGGTTTAAATTTTTTAAAATTATTCTTCTCAGGAAGATTATTCATGGCTAAGCTCTTACTTGAATTATTGACACTTTTGTTGGAGCTAATGGCACACAATTCCTCAGAATCACTTTTATTATTTACTGTAATAATGAAGTTTTCATCATTTTGAAAATCAAAAACATTGCCCTTTGTACTGCTGCAACAGACCATACCATCCTGATTCAATTCATTGTTTTCTAACTTTTCAACCTGTTTATCCCTTTCAATTTCACTCACCAACATAGTAATACCAACCCCAGAAATCTCATCATTTGTGGTATTATTTCCATCACTACTGTTATCAAATAAATCACTGATATTCCACTCATCCAATCTTTCAACATCTTCAATATTCAGAGGTTCTACAGGTTTCCTTTGATGAGACGTTACACTATTTCGATATGCTTCAGTTGTTGATGGTTTGGAAGACGATACTTCGGGTTTCGGAGTTGAAGAAATCAATTTTGTTATTGGATGAAACACGCATCCACTATTAATAACATCATCCTTGGAATCGCTACATAGTTCTTTCACAAGTGTCTGAGGAGGTGATGTAACACTTGTAAATGTAATTTCATTATATTCTAAGCAATTTGCAGTTCTTGAATTTTTTGAAATATTGTATTCATTAGTACGGTTTTTATCGTTATTTCCACCTGGAACAATGTTACCCTTATCTTCGATACCATCGTCAGCAGCTGAGAAAATATCGTCAACATCGACAAATTTTCCTAAAAAACTTCCTGACAATTCAAAAGCTTCATTTTCATTATTTATTAGTGCTGAGTTAAACTTATCTTTAATACAAATACCAGATATCCCAACTGAATTATTTAATTCAAAATTACAAATAATTTTAGGCGTAATCCCATCTAAAGAAAAATTTGATTCGAGAGGATATGGAAAAGATTTTATATAAGATGGTTCCTTCCTAATGAAATAGGCTTCAATATTTTGACACATTAAATCCTTCAATAAAAAATTACAGTCATTCAGCGAACCCTTTTTTGCATCCATAGTTTTTTCCAAGTTAACTAGTATTTCATTAAGCACTGTAGATTCATCAGTCGCAATTAATGGTTCTTCCTTGGTCAAATCAACAATTTCAACCTCATTGAGAAGAGGATGATTTTGTTTACTCTTTTGTGTAGCTGCTGCAATACATTCTCTTATATCCATTCCGGCAGACATCTTGATATCATTTTTCTTTGATTTCTTTTGGTTTTTCTTTAAATCAGAATATTCCAATTCACAGATGTCAATCATGTTTTCTTTCCGTTTTTTAGAGGTGTCTTCGTCATCTAAAACAACATAAATATACTACAATGAATAAATAAACTATGTTTGCAAATGTCTTTCATGTTAAAAATTGTTCATGTTTCATGTTCAAAATTGCATTTGGAAATTTAAGAACAAATGTTATAACAAATAATCGTAAAATACCTTTGAAAAATTCAGTAGGTAATGTCTTTAGAAGCTGACATAGAAGTTTACTTTCCAATGTGTTACTGATATTGTTTCCGTCATGTAATTCTAAATTCCAGTCATTCCACTGTGACATTACATTTATATCCTGAGTAACTAATTCATTCACCGATATCCGACTGGCTAAAATGTTTTTTCAAATTAAAATGAAAAAAGCAACTTTATTATAATTCTAAACATAATAATAATAATAATAATAATAATAATGAAAAACAACAATATTATTATTATATTTAACTTAATAAAGCAACCTTGTGTGAATGTATCTGTTCATATTCACTGAACAAATGAAAATAAATGAATACACATATATACTACAAAACAAGTACAATCTTATTAATCAATATTAGATGTACATTAAAATAAGTCCCAGACTGTTAAGGTTAATACTTTAAAACTGTTCTGACCACAATGTACTACTGCATCAAAAAGAAAGTATAAAATTAAAGTTAACAAAACCAAATATCAAAAAGAAATTAAAGCAGGGAATTTCTATCGGGATACTCTATGAAGAATACGATGTAAAGAAAGAAACAGTCGATCATACCCTAAAATCTAAGGATAAACTCACCAGATGTAAAGTGAAACTTGATATGAACGCTCCCAAGGTCAAGAACCCTCCCATAGGTATGCTTCATGTGTAAAAATAGAAAATAAATAAAAATAAGGAACTAGAAAAAGTAGTTTGTGTTCAATAACAATACAAGAGGACATTCAGGAGGGCCGAGTTAGTGATCAGTTAAAAAATTAGCACCTCCTATAGTCACCAGCACTATGACATCTGTTGATGTCAACAAAAAAGTTCTGCAAACTAGAAAAGCACCTTCCAGTAACATAATATCAGCTTTAACGGACCACATTACCTTCATTGAAAAACAGTTTTTCAATTCAAAATAAAATACATTTGTAGGATTTAGCTTAAAAAGAATGCATACCATTCAATCTATGAAAGAATTCAAGAGAACAAGGTATTTTGTTGAATTCAAGTTTTTCTTCTCCTAATTCTTCTTTTACCTTAAAAAAAGCAATAAAACACAGTTAAATTAAAAAATTAAGTTGAAAGATTTTCCTACAATATGTATACATTATTTTAAACAATTTTTTATTTCTTTAAGAATATTCTTAATTCATGTTTAAAGATACACAAATGAATGTATAGTTTGCTTTTGATTAGCATAAATTAGAAATAACTAAAAGTTTTCATACATTAGCAGTCAAAAATACCATGAGAATTCTAAACATTAAGTAATATTTAATGAAAATGATGACAGTTCTTATTTAATTTTACTTTCCATTAATTTTAGCTTGAATCAGTGTAACAGCTATAAGTGGTAATTAAATTCTATAAAATTATATAACGCATGATATGTCTGTCTAATTTAATAATCAATATTGTAAAAAGTCAGGTCTTGTCTGGTTAATATCTAAGGTCCACCACATGTCATGATACATAAACTGAATCATTTATAATTCATAATCATAATAATAATAATATCAATGACATAAACTTTATTCTCTTTAATATAATATATTAAAAGGAGCATTTTTTAAATATGTAAGTAAAATTACACTTCTATGATTTTAAGAGTAAAAGAAATAAAAATCATAACTAAATTACTTCTCACAGTGAAGTAAAAATTAAAATTAAAGAGAATTCACCCATTTTAGGTCATAAGCCTCCCCAATTTGCACTAAATAAGTCCATTCGCAGTCGATCTTTGCCACAATAATACAATATAATAAACGAGATCACCTCTCCACCTAGAGGCTGGTCTTCCTCTTCTAGACGATTTATATACTGGGTGCTACCAGTTTTACTATGTCTATTGCAACTGTTCTTGCCCTTATATCACTGCTTCTTATCATATCTCTTCTTCTAAGCAAGAACACATTTCTTCCTAGATCTCTGTGTCATCTCTTTCATTTTTTGGCTATTTTCTTTTTAATGTCAAAGTATGGCATATATACATTAGGAATGGGGGAACATATAACTGCAAAACTTTAGACTTCAGACTGATTTCCATTTCAGTTTTAAAAGTATTTTTACATAACCAAACTTTGGAGCAGACTATCTTTATCCTGTGGTCTGTATCATAACTTTCCTGCGAAAGAGATCCACTGCCCCAGGTAGACAGTCACCTCCACCAGCCCAAAGATCTCCTAAAGTGATATCTATCCTCTCCGTGTTTGTCATTTTCATATCGTATGTAGACTGATAGTAAGGCCAAATTTTTTACCTACTTCATTCAACTCCACCAAAACATGTAATTCTGCATGAGAAAAATTAGCGACGGTCACCATATAGTCTGCAAAACTTAGATTATTCAATTCAACAGCGCTAATCTTAAGATCATAGTCTTAACAGTCAAACTTCTTAAAAACTTCCTCCAATACCCAATTGAATAGGTCTGGGAGAGTGGATTAAAGCGTCTAACGCCTCATTCAAGCGATGAATCAAATACAGCACTGTCCAAAATTACCCTTAATGCTTATTTAATGGTAGCTATTTAAGAGCTGACGAGAGACTTCCTTGCTCAGCAGCACCATAACTGACCTACATCACTGACAAGGGACTCTGCCTGTCTTTATCACCCTATTAAAGAAATCTTGATGGTGGAGGTTGGAAATATAGAAATGCATTTCATCTACTATGCAATGATTCCGTATTTTCCTGCCGTTTTTTCTTTCTTCAAATTTTGTTTCAGAGTAGCCACATCGTTGTACATACATTTTGCGAACCCCAATGAGTTTCCTTATTGCACATACAATAACTAGCATTATGTACTTCAATATAAGTTTTTATAGATGTCAGTCCAAAATCTTCAATTATCCTTCAATTGCACTCTTATATATAATTTCTAATCCCGTACTTAACACATTATATTCCACTTTGGTTCTACTGTTTTTTATTTCTCTTCATCTTCAGTTTCTCTCTCTTCTTGGTGAAGCCTGGTGTTTCGTCTATTATCTTTTGGTTGGGCTTCTTTTGTTTTCTCCTTTTTGTGTTCTTTGAGTGAACAGTGTTCGGTTTACATGTAATTGTAATCAGTCTGGTCCAAGTTTTTGACCAGTTAAGATGTTAGTTCACTAACTATCTATTGTTACTTCATTTTATATAATGTAAATTTCATCATTTTTCTAACTCAAAAATTCTGACTTCTGTAAGTTCATAAAAATGTTTATTGCTTTTCTATTACTTCTACTTGTATATATATATATATTTTTGTTTTTTCACAACTGTAATATTCCATTTTGATGTTAGTTATATGTTGATGTTTATATATGATTTCTTGTCATCCTTTGTTTGTAGGCCTATGAAAAAGGTTTTAAATAAAACCGAAACATCGGCATTGAGAGTTTGATTTTGATCCTGGAAAATTGACCGAATCCCGATTACATTAGACACCTATTCTATCCAACGGTTGATATATTATTGAATTTGTTATATATATATATATATATATTTCACTCAGGAAAGAGAAAAACAGATAAAAACATACACAAAAAAGACTCACAACGGTATTTCGACATTCGTCGTCATCGGACAGAAGTAGTCCTTTTGAGTAGCTGAAGCTAACTCTTTTATATATATATAAAACAAAAAATAAATCTTTAAAACTAAGAGAAATATAAATTAAATAAATGTCCTATAATATATACATAATTAAATATATAAACATACAATTGATCAACCTAATTAATTAGTTTAAGCTTTCGATAATAAAGGTGCGAGATAAATTAAATCTTGTATGTACCTGATAGTACTCTTCTTTTGATAAAAAAGGAGATTCTTCTGGAACAAGACATTGTCGGATATCCACTTGCTGCTTACTTCCCTCACAGTTATCAGGCTTGAGTGGGGTGAAAGGTTTGGATGTGTTTATATGCAAGTATTGCTTCACAGGTTTAACATCTGCAAAATACTCATACATAAAAAAGAAATCTTCTGTATACAATTATCTTTACTAGAACGCTGTTGCACCTACTACTTGGCTAATTTAACTGGAAATCGGATGCTGCCACGGATGTCAAAACGTAAAAATGATTTTTTTTTTATCAGCTCTCTCCTTTTTTCCATTTTCTCTCTCTCTCTCACACACCCATTTTTTACATTAAATATATTGTAAATTAATTTTACAGTTAACAGTTTTACTGTTATAAAGTTTTTGTTTTGTAAGAAAAGAATGTATTACAGATATTAATTATTAAATATTAAAAACATCCTTTTCATTAATTTTATTAAGTTTACTTCCTTATTTTTGATTTATTTCTCTTACATCTAATTTATTTAATTACTTTTAATTAATCTACTTTTAACTTATTCATTGGGTCGTGACGCTCAAGCGAGAAGTGTGTTTGTTTTACTCGTGTGTAACACAGCTAGCAGTTTACCTTGAAATCCTCTTTCAATCTCAGAGTGTTATGTCAGACTGAATACATTAGTCCAGCTACATCATTAGAGAAAAGAAAAATTCAAAGACGCACTAGACTTCGTTTTCAGTTCAACCATCATCAGGAGAGAGGAACGAAGGAAACCAAGAACAACGGTTAAGCAACTTTTGAAAATAATAGTAACATATAACTACTTACTCGAGTGACTCGTTAAAAAGGACAGGTAAGAACCATTAGTGTGAGGAAGAGATGAAAGAATCGAAAAATAAAGAATTAGAAAAAATAAGTAAATAACTAAAAATAATAATAATAGAACAGCAAAAGGAGCACTATCATAACTGTAAAATATTATATGATACACTCAATGAACGGAAACTCAAAAGAAAGTTACAAGATGATATTAATGAAAATTACAAAAAGAGAAATTAACAAACAACAAATAATAAATTATAAATAAAATGAATGTTAAAATAATATAAACTTAAAAACAAATAATAATCATTATAAATAAATGAAAGCTCTATGACGGCTCATACTTTGGTTAAACTTTGTAGACGCTTACATAGGCAAAAAGAATCACATCTCGTACATTCCAAACAGTAGATACAGATCTTGAAAATACAAGAACAGTAATTCGGAACGGAATAATTATTACTGCGGGATGGAGATGTGAATAAGGTTGAGAAGCGACCACCCATCACGTGTAGAAGTTTTAAAGTTAGATGCAGTTTTGATTTTGTAAATGAAGAATAAAGAATGCATAGATGAAGTGAGAATTCATCTAAGAAACACAATGAGCAAAGAAAAAGTGCTAGGTATATATAAATAAATAAAAATAAAAAAAAGCCCTGTTCAAAATTACAATTCCTTAATATATTCATTTGCCTCTCATATAATAGTTCATTATTATTAATTTTCAAAATTTCACACTTCCCATCTTGAAAAAAGCTTACAAAAATCACCAATTCCTGATAACTTTTGATTATATTTTACCCCATGGTTGATATTTTGATCAAGTTCAATATTTAATTTAGAAATTCTGCAATCAGTTATTATAGGGTATTTATTCATTATGGGAAAAATAATAAAAAAGTTTCCACATACAAAGGTTTTATAAAAACAACAAATTTCGAACACGTAGTGTTCTTGCACAGGTTACATCCAAAATACAAATACTCCAGAGAGTACCAAGAGTTCAGAAATAGGTATACAGAAGTAATAGGAATATAAATATTTACATACCATTAGTTGTAAAGGTTGAGGGATGATGAGATGGAAGGTTTTGTGTGTTTGGAAGGGGTGGGATGGAAGAGAGTGGAGTAGGGGAGAACATCTGGCATGCCATATTGAAAGCAGGTAAAGTTTAAAAAAATTTAAGACCTTCCCCTTCTAACTTACACTAAAAAGTAAGAAAACAAATATAATAAATGAAAACATGTTAAGGTGAAAATCTATATTAATAAAAGAAAGGTTTTGTCTGTACATTACTTAGAACTGACTCATTTCAAGTTTTTTTTACGTTTCATACATTACAGAAACCGAATCCACCCTCAGAAAAATTTCTGCCGGTTTGTCCGCAAAATTTTGTCACAAGTAAACTCAGCCACCATTAGACAATATTAAGTTGAAACATTGACAGTAGATTCGTGTATATCTAACTTGAAATATAGGCTCTGAATTGATTGAAAATTTAACGTAGAAGTGAAGTTATGGACGTTTAAAGCAAAAATGTTTCTCACAGGTAAACTCAGCCATCATGAAACATAGCCAGCTGAAACTTTGACACTAGATTTGTGTATGCCTAACTTAAAATATAGGCTCTGTATAGATTGATAATTCAGTGCAGAAGCGAAGCTATATTACCTTTAAGCTGTATTTTGTAAACTTCACAGATATGTTTATTTTGAAAATATACAGTTGTAGCAAGTAGGTATTGTTAGTTGATTTTAATTTCATTTGCGTATATTAATATATTGCGTATTTGAGCTTATTGACAAGGTGTGTCTAAGAGTTCAAGATATACTAACTATTCAGAATAAATGGCTTTGTGAACGAGCAATTCTCAACACCTTTAGCTGAAGCAAGACTGACATGAAAATCATCATAGTGAATACAATCGAGTCGACAGATACACTAGCAGCAAATATTAATATGAATAGGAAAGGAATTATGATTAGGAAGGGATGTGAAAGAAGGACTAGGATTAATAATAAGACAAGTTTTTCAGTTGTCACGCTTCCACATGGCTTCATTTCCATAATAGGACTAGGAGGTTTGCTAGAGATACGAAAAAAAGTGCTCTTCATATTGGGGGATTTCGTTAAAGAATGGTCGGGGAGTAATTAAAAATAGACGAAGTGGAAGAGGAAGAAGATAGAATAGAAGAAAAAACTCCATAACAGTGCTAAGCTTATGGGCACAAGGAGAAAAGGTAGTAATGAAAAGCGAGAATCATTGTGATTCTTCCTGAGTCTGGACCGGTTAGGTATAGGTAAATCATGACTTCCAATTGCCTCAGGAACATAGCTCACCTTCTGTCACTTTGAAACGATGCAAATATGCTTTATTTCTTCCGTGTCCTGATAGCACTTGAGTTATTATTAGGTCAGTTTAATAGGGGATGTGATTCCATGAATGATTATTGGAAAGAAAGATTGTGCGTGTATGTTTAAAGAAATTTATTCACAATAAGTTCCACAAAACTATATGTTACTTTTGAACTTCCGTTAAATTTGTTAAATATTAAAATTATTAAATTACTAAATATGGATATTCAAAACACTTTATTATATAAATTACAACTAATGTATGAATAAAATGAACAAAAAATGTTTTCAAAGGACATAGAAATACCTTAAATCAGTAAATATTAATTATAGTAATTAAACATAAATAAAGTAATAGTAAAACTCAACTTATATAAACTAAACATAAGCTAATAGCAATCATTCCTTATATTCAATTGTTTTCTTTCAACATATTCAACAATCTTTTTTAATGTTAATATTTCTACTTTCCAATACATCACTGTCGAGCAGCACACTCTTAGAAAGGAGCCACTTTTCATTTTATAGTATTTCATCGTTGCTGCTCTCTGCTATCAGAAGCCGTCTTATAGAAACCTCCTGACAGCAACCACTACAACGGTGGGAATATTAAAACGTGAGATTAATCTGTGTGCTCTTCGTTCGTGTTTATTCTTTTTTTTAGAGGTAGTTAATTTAAATAAATTTTTTATGAAGGGTAAATGGTTTTGGGATTCACGGTCTCATGACTGATGGTTTCCACCATTCTAACATTTTATGGTCAGGAAACAAATGAAATCAAGTTTTCCAAAGGATGTGTTATGTCAGTAATAATAATAACTATAAGATAATTTACTTCAGAATGAAATAATATTATAAACAGATAAAGCAGATATACAACATTAGGACATAGCATATTATTATGTACAACGCATTATAATGTTGATAAATTATATCAATACTTCTCATCCCAGGAATGAGGAGTGAAACGTAGAGAGACTGAAACGGCAGATTAATATGGGCAGGAGAGGAAAGTTATAAGTTAGCAATGAAAAAATACCAACTATGAGTTCTGTGTCCTTGACTTTAACTTACTGCTACGTCCCTCCCCCACCTCAAAACTCCTTCTCCAGCTCTTTTAAACGCTTTTTCCTTTAGTTATTTTTTTCCCATCCATGATCATGGTGGTCGAAAGTCACACTGATAACGTTTACTCCGTTACTTTCTGTTTAATACTTACTTCCTCTACCTATTTGTCATAACCTCATATCTATAAATATAGATATTAGATATAGATATCCATTAATTTCCTTATTTACCCACATCACTATTTCAATTTTTTCTTGCTCATGTACACAGGGATAGCTTTTATTCCTTCACTCGTTTTACAATATTAATCTGTTGTTCTTTATCTCAACTTTTATAAATGTTAGTTATTAATATCTTTATTGAATTACATGTTTATTTTCCCATTTTTTGTCATAATCTCTTCTGACATGTATTCCTTTACCTTTTTTAAGTATTGGTATAGGAATTAAACAGTGTTGTAGCAGGCAATGCCATATTCATGTCAGGAAGGTAATAAACAACAGCCATAAGATCGTGAATGCCGAGACTTCCCCAAACTATAATGAAACATGTTTGTAAGGAGAACTGCCACCTAATTATCTCTCTCTGTCTTTTGATATACGAGTATATGATTATATCTATTTTTACGATTTTTTTAAATTATTGTTACTATTACGGTTAATTTATTATTACTTTTTATTCCTTTTCATTTCATCTTATTTTTTCCCTTTATAAAGAAATATCTTTATATTTATTTATTACTATGTTTGGTTATTTTACTTTTCCACGCATAGTGTTAATTTCTCTTCGCTTTCTTCGATTTTTTACTTATTCTTTTTTGAGGTACTTTTCCTTCGGTTATTTATATTTATATTTACTTCGTTTTTTTTCTTCCTCTTGCGAAAGGTCGCAGTAATGCAGAGCTCATTCAATTCGGATACACAAACTGAGTAGCATGCCACTCAAACTGAGCACTTCATCTACCTGAGGACGACTGATGTCAAAATATCGTAGTTAGTCTTGTCTGTATCTTTCTGTGTTCTTTTCTTTATGTTAAAAGATATATATATATATATATATACCATATTTTCCTTTGATCATCTGGAGTTAACATATAAAAGGTTTTAAATTTATAACAATGATATTTAGCGGCTATGTGGTTTCAATAAAACCCTTTGTTCTAGTTCGTGTCACAGAATTATGCAAATCACATTTCCGCTTACAGTTTACACGCTATTCAGTCTTATTAAAACACTTTGGTCAGTTGTATCATGGGATTTACCTTTAGCATCTTACAGCCGGCTAAGAACTACTCACATTTTCTTGAAGATCATCGTTTTAGCATCCAATCACGATCACTGCTTCTGTTATTCTGATAATGAAGATAGAGAGCCCCCAGATAATACTTTTTGCAAGACGGCGTAAGTGGTTTTCCATTTAAGAAGAAGATATGACTAAGAACATACAACTTATGCACTTTTTTATAAATGGATACTTGATGCAGAATTAATTTTTAAATATAAAAATATTCAACAGTTTATAACACAAGTCACATCCCTTAACTTAAATACATGCTATAACGTGATTGAACTTACTTGGTGGTAACATCGATGGACTACTATCCAATAGGCTTCCTCTCACACTCTTCGCATTTAATATATTGGAAACATATGATTTCCTAGCTGCCATTGCCTCTTTAAATTTCTGAAAAAGTAAATTAATTCTATTTTCTCTCCCGAATAACTTCTGCTATTGCGTAATCGTTAATATAACAACCATTATAATTATTACAAGCAATCAAATTAAAATAGTAAATCAATAGATATATATAATTGAAACATGAAATAGTTCGTTAGGACAACTTATCAAACGATTGAAAGAAAAGTATATGGAGAAACTAACAAACTCATTTTAATATTTCGAATTCGAAGCAATCAGAAGAACAAGAACTCAGTTCGCCTGGCAAACACCAAACTAAGTTGCTGTTTGCCAACGAGTAGAACTCTTTTCTTTTTCTTCTTCTTCTTCCCCTGATGACAACGAGGTCAAAATATTGAAGTGAGTTTTATTGTTGCTACACGTCAATTTGTCTGTGGGTATACGTCATTTTTTACAAAAAGAAAGGTGTTTTTCTGTTTTACATTCAAAAACTTCCCCCGATTGTACTTCAATTAAGCAGCAAATTTTGCCTCGTAAATTTCAATGGGGTTATTATTCAACTAACCATCTTCACCTAAAATATACCAACCAGTTATCACTATACCACTTTATTACATCAATTGGTATACTAGAATTATATGAGCCATCAATAATAAAAAAATCGCTGCATAGTCAGTTACAGTATTTGTAGATCTTCCGATTAAAGTCTTTGCTGGTTATTGATATTTCCCATTCAAAGAAAAACATTAATACTGAGATTTTAATCAGGAACAGACCATATAGTCTGACTCCCCTTCCAAGGACAACATAATATAAGGTTGTCCACCTTATTATCTTCTGCGAGAATTTTTTAAAATACTCGTTTATTTATGTGTTTATCCGACAACCTTTCTTGCTATTCGGCCATTTGATGTCGAGTCTACTCATAGTGGGTCGTTGTGTCCGGGAATGAACTTCACAGCTTAAAGATAACCTATAGGTACATTTTGGCTATCCGGTAGAGAGGGCAAGAGTTTCTCACAGCTACTATAAAGCGTCTCATGTAGGTCTGCAGCAGTCGTATCCTAATCAAATTAGGAATCGGACGGATCGGAACGTTTTGATCTTTTAATACTTTTTATTTCCATTTTAGCATAGTAAATTAGGGTATTAAAAATTGCATAACTGATCAAAAACTGCAACTTCATATTTTGCTTGATTTAATAAAAACTAAAATTGTAATACTTTTAATGTTGGTCGACAAATGATGAATAGTTGGTCATAAGACGAGTTTGATACGTCCAATACATATTAGAATAGTATGTCAATAGATACATGCATTTCAACAACTGTAAAAACAAGCAAAGTATGACTGATAATAAACTACACTATTTATTAATGAACATATTCACTTTGAAATAAATGTCTCAAAGTACAAATGGCAAAGTACTAACATACCAATTAAAATATCACAAAAGTGATACAAAAATGCAAAAATATCTAAAACAAAAAGAAAATGTATATAAAACACATTTTTACATTTCCCCTGTAGCCAGTTAAATTTGATTAAGTCCATATAATTTAATTGTTTAAAATTAATAAGTATAATTTTGTCAAGATCTTACAAATTCTTCTTTTCCTTTAGTCAGGAGCACAACACATCTTCCAGTCCTCTTACGACCAGTTCTGCCAATCCTCTGAACTAGGCGAATAGGTGATTTGTGCGCCTCTAAAAGTACAATGAGGTCGACTTCACCAATATCTAACCCCTCCTCAGCCACACATGTTGCTATCATGCAATTATAAAATCCAGATTTAAAAGCCTTCATTACCTACAACAAAAATGTTGCTAAAGAATTCCATAATTGTAGTTGCTCACTTTGAAAAAAATCACATAAAATAAAAATAATAACATATTTTCCACCATAATGTTAGCTTTGCTTTGTAGGTATCTGCAGATGTGAATTCAATTTTATTTTGGTCACATCTTTTTTAAAAGTAAAAAATATCAGAAATCAATTTGTTTTTCTCTTTACAAACTTAATACTACTTTTATTTAATTTTCTGCTACAAAAATATCTAGCAGAAAAAAAAAATATATTACTCAGTTGTCATGAAGTCACAATATATCTGAATTTAAACATTTCATCCGTTTTGAAATTTTGTTATTTAAATCCATCATAACAGTATATTAATTTGTTCTGACATACCTCAACTTGTTTAGTCTGGTTCATCCCTTTATCTCTAACAGAAGACTGCCCAATAAACACAACTGGCTTCACAAATTCACTACAAGCTTGAAGCAAATCAAAAACCTCACCAACCACAACTCTGAACTGAAATTAATAAATACTTTAAAGATAATTTTATAAAACAAAAAACACACAAGGCTAAAACTACTTTGTGTACCTGACAAAAAATTATTGCTTTCGTGTTTTCACCCTTGGACTTTGATTGTTTGAAATGTTCACATATAACTGACACCAAGTGATGAAGTTTTGGATGACTCCAGATATATCCATTTTCATTCTAAGTAACAATAAAGTATTTATTATTTAAACAATGTATTGATTTCTTATACAAAAATTGACATTGAAGCTATTTAAACATAGAGAAAAAAAGCTACCATACTACGCATGTACACATGTACCCCTTACTTTACCCTCTCTTTCCCTTGGAGGATCAACAGAGTAATCTCTATATTACAGTCAGTAAACTCTCATTAGTTTCACTACCTCAGCTTCACAGTTAATTACAACACAATTTTAAGAGTTCTTCACTTTAACAATAATGATGAACTAAGTTACTTCTAAAAAGACTCACATTTGGATACTCAGAGCCATACACATACTCTAAATTTACACATGTAATCCCAATTATTTAATATTATATTTTAATATATCCTTCATTTTCCTCTCTCACTTCAGTTTTTTCTTCTTTTTTTTTGCCTTGACTTTAGGTAAGTAATGGAAGCGTTGATTCTGAAACCTGGTTTAAACACTTATGCAATTTAAGTGCTGAAGATCACTATTTTTAAAGCAAAACTACTTTGCATTCATATGCACTCATAAATTAACTTTAAAACACTAAGTACTAACTGGTTTTGGAGATATAATCGTTTTTAGACGATCCAGTATTTTTTTGAGATCCTCATCATTTTTCAACCTTGTAGCTGCTGCTTTATTCTTCTCACTACATTGTTCTAAACAGAACATATTAATTTAGAGAAATATATATACATAATCAACACATTCCTGAAACGCAAAAGTAGTACAGTAAAATAAAATATCTGAGACAATTCCGAAAACAAACACTTAAAAGTAAATTTATCCAGGATATTAAAAACAAAATAAACCTATTACATGCACAATTCGCAAAAGATAATATACAAAGAAAACATACACAAATAGTTCTATTATAAAAAAGATATTAAAATAAAATATGAACTCTGGTTAGGTGAACTTGTTAATTTTTTTTACTTAATTTACGAATTAAGCCATCCTTTTCGAAGAGACCAAACACATCCCCACCATCAACATTAATGAAGATTTATATTTTAGGCATTCCATTGAAGAAGGCTAGTTTCTTAGAAATTAAATTTCTTATTTAGCTAATAAATTCACTATATCAAAAAGATAACAATTTACTTCTTTTTAAAAGTTATTACTTCCTAAGTTTTCAGTAAGGTTAAATTTATTACCTAAATAAAAATGTAATACCGAACATTATTTCAATATTCAGTAACTACAAATTAAATTAAACGGTACAAAAGATGAAAGTAGAGGCATACAAATAATTTACTCAAATAATGTCCTTGTATGGTAAAAAAATACCATGATTTTTTTAAAATAAAAAAAACTATGATTTTTTTTAAATAAGGTGTTACTTATCACCGGAAGTAATAATGTCAAGGAACCCTATTTAAAAAGAACAATTTTTTACCAAATTATGAAAATATTAACTGACATCTGAATTTATGTATTAATTTTACAAACTGCTATTACGTAAATTAACTGTATGAGAAATAGAACGTATTAACCGTATGGAAAGTAACTGTATGAGAAAAATTACAGTTGTTAAGATATATACCGAATCAATAATAATAGTCCGAACCCACAAAGGAAATAAATATTGATTGAATCTCCTGGAGACCTTGGAAATGTCCGTAACTGCATTTCATAAAAATTATATCAATTGCAGTTACAACAGATCTCATGTGAAAAATTGAAACATCTCCCCGATAATTTACTGAACTTGAGACTCTGTTATTCTCAATTTACAAGACTCTGTTTTGTTATAATAATTTAACAAATTTTAGTTGAACTATGAGCAAAACAAATAAAATGATTGTACATTGAACGAAGAAATTAATTCAGCATTAAAAACCAAAATACATTATTAATAAGAGTTACCATTAAAACAGCTAAAAAATGCCCTTAATCCATAGATCTGCAGTAATTCTAAAGCATGAGCTAGTGTCATGCAAACAGAGAAGTCACAAATAAGGCTACCAATAACTGATGCCGGAACTCCTTGGGGTGGTTTTGCTCGGAACATTTCACAAGCTTTCAGCACCTAAACCAACAACACAAGATACACCTCCAGACCTATGTCTAGTTCTATATTTACATAAAAGAAATTTGCTGGGACACTGACAAAATACAGTCCTCACTCACAAAAGAAACTACAAACATTTTCTTCGTTATCATTCACAAACAAAAAAAACTATCACCATTGATTTTTTTCCTCAATAAAATTTGTTTCAAGAAACAAAGACAAACTCAGTATTAACTCAAAGTGAGATTGTTCGTTCACATGATTTTTTCATAACTGTTCTTCATTTAACTGAAATTACTTTTTTAACCCATCTCTAAATAAAAAGTTAATATGAATTTAACAAAAATCACTACAACTAATATAAAATACTAAGTAAATTTGTAATATTTATGAATTAGTACAAAAAAGGTGTTACTTAATACCTATAATTCAATGTAACACTATTTAATATAGTTTAACATAATGTATAACATATGAGCATAATAAATTGCTCTTATTTTAAAGATTCTCTCACCCCATTCAAGAAATGATTGAAAGTAAAAATAGAACAGAACATATTTCTACCTGAAATTTAGAAAGAGTGGCAACATTATAGTTAATAGCCTTATATTCCTGAAGTTTTTTTGCATATTTGTTGTATATCTGAAAAAAAATGTTATTTTAAAGTATCTGATTATTATATGTATATGCATTAATCACATGTATTATACATAAAAAAAAATTTAATTGAAAATGATTAACGAACTGCACTTGTAAGAAAACAGTGATGATCTTATTTTTCCCAGTATGTAGCATTGCTACATAGTAGCACTGATAACTTCTACAAGCATTCTGATAATATCCTAATTTTAAACACGGCAGATACAATTCCTTAAATTATAAAAGATTAATCATCGCAAAGAGAACAATAACAAAAATGCTTCATATTAACTGATGTATTTACTCTTTCCACACAAACAAATTTACACGAGGGTCTGTGTAAGGCAAGACACATCGCATTCTGCTACAACATCCAACCTGATCCGGACTTTGTATTTCATTGTCCGGAGAGTTGAGAAACCACTTTCAGAGAGTTATAGCCAATAAGAACTTTCCAGAATCACTCGGAAAATAGGAGTACTAGAAAATTCCTCATTAGATACACAGGAAATGGATGAATTCTGTGGTCTTGGGAAATAGATGCGTTTAGAGCAAGTGAACTGGAGTTTTAGAAAAATCCACTTTTTGACTTAGATGTTGTCGAGGAGATCCAAGAATTCCTCTTGTATGTCGTCAGCAAGATCGTGTAACTATGCATCAGTAAGTATATCAGTCTCAGCTGTGAATTCTCAATACCAATACCTTGAAGATAGTGTGAGAACTCTTCTTGGGAGATTGCCAAGTGAACATTCAATCTTGCTGCAGCTCTTTGCCAATAGATCTTTAACGAAAACATCGTTCAGACATTAGAAGAAAGCTACATTTGTTCTCCCAAAGAGCCAGCTTATGAAGCTTTGATATATAACTTATACTGATTCTATCTAATATAATTGGATTTTATTAGTAAATATAGTAATTTATTTTAGTCAAATGTACTTTAACGACTATATACTTATACTACTGTGATATACTACTCCATCATATCATCTTGAAATACCTAAAAGAATAACAATGAGTTCAAATACAAAGGTAAAAAACTGTCTTTGGTAAGCAACGATCAGATGTGTAGGAGGGAAGAAGTATTGGCAGTAGAATCGACAATTTGGCACAGCTGAAAAAAAAACTGGTGTTGAAGAACTTAGCTCTAAGATGGTTACCGATGTTGATCAAAGGAGACTTAGAGGGCTGTTTGGGATCTCTCGAGGCAAGAGCCTCAAGGTGATGTTAGTATGCAGCAATAACGTTCACGTTTTTATTCTTGAACAGATTATAAATCTTTAACTGGATCAAAACATTCTCTGCCTTTGCATCAACCAACTTTAACTGGATTCATTCCAGAAAGGATTTCAACACTATTCATAACATTTTGAGTTATAACCTTCATAACTGAGCATAACCTAAAAGCTGTGGAAGCTTTGCGACGTCTACAGGTCCCATCATGGTAGATCATGAGATCGAGCTGGATTCTATTCATAACAAAAACTTTGATATTCTAAGACATATCATCAATGCACTCTTTAACTATTTCTCTATGAGAGGCTTGTTTGATTTCGTCAACACAGTCCTGAAGGATAACAAAGGAACCATCTTTACCACAAGAGGTTTAACTGCTCTCCAATCAACTTCTGCTTTCATGGGACACGTTTGTAAACTTTTAGACTTATTTTGAACATTTCTATTAGTACTGAGAAATATTTCATAACACCAGTTTAAAATACTCTTCTTACAACGTGATAAACAGCAATACCTGATACTGAGACTGAAAATTTAATCTTTTTCCGATGAACCGAATATGTATTTAATTAGGCAGTCAATAAATCCCAGAACAGCGATCATGGTGCTTCAACAGGTGCTTTCAACAACAGTTTTGAAAACATGATATAAAATAACAATAAATTCTAAGTTAAGGAATTGTTTATAAATCATAAAAATTTATCTAAAACTAAATGATTAACTATTTGGAAAGAAAATAAAACAAAATGCTATTAAGAAGCCTTAGGGCCAATCATCACCTGTAAAAAGTCGCCTTTAACTCTCTCCAAGTTTATAGAGTCATCGACAATAATGCTTTCAATATTTTTGCTGTGAATGTATGGAGCTACATCAATTGCATCCTCCCCTCGAAACTCTAATGCATTTATTTTCAAATTTTTCACAACCTAAAAAAATGATAATATTTATAAGAAATTTAATTAAAAATCTTATTAAGTATTTAAGATAAATATACAAATTTATTTTATCTCCAGAAGGAACGAAAAGGAACTCTTTACATCTAGTTTTCAGGTAATAATGTAAGACGTTTAATTCCCGTAATTAAAAACGGGGAAATAATGGAAAAACAGGGACATAATTATCTTGTTCATATCGATTTTTAGATATGAAATGAAATGAGATCGGGAAAAGTTAGGGTGGCAAGCGTGATTTTTAAATCCCAGCTGTATTGCTAATTATTCTACTCTGTTTTCTTTACATACTTTTATTTGACTTTATTAAACCTTTATTTTGGTTTATTAAGAGTTATTATTGTTTTATATTAAACTAGCTAACATACCCGTCTTTGACGGAATCAAGAATTCCATTGTACTTGCTATTCCAAAATATCATTATAAATTATAGAATAGTAGAAAATACCATTATTAGTACAGTGTTAAGCAAATGCCGCTGTATACATCACATTAACTGTCTGTCCTTCATGTTCATGGAAGGACAAAGAGTTGGAACTTCTGACTCTTGAGCAAGCAAAGTACAGTTGACCATGTCAAAAAAACTTGGCCTCGCTCACTTCAATTCCTGCGTTAGATAAAGTTTCCCCTTGCGACTTGTTAACGTGATTACGAAACAGACTATGACGGGACTTATGTTCCGATCCGTTTGAACGGAAACAGATAGTGGCTCGGAATCAATGGTAAGCGTGGTATACACTCAGACTCCCCAATACCACACCCAGTCATGATGTTCGCCTCTATGGCATATCTGTGAAGAACACGAACTCAGAGTCGTGTCTATTTTTGGGGCACTCAAGTTTCGTAACATCAAATTGTTACTGCTATTAAATCGTAGCCATGATTGGTACTCCTACTTTAAGTTTTAACCCATGAACAGGCAGTCCAGTCCAGGAGCAGTCACGAGTCAAGAAATTCTGTTGGATAATGAACTGATTCCTCATCACTATCACTCTGTTTAATGACTTGCATGTTTATTCCTCGGCTTGATATAGCGTAAGAACTATATCACGTTCTTACTTGTAAAATAACAGGCAAAAAAATCAAAGTTTGTTGATTTTTCCTGACTCTTTATTAGTAAAAGTTGAGAATTGCTCGTTCACAAAGCCAGTTATTCTGAATAGAATAGATGATGAATAGTTATTCTGAATAGATGATAGTACATCTTCAACTCTGGGAAACACCTTGTCAATAATCTCAAATACGCAAATGAAATTAAAATTAACTAACAATACCTACTTACTCAACTGTATATTTTCAAAATAAACATATCTGTAAAGGTTGCAAAATACAGCTTAAAGGTATATAGCTTCGCTTCTGCACTGAATCATCAATCTATACAGAGCCTATATTTTAAGTTAGGCATACACAAATCTAGTGTCAAAGTTTCAGCTGGCTATGTTTCATGATGGCTGAGTTTACCTGTGACAAACATTTTTGCTTTAAACGTCCATAACTTCACTTCTACGTTAAATTTTCAATCAATCCAGAGCCTATATTTCAAGTTAGACATACACGAATCTGTCAAAGTTTCAACTTGATATGTCTAATGGTGGCTGAGTTTACTTGTGACAAAATTTTGCGGACAAACCGACAGAAATTTTTCTAAGGGTTGATTCGGTTTCTCTAATGTATGAAACGTAAAGAAAACTTGACATGAGTCAGTTCTAAGCAATGTACAGACAAAACCTTTCTTTTATTTATATCGATAACACTTATTAAATTAATTTTAATTTTATTATATAGACTTTTATGGGCATAAAATATTGTATCACCTCGAGAATAAGCTGTTATTCCCTAGTGTAGTTATTTCGGTTATGCGTCGGGATTTATTAGCCTTGATTCCTTCGTCGTTGCCTCAACGACGCAGTGCACACACTTCGTAGTGTGCAACTAAAACACACGGGAAATAATATACCTCATCATTCCCTAGATCAGGGGTTCTCGGCCTTTCTGGCCCCATTCACCCCTCTCGCCATTTCCCACAATGCCATTCCCCCCCGTCTTCTTTCTAAGGTATTATATATACTTTTACAACTTCACATTGATATACAGCTGATAATAACACCATATTATTCGAAGCAGCACAAGCTTGACTAAAGGCTTTTGAGAAGCAAAGTGAGGAGAAAAAACAATTAAGAAGGTCTTTTATAAAGATGCAGGATAATTTATTAAAAACGGATGAGATATATGATGTGTATAATAGAATTTTACAATTAAACGATAATTATAATTATTGATGAATATATAAAATATTAATTCAACCAAAATAGTATTTCTTAATTTATAATTAAAAACCTATAATCGCTTTCCTCATTCTGTAAACTTACCGTGATCACAATTCACCTCCTGAAAACCCAAAATTCATCCCTCGGGGTGAATTTCAGCCCCACTGAGAACCCCTGCCCTAGATGAATAAATATCTATTAAAGTAAAGATTTCCCCATACTCTGCACAGACATATTGTATTACTATCAATTTTTAAAATATCACTTACTGAAATCAGGATCTTTTCCTGATTATATATACAATATTAACAAAATATTCGTTTACCTGTTGAACGCCCAAAACATCATTCCCTGGAGTTGCGGAGAGAGCAAGTACTCTGAATGCTGCATTATTCTTATCTTCTAATTCTTTCATTATCTAAGAATAAAACGCAATATATTTACCAACATTCAGGGGGAAACTGATATTTAACTGAATTTAAAAAAATATATTTTATGTAATAAAATATGGAATAAAACTATTTTAAAATAACATATTCCTCAGGCATTAGAACTATAGAAGGATATTCATAAAAAACTAAGCAGTCTGCATCAGAGAAAACATACTAATATCAACTTAATTAAGGAGGTATTAAAACTTGTAAAATAATATATATAATAATAAGGAAATAATAAAAATCACATTAACCTGTCAAATTATCAGTAAAATTCAAAGCAAGAAGTATTATTGTCGCTTGGTTTAAAATATTATTATAAACCAATATGAGATCTTACGATGAAAAACGTTGAATTAGAAAAGTTATACGACTCAGTTCTTAAACTCGAACATCAAGACATCATCACTGTGAACCGGCACAGCAGGATCAACTTAGAGCTGAAGCAACAAAACACAAAGAGGCCTAAACTTAGCCAGATCGTGACAAAAGGACTGAGAGAAGCTCCCAAGAAACGGAGCTTCTATATTATTCGAAGCAGCGCAAGCTGGACTAAAGGCTATTGAGAAGCAAAGTGAGGAGGAAAAACATTTAAGAAGGTCTTTTATAAAGATGCAGGATAATTTATTAAAAACGGATGAGGTTTATGAAAATGAGAAAAGGATAGGGTATTTTATTAATTTACACTACCTATCAGCTCCAGGGAAATAAGTCATTATAATGGATAGTATCCACTACGGTCTCTCTCTCTCTCTATTCAAGGGGAATAAGAAAGATGAGCGGGATAATGCGGTTATCAATCATTTTAAAAGGGTAACAACTGCTTTAAGAATTTCTGCTTCAAATTATTAATTTTAATGTCAAACGAGGAATTACAAAACTTGGTGTAGCCGAAGAGAAAGAGATCATGGAATAATTTTGTAGAATGTGTTGGGAGAAATAAATTTCAATATTAGTAAAGTTCTCTAAACAACATATACAAAAAATATATTTAGTACAATATACAGAATGTTGGGCCGTATCTGGAAGAGCAAAAGTTTAAACATCTTTTATCTAAATGACTTTGAAAAAGTCAACGTCTTAAATTATACAGATGCTTTCTATGAACATTAATAAATTCATAAACGAATACTTAGCTGGAATCCTTAAGACATAATAACAGGTACTAATCAACACGAAATGAAGGAAAATAAAAAGGTTCATCTATTCTAACAATACTTTGCAAATGAATTGAATTTCATGATCAAAGGAATTTAAAACAGAACACAAGAAAAAACTCCACTAAGAACTGTTGACAAATGCAAATCATATTATCACATGAACCCTTGTAATACCTTATAACAAAATTATATTTATTTTGCACATTTTTTAAAATATATGGAAAACGACTGAATATAATTTTACTTCAACATTCAAATATACTTCCAAAAAAACAGTTAATTAGACAATAAGCATTTAAATATAAGACATTTGTACAGTACTTGACAGTATGCATAATCCTTGACAGCTTTGTGTGCTTCATCAATAACGAGACAGCGAATAAGATGCGCTGGACAGACTCCTGATCGTATATCGTTTACCATTACTTGGGGTGTAAGAAAGAAAACTCTCTTCTCTCTCCACAGTGATTCCCGAACATCAACAGCTACTGTTCCTGATAATGAATTAAATTACTAAAAAAAAGAAAACTTCTACATAACTATTGTTATAATGTATAAATATTTTTGTTTAATACTCTTGAATACCAACAGCTACTGTAACTAATAATAAAGCATTAAACTGTTAAAAAAAACTGTAAAATAACTATTCATAAATAATTTATTAATATTTGTTTCAATATCTGTACTAAAATATCCAAATCAGAAGTTAAACTAAAAAAGTTAAATTAAATTTGGACAAGCTGCATTTACAACAATATCTAATTCTCAAAAACAATAAACAGGGCAAAAACAATTGTAACAGTGGTATACCAGTCATTTCTATGGTGTCTGAAAGAGGGAGATTCATAATATTATAACATGCTCTTATCTGTTGAGAAACCAAGGGTCTGGTTGGGGCAGAAAATATTATTTTTCCACTTGGATACCACCTATAATAATTATACATCACAACAGCTGCTATGAATGTTTTCCCCAATCCTAAAATAAATATATCAATGACAATGATTCTCTGACAATGTAATTACGATAATTAGACTGAAAATAATAAGAATTTACCTGTGGGTAGGCAAACCAAGGTATTCTTAAAGAGAGATGTTTTAACAATATTTTCCTGATATGAACGAACTGGGAAATTCGTAGGATAAATATATGTTGATCCCGAACTAATATAGAATCCCGGTGCTTCATTGCCTTCATAACAGAAAGGTGTGTTGCTCTGTTCAGATCTACTGTACATCACAGAAAAATTGTGTCAGTCAATATGTATCAGGTAAGCAAAAAAAGAAACCAAAATTCAAAAACTAATTGGATATTAATTAATTCAGCAATATGTTCTCCATTTCCAAAAATAATAAATGAATAATGTTTACTAAATACACTTTGCAGTATTCATAATTAAAAACAAGTGCAAAGAAAGAATACCTAAAAGAATCATCCAGATTTATTATATTATCATAACTGTATTCTATCGCATCTTTAAATGGCATTCTAATAACATCATGTAAAATTTATAAAGTTATTTCATGGCACCACAACAAAACGTTATCAACTGTCAATTTTAAATTGATAATTCAATGTTACCAATTCTTTACCATTAAAAAAAAAAATTTGGTTTACCGAAATTCATATTTAATTAACAGTACTTCTAAACAGCTTTAGATTGACATTTTTGTGCCAATTTTTTTCAGACGAAAAATATTTTTATTTATTATCTCAGCAGAGTCATTTAAAAATAATTTTGAAAACACTACAACCTCTTACATGTGAAAATTTTTACTTTACTATAAGTGAAGTATAGTGATCGTGAAAAAAATTGATCTCGATATTTTGACGGAATTATATGTTTTGAGATCCCAGAAGTCGTTTTATCCTGTTTCCTCGATGATGTCTGTGTGTGTGTGGGTGGGTGAGTGTTAGCATTGCTTGTTACCACGCTACGGTCCAGAATCTTTGATGGATCAAGTTGATATTTTACATAAAAGTTAGTATTTTACACATAGTGTAAAAGATTCCTATAGTTTGGGAAGAATTATGCATGACGGGAAAGTCACTTTTTTTTGCCAAAAACCAGTTTTTAGAAAACATTTTTTTCTCCTAAACTGCTAACTCTAGAGTTTTGAAACTTTAGCATTATTTTTGAGGTTACAAATACAATAAACGAAAAATATATTCAGAATTTTAAAAGAACGAGAAATATTTTTTTTCAATAAAATATAAATATTTTGACTTGTAATTTAATCTCAAAGCTTGTGTTAGCGACAGAAGCCATACCGTTGGACGGATCAAAATGAAACTATACCTAAAAATAAAGCATTATGTGGAGAATGAGTTGAGATAATTTTTTTAAAAATTACCTTATTCAAAGGGGCGTTACAGTACGATTTCTGTTTTCAGAAACTGTTTTTTTGACGCTAAACGGCTCGTTAAAAAATCATGAAAATTTGTTCAAAAATTGAACAAAAAATTAGCAATGCATAAAAAAAATGAAATTTCAATCATGGCAAGAGCAATAAAGCTATAAAAACTGTTTGTTTATCCTAGACTAAGGGATCACCTGCTATACTTGTCGAATTTTGATATTTTTTTACATTATTTACATTGACTTAGAATTTTTCTGAGTTAATCCTCTGAGATAAAATTGATGTTTATAGTGGAAAATTTATTGACTTATAGGAGATATAAGAGGAATAATATTTTTAGATTAAAAAAATCACCACCAATAAACATAAATAAATTTCCTTTCTCTTCCATGGTATGATGGATTTGTCTCATAAAATCCTTTAATAAATCTATATATAGCACTCTTGAGCAAAACTTAATAACAGTTATAATTACTTGATCTTTGTGAATTGTATTATCTTACCATTATATTGAAATGTGACGAATGGACCCTTTCCTCAAGAAAGAGGATTTATGTTTGTTGACAAATATCCAGTTTTTTCACTATTCTAGTCTAATAGTTCGTATTTATTAGTTTCAAAAATTAGAAGCTCCCAACTATAAAAGTTTTAAATTATACTGAATCGTTGACTTTGACTTTGATTTGAGTATGTAAACTGGCTAATTGCATTAATCTTCGAAATTTTCTAATAGATTACCTACAAATTTTATCCAACAGACTTCCAGCTCAAACAAACCCTCTTGCTCAAACTCTGTTGTCATATGTATATAACCTTCTCAAAGTACTGAAGACAGTTAAAAGGAATATAGCTGTATATTTGACACTAAGTTGACACATCACAGTAGAATCCCTCTTTGGATGCCACCTATGGATGCCATTTATGGATTTCACCCATGAATGGCACCTGTGGATGACACCTGTGAATGACACCTATGGATGGCACCTGTGGACGACACCTATAGATGGCACCTGTGGATGCCATCTATGAATTTCACCTATGAATGGCACCTGTGGATGCTACCTGTGGATGATACCTATGGATCTCACCTATGGATCACACCTGTGGATGTCACCCATGGATGTCCACTCGATTCCTGTTAATCCAATAGATAAATCACGAGGTCAGAGTCATAAATACTTCTACAATACATATGAATTGTAATAAAAGTAAAACAAATAACTAGAATATATATCCGGATAGTGGTGAGTTGATAGACAGATGTCTATTTCTAAATAGAAACACTTGCAAATACAAGGAAAGTTTGTTATGGACCAATCATCCACTTTTAGTTGTCATGGTAACAGCAAAATTCAACGTTACTCCTATTATAATTCCTAAAAAAAAATTATAACATAAAACGAATTAAATCTAATATAACTTAATTATTCAGTAAACTGACTAAACTCAATATACATTCATAGCAACCTTATAACAGAGTACAGCAGGCAGGAAAAAGATAACACTCCCTCAGAATAAATGAGTATATATGATTTTAACAAAGGGGAAGGAAAATGATTTTATTAAATACCAAGGAGCCATAAAATTTCCATTATAATAATTCTATAAAAGACCAAAATTGTAAAACATAATTCAGAATTGAAATCTTTCGTTTGAAGATTAATAAATGTAATTAACGTACATCCTTAATTATAAATTATCTTAAAACGACGTTTTTTCTTCGATATTTATGACGTTTTTCAGAGAAAATAAGAGTATTTTCCTGTTTTAAATTTAAAAATTTTGCTTAAATATTCATTGTAAAAGGAGGTGAAGTAAACGATGTAAGAAATCCCCTGGCTACTTGAACAAAAGCCATGTTCTCTTGCAGGAGATTATTTCGTATCAAGAATTTTTTTACTTTGGCTTTTTAAAAAAATATTAACTTTATTAAACAGAAAAATTCAGTTTATTTAAATATTTTAACAAGATATTTCACCTACTTTTATTTTATAATTTATTTAAGAAAAAAAGCAAATTAGTTAATAAAAGAATATTAATGACAATGATTCTTCCACAATGGCATTACTAGAAATAGATTGAAGCTAAGAAGGATTTACCCGCCGGTAGGTAAATCAAGGCCCAAAGAGGTATGTTTTGAAATTTTATACACACCAACGTGCAGCTCCCTAACCCTAGAAATGTGACTTGTTATCTAGGTCATCCGCAATCTTGAAATCATAAAGATTAATTGCACATTTAAGAAAAATAAATAACCCTTTTAATACAACGATTATAAGACAAACCGTAGTTATATTTAAAGTAATAACTATATATAATCATATTTTGTTTAATTATTTTACAATTGTTTAACCAAATTCACCATAGTTTCCAAAAAAAATGTATATGTTGCCTAAAATTAATCTTAAAAACACATGTACAGATTATCTACACTTGGCTGCTATTTTCAGGTACAATATTATTTGGTAACTTTTGGATACACACCTACCTACCCATTCTGACACACAGACATCTTCAAAAACAAGATTGGAGAGCTTAAAACGTGCAAAGCCGCCAAAATGTTGTGCCTAGTTAACTGTTAAATCACTCATTCAGATTTATTAATTTTAGATAACGTTAGGAGAGTATATCAGTATTTAAATGATGTACGTAATATTTTTTTACTTGATACCAAGTACAGGCATGAATTTATTATTTTTCTTTAATAGAATAATATGATAATAGTAAAACATAAGAAAGATTAATTATTTTTAGAGATCTTAGCAAGGAAACATAATAAAACACATTATCAGAGAAATTTTATTTTACAAATAAGTAAAGTGCAAATATTATTTACAAGTTCAATTTATACGGTTTATACTTTCGTGTAAAAATTTACACATGTACATGGTATAAATAATTTACAACTATTTACAGAATTAATACGAAAACAATTTCTTACAGTTGAAACAAATAAATGATTGATTAATATGCCTATCAGGTACTGATTAAAAAGTAAATGAACTTTTTACCAAATATACCTCCAAATAAAATTATCTGACACTAAATATGATAAAATTAATGTGATCAGGTCATTAATGGTAGTGTTTTCCAGGATATATGACGTTACATCATTAATATTTATAAAATACTATTATTTAAGAAGTATCAGTATAACTATGTATAAATGAGATTGCTTGACATATTATTTCAATTTAGTGCAGCTTCTGAAGAAAAGCAAAAAGAAAAGTGAAAACTTATCAGAGAATGAAAATAGTTTTTGAATGAATATGTTACTTTATTTCTCTAAGACGTATATAAAAAAAACAGCAATAACCTATCAGTCAAGACAATGAATTATAAGGAATGAGAAAACTGATTCAGTCGTTTAATTAGTTCGTTTCTGAAATTAGCTCCTAGTTTCAAGTAGACCTGTACAATAAGCAAGAAATTACCCTGCAACTATGTATAAAAAAGAGTCAAACACAGGAAAGAAAGTATGTGATGTGCGGAAGGATGAAGCCACCTCTGCATTATTTAATTAACAAAACGTTCTCCAGCCATTACATCTTGGAATGCAATCTTCCAACAAAGGGTCTTAGTTTATATATAACAAACACAGCTCTCTTAAATATCAAAGATGTGACAAGTACTGAGCTCTGTAGTACTAATAATATCCACTTAACTACCACTCAGCTAGATTAAAATCATTTGAAATGAAGTCATCCTTCAGGATATTAATCACAACGACTGCCAACGCAAGCTAGCACAAGTTCTAGTCAACGAAGAATCCACTAATATTACTGCTACGGATTCTAACAAAATAATTTTAAATTGAACTGGACAAAATTCAAATAGCGCAAGAGTTAAGTAAAGCAGACTTTCAAAACAAAAGAAACTAGCGGGTGATTCAAAATGATACAACTATTTATTAGCACCTAATTAGGTTGGGAAAGTTTATTTTTACACTATTAGAGGTACTGTCAAACATTGTTGTAAATTCTGAAATTCTGAAAAATACATTGAATTCGGAAAACCAGGGGTTCATAAACAATAAGTTATTTAAAAACATTTATAGAATCATTAACACCTACTATTTGGAGGAAGTTGATAGAATAACAGGAGCACTTCATAGAGAGAAAGTATGAATAAATAAACTTGAACTAATTGTAAATTGAAACCTTAATGATTGGAGAAATTGAGAAAATGATATCTGACATTCTGGACACTGTCAGGAGAAATACTTGTTTTAACAATAGTGCATACAATTTTACAAGATCTACCTAGTATTAAAACATCAAAAATTCCCAAATCTCCTGTTTCTTTTTAATTATTCATCAATTATGTAACTTTATTAGACACAGTATAAATTGTTCATAATCAAATTGTTCAATAATCTAATTATTATACTGATATGTTTTAAAATCAGTTCACTTAACAAGAACCAAAATTATACATGATAACTCTAAATTAATATTTAAGTAACCAAAGAAATTTGGATTTATTCATTTAAAGCAATCAATTTCCCATTCTGCATGTGATAACATTTCAAGGTTTTATGATGATCTATGCTGATTCGGGTTTAAAATTCTAATACATTATTTATCTGTATGAGTTGTATTTCTTCATATTTAACACTTAATTTTAACATATTAATAATAATAAACATCATTATAAATAACCTCGGTAAATTTTTTTCCGTAGATGTGATCATATTTCATTCATCGTAAAAGTATTTAATTGGATTAGAGGAATTAAAATTCATTACTTCATTAATAGTATTGGTAAAAGATAATTTTTGTTAAAAAGTGTACTGAACAGAGACTAACTACTAATACAAAAATTGAAACACTCACTTTTCTTCATTTGGATCTACTTTAAATAATAAGTATTAAAACAGAATGAAAACCGTACGAAAATGAGGCATTATTTTTTAAACAAAAATTACTAATTTTAAGTACACCTTAAGATACATACAAGAGAGGGTATAATGTTCAACAGTTTTGTTAAGGTATGTTATAGTTATCCAAAGATAGTTAACATAAAAACTATAATAGTTTTATGGGCTTCAGTATATATAATTTGCTTCCCAAGTGAAGTTATTACTTGAACTTCAGTATATCTTGAAATCCATCCCAGAAAAGAACAGGTAAAAACGACAGACTATTGGATCATCAATCGTATCTATCATTTCCTTAGAGTTGCATTAAATATATATATATATAAATTTTATTATAAATAACATTATTTTACAAACTATATACAAGTTGTCCCATTAAAACATTGCTTAATATTTTTAATTTTACTGAATATTATAAAATTTGACAGAAATATATGTACAGGTATTCGTACAGGTTTTGTATCTTAAGCAAAGCCAGGTTAATTAGACACTAGTCATATATAATTTGCACTCTCATAACTTCAAACTTGGTAACATTTGTTTAATATCTTGACATAAAGATTAGCGCAAAAAGTAGAGGAGGGTGTAAGTAGGCTCTGAATGAATCAAACAAACACACACACACACACACACACACACACACACACACACACACACACACACACACACATACTTTAAATAAATAATATATATATATTCAAATATTTCACATATTGGAGTTTAACACAGTTTTTTCTTCTGTTCCCTGATATATTTCCTATCGGAATGACTAAACTGAACACCCAATAGATACAAAGATGTAGTATTAGCTTTCAGACATAGATTATACAGAAAAGTAGCATCGTAGGCGTTCCAAAGCCTTTAGCTAACTAGACTAAAGCATTAAATAAATAGCATTCTTGGAGGCATTATGAATTAAGGTTGAGGTTTTATTAATAAATTCATTATATATATATCCATCAATAGAAATGCAAGTAATGTATTATTTCTGTATTTGTAATGTGAATTCAGATCTGTGAGACACAACAAGATTTGTACATTAGTATAGCTGCAACTTTAATATCTGAGAGATTTATAATACTTATAAGATCTCCAAAAAAGCAATGAGTGTAATATGTAGTTGTCATTACATCCCTGTACTAGTTTACACATACTATTCACTATTTTTCGATTATTGATTTAATAACGCAAACTGACACAAATGTGAGAAGCAAGAATGTCAGGTATATTTTCTTTCTTAATAGCAATATTTTAAAAGTTATTAAGCAGTATAAATTATTTTCTATTGCCTATTTTAATAAATAAAAATTCCAAAAATGTTGATCATTAGATACTACTCCTATGAAAATCTCAAATAACAAATTTCAGTATAGCATGAACGGTAGCTGAACTAAACAAAAAATAGTATCACTATTGGTATTAAGTACGCTTCCCTTGCTCCAAATTTGAGATACATATATGTACAGGTACTCCTTCTCCTATCCAGAGGAATTTGTATTTTTAATTACATATATTTGTAATGGTACATCAAACAATACACCAGTAGTGTATTTATAACAATTGCATATACATATTACTTTTTTATGTCATACTTTATATAATTTATTATAAATAATATATATATGTATATATATATATATATATATATATATATATATATATATATAAAGATTTCACAGAAACACTCAAAATAACAATCAAAGATCAAACCACAATATGAAATGGGAAAACAAGACTAAGATCTTTCAACCGTAACAAGTGATCTTCATCACAGTCAAAAAAAACCCAACCAGTTGAAGACCGCTTGTTACGGTTGAAAGATCTTAGTCTTGTTTTTCCATTTCTTATTGTGGTTTGATCATTGATATATATATATATATATATATATTTTTACTTAGATTAAAGTTAGAAAATTTTGAGTGGGCTACATACAACTTTAACATAAGTAAACTCATTGTCAGAACTAATAAATAATGATTTGTTAAAATCAATACTTGGTAAGTAAGATGATCCGAATGTTTGTGATTCTATAATGAAAAGTAACACGTAACATTAGAATTGATATCAATGTTACATAGTGACTTCAATTACCAATTTTAAAAGTAGACAAATAACAATAACCAAGTGAGATTAGTGAACTCAATAGACCATATTACTTTTTAAATCATTATATTGAATGAAAGAAATAAAGAATGTAACCTGATGCGTTATAAATTAGGTACTGAAAAAAGCAAAAATTCACATGGCACTTGTGCATGCACTACTCTTGAAAACTTGCAAGAAAATCGTGAACCTTTCTTTCATTTTTAGAGAGAATTGTTCAAGCATGTCTTTTGTAAAACTAACAGTTATAATGGTTGAAAAAAAAAAATGAATTACCCTCTTCGATTTTTTTTTGGGCTTGATCGTGAAGGGTTCATATTTTCTTAAACTTTCATTATATATAACAGATTATTGAATCTGTTATATATATATATATATATATATATATATATATATATATATAACATGTTTTTAGAATAAATACTTGAAACAACAATCATTGTTCAAACTACAACTTGGTTTGGACGTTGATATATATATAATATATATATATATATATATATATATATATATATATATACATTTTTTCGATAAAGATACGATCCGAAATGGGCAAATATAGTTCAGTGTACATAAAAAAACATAGAGAAATTAAAAACACATTTACAGTCTCTAATTTTTGGTTTGAACCATCCTCAGGGGAGATAAGAGAGGGAAACCAAGCGCACTGGTTCAGAGACGGTTGAGGTCTCCAAATTAGAGACTGTAAGTGTGTGCTTTTAATTACTTTATGTTTCTTTTTCTAACTTGAACTATGTTTATCTCGTGTGTGTGTGTGTGTGTGTGTGTGTGTGTGTGTGAGAGAGAGAGAGTGTGAGTGTAACATCAAAGGAAATGGAGATGCATAGTTTTTTTAACTAAAACATATTGGAAATAGACCATTGAGTTGATAAACTTTAAATAACTCATTATTGTAACTTAATAAATTAATTCTTCAACATTTCATGTCAATAAATAATGTTATATATATTTTCCTTATTTTTTTCATGAAAATGGATTTATAAAATTTAAGGAATGAGATTTTTTTGTATAAAAGTTGTTAAATATAAGGGTAATATCAATGTATTTATTAAACTACATTGATCTATAAATATTTTTAATTTGTGTTGTATGATAATAGTTTTTTTTTCTGTCACGGATACTTACAGATTTGATAACTGGTTGATCTGTAATTACATAAGCAATATTATAATTATCTAATAATGCAACTTGAGCCAATTTTTTATAATGAACAATTAAAATGATCAAAGAAGTTCCAGTGGTTCACACTTATTTAAGGATATATGCATTATACTATTTGTTTTAATAATAAAGTTATTGAAATAATACAAAGATTGTCATTGTAAAACAAAATTTATATTTAGAATGAATTATTGTTTGATAATTCAAATAATGGTAATCTACTTATAATTTCTAAGAAGTTTTTTCTATGATTTCATCATACTACATTGAATAAACCATATCCGGCCATGGAATTAAAAACTTAACTAAAAGTTCCAGTAAGTATAATTAATATTACTATCTAAAAAATAGAATTATATATACAAATATAAAATAACATGGAAATAATTCAAACTTTAGAAACATGTATTTAAACTTTAAATTATATACTCTTATAAAAAAATTAAATATAAACACTTACTCACTATGATCACAATCTCTTTTGAAAAAATTAATTTAAATAAAATTCTAAGACGATTTGGGAATGTATGATTAATGCAATCTATGTTTCACACTTTCTAACTTTAAACAATTAATTTATGTTAAGCCTGTCAGACTGTTACTTCCTGCGTTTGAGAAGCTGTACTGCTTTGAAGGTGAGATATTCCTTGATCTATTACTTCAGCAGGTTCTTCAGTTTCAATCGTAATCTCAAGTCTACTAGCTTCTTGCATAGCAATAATCTTAGCTGCAAACTTCCTATTTCCCATTCTGAGAAGTCTGTCCTTGAGAGAATCAAGCTGATATGAAATTAGCTTGAATTCATCCTATTAACAAACAATAAAATTCTAGAAACAATTATCATATACATTTATATTAATGATATACATAATTATATTCATTCTTGAACTGCCTCATTTTCACCTTTGACTAACAAAAAAGGCGTATAATTAAAAGTTTAGCCGATGCATAAAAAAACCTCTTGAATGTTGTTCAAAAGTAAATATGTATTCAATAAAAGTGTAGCTATTGCTTAGGGACTGAAAATTTAAATTAACTGCAGCATGCAAGAATGAAGTTACAGCATAACCTTTTAAAATATGTATTTATTTTAATTATATATTATTTATATAATTAATGTATAAGATATAACATATTATTTATATATAAATGAATATTTTAAATTAAATTACTTATTTTAAAATATCTTAGCAAAATCACGTAACTAGTTGATAAGTCAGAGCATTACGTGTTACATAATTTTAACTCAGTTACAGTTAATTCTGCTATTGCCATACTTTCTAGTAAAGGTTTCCAAATTATACCCATTTTATTATTGACTGATGATTTTCTTTAAAAAAAAATATAGTGAATACCTCTAACAATTGCAGTTTTTGTCAGTCAATCTCTTTTTGACTTCATTCATTTCTCTTCTATGGCCATTTTCTCTGCTTGTTATTTACTTGATTATGCATTTAAGGTTGGGAAGTTGGTTGTAACCTGAATTGGTTATTCTTCCTTGCAAATGCTGGGCATGCCAAACTTTTTACTTCGTTACTAGCGGTAATATATTTTTGCATAAAATAACTTATTTTTTGTGCGTAGAGCCTTTAATTTATCCATTATCCCAGTATGAGTAAATACCACACAATTAAGGATTGCACAACTAATGAGGTATCATAAAAGTTCGCAGTGGCTTTTGTCCTTTAGTGCAACATACGTTACTATTTGTTTGTATTTCTTACTTCAAATATATGTGACTGCATGTTTTAAATATGTAGGTATTATTTAAGATAAAAAAAATCTGGAGTGGCCTACACTCAACTTTACTATAAGTAACTTAATATCAAATTTCTTGAGTATATAATATATAACGTCTCATTTAGGCATAATGTAAAAATCTAAATGGGATATGATTATTAGTCTTTCATTCCTGAGGTAGTACAGATAGTGATTGAAGGACATATCAATATATAAGCTTATTTTTCTACATCACACAGCTGATGCAAATAATTTCATTAGTATAACTACAGCAGTAATAACATTTTCGAAAAACCAAAGTGAACATTTTTTGATACGAAATATTCTCCTACAAGAGAACATGGCTTTTGTTCAAATAGCCAGTGGATTTCTTACATCGTTTACTTGACATCCTTCTACATTGAATATTAAAGTAAAATTTTCAAATTTAAAACAGGAAAATAACCTTTTTTTCTCTGAAAAACATCATTAACAGCGAAGAAAATGTTGTTTTAAGGTGATTTATAATAAAAGATGTACGACAATTACATTTATTAAACTCTAAACGAAAGATTTCAATTTTGAATTATCTTTTACATTTTTGGTTTTTTACAGAATTATTAAACTGGAAATTTTATGGCTTCTTAGTATTTAATAAGATCATTTTCCTTCCTCTTTGTCAAATAACATATACGAGGTATGTAAATAAAGTAGTGAGACTGATTTTTTTTAAATTTTCTATTCAAATATAATTACAATGTGATATTGTCACCTTCAAAATAGTTCCCTTCGGAAGCCACACAGCGCTGGAGACGGTCCTTCCAATCATTGTAGCATTGCTGGAACTCGGATTCTGGAATGGCCTTCAGCTGGTCGGTTACAGCAGTTTGTTTGTTTTGTAGTGTCCCGAAATGAGTTCCCTTGAGGTGATTTTTCAATCCGGGAAGAGGAAAAAGTCACAAGGACTCAAGTCTGGTGAATAAGGAGGCTGAGGAGCAACAGGAATGTTTTTACTGGCCAAAAACTCGTTTATTGAGAGGTCTTGGGAAAGGTTTTTCGGAACCATTTTCGCACAAATTTTTCTCATCTCCAATTCATTGGTCAAAATGTGATGAACGGAGGTGTGATTCAAATTCAACTGTTCCCCGATCATTCTGACTGTCAAGCGTCGATCTGAACGCACAAGGTTCCGTACTCTGTTGACATTTTCATCGGTGTTTGCACTTGAAGGCTTCGTGGTTCATCTTCAATCGACTCTCTTCCTTCTGAAAATTCCTTAAACCACCGAAAAACCTGTGCCCTTGATAAAACACGTTCTCCATAGGCCTCCTGAAGTTTTTCAAAAGTTTCGGTTGCATTATGTCCAAGTCTGAAGCAAAATTTGATTGCACACCGCTGCTCGGTCACTCTTTTCAAAACCATTTCACGAAAACCAACGCTACGGACAAACAAATGACTGTGGCGAGTTCAGATTCATACTGGAGGCGCATCACACGTGCACCTGACGCTACTCAAGGCCACGCGTCTCCAGCGTTGCCAGATCGAAAGCGACGTTGCGTACTTTATTTACACACCTCGTATACGAATTTTTTCTGAGTGAGTGTTATCACTTTCCTGCACAATATTATTCCCCTTATATCTCATATAAGTCAATAAACAATTTAAATTGTTCCTTTATAAATATCAATTTTATCTCAGTGGATTCACTCAAAAAATTTCTATGTCAATGTAAACAATGTAAAAAAATATAAAAAAATTCGACAAGTATAGCAGGTGATCTCTTAGTCCAGGATAAACAAACAGTTTTTATAGCGTTATTGCTCTTTCCCGTAATTGAAACTTCATGATTTTTTTTTATATAGTTAATGGGTTAGTTCCACTGAGGTTAGTAATATTAGAATTAGTAATAATACATTCCGTCATACCTCGTAAAGTCTCTGAAAAGCTCGACCGGTTTCGGGTCCGTCTGGATCCCATCTTCAAGAGCACCTAACTGACTGTGAATGTCACTTAATAAAAACGAGATTAGGTCACTTTACTGTAAGAAAAACAAACTTAACAAACAACTCATGACAGAACACCTAAGACTATCCAACACATTACAAACTGAAACATTTTTAACAGCTACAGAAAGCATTAATATCAAAATTCAGAGACATTTAGACGACAAATACAAACAAAATTGATAACCTTCTCAACAAATATCACAAAAACACCGACAAAGAAAACACTTTCTTCCCTAGACTAATTAACAAAACCGATATAACATTTACGGCAACGGAAACTGACTTACTACATAAAGGACTGAAACATAACATTGGACGGAAACTCAACACTAAGGATATAGAGACCCTCATAACAGACACTGAAATAGCCATAAGACAAATTCTAAATGATGAACAAACCCACGTTAGACACTTAGCCTCGGAAATAATTAATAAAATAATCAACAAAAACGAATCTCTTAAAGACAACAACCGCGATAATGTATGCATTAAAAAAATAAAAAACAAAATACAAAAAGCCAACGCAATAGCAACCAAAGCTGATAAAGGTAACACAATTGTTATAATAAATAAATCCGACTATATCAAAAAAACAAAAGAATTTATCGAGAATAATAACTACGAGAAACTTCAAACCGATCCGACAAAAAAATTCCAAAATGAAATAAGAACCATCATTAATAACTCCCCCACACTGATAAAACCAAGTGAAACATATAAGTTTATTAATATGAACCCAAAGGCACCACAACTAAAAGCCCAAATTAAATTACACAAGGAAAATAGCCCAATTAGACCCGTAATAAAGTATAGGAATGCACCGGCTTATAAAATATCCAAACAAGTCGCAAAAATATTAAAAGATAAGGTTATGTTACCGAACACCTACAACATCAAAAACATGGTTGACCTAATAAACAAAGTGAAAGACATAACAATAAACGCACAAACCAAACTTGTTTCATTCGACATTGAAAACTTATACACTTCTGTTCCCGTCACAGAAACACTTAACATCATACGCGAAATAACTAATGTACATGAACATGACAATGGTACAGAAGAACTAATAAAACTAACTAAAACTCTCAAACAGAACTACTTCAGATTTAACAATGATTTCTACAAAGCAAATGATGGATTAGAAATGGGACATCCAACATCTGCGATACTTCCAGAAATTTTTCTCCAAGAACTCGAAAAGGTCTATGTAAATGTTCTAAAGTCAAAATTTAACGTTGTTTACTATTGCAGATATGTTGATGACTCCTTCCTAATAGTCAATAACCCTAGTAACCAAAATATAATAGACATAAAGAATTATCTCAACTCACTAAACAACAAAATCAAGTTCACCCACGAAATAGAAACAAATGACAAATTAAACTTCATAGACTTAACAATAGGAAAAAAAAGACAAACTCACTCAGCTTTCAAATATACCGCAAACCAACTACCACCGACACAACTATACATAAATCATCACTCCACCCACCACAACAAAAAACATCCGCGTATAGATATATGATTGATAGATTACTAAACATACCCATGAATGCAATTAACTATAATAAGGAATTAAATACCATAAAAACAATAGCAAAAAATAACGGGTATAAGGAAAAAATTATACAAAGACTAATAAATGAAAGAAGAAATAAACACAATACTAACAGTACAACACCGGAAATAGCGAACAGATACGCATCTTTAACTTACATGGGTAAACCTAGCGAAAAAATTGCGACTCTTCTAAGAAAATATTCATTAAAAATAGGTTATAAAACGAATAACACTATAAACCAAATCACAAACAACACAACAGAGAACAAAGATAACAAATTCGAAAAAAGCGGAATATACAGGATTAAATGCAAAGATTGCGGTAAAAACTACATCGGGCAAACGGGAAGGACACTAAAAGACAGTCAAAGAACACATTAAAGACTACACCAACAACACAAACAGATCAAACTATGCACACCACTTAAACAAATTTGGACATAACCCAGACAGTATGGAAAACACAATGGACTTACTACAGACGGGAAAAAAAGGACAACGAATGAACATACAGGAACAAATAGAAATATACAAACATAAAATGACAGACAATATAATCAATGAACAAACAAACCACCAAACCGAAATTTTAACAAAACCACTAATAACATTTAAAAATCGACACAAGGAACTGGAAATAGATAATGAAATAAGAAATAAAAGGAAAAAACATAGCAATTAAAGAAATATGCAAAAACAAAAAAAAAATTAACTACACAGACAAAACTGATTCCACAATGTAGATGGCATATATAGGTAGGTTATAGGAAATAAACATTCACAGTCAGTTAGGTGCTCTTGAAGATGAGATCCAGACGGACCCGAAACCGGTCGAGCTTTTCAGAGACTTTACGAGGTATGACGGAATGTATTATTACTAATTCTAATTTTTTTTTATGAATTGATAATTTTTTGTCCCATTTTTGGTCAAATTTTTATTACTTTTTAATGAGCCGTTTGGCGTCAAAAAACATTTTCTGAAAACAGAAATCGTACTGTAACGCCCCTTTATCGAATGTAATTTTGAAAAAAAATATCTCAACTCATATTCCACATAATGTTTTATTTTTAGGCATAGTTTCATTTTGATCCGTCAAACAGTATGGCTTGTATCGCTCTCACAAGGTTTGAGATTGAATTATAAGTCAAAATTTTTACATTTTATTGAAAAAAATATATCCATTTGTTTTAAAATTCTGAATATATTTTTCGTTTGTTGCATTTGTAACCTCAAAGATAATGTCAAAATTTCAAAACTCTAGGGTTATCAGTTTAGGAGAAATAAATGTTTTCTAAAAAACGGTTTTAGGCAAAAAAAGTGACTTTCCCATCATGCATAATTCTTCCCAAACAATAGGGATCTTTTCCCTATGGGGCCCATTTTTGTGTAAAATATCAACTTGATCCATCAAAGATTCTGGACCGTAGCTTGGTAACAAGCAATGCTAACACACTCACCCACCCACCCATACACACACAGACATCATCGAAAAAACTTCATAAAACGACTTCTGGGACCTCAAAACATGTAATTCCGTCAAAATCTCGAGATCGAATTTTTTCACGATCACTATACTTTACTTATAGTAAAGTAAAAATATTTTAACTTTATTTCAATGTATGTATATAACAAGCCAAGGTCGTTTTTGTACAGTGTATGTTCCCCTTGTACTTAACAGTTCAGTGCAGTTATTTTTCCATTGTATATACAAAATGAAAGTGCAGAAAAACTTATGGTCTTAAAACATAAAGGTAGAATAAAAATTTCATTACAGTTAGCCTAACTAGAAATTAAAATAACATCAATAACCAGAGGTAAGTAAAATTTCATTTATCTAATATTAATCTTTATTTCATTTTCACTACATGTGATGATATTTCTATAACAATTATAGTTATATCAGTATTAAAATCTTAACATCTTTGAAACTAACATTTTATTAATAACCCAAGAAAAACATTCTGTTTAATTAAATTTGAACAACATATGTGTATAAAACATACCTGAATTTCATTTTCAGTTAACTTCCGGTCAAAGCCAGTTGTGGAAGATGTTGTTGAAATAGGAATTTGTGAGTTTGTAGAATGAGGCTTATTGAGAAATTTAGATATTTGTAATTTCGGCACAGTGCTGAAATTTTCTTCGGATTTTCCGTGGCCTTTAAATACCATGTATGCCTGTAATAAAAAAGTTATGAAACCTCAGTTGAGTTATATTCAAGGAAACTTTGAATTTTTATATACAATTTTTATATACAAGAAAAATTACATTAAAGCGATGGAATTAATATGTTAGCGAATTCAGGATAAAAAGTTAAGCAACAGTTTTTATTAGGGAGTGAGTGGGAAAGAAAGAAAGAGAGAGAGAGAGAGAGAGAGAGAGAGAGAGAGAGAGAGAGATAGAGAATGCAAATACAGATAATATTCAAAGAGTAAAATAAACATGAACAAAATTGGTATTGTTTTCGGAAAATGAGTATAGAGAAGGATCTAATTGTAAGACAGATAACAAAGGAATTGACATTGATATCGAGCGATTGATAAATACAGGGAGTGAGATATAGATAAAGAAAAGGAGAGGGAGAGTAGTGGTATATGTCACAATATTTAAATAAAGTGATCCTCGCTATTAAGTTAATAATCGTAATATATTCGGATCAAATAAGGATAGAGTGCATTAACAAATTGTATAAAGATGGATACTGTCAGCAACACTACTTGATTATCAAGTCAATTTCCATTTTTTTTCACTTTTGAATAAAATAATCAGTGTATTAAATGTGTATAAGCAGTGAAAATGTTATAAAAATTTGTTGTAAAAAATAGAGCTATGGGAATCAAGGATTTATTGGAAAGAAAATAAAAAGAAATAAATTAAGATTATTTGTATTTGTTACAAAGTGTTAAAAATGCAGAAATAAGCTTATTCAGCAAAAAATGAAAAAGGCAAAAAATTCCTTGAAGGAAGGAATTCTATAAATACAGCTGGAGTGTTGGGCATATGACTTTTTTTTTGCAGTGGCCAGTGTGACACACAATTGTGACATCATGACTCTATGTCTTATGACACTGGATAGTGCTGTTCCATGTGAGAATGCCCGGAAGTATAGATCAAAATATTTTGGTTGGTCTGAAAGGCCTCCTCATGTCATTGACTCTGTCCCAGAATTGTTAGTTTTCCACAAATTTATATATATTCGTGATGTGTTTTATGGTGTTCTTTCTGTAAGTTTGGTTTTTATATATAAAGGATTTCACATAAACACGTAAAATAAGTGGTATTTTAAAATACCATTCTTCCCTCCTACTCTTCTCAACCCCTCACCAGCTTAAAATTTAAGGAAATTTGGTTTTATTATTCATTTAACCTCAATATTTAAACAGTTAATATTATTGTTTATTGTTTTAAACAAATTTGTTTGTTTATTTATTTTTCCTTTTTTATTGTTTTTAATATTTACTTCATTTTAAAAAACAATATTTTTCTTTTTTATCTTCATTCATTTATGTTCTTTAGTTTTTGTTTTCTGTTCTTTTGTTAAGTTTTCTTGTCTTCTTTATCTCCGTCAGTTAGTATCACAGATTGAATGCTTCTTCAATGGGACTCAGTATTCCCTTTTCTTAGAAGTGGCTCACATCTGCCTGCCGTATAACGACACAGTCAAAATATATTAGCCCGTCGTTGTGATCTCTTATATTTTTTCGTTGAGAGAATTTATTTTATTTAGTTGTCCAACCGTCCAAACATTTTAAAATTGCTTATATGTTCTGCTAAAATAAATAGTGACTCTGTAAGTTTCCAGGTTCAAATGAAACATTCATATGGCACCGTTCCAGCTTTATTTGAAATGATTTTGTTAGCCAGAAGTAAGAAGTTATTTAGTTAGAAAACTATGAAGTTCACATTTCTCCAGGACTAACGATACTAACAGTACTAAACCTTCTATTAAACTAACCTTCAGTTATTGACTTTTAAATATATAAACTCTTTAAGCTACAGTAAGAAATTATAAAAATTATTATTAGTTATCTTTTAAACAGTAACGGTCTGCATCTGAGTTAACAAGATGAATAAGATTTTATTACTTCCTTTGATTATGAAATTCCATATATATATATTTATAACTTTAAATTACACAAGCACGACACAGAAAAAGGAATAAAAAACACACTTACAGAATTCTCAATATTTCGAACTGTTGTTCATCATCAGGTGTAGACTAGAAGAGAGGACGAAGTGAGAGAGATCTCCCCATGTGGAAGGACGGAGCGCGAATGAAGCAATCATATATATATATATATATATATATATATATATATATATATATATATATATATAAAATATATATAAGGATAAATAATGTATAATGTATCGACCGTCTGATAGAATAGAAGTAAATATTAATCGGGCTTTAGTCTGTATTCTAGATTCAGATTAAACTCTCAATGCCAACGTTTCGGTTTTATTTAAAACCTTTTTCATAGGTAGAAGTAAGTAATTTGAATGGAGGAAATTATAACTTTACTTAATCATAAATAAAAAGAAATAATTTCTGGAAGGTTATATGATTAAGTGGGGTTGTAGTTTTATCTATTCAAATTTCTTACATCTACGTATAAACATTTTTTTAAGTAAACCGAAACGTCGTCATTGAGGTTTTCATTTAAACCTGGAATACGAACTGAGTCCTGATTAATATTTACTTATATATTAATCAAAGCGTAGAAACAAATGTAAAATTCTTCACTTATTATTTTAATGATTTGGTTGATAACTATAATAAAGTTTTACTATTTATCTACTATGCATGTAATCAGTATTTCAGGAACTTAAGAGTTTTTACAACCTTTTGTTTTTGTAACTATAATAAAAAATGTGTTTATCAAATATGTTGGTTTTGTTTATTATTTTATAATACCCTTGCACAGATATTCATCTTACCTTTATGCTCATAATTGTATTTTCTTCCGTTAACGTTCTTCTTTCTTTGATGAAGGTTTTATTTAAAAAAAAAAAGTATTATTTTTAAGACATTTTTTTGTAATACGAAGTTACCACATAAAATAAATGATGAAAACTAGACAAGATTAGAATTTTGACTATGGTAAGGAAAATTAGAAATGATAAAGTCAATAGTTACAGCACCATTGTTAAACATAATTGCAAAGTTTCTGAAGTAACAGAATAACAGATGATGGATATATATGGAGAATAACTATATTTTTCCCTTGCCAAAATGTATCTAAATCAGGATACCTGGATTCCCTACAATGGACGCATTTATACCTTTGTGTTTCGTTAACTCTCTGTTTGAGTTGAATAGAAATACAAACGGCACTAAAAAATCCATCCTTTTATTTTAGTTTATTATGAACTGATAAATAATTCAATTACAAAATTTGCATTGTGGTGATAAAGCAATGACTGGTTTAGTAAATTAGTTAGTAAATTAAATTCGCTGAAAGCAAGCACATAAACGTTATTAAGGAACATACTTCTAATCCTAGGAAATATGCAAATTATTAAACAAATTGTAATAAATTAAGCAATAACTAAACAAACTTAATAAACGTACCTTGCTTCCAAAAATAAGCCCAAGTAACAAGGTTATTGTGAGCTGTGTGTGACAAAAGAAAATTATGTACAGCAGATCAGGGTTTGCTGGTGATTGCAGAAAAAGCCTGAAAAGATTACGTCATAAGTTTAATATAAGTCTAAAATAATAATTTATTCGTAAATTATTATCAAATTTTGTTGGAAAGCACGCATTTTTTATGGCTTTATGCAAAGGCATGGTTGGAAATTCCTGCAACTTTATGCACAACTTTTATATTATTTGTATAATTTTAAATTTTACAAAGTATTAATTGTCTAATTAAAAGCTACTAGTTTTTTGTCTAAATATTGTTAATAGTTAATTTGTTTTTTTAAATATTTCTAAATACAAATTGTTTCATCCGTTGATTGATTATTGATTTTTATTCTAATATAAAAAGAAATTTAATTCAATCAAATTTACATTTTGACTTTTAGATATTTTAATAAAATGCATAGAGCACTAATCCGACACGTGATTCCAGATGGAATTTAGCAGTTTTTTTTTAAGTGCCGTAGTACGTTTTGCAATAATCTCTATTATTTTATCATAGGCAACTAATACAACGGCAGTTCGAGATGAAAAATTTCAAGTTTTTAAAATAGCCGTGAAAAAATTAGTACTTGTTTTCGTATAAAATACAATAAAGTATCTTTCTAATTATATAATATTTCCCAAAAACAATATGGCATACTTCCATACATGTTTTACATATTTTGATATGTAAAATAAAATATTTTGACATGAGTTACATATTTTGATAAATTTGATCACGGTTTGTGAAACGGTGCAATTTGTAGTGATTACAAAATTTTGTTTAGGCATTTAACCCCCACCCAAAGAGTAAGGAGAGTTTGGCAACAGTATTTATGTTAAAAATCTAAAAATAAATATTATTGTAGTTTTAAAGAAAGAAACAAGTCCATTTAAAATTCTAAATATGGCAATTTATTAACTTCTTGTACCGTCACCATATAACAAGTAGTCCTAAGACAACCCATAGATAAAATTGAACTTCTAGGCATTTCTGTGACATCCATACATTATAAAAAAATAAAACTGAATAGGTAATTGATGAATCTGAATATTTGAATAACGCAAATCATTTTGATTAAAGGAAAAGATGATAAAAATATGTTAGTAAAAACCCTGTATATTTACTTTCTTAACTTCTTTTCAAACAATAATACTTTGGCAGAGACAATTTTGCAAACTTCCCTGTCATTATCATAAGTATTGGCAAGTCAATATCGTGACCCTTTGCCCATAATCTTCAAAAAAAGTTTTTGAATTAGCCTAGCTAGTCAAAAATATGTGATTGAAATTGTTTTTAAAATTAAAAGAAAATTTTAATATTTCAAACATTAAAGATTTTTTAAGTTTAACCAAACGTTATGAAGTCTATAGGCAGGATATTGAACTTAGATTATCTGAAAACAAAGATTATATAAAGAAACACACAGATCTACAGAATATGTATACTTGACAATTAAATGTGTATACTTGATAAGGAAACACTGACCTAGTTCAGAAAAAAATTATAGTTATTTTAGAAATCAACTTCTCTTAACTAATTTAGTAATTTTTACGAAAAATATGAAGCTATTTTTTTGAGAGAACATATGATTTAATTAAATAAAATTTCAAATTGGAAAGTGTAGTTGTACAACTCAGGATAAGTAAGTTATAAACAAACGTTTTTGTTGTTACTTCGTTGGAACATTTATAAATATTATAAAATATATTATAAATATAAATTCTAAGGTAGTAAAATCAGTTATTATGTGGTATTTACCCTAAAATGTATAAATATAAAGTTGTGATAATAATCATAATGGATAAATTATATGTAGTATTTTAACACTATTTTTTTTGTAGAAATATTTTTTACGAAAAAATATTACAATATTAAAAAATAAACAATTTTTTCTAATGAGAGAGTGAGAGTGAGAGTGAGAGAGAGAGAGTGAGAGAGAGAGAGATAATAATAATAATATAACCTAAAAAGAAGAAACAAATTTTTATATTTCAGAAATTGCTCTCTATTAAACAACTTACATGGAGATATTGAGAAACACTGAGAGGAGGAACTCATTGTAAATAGCCATTGAAATAAAGCGGCTCTCATTAAAATCTGACGGAGCCTTGCGAACAACAATGCACAGGCGAATCCCCCACACCAAAAACAACACTTCAACTGAAAAATAATGACATGGAACCAGAAATAATAAACACATTCATATTGCCAGTCATTTCTGCTATATGCGTCCGATATAAATAACTAAAAGTAAATGGAAAATAACTAATTTAGAATTAATTGAATATAATGCCGAGAGTTGAAGATGAAATGTTTTTTCTTTTACACTCACTAATTAGTTAAGTCTGCAACTGACTTCTATAGATGAAATTCTAACAACTTTAATACAACATGCAATGCAGTTTTAATATTATATAATTAAATAATGAAACAACTTGGAATAATTTATAATTCTATACAACAAGAATATAAATTATTCAGGGTTTGATAACTTAAGTTTTTACTATACATGATGTTTATTTACTACAATCCATTGAAATTTATTTTTAGATACATACAGAAGATCATATTTATAACATGGAAATATATTAACATACGTGTTTCTTAAATTAGAATATAAGTAACCTTTATTTTTACATATTTCATAAACCACTTTGAGGGAAAATTAAAAACACATTTGAAATAAATGCTTTATCTTTACTTCAACATTTGTTTAAAAAAATATGAGTAATTTTAAATGATTAAATAAAAGTTTTCTATTTATTGAAGTTTTAAAAAAAGTGCTTAAAGAAATTAAATGATTTAGAGATTGATTAAAGGAAGTGCAGGAGACAAGGATGTTTTAACATTTAAGTAATTGTATGCATTATAAAGTGTCTGTCTTTAATATGTACAATCTTTTACCATTGATTAATTACATATCCCTTAACAGACAGAATTCCATAAAGAAAATACTTGTGTGGCAGACTACACTAGAAGTTGCTTTATTTGTTTTGAACAGTGACTACAGAATAACCCTGTAACTACCACACTTGTTAAAAGTTAACATTTTAGTTCCCGTGTCTTGTCCTGTTCGTCAGTCAGTGGTGCGACAGGTTTTTAGTCTGATACTAACTCTTTTGCATTGTCTGTAATACTGTCAATTTTCGTAGTAGTTTGGTCTGATCTTTTACCAAGAAGCTAATCTTGAGTAAGCTGTATTAAATGTTCTGTCTAGTTGGTTTGTCAGTGTATGCAGAGGATTCTAAGACTAAGGACATTGACAAACGGATCAAGATATTCTACAAGTTTAATATTTTCAATGGTGGTCGACCGTTTGATGTAGTTTTCCAACGTCTTTAATCTGGTACTTTAATCTGTACTTTTAAGTACACTGATTATGAAAGTTTTTAGTGTATTATTGAGTTCAAGTTACATGGTAAAAACATTTATTCTGCACTGTTTGGAGGATATTGTTGCTCGAAAATGTTAACTTACGAGTATACCAAAAAGAGCATGCCTAAGTCACTACCGATGGATTATTACCTTGTACTCAACGTCTCAATAGAAACAGAAATTTCTATGAATCTAAGGATTGGAAAAAAGGTATATAAGATAACTAAGGATATTTGTGAGTGCTGTTTAAATGCATCCTTATGACAAATAAATCTTTTCCATAAGGTAGTGCGATATCTTTAATGACTGTGGGAGCGAAATATACAGGGTTTATTTTGCAGATCCTTATGTGTCTGCTTTTTACTAAACTGTCTTGCAGTCTCCAATGATTAAACCGTCGAAAGCGTTGGTCAAGATGGCTTTAAAGCACCTAGTTCAACCTCACTGAGACACTTCAAAGCTTGATCACAATATCATCCACGTAGAAGGAGATAAATGTGTAGACTCCCATGGGAGACCTAGATATAAAATGGGAGGAGGTATGGGAAGACATTTTATATAGAAGTTGTCAAATGTTAAGTCTCACAACACTACACTCGAAAAATTCCACCATAAATTGGTTTAGTCCGACTCGGTCATATGTTTACTGTTACACAGAACTGGTGATAAGTGAGAGAAGACTAAACAACTTCAATGCAGGATGAACCAGCCAGAATGGCTGTAACAAGATAGTTTAGGTCGTGAAATACTTTCCGAAGTGAAAAAACACTGATAGATGTTTAAGAATTAGCTTATAACAGGTGACAGATTGGTTTATTTACAATCAAGCAACTTCTTAGTTGGAGAGTAGTTTCTTGCTGTGCTCGAAAGAACAAGTTTTCAAGAGGAAAAGATAGCGACCGTTTTACTTTAGGGATTATTTAATTTACAAGTCTTACATAGGCCTTCCTATTATCAACATGATAATAAGCATATAAGTCTTTATTCATTGAGGCTATTTATAGGTATATATGATTTCATCACGGTCGGAGTAAAAAGTTTTCACAGTCCAGTCCCTTCTGAGGCAGGCAAGCCTGAGAGATCAATTATATAATGTAATAAGAGCATCAAAAACTTTTGATGGTAACTTGGAAAGTAGCTTATTAGAAATTCTAACATGTTATGAAGAAGTTTTAATTTACAAGTTATTAACAATTTGACTGAAAAGGCTGACTGTTAAAAAAATGTGGCTGCTACTGGGTTGAACTATAAGAGTAGAGGAAACATTACGAATTTCTTTCGAACATAGGTTGGAGTTTATGCGATTGATTTGGATAATTGAAGAGCGATTGGACTTTATTTGTGTAAGATGTTTTTGTAATTAGACTTTTTTTTATTTCAAGAACAGTATAACCTAAGAGATTTCATATGAATAATAATAATAATAATAATAGATAATGAAATGTCCAGGAAATCAGGTCTCAAAAAAATCTTGAAACATGACTGTATTTAGAAGAATCACATATAATTTATGTTATTTGAGGTGAAAATATAGGAAGAATGATTTTGCCACAAGTATAATTTAAACCTACTAGTTAATCATTATGTTCAACTAGTCATACTAAATAATTTAAATATTTGTTACAATTAAGTAAATTAATTAGATTAAGTATTTTGTTTGTCAAATATTTCTTAATTGTTCAATTGATTATTGAACTTTTTTAAAAGAATTAAATATATTGACCAGTACCAAATAAGATTGACTTTTCCACGTTTTAATTTCTTTGTCAATCTTTATCTATTCTTCACATATTTGTTTCACACAAATTTATTAAAAATTTTAATTTTGGTGATCACAATTGATTAATTTCAATGAAATAATTCAATAAATGTAAAATAAAATCAATTTAGGAACCATACTTATTGAGTTCAGGTGGTCCCACCAATCGGAAGTGCAGAGGAAGGCTTTGAGGTCATCTGCCGTTCTAACGACTATTACTTCGGGAGGAGATACCAGTGTTCTAACCAGAAGAAATACAGAAAATACTGCCACCATTACTCCAAGTCTCTTTACAAGGTCTATGTCAGTAATTTTTACTGTTTTGGCTGATTTAACTCGAAAAATTACTGAAATCCTGAAAAGAAAAAAAAACGAGTTTTCTCAGAATATATTATTATTCAGAAATTATTACTTAGAAAAAAAGTATATTTCAATTATAACATAGCATTTAAGAAAGATTTGTAACTAAATGCAATTTATAACTTATACATAATTTTACGGTAAATAACCAAAATAGTAGGAAACCATTTAGTGCAAATCAGTTCTTGTCTTTTGAGGAAATTGGTCATAAAGCACCTACATGCAAACATTCTATTCAACCATTTTTTTTACATAACATCTTTTTAAAATACTGTTGGCACCAGTAGTCTCCTTGCTTCAATGATAATTCCGTTTCTATTATTGAATTTTCTTACACACTTTCTCACTACATCATTGCTTATTGTACTTTTACCACAAATCCCAGTAATTTGATGATACATTTTGCTAAACTTCATCCTTCTTCCTTGAATTAAAAAAAAATATTATTGTTAGAATAAGCATCATAATTAGCGGCTTTTTTAAATTGGTTTAACATTTTTGTGATTACAACAAACAATAAGCACAACAAAGAGCAACTCTAGTTGGGTCTGTAGGCAGGTATGAGACCAAGTTCAGTAAGGACCAGGAATCATGATGATATATTCATTTTCTGTTTGAAGTTTTTATTTATATTAATATTATGGTTATCACTGAAGGAATTAAGCTGTTTGTCTCATGGCTTCATGGATTACTGGAGACCATGGCCAGAGAACCTCTTCAGGTAATCTCTAAAACCAATTGAAGTATTTACCTATCTTAATTATGAACAAACTATTTTATTCTCTACTGGAATTTACATGACTAAAACAAAAAAAAGTTATTTACAAAGAAAACGACTTTTTTCCTGAATATGACTGGTGAACTGTTAAAACATATCAGCAATAGGAAATACAATATTTTATTGATATTAAATAACGAGACTGTTATTTGGGAGAAAATGGGGCTTATCAAGAAGCAACTGTTGGCCAAGTATGGTTAAATATATGGTATATACCAGAAGATATTACAGCTAACAGGTGAAACAAAAGTCAATGTTAAACCTGATAATTTAATTTTAAGTGAATCTAGATCATTAGACAAATCCTTTTCAGAATCAGCATAGAATTATGGTCGTGACACTGACGAGTATTATTACCATACTGAAAAAAATATTTTAGTCTCATTTCAGAATTCAATTTTGTGGTTCATACGTACATCTACATATAACAAATAGATGAAAAATATGTTCAAAAATATAAATAACATTGTATATAGCAAACATAAACTAAAATAAATATTTTGAAGCACAGTTCATCTTCAGGAAGAGCTAGAAGAGAGGATGTAGAAGATAAAACGTTCTAGGAAACGGTTCTCTGTAGAATGCCATTCTACAATTCAGTCATTTCGAATTGTGGTTGAAATATCAACCATCGTAAATATCTTGTTCTATTCCGTGATCTTTACATGTTTTAAGCTTATATATTGTTTCACAGTAAATACATAAGAGGATTCGGCAAATCAATATAATCAGTACTCTAAAGGAAACTAAATCTTTGGTCTTTAGTTTTAGAATTTCAATTTCTTTAGTTACTCGTAGAACTATAGTTTTACTTTCTAAGGATCTAAGGGAAATATAAATTATCTTTAAAATTTTGAGAACACATAGTAATAGGGAAGACTAACAATATGACCAGTTTTTCTGTCTACTTTTGAAAAAAACTTCAACAAAAAATGTTTCATGCCTTATGAACGATATTTGTGCTAAGGACTCATACCTCAAATTGTTTTCTTTTCATTGAGTTCGTTTTGTGTTGACATGTGTTTAAAAAGTAAGTAATTATTATCACGATTGGAGACAGTTTTGTTCATATTGAGGTATTAGTAACTTGTAATTTTCTGCTAATCCCTGGTATTTAACTGTTTTTCTATACAACATTTTATTTAGCTATTTATATATTCTGCCGTCTAGGTATTGGAGTAATGTTTGGTATTATCATTTAAGTTATTTGATATTATGTTATTATCATAATGTTATTTATGTTATGTTATCGTTTACTCAATAATTGTTTCATTTCCTATTTGCTTTCTTCCTAAGTATAAGCATAAATAGTATTTGACTTTCAAATGCCACATTTTATTTATTAATCCAAGTTTGAACGGTTGTTCGCTGAAATATTTTTCCTGTTGGGTAGGTTCGTTTTTTATAACGATTCTAATGCTAATAATAAAGTTAATTATAAAATGTTGACTAATCCCACTTCTAACAAGGCTTATTCTACAGCATTGTGACTCTCAGATGTAATTTGTGTACTTTAATTTCTCTAACAATATTATTTAAAAAAGATATTGTATAAACGTTTCAGCTGCCAAATTTTATTTTATTAGAAGTTATACTTATAATTTATTTCTACTTGAAAACGTATAAACCAATATAAAATTAAATATTTGACCAGAATTGTACAACCTTGTGTTGTAGAAAATGCTTTCATAAGAAATTCATACATTAATCATTTTTGGCTAATGTTAGAAGTAAATCTGTATAAAGTTATAATCAAATTATGTATTTTTAAAAAAATGCATAATAGTCAATCATGCTTTTTTTCTAACTTATAATCAAAATATATTCTAGATACATTACGTTAAACCAACAATCATAGTTTAAATATTACATATCAATCATGGTTCAATAATTGTTTTCTTATCAGAAAAATACACACATATTAAATTTATATCTTTGTAACATGAAATTTAAAATCTTGGAGATTAAAAAAATCTGGAGCGGCCTACACTGAACTTTCCTATAAGTAAACATAATATCAAACATCTTGATAAAAAATTCATTTTTGTTATATTTGTATTTAACTACTTCTATGAATTAGATCCATTCATTAGCTCCAACTACTTCTGTAAAAATGGTTGAAAATTGAACTCCCTGTTCCAATCGGTCCAATATCACGTATATCAGATTGGGACGGTTAAGTAGGTTTCATACAAGATCGGATGTATGAATATGTCTAGAAAAAATTACGTATAATTTTTCATTTCAATTAGTTGTTAATAAGTCTCGGTCTAATAACGAATATAACTTATATTAACTTAAGTAACTATACAAGAAGTTTGATATTGTTTGTTTGATATTGTAGTTACGGTCACCTAAGAATATTATTGCTAAAGTTTAAATTTTCTAAATGTTCAACATTTTTTTTCAAAGTTTCTTACTCAAAATTAATGCCAGCTACCAATTCGACACCAAACGTAATTTATTTACTGATGAATGTAATAATTTAATTTGATTTTATAATCATAAAACCAAGTATCTTATTTTAATAAAAATCAAGAATCTTGCACCGTTTATCAGACAGCAAAGTCTCCGCTTTAGAGAACACACACCTTCTCCCCTCCAATCACACATTCCCCTCCAGCCTACCACGACACCAAATATTCAATCTAAATATGATATTAAGTTTTGTTGAAGGATGCAGCATATACAATGATTGATTAGACAATTTTGTTAGAAAAATCTATCACACCATGGAAAACATCAGACATTATGTGTTTGATTGGCGTTGATTTTTATATGTAAGAACTTTATTCTTCTTATATCTCATATTAAGACATTGAATAATTTCAATGTTTTTCATTAAAGTTCAAAATCAATATTATTTCAGTCGATACTCCTAAAAAAATTCTATGTTAATGCAAAGAATGTAAATAAATGTAAACAAATCCGACAAGTCTAGAAACAATAATAATCATATTCTTGATCGATACATCATGGATATATGATCCATTAGACCAGGATAAATATTCAGTTTTTATAGCTTTTTGGTCTTTGCAGTAATTCAAATATCACGGATTTAATTGTATAAATTGCTAATTTTTTATTATTTTTTTGGCAAAATTTTATTATTTTTAATAAACCGTTTAGCATCAAAAAAACATAATTTGAAAACAGAAAATGTACTGTAACATCCGTTTCATTAAGTAATATTCAAATAATATACCTCTATTCATCCCTCACATAATGCTCTATTTTTGAGTATTATTTCATTTTGATCCGTCTAACGGAGTATCATCCTCTCATGCCTTCAGATTGAATCATAAGTCAACATTTTTACATTTTATTGAAAAAAAAATTTCAGTTATTTTATAGAGCTGAGGACTTTTTCAGTTATTGCGTTTGTAATTCCATGATAATGCTAAAAACTGAAAACTCTAGAGATGGTAGTTGAGGAGAAAAAAAATGTTGTCTAAAAACAAATTTTGGCAAAGAAAGAGACTTTCCCATCAAGCATAATTGCTCCCAAACTATACAGCATATCTACACTATGAGCCTCATTTTTATGTAAAAATATTCATTTGATCCATCAAAGATTGTTGACTGTTGCATCTACACAATCTTTTGGATACACACTCTCCCACCCACAAACAGTTTGTTGTTTGATAAAACATCAGACAACGACTTTGGAGACCTCAATACATGTAATTTTGTCAAAATCTGGAGACCAATTTTTCACGATCACTATAATCTACTTATAGTAAAGTAAAAATATAAAAATGACATGTTATTCTAATTGATTGAAATTACAATATTTTAATAGTTATTAACTATTTTTAATTAACTAAGAAATTATAAATTGGAATAATGTTTGTGTAGTAGTAAATGATATCCATGTATATAAAAGAGTAGTTGTAAGTATTTTTGACAAAAGAATAAACATTTTTGATTTAAATGAAGGAAAGTGTGATATATTTTTAAAATATTATTCTTTTTACATGTTTATAGATTTATACTAAGTCTAAAATAAGTAATGTAATCCACTTAAGAAATATTTCAACTCCCGTCCTTTATATTTAATTCAACTGTGATACACATTTCTCAACAGTCAACTCAACATTTAAGAGGAGGTCCTTACGCGAACTCTGATTACTAATGAGCAGTTACCTGGATAAAAGTTTAATGAAAAGGTGCGAAAGTTTAGAAGTAAATGTCTAAATATTTATTTTAATATTGTCTAGTCAATGTTTATATAGAAATAATTTAATAATAATAATTTAATAATGAAGAATTTAACAATATTTTAATCATAGCAATTCAATAATTATACTTTTTAATTATAATAAGTTTTATTTGAAGCATTTACATTTTTTTCCTTTAAAAATAAAGTTTAAGTAAAATATTAATATTATTTTAAGACTACTGTCTATTGGTTTATTTATAAATAAGGATATAAAAGCCTTTGAATGTAATGGAACACTGATATTAATCCATTAGGTAAAAAAGGCTAGTGTACTTTTAAAGAAATTCTTAATAATTATAATATTAATATACTAGTTTACTTGTAGTATAATATTAAACTCAATGAATATTAAACACAAAATAGTAAAAACAAAAGTAGATATATACACATTTAAAAACAAAGTTCTCAGTATAACTATATTGATTGCATGTTGGATTCTAAACTTTATTAAATATGTTTACCTCCAAGTTTTTAGCATTAAAGCACCATATGTAAGAGTGAAACCAATTTCTCTTAACCAAACCCTCATAGTGCAAGTGATTACATTTGGTCTAGGGTACATGACGATATTCTGAAACAGTAAAAAAAATCACAGTAAAAAAAGCACATATTTCTGCATGTCTATGAAATAAATTAAAGCTTTAAAATATTTTAAACGAACTTGGTGTGATATAGTGATGACTTGGTTTGAAGTAAAAAAGAAAGTTAGTATATATTTATAAACTCATTACAGTTTAGAAGCAACTCTAGGCTTGAAACAGGTGAACAAGAAATAATTAATGATAATTTAATTTAACATTTTATTCTAAACTACTGGTATACCTGCTTCATTATTTCTTATTGAAGACTATCTCTCAGTTACAAGTGAATCTGATTGTTAGGGTTAAAGAATAAAATAAAATGAATGTAAATGTGCTAATAAATTATTATATACGAATGTATGGCTGGTTATTACCACCAATTAAAAAACAATATTCTCTAAAAATGATGTTTTATAAATTTCCAGTTTTTAATTTCACCAATGGAAATAGAGTGAATAAACAATTAGCTTGAAGTTAGCAATGAAATTTATGATGACTTTTGTGATAAAAACACGATAATTAAAGGGATAAATGACATGGATCTGTCCGAAGAACTGCTCACGATCGAACGATTACGATGCCAAAATGAGGTAAGGCAAGTGAAGGACACCAAAGCGACATCGTTTCTTTTCTCTCGTTTTGAATGATTGAACAGACGTAAGAAATTTATCCCAGGTTTGCATGATTGTAAGGTATGTTGTCAGTGACATACAACATGAAGAAAATCTAGTACTTTTGACTATGAAAGAGGCAAAAAGAGGGGAGAATTATTCAAATCTTTTACTGAGTTCTCTAAAAAAAAAGCAATATCAAATAAATGCTTAGGATGTGGTAAAAAGTGCACAACTTTGTTGAAAAATACTACCTACAAAATTTAAGTGCATGTCGTGCGGCTGTCTTGTTCAACGACAATGGCGTTGACTATTTTTGTGGCATTTTAAAATTAAGAACAAACCAGTTTTTCCTCTGGATAGGTTTTTCAAGAAAAGATCTTCAAGTACTTTGACAAAATGCCAAAGTAAGTGATGATAACAGAAATATTAAAACACCAGAAATTGTCCAGCCTAACATTTCAATGGGCAGAGATTCTCATAACAGACAACCTTTTCCTAGCTTCACAGTCTTCATCACGCCTAGATGGTCTATATTTTAAGTTAGTAGATTGATAAAACACAATTTTTTTACATGCATTTTTA